>JAFMSR010000003.1:40649529-41332029 GCA_022818135.1 Saxidomus purpurata | reverse complement strand
TAAAAGTAATGGAGTCCTGTATGCATGGTAAATTTATCATGCATGAACGGATTTTAAAATTAAATGGCGCAAGTTTTTAGCTCATGGAGAGGACACAGACAGACTGTGAGATACGTCTTTGGGGGTAATCTACAAGGGACAGCTCTTGTTATCTGGTATTTTCATAGTTGTCATATCTTTGTTGAAGAAACTAGAAACTGTTTCACTGACCAACCAGTGTCAACGTCAAAATAAATTTGACACTTCCCTTTACAGAACTTTACTAATTTGACATGAAAAATCATGAAGAAATTAAAAAGGTATTTGATGTGTATGTGTTGAAAATATGAATTAACAAGAAAACAACAGTATGTTCAGGAGTTAGGGCACTATGCATTCGCATTCGCAGGGGGTCCGCCCATAACCGTTTTGATGTTTCTGGGCCTCTACAACAAAACATTCCATTATATCTGATTGTCACTAGTACTACTATTAGACTCTATAGTAGTAGTGATATGGATTTTTTTGTTGTATGAAGGGTAGTATCACTAAGACTTTTTAAAAGTTCATATTAGATATTTTTCTTATTTTCAGAGAAAGCAGTATATTAGAATGGCAAAAGTGTTTCCGTTACTATCATTGACAGGATGGAAGCCTAACGCACACATCTACAGAAAGATTATTGCATCCACTGAAGTAACTTGTGGAGCTATACTTGTTCTAATACCAGGTAGTACTTGTATACACATACATTTTACATGTACATTATGACAGGAAATGTTTAAAGACATGCGATTTGTTTAGAAAGTACAGCAAGGAATGTTTATCCTGTTTAAGAAATTATATGAAATAATCAAATTACAATGTTTTCATGAAATAGCGTTTGCTTATAATAGTAACAATGATACATGTGTTAAGCAGTCAAGTATTTGTAAGGTAGTTTTGACACCAAAGTGGCCACTCGGGGCAGGTGGCTTAATCTGAAAACTTCAAACTTAAGAAGCTGCTTGATCCAGGATTGCTAATACAGGTTCAACCGTACAAAATTCTTACATGTACCACATCAAGGTTGTGTATTGTGAGGGCTTGTATATTTTTTTTTTTTTTTTTCCACTTCAGGCAAAAACTATTTCTGTTTTGCAGGGCCATTGAAAATTGCTGCAAACTTTGTGATGATTCTTGTGAATTTGAACGATATTGTAGCCCATGCTCAGATCAAAGACGGTACACAAAGAATGAGTCTACCGATAGTATTTATTCTATTATTGTCGTGTAGACTACTTATATACTACCAGGAAACTCGCCGGGAACAGAAGCAATTAAAGGAGAAACAAGAACAGGAAGCTGAGAAAAAAGCAGCCGAACAGAAGGGGGAGCCAGAGGTTGCCGAGCAGACTTCACCAGAACAGAAGAAGATGCAATAACATAGGAACTATTTAGAAGTATTATATAAAAATCTTCAATGAACATTTGTATATGTATGCATTTTAATATGACTTTTCAAAATATTATGACTTGGATGGGCTATCAAGCATGAATTTTTGATAAAAAAAATCATAAATTGATTGGACATGCATTGTCCAAACATCATGTGACTGTGTAGAAGACCTTTACTTGCTTGGTTTCCGATTGTATTGAAAAGAGTTTTACAACTGGGTCAGCAGGGCCACAGAGATGGTTTTGTAAGGATTTCTCATTAGCATAGCCATCATGAAATCGTTTAACGTTTTAGACTCGCTGATTTTCTTGCGGTCGTTGAAAAGAACAAGTGGAAACTTTTTTACATCTACATTTAGTTTAGTTTAAGTTTAATACTATTTTATTGTTCTGTGTACAAGTACACATATAACATTTGGTTAGAAACAATTTAAACACATTTGACAAATGGATTGGGCCACGAGTTATAGCAACATCAGTAAACGGCCCTCTCCAAGGCATTTCCTTAGCATCATCCTTAGATAACAAAATCTTGCAGCTCACAAGTGTACCATGCAGTTTGAAGTAATCGTCCCATGCATAGGAGAAGTAAAAAGTAATGTCCTATAATGTTTTAATATTGTAGAAGTTATAGCTAAAGTACTGTTCTTTTCTGGTGAGACAAACTTTATGCTTTCCTTTTAGACATTGTTAGACAAACTGCATTCCAAGATTATACTATTTATGGTATTTTCTGGAGACTTAAGCAATTACACATAATGTATGTAGCAATAACGTTTTCCTTATTTTTCGTGCCAGGACATGCAGATTTCGTGTACAATATAGACAAAATTCTAATTAGACCTATTTCATAGCAATAACAGTTTCTGTTTGTGCCAAGATAGATTTGAAAGGCAATAAAACAGTAAATGCAAAATGCTTGAAAAAATGCAGTTCTAGAACAGAGACATAGGTTTGACTTTTAAATGGATACAATGAATGTTTATTGTCCCCCAATATAGAAAAGCATAAATCTTCACAGTGTCTAGGCTAGACACAATGCATGTTAATGTGTATGGTCAACAGACCTCTGTAAAGGATCAGTATTGTTTTCTGTGATGATATTTTATGATGAAATGCAAATTCTGTCGAGTGTCGCCGGAACCCAACCTGCCGGAGAACTTGTAGGATATAGTTGTGTGTTGTTTATCACCAGTGCTGTTGTTGATTTTTCTTATTTGTTTGCTCTTTTTATGATATGTCAGGACTTAAAATAGAAGTTACACAAGAAATGATGTAGAGTTCTTAAGTATTTTTATGATTTCTGTAAAACAATTGGCTATTTTTAGGTCAGATTTCATGTTTTTAGTAGTTTGTTTATTATAGTCTATAGTAATTTTGTTAACTACTTCTGCATGCATAGTTATATGACTTATGTTTATATTTCTTTGCTTATTAAAATAATCCATTTTAGATACTGGTACATTCCTTGTTTGAAACACGTTAGAGCTACTTCTAACTCGACATTTACATAATGCAGTATAACTGGATTATTTGTTTGTGGATTTTGTTCAAATTTTGGAATATTATTAATTCGATACATCATATAATTCTTAGAAATGTAATTACAGACAAATTTACACTTTTTTGTGACGATTTATAGTGAACAAGTTGGTACTGCATATTTTTGCAATTACAGTTATTGCTATATAAATAAAATACATTTACATACGTGTCTGAGTGATTGGCTGTCAAGCAACATGCCAATTGCACTCTCTTGGTTATTCATTCAAACCATAACTGATTTTTAAAATCGAAATTCTGTTTTTACGGTTTGGATTGCGTTCTAAAATAATAAAATGAAAATCAATATTTTTCTCTCACCAACATTTCCTCTAGCAAAATGTTGAAATCGTACCTGTCCCTAGTGCAAAAGTGACCCATCGTCACAGTTGAAGGATTTTATCATTTTTATACAGCTAATGTTGCCAAACAGCATAATATTTAATTTGAAATAAATATCTTGAGCCATATTTCGGAAAATCAAATTTGAAAAGTGTCAGGTTAGAAGTGGCTCCAAGTGTATTATATTTATTCAAAGCAGTTTGACATGTTTTACCCAGAACAGAATCATGTGTTTACTTGAAGTATGACCGTAGATATACTCAAACCAGTAACATGTATTTTAAATGCTCAAAAGAAGTATATATTTCCTCAGAGAATTATTAGCTTAAAGTAGTATCATTAAAAATCAGTAATCACCTAATATGCACTCAAAAGGTTTCACTTACTTAGTCAAAACAATTTCTTGCCTTTACTCAACTTACTACAATTAACTGGTGAAAAATAATAGGGATTGTGCAATTAAGATGTATAAAAGCATAATAGGTTATAAGGATAGATCGTATGTTTCTGTACGGTATATGGAAGGTTCTTTACATCTTTTTTTACATGTTAAAAATCCTCACATGGCTTTACATTTTATACTGTTATGAGTATTATGAAAAAGATCTGGTACATTTACTTATCTGTTATACCTGTTTTTTATTTAGTTTTATCAAATAGATTTACTTTCTGATTATGATAATTATTTGTGTTTTGGTCTCTGTGCTGGAAGAGAATCATATAAATATCCAAGAGAGGCAAAAAAGTGAAAGATTATTGTGTTTGCTGTTGATTTATGTAATATTTGTTGAAATATTTATGCACTGTACTGTCTCAGAGTTCAGGCAGCACATTTCGTTCGTCGGGATAAATTTGGAATAACAAGGCGATCTTTTATATAAGATTTCTCCTACCATTAAATATTGTTTCATTCAGTAAAAGTACATTTATGATTTTACTTTTTTTAGTGATGAACATTTATAGTTTAAACATAGTTTACTTCAAACAATGGTTACAATTAACATAGTTCATATATTTGCACAATACATAATTTACATGCATGAAAAGGATCAGAGCCGAAAGCTAAAGCTTGTAAAGGTCTGCTCCTATATATGTCTTACTTCCTATATATGTCTTACTTCTTATAGATACGGCATGATGAACATTTCTAGTCTTGAAGTTAAAATGGAAGTGTGTGTTGTGTTCATTTATAATGCAATGGATGTAGTAGAAAAATTAGAGATAAAAATTTAATGGTCAGAAATGTAGGAGGTTGTAGAGCTTTGTTTAAAATAGTTTGTAAAGTTTTAGTGTACAATAAACATTATGCCCCTATGTTGATGTCAGAGTATTTATAACAATGTAATCCATTCAAACCTTTTCTACATGAACTTAATTGTTGTAAGTAAAGTCCAATTTTGATTTGTGTTGAAATAATTTGATTGACACATGACATGTTAATTGATGTCAAATTTTTAATTATTGCCATACAATCGTGTACAGATTTTATTGGCATCAACAAATAATTGAGTATGCATATTTAAAGGAAGTTTAAAATATGTAAATTTTGAAGTATTTTCCACAATATTTCGATCCCAGCAATAAATGTAAGAGATTGAGATGTATGTTAATCGTGTTTATGCTTTAAATACCTGAGATTAAAGTGGTGAGAACATTTTTCAGGTATAGATATCACACATTATGTTTGAATACAAACATTCAACAATGACTTTTCCAATTCAGATAATGATTATCCACATTGTGTTAGGATAGATATGGATATTCCACATTTGTTTACCAATACTTCACATCAAATATGGATATTTCACAATGAATATGGGTGATCTTCAGTGTTGTTTTTACTTATCTTATTTTGTATTTTAGATGTAGTAGATTGTTGTAATAGGTGATAATTATGTACAATGATTATCTGAATCAAAGTGAAACTGACTGTACAAATGTAAACGGAAGTGTGCATGTCTTGAAATTATTTGAATAGAGTTCTCCAAACAGAAGTACATTAACCTCGATCCTGCTATATTTCTAAAATGGACATGATTACTTTTATATTTGAATTTCATGGTAGAAGCATTCATTGTCATAGGGTTTTCTCTTTTATATTTCAAAGTAAAGAAGCTGCAATGTTAGCGTGATATAAGTTTAAAGCCATGTAGTTTTTCACAGAATTTAGTTGCACTGTACAAACTTAGTCATAATTTGATGTATTAGTAGTTGTACTGTGATAATGGGGAGACACTCAAATTCCCCTTGGTCATAATCCCCTTGGTCCAAAAATGGCATAGTAGTCATAATCCCCTTAATGGATTTTACATTTTAATTTCAATAATTTAATTTTTTTTCAATCATTCGTTATAGTAAAGTTATAATAGAGACAAATGAAACATTCGGTAACTTTTGTAGCTCACCTGGCACAAAGTGCCAGAGTGAGCTATAAGAATTGCATTCCATCCGGCATCCGTCCGTCTGTCCACCATTTTCTTCAAACGACATCTCCTGAAACCACTGGGCCAATGTTGATGAAACTTTGCAGGGATGTACCTTGAATGTTTGTTCAAATAATTCCATTCCATGCAGAACTCTGGTTGCTATGACAACAAATAGGAAAAACTTAAAAAATCTTCTTCTTTGAAACCACAAGGCTTGGAGCTTAGATATTTGGCATGTAGCATTGTCTAGTGGACCTCTACCAAGATTGTTCAAATTATGACCCCTGGGTCAAAATTGACCCTGTTGGATGGTCACCTAGTTTTGCATAGGCTTATATAGGAAAAACTTTAAAAATCTTCTTCTCTGAAACCACAAGGCCTAGAGCTTAGATATTTGGCATGTAGCATTGTCTAGTGGACCTCTACCAAGATTGTTCAAATTATGACCCGCGGGTTAAAACTGACCCCGCACGGGTGGTCACTTAGTTTTGCATAGGGTTATTTAAGAAAAACTTTAAAAATCTTCTACTCTGAAACCATAAGGCCTAGAGCTTAGATATTTTGCATGTACCTCTACCAAGATTGTTCAAATTATGACCCCCAGTTCAAAATTGACCATGGGGGGGGTCACTTGGTTTTACATAGGCTTATATAGGAAAAACTTTAAAAATCTTCTTCTCTGAAACCACAAGGCATAGAGCTTAGATATTTGGCATGTAGCATGGTTACAAGATTACAAGACCTCTACCAAGATTGTTCAAATTATGACTCCCAGTTCAAAATTGACCCCGCGGGGGGGGGGGGGGGGGGGGGGTCACTTAGTTTTACATAGGCTTATATAGGAAAACCTTTAAAAATCTGCTTCTCTGAAACCACATAGACTAGAGCTTAGATATTTGGCATGTAGCATTGCCTAGTAGACCTCTTCAAAGTTTGTACAAATTATGCCCCTTGGGTCAAAATTGACCTTGCCCGGGTGGGGGGGTCACTTGTTTTATAAAGACATATATAGGAAAACCTAATTGGTATACAACATTATCTAGTGATCTTCCACCAGGCAAGTGGACTTGTACCAAAGTGAGCGATATAGGGTAATCTTGGCCCTCTTGTTGTAACATATTCCCTGACTATTACACCAAAATTTGATAATTATTATACATACGTTTTTATTTCTTTGGAGTAAATGAAGCTTGTAGTCCGGTTTTATTAAATGATCTTGAACCAAGGGAAGTAACAACATGTAGTTTATATGCGAAACAGTACTTACTGGTGTACTCTCTGGTCTGTTTGACATTGTTTTCTCTGCATCTCATTTGCTTATCTTCATGTTGTTTTCTAGCTTAGTTAATAAATCTAGACAAATGCAACACTTTATGCACATCAATAATTATTTAATGAAGTGTGACTTGCAAGTCCTAAAAGTAAGTAAAAATATGTCTGGAGGCAGGTGTTTCTCATACAATATTATGTGTAGAATATAAGGATAGATGCTTAAGTATATACGGTAATGATCTCCATCTTCATATGTGCATTCTTACTAAGCAACCAATAGGCTGGAATTCAACACATCTTAATTGGAAGCTTGCATAGCACAAAACATGTGCATATTTCAAGCATAATCTGCTTCAACGAATTTTTTTACACTGTATTATGGCTCTTTCGTTATATGAACATCTAGTATATTTAGTGGTTTTGTGCATTCTTGGCGGGGGGGTTTGTCTTTCTTGGTTTTGCATGGTCAAATCATGATCACCAAGTTGAGACAACTGTAAACCCTATAGTATAGATATGAAATAAACTAAGTACAATGTATTTATGTGATCTTGATCAAACTTTGTCTGAGAGAATCTCACATCAGGATGTATTGGTTACAAAACGTACATTAGAAATTAAACCTCTGGGTTAAGTAAAAGATTCTATAAGATGGTAGTATTATTCTGATTTACGTTCTTTACATGAGAAATGTTACATTGACATAGCTCGAGTGTGTGATTATGATACAAGTAGAGTTGTTTAGTGAAAATATGAAATTTACATTTTTTTTTTGGTATTATGTGACTTTATATTTTGAATATGTCTTGATTTTATTTCATACTGAACTTTACACTGGATGAAATAAACATCTGTAATTGTACTATTGTTGTTACTTGTATTTTCCATATTTAGAAGACATTTCCAAGGCAAACGTCAAATGTATTTTTCTGGAAGTGTAAAATTCCCAAACCTCCCCAGTGACCCCCTAATTATATCGCTGTTACATACTTAATGCAATGTACATACAACTATAGCTAAAATCAGTATATCAAGAAAATTTATTTCCTCTGTAAAAGTCATTAGTTAACCAAGATTGACTTTTAACCCTCTGAAATGCCTCAGTATACATTTTTTCCCCATATCTGTATGTGTTTTACTTAAATCAGTTTGTCCGATTAAAGCTGTCTTACTTCAGTGACAATTTACACATGGCCTCCCCCCACCACTACCCTACCACCCAGGACAACAGCTATTTTTTTTTTTTTTCACATAATAATCTGCTGACTTTATTTTTAAATCAGTTTTCAAGGTGAAGTGCATGTTTGAAATTTCATATTCATGTCAATTCATGAAAAAGGTCCCAATAGCTTGAACATTTGAAAAAAAATTGATAGGAAATTGACAACAAACAGGTGTATTCATTTTTCAGAAACTCTTCTGGCTTAGGCAACAAGTGTGGATATATTTTTAAAGTTCAATTGATATCATTTCATAAATAAAAAGAGGCAAATGGCCTTCTTCTATATATTACCATTGTGCAAAAAAAAAAAGGGCCATTAATTCAGGCAGAAATTGATCCAATTTTTACCCATGGCCCATGACATATTAATAAGCCTATGTAAATCAAGACACCCAGTTTGTAGAGTTTGGTTTAAATATCTTGAGAAATGTAGGAGGAATTGGGCAATCTTGGTACAGTAGTCAATATATATAACATATGCTGAAAAACAAAAGGGCCTAATTCTAGGCCAAATTATTTTGCGTCTGAAAAAAAAAAAAACAATTATTCAAACTTGCTCTTGTGCGGTTTGAACAGCTGGTCTGCACTGTAAGAAATTCATTGTCATGTTAGCTGGTAACAGGATACTGCAATCAGTTATACATGCGGCTGGTCATGATCTGCACTGTTTGCTAAAAATAGCAGTAATTAGCCTGAGTATGATCTCACCTTTTCTTACTAACTGAGCATGATCTGCACTTTTATATATATTGAATAAGGAGCTCAAAATTGCACTTTCTGACGAATTTCAAGGATATCTGGGCTGAAAATGTACATTATATTACAAAGTTCTTTTTCACATATTATAGTTCTGTGACCTAGTTTTTGACCCAGTTGACCCATATTCGAACTTGGGCTAGAAATCTAGAGTTGACAACCTCGACAAATAGGGTATTTGGCTAAAAATATTACATCTAGAGTGTTAAAAAACAAAGGCTTTTCCATAATTGTGTCAAAATGTCAAATCACCAACCCCGTTAATATGACCCCAGGTGACCCATGGTGACAATAATTCTGCTAGAAAGTTTGTTGAAATCACCTTTACAAGTGTGGAAGGAGATTTGGACTGAAAAAGTAGCATCTGAGAACAAGACAATTGGGCTCATAACCTGGTTACCCCAAATGATCAAATCACAAACCCCCGACAATATGCCTGGGACAAACTTCCTGACAATACTTCTGACTGAAAGTTTAGTTGAACATCAGCGTTAAGAACTAATGTAGGAGGAGTTGCGCACAGAAGAAATTGATTCGCCTGCTCACGCTGAGCCAGCTCAAGTAATAACCAAGGATTTTCCTTAGCTTGAACCTTGGATAATAAAACACAATCATGAATTGCCAAATTTAGTTTTATTATTGATAAACATGAGATAGGGGTCACTTTCACTGCTTTTGAGGGTATACTTAAACAAGAGGGCCATTAGGCCTGTATCGCTCACCTGTGGTGGCCTACCATTGGCAAAAATAAAAAGGTTATTAATAGCAGGAAAGGATCAAGTTTTACCTTTGGCTCATGATATCCTCTTACATATTCCTATGTCCGATCAAAAGACCCCCGACCCAGGCAGGGTTGGAATTCAATTGACCCTGAAAGGTCAGGCACTTGAACAATCTTGGTAGAGAAGACAATTATTGCCATCATGACTGAATATCTAAGCTCTTGGCCTCATTATTTTGCTTGTCTGATCATGATCTGAAAACACTGTTGGCTATTCAATTTAATTTGCAATGGTCTGATCACATGAGAGGAAGTCAGTGCACTGTAAGACTATTCATTGTATGTTGGCTGGTTACATGATCTGCACTGTCAGCTTTTTATTTTTTGCTTGTCTAATCATGATCTGCACTGTTTGGATATGCATTATTTAGCACATGATCTAGACAATCATGGATGTGCATGTACACTTTCATAACTTTCTTGACTCTTATCAGAGTGATCTGCACTTTCGTTACTTTTGCTTGTCTGATCATGATCTGCAACTTTCTTGGCAAATTTCAAGGATATCTGGGCTGAAAATGGTCAAGACATCTAGGGAAGTGCAGTTAACAAGGACTTTCCATATCTTGGGCTGTGACCTAGTTTTTGACCCCAGATTACCCATATTTCAAACTTAGGCTAAAAATCAACTTTAATTCAAACACTTTCTGACAAATTTCCAGGATATTTGGGCGGAAAATGTTACCTCTACAGTGTTAACCATAGGTTCATCTTCACTATTTGGGCTGTTATTGACCTAGTTACTTTTCCCCCAGGTGACCCATATTTCAAAAACTTGGCTAGGAAATCAATAGAAATTCATACCATTCTGAACAAATTGCCAGGATATTACAGTGGACTAGAAACAGTAGCCTACTTGACCTTTAAAAGATTGCCCTTTGTTATTTTTGGGCTCTGTCCGGAGCCTAGTTTTTGACCCCTGATTGGACCCATATTCAATACAACTTCGTCCAAGTTAATTACATTGGGAGAAAGATCCATGTACCAGAAGTATCTCTATTTGAGGAAATTAAAGAGTTACCACTAGAGTGTTAACAATAACTAAATTTAGTTTGGTTGCAAGATTCTCGATTCTATTAGCTACCTGAGCCAGCTCAGGTGAGCTAAAAAGTGTCCATTAGTTATAAATAACTGTGGTGGCCTAACTTTTATTTTATATTCTGACTAATGAGGTATTACCCAAACAACAAACCAAATTTCGCAAATTTTCAATACTTCAAAAAAATGATTGAAACCAAGCCTATTTACGCATATTGTTGGTATGTTGTGCTCGGATAATTTTCCTTAAGGTAGGGTCCCTTTGATTTTTTCAGCAAATTTTGTCCATGCTTTTTCTCAGCAGCCAATGAAACTTCACAGGAATATAAGAATAATGTACATAGACATTTTTGGCAGGCTATTTCTCAGCAACCACTGGATGGAAAGGGAATCTGTTCAGTTTTAGATAATCATACACTGACCCAACATGAAAACAGGTTTATAATGGTATTTACTATGCATGAGAAAGAAAAACCAGTAACTCACAATGCAGGAGGTGGAATTCAGTCATTTGTAAGAATGAAAATGTTAAACTTTTATCAGTTGGGGAGTGAGTTTATCAAAAAAAAAAAATTAAAAATCATCACAGGTGCTTTCAGATATAAGGTCATAAATTCACCTATATATTAAATTGAAAGGGAGGTCATTTAAGAATTTGAATCTTTGGAGTCTGCATTGTGTTTTCATAAAACATTGTTGAGTTTTCTAGTCTTGACATTAGTTTCTCTCAACTGACAGCAAAAATAATATTTTGTCTTGACAACCAATTTTGTTTTTGATAAACTGTCTGTTTTCACTATACTGTATGAGTTATCTCCCTTTTATGCATGATAAATGGCTAACTTTTAGGCCTAATATCACACTAACAAAGTTGTTATTGCAAAACAAATTACGGGGGGGGGGCCGCTATTGTTATTGTTATTCATCTTATTTTATAGTCAGAGTGAAAAACATTGATTTAATAGTGTGTTAAATATTTGTATAATAAAAGTGTAAAGTTTTCATTTTGGGTGAGTATATATATCCATTCCTGTGACGTAGCCATGGCAGGGGTATTAATTACATTCAGCGATAGTTCTCGTTGGTAAATACGATATACAAGATAAGGAATCATTTATCATAGAAACAGGTGCTTCATACTTGCACAAAACTAGTGTATCTAACATTGTTTGCACATCAGGTCCTACGGGTAAGTTAATAAGAATAAAAGAAACCTTGTCATTGTAGGAGTTCAGCGTCCATTTCAAAGGTAGTTTGGACAATTTTACAGGCTTGCAGTACTAGTGTTAAAGGCAAACATATTTCATAGCATGTTACAAGGCACTGAGTGGTAGACAGTCGACACATATACTTCAGCTTTCTGTCATGTTAGTAAACAGCAAATGTTCTTTATACAGAAATGTTTCTAGAATGTTCTCTCTGTGCCTGTTCTACGCGACCTATGGAACTTCAGTATCATACGGAGACTCGCTTGCATCAGAGTTAGGCTCAGTGTTGTTTCTATTGAGTTACGGTCATTGTTACATACAGTATATAGAGCACATTCTTGTCCATATTTCTCCAGAACCACTTATTGAGACTGAAAGGAATGTCGCCACAAGCTTTAGTACCAAGAGGAGGTTTGCATATCATAAGCACTTACCAGCTTGACGATTGTGACCAACAACTGTCTATAAGAAACTATAAGTAAGCACCTTGCTATGTTTGAAAATAGTCCAGCAACAATTAATCAAACTGTCTGGTACATACATTTTGCAGTCATTGTAAAGAACAAAAATTTGGTACCGTTCATAAGAGGACGGTATTCTTTTCAAGGTGACAATTCAAGCATATAAACCTTCTCAGAAAAATCACTTGTCACAATCAAAGTGTCCTTTCTGTTATCATAACACAAAGATAAAATATTGCCTAACCCAGCATCAGCTGACACCAACTCACCAAGGCATATCCCATCCCCACTAAACATGATAATATTTTTGGAATCGTATCCAGACAAGAACACAATCCCGTCAGCGGATACACAAACCCCACGGCAGAACTTCAGCCTTGGATCACGGAATTCCTTTATTGCAGAACCATTCATATTGAAACTTGTTGCACCATCATCGTTGCATGCCACGAGGACGGTGTGTCCGTGCACGGCGATGTGCTGAACGCAAGAAAGATTTCCGCCACTTGCATTCTTGTCTATGTATTTTAGCAGCTTGCCTGACATATTGTAAACATTGACACTCGCAGTAGCAGATGTCCACAGCTGGTCAAAACAATATGCTAAGCCACAAAATCCTCCTACCTTTACTAAGATTTGAGACAGCTTTGTCATGGAAGAATCGACATTCACCAACTGAATTTTGCTGTTTAGCATTTTAACAGCAACGGTGTTTGGTTTTATGCAACAAACAGAAAGTGGTTTGTCGTCTACAATGCAAATATCTTTGATCGTGTTATTTTTATCAAGGCGTTTAATACAGTAATTTTTGCAATCTACAAATATAGTAGTACCATCTGGAAGCTGGCAAGTATCTAGGATGCGATGCTTCTCTTTATCAGCTTCTAATTTTATGATTATTTCTCTTTTTGATTTTAGTTTAGTATGAGCATTTATTCCATTTTCCATTGAATAGCTGTTGTTGACCTTGCCTAAAAGCCCAGATTCATCCAGGAAAGTGCTCATTCGTTCATTTTCCAAAAACTGTATAGATATTTCATCCCCATTTTGCAGTTTCTTGGCCTCTGTAGATAGTTTCTGCGCTACTTTAATCTGGACAAAACGCTGTACTTCTTCCATATCAGAAGCGTTTTCTAGCAGCTGTGTTGTTTTCTCCACTTCTTTTATCTTTTTTGAAATTTCAGTTATGTCAGACTCAACTGCAGCACGGGAGTCATGGTATGTTGTATCCAGGGAATCATTTAAATTTTGTTTCAGTGTTTTCAGTCTGTCTAACACTCGCCTTTCCACTTCTTCAATCTTCAATTTAATTTCCTCATTTTGTTGCTCAAGGGAATCAATATTCTTTTGTTTCTTTTCTTTTATGACTACCAGACTTGTGAGAATAATTTTCATTTCCGACTCTAGCAGCTTTAAGGCATTATGATCACAATTTAGGGACTT
This sequence comes from Saxidomus purpurata, assembly GCA_022818135.1. Lineage (NCBI taxonomy): Eukaryota > Metazoa > Mollusca > Bivalvia > Venerida > Veneridae > Saxidomus > Saxidomus purpurata. The sequence continues at coordinate 41,318,122 of JAFMSR010000003.1, read as the reverse complement.
GACATAATCTTCTATTTTGTTCACCCCAGAACAGGACCTGAAACAGGAAGAGTAACTCAATATTCAGTGTTTTTTTCCCGAATAGTTACAAGAACATACAGACTTAAGGTTTATTCGCTAAAAAATGTTTGAACTTGTGCCATTTTTATACCCCCGAAACGAAGTTTGGGGGGGGGTATATAGGAGTCACCCGGTGGTTGGTTGGTCGGTCGGGTGGTCGGTCGGGTGGTCGGTCGGGTGGTCAGTCGATCAGGTGGTCTGTTGCATTTTCCTTGTCCAGAGCATAACTTGAAAACTACTAGTTGGAATTCAATACAACTTCATACAATGGTCAAGAACATTGAGAGGAAGTGCAGTGCACAAGAACCATAATTCCATCTTGACTCTTTACAGAGTTATTGCCCTTTGTTACTTCTCCTTGTCTGGAGCATAACTTGAAAACTACTGGTTGGAATTCAATACAACTTCATACAATGGTCAAGCACCATGAGAGGAAGTGCAGTGCACAAGAACCATAACTCTTTCTTGACTCTTTCCAGAGTTATTGCCCTTTGTTACTCTTCCTTGTCCGGAGCATAACTTGAAAATTACTGGTTGGAATTCAATTTAACTTCATACAATGGCCACATACATTGAGAGGAAGTGCAGTGCACAGAAATCATAACTCTTTCTTGACTCTTTACAGAGTTATTGCCCTTTGTTACTTTTCCTTGTCCTGAGTATACCTTGAAAACTACTAGCTGGAATTCAATACAACTTCATACAATGGTCAAGCACATTGAGAGGAAGTGCAGTGCACAAGAACCATAACTCTATCTTGATTATTTACAGAGTTATTGCCTTTTGTTACTTTTCCTTGTCCGGAACATAACTTGAAAACTACTTGTTGGAATTCAATACAACTTCATACAATGGTCAAGTACATTGAGAGGAAGTGCAGTGCACAGGAACCATAACTCTATCTTGACTCATTACAGAGTTATTGCCCATTTTTACTTTTCCTTGTCGCAGAGCATAACTTGAAAACTACTGTTTGGAATGCAACACAACTTCATACAAGGGTCCAGCACAATGAGAGGAAGTGCAGTGTACAATAATCATAACTCTATCTTCACTAATTACAGAGTTATTGCCAAGAACAATATCTCTATTTTAGTTTTTTTTTGCAAGGTGTTCTGTTACTACGACTTTCCTCAGTTTATTAATCAGTCTTTCGGGGGTATTAATCACACTTAGAGATAGCTCTAGTATTGGTCTGTATTGACCATTAATGCGGTGCAGAAATCAGACTAGATAGCATATTATTGTATGTATACACACATTTTATCACATTGTCTTCAATTTTGTTGATAATAGTCAAGCATCACTTATTAACACTGTTGATGTACACTCACCCAAAATGAGAACTACACTTTTATTATACAAACATTTAACACAATATTAAATCGATGTATTTCACTCAGTCTCTTTAAAATATGACAAATAACAAAGGTGATAATAGGCCTAAAAGTTAAAGTCATTTATCATGCACAGAAGGGAGATAACTCATATAGTGAAAACAGTTTATCAAAAACAAAATTGGTTGTCAAGACAAAATATTCTTTTTGCTGTCAGTTGAGAGAAACTAATGTCAAGACTAGAAAACTCAACAATGTTTTATGAAAGCACAATACAAAAGCGAGAGTTGAGACTCCAAAGATTCAAATTCTTAAAAATAACCTCCCTTAGAATTGAATATATAGGTGAATTTATGACCTTAAATCTGAAAGCGCCTGTGATGACTTTTAAGTTTTTTTTGTAATAAACTCACTCCCCAACTGATAAAGTTTAACATTCTTACAAATGATTGAATTCCACCTCCTGCATTGTGAGGTATTGGTGTTTCTTTCTCATGCATAGTAAATCCCATTATAAACCTGTTAACATGTTGGGTCAGTGTAGAAAACATCTAATCAGCATTTTCAGTAATGTGCAATTACTTTTACGTACACTGAACCAAATTTCTAAATATCCATTTTATAGAATTCAGTTATAAGAAAAGTATTTTTTGTAACGACTTAAAATTTAGAACTCCAGAGTTATACAAAGTGCTCTATCGAGTTTTACCCAAAAAATGACATTTTACTGTCACGGTTGACTGTCCGAAACGATGACTATGATTTACGACTTTTGGCACAAGGATCACATGTATCGTGAATTTAGCGCTAAATATTATTTCAATGCAATAAACGTAGAATGTTCAACTGGAAAACAAAAAAGATGGCAAGAATGACCACTGAAGAGCGCGCATTATTGGTGCTGGAACCTCGATTCGGCAGGTATGACTGATTTTGTAAATTAATTTATCAATTTCAACAGAATGTGAGAAATAATACACTGAACAGAATTTCTAAACGTCCACTTTTGAGAATTTAAAAAAAAACTTTAAACCATCTAGACCAGAAAACCTAGTCAGTTAGTTACAAAAAATATTCTAGTATCAAAGAAGTGGATGGGATACAGAAGGCATTGTAGTCCTGGCGTTTATATATTTAGAGTGGGTGGACCAACGCTCGGCGTAAAAATTCCATGTAATAAATCATCAGCAGGAATCTATGTCAACTAGCCTCAAATTTTTATGCTCAGTTTGAAGACCAATCTTAACCTTTCAACCGTCGTTGTTTACATATTCAAAGTCACATGGTGATGTATTTGGCGGGAGCTAAATATAGGCCTAGTAAAACTGGTGCGGTTCGTCCGAAAATCTACCACAGCTCGGCGTACGCCAGATACACTCAAAGGTTTTGTTTTTGAAATATTTCTATTTTAAACCGAAGTTGAAGATGTATTTAACACAATTTAGTAGTAATATGGATTGAAATAATCTGTTAAGTGCGTTGACATTAAATTGATTTACCCTGTCTTTCTCCCAGACTTTTGTTGAGTTTTACGAACTACCTTTGGCATGTCTATATACAAACACATTTAACAAACATTATGTAGAAAAGTTCATACAATTGTAAACTTGATTCATTTACTGATTTAATCACCTATAATGCGGTCTGTATTTTTTTTAAATAACAATAATTAATAAAAAAGTATACGTAGGAGATTTATGTTTTAAGAATCGTAGGAACAAGACAATATTGCTAGAGGGGTCCGTGCGCTATTTTATTAGAAAATAAGAAGAATTAGGTAATATTTAAACATATATCTTTTACGACTCAATTTCTTAAATAGTACCTGTATAAAGGAGAAATCTTAGTTTAATTGAGTATGGAAATCATTACGGGACGGGTTTTACTCTAGGTCTGCGGCTCCTGCTATAGTCACGTGACCATTCCGGAAGTCAGGATATAATCACACACGATGTAAACAAATTTAACAGCTTAAGACTTTTTAAAGATTTTTTTTCGTAAAATCACAAAGAAACCTCATTTACGCCGAGCATTAGTATACGCCGAGCGTTGGTCTACCCACTCTATATATATAGAGGGGTGAATTTTTCCGCAAGATACATTCTTCATTTTTATTTTTTGAGTAAATATCAACTACCTGTGATTTAACGAACGTGTTTGTGTACACATCATTGCTGATTATGAATGACCAAACAGAACAAATTAAAGAACCAAAATTTTTAACAGACCTGTGATCTGTGGCAACACACAGGGCGCAATAGACCATATCATGAGAAGAACAATACATCTCAACATAGCGCTCCTGGTGAAATGGACACTTTGTTGCCGAAGCAAACACAGTGCCATGTTTCTTAACATCTTCCAGACTATAAAGCTTATGGGAGCGCGTCGCCTTCTGTCTACTATGATGTGTTGTGCATGTTCTACACAGATACTCTTCGCATTCAGGACAATACTTGAAAGCATCCTCTGAAATTTCTCCTTCTTGACATGGTGTACAGGTAAAGTCTAGGTCAGCATCAGAACCGTTCCGAATAGACTGTAAAGCGTCTCCCTCTGCCATATGTACATATGTGTACTTCACCTAGCTTTTATTTATTAATTAAACTTTTAACTGTTGCTAAATTGAGAATTTGATATTTCACTAGACCGTCTACTTGTGCTAAAATATCATATGTCATTTTTGTTTTCATAACAGGAACTCATGGCACGTTTATTATCAAGTGATGACTCTTAACGACGAAATGAAACGTCCTTAATTAACTTGGTCTGTTTTTGCTTGTAAACAATCCTTTTAGACAGACCGGACCAGTACGCGGACGCTACCAGTACGCGGACACTTCCGTTTTCGGCGTTTTCTAAATCAAAGAAACTTTCTTGCATTATTTTGATAATTACCTAATTTTATTCGTACAGAATCAGTTCTTCTTTCGGTATAATAAATGTATTCTTACATTACCCGATTTTCAACTGGCAAACAAACAAAAAGAGAGGAACCTAAAAGGTAAATGTGAACAAATCATATTTTTCGCTAATATAGTGATGATAATAATAACTATCGGGTTAAAAATAACCCCATTGTATGAAAATTCGAAGTTTTTAATGATGATAACTCTTTTTAAAAGAAATTGTATAAAAAATTAATAACGAAGCCGTAAATGTGGCGACAACTGTGAACTGCATGACGATCATTAAGGTGCATCTTCACAGTTACACTCCAAAATTTTTCTTCATCTTTTGATTTGTTGGATGCATAGTTCAAGTTCTAGAAAAAAAGCAATAATCCATAAATTAACAGGTTTTTTACTTTCCTGGACGTAGAATTAAAATTCAGGTGGAAAATGGATGATGGATCAGTTTAATTATGCACACGTACTCCTACGCACGACGCCCTCTATTTCCATGGCTTACCTCATGTGACTTTTAAATCATATGGACGAAATATTTTTTTTTTCCAATAAATAAACACTTGCATTCTTAAAAAAGAATCATTAACAAATCTTTTCAAGGATCTAGACTCCTCGTTTCATTTAGTTTTCTTCCCTCAAGAGGGTGTCCGCGTACTGGTCAAATCGTTTGAATTCTAAAGGCCGTGACTGTACCTTGTGCAGAGCTAGACTGCGCATGCGCAGTGCGTTGTTTACACGCACAACTTTCTGTAAATTTTAGAGCAAGGACTTATCTGAATAGATATGAAGACCGGATGATCTGAATCTCGACAGATTTGACACAACAAGTACGTTGCCGGAAAAAGTGTCCGCCTACTGTTCTGGTCTGTCTAAAGCAAAAGTACAAAGTAATATCTACACGTGTAGTGAACACCGACAAACTGTTATTAAGAGCACATAATACTCGAAAGAGGGTGTTGCAGTATAGATAGATAGATAGATAGATAGCAAATGGTGAACACAAAACAAAGGGGAACAACCCAGCCAATTTGCAAGACCAAACTCGGCATACCGTATACGGTACAACACAAGGTATACCGACACTAATAATACAATGGCGTAGCATGTCTGTATTATACTTACAGTAGTCAGTCATATTGATAACACCTCTAGTTAAAAGTTCAAATATGTTTGCATCTACCTCAACATTATGACGACTACACTATGGCGGCACGGTAATCCAAAGACCCGCGGTTCGAATCTCGGCAATGGCAGTCAATTTTTCATGACACGCTTAAGTTTATTTAATCAATATTCTCCTGTCCCGGATAGTAAGCTGCTGCTCGCGCCAAAAACATATTATTCTATTCTGTATGGAGAATATTGGGTTACTGAATTTATTGGGCGAGTTAGAGAAAGGTTTATATTTATCCTACCATTTACCTTTTAGTAAACACTATATTTCTTTTCGCTATTTTGTGATTTGTTATGAAAGATTTGGTTGTGCCGCCTTGGTGTAATTGGTTAGACCCGTGTTTCGAATACTGGCAGTGGCAGTCGAATTTTCGTGACACTTCTACATGGACTTAGTTTACAGCTGTTTAATAGAATGATTGAAACTTGATACTCGTACATGTATATTGCTGTCTTTATACCATCCTTCAACCTTGGACAACGACATCATAAAAAACGTGCAACATGCAATTGAATGAAACATGCCTCTCTCAGAAAACACTTCTTATTCAAGATAAAGTTGCTTGAAGTCCTTAAAAGTTATGTCCCACAAATATAATATTGTAGAGTTTCCAGTTAGACAAAATTATTTAAGAAATGACAAATATGTTCCTGTATTTTGTCATTGAATAACATACAGTCAGGAGTTAGAATGCGCATTCGAACGACTGACTGTATTTTATCTAACGATAAAATATTGGCACATATTTATTATTTCGATTCTAACACGTCATTTTCTTTGAAAACTATCTCGAACAATTTTCAACTCATACTTTTTGACGTAAATCCGGGTTAAAGATTGCAAAAACAGTGAAAAATAAAATGGTAATCCACTGTTTCAAAACAGAGCATCGTTCCCGCAAAAACAGTTACCCCCGGTGACGGATTATTAGTTTCTGTCATAAGCACGAGGTTCAGTATCCCATTTTGTGTTTTAAATTTTTGCTAACTGGATTGTACAACATGTAGAAAGAATAATGAAACATAATGATTTGTATATAAAAAGGGGTAAATCATTGTGTGGATTCATTCAGTTAAAGCTAAGTTAGGAGTAGGAAATTAGATCATTCACAAGTAGGATCTCATTGGTCAATGTGGTGACCTACATTATAAGAACCAATCAAAAACAAGAGCATTTAAGTGGACTGCAATCTGTCAGTCTTTTGATAAGATCTCCTACTTTTGACATATAGTTAGGTATTTAGATAGGGGCATGAACAGGAGAACATGCCGGGTCGTACCGATTATAGCCTCTTTAGAGGATGGTGGACCTAATAAGCACAATTACAAACAAACAAACACGAGGTTCAGATCGAAATATCCGTCACCGAGGGTAACTGTTTTGGCGGGAACGAGGCTCTGCCGAGTTCTCGCAAAACAGTTACCCGAGGTGACGGATATTTTCATCTAAACAAAGTGTCTCATGATGGAAACTTTTTCTTGCATACCGTCTTGCACTTTAAAGTAGATTTCTAAAGCAAACTTATCAAAATGATGAATTATCATGAAAAACAAACGAGTTTCCGACATTGTGTTTAGGAAAGTGACGTCACAATGTTTATAACGTTACGTCATAAGTAATTCACGAGAGTCGTCTGGCATAGGAGGGTGCCAGACCGTTTTTCCCGGCATGGGCAAAATCACCGAAACTGCCGATCCGATATGCAAGAAATTTCGATCCGAACCTCCTGCTCATGACAGAAACTATTATTGTGATAAATAACAACTTTTGTAGTCAATATCTAAAGTCTGTCAGAGAAATTGCTGTTTAAATCTACATACATTCAAAATTGTGTTGTATATCTCTATTCTAATATTTTGTTTTCTCAATCTTTGATATAACAAAGATTATGCCACCAGTCAAAAATAGTAGAGCATCTCAACCAAAGAGAAGCTCACCGTTTTTAAAGTTAACTGGCCATTTCTCTGTCAATTTCATGCGTTTATAGTAGTCAGAATTGCTTTTAAATAATTTATAGTGATACGGCTAGCTATGACTACAAGGTTTCTGCAAGCCTATTCATATGACCTTTGTTTATCAAGTTGTATTATACTTTCCATTTGTGCGTTGAGTTTATTTTAACAATGTACTATCATTAACTGAAAGCAGTGTCACGTATTTACTTCAAGCTCTATCATGTATTTACTTGAAGTAGTGATGTTCCGATTGTCGCTAGTCGCCGACGATCGGTTAGTAAAATGAAGGGCGATAATAATCGATTACACATATCCGGTCCGCGACGTCGCGGTAAAAGTTTTATACCATACCCAAGGGAGATAATTAGACTCCCACGTGATTGAAGAAACAAGTTTAAATTAAAAAGATTCACTGATTATTTTTGTGTTTACAAACAAACGACAAATAATCTTGATTTCGAGACGCTAAACAAACTCTGTACTGTACATAGAGCCCCTATGTCACCCTATTTTCATCCGGATCATAAACGTATCGGTCTTTATCGTCTGTCTAACATAAAAGCATACTCGGCCATCAGTTCTGTGTTAGCAATTTATTTCAAAGACATCTTCTAGTCTTCTACCAGTTTCTGGCCCTTACCAGAAGGCCAATATTGTTGAAAACATGACCTTAGGCCTTGGGGTCTCTTGCTTTTACACAGGTTTCTATAAGAAAACCTTTCAATATTCCCTTTAAATATCTCGTATAAGGCCCAATGCTTCCATTGGTGACATGTAGCATTACCTATTTACTGTTCCAGCATTATAAAGGGTTAACCTGCCATAACTGTGGCAGAAACTACTTCATGTGACGGTGTAGATTGTAGCGCCTTGCTTGAATGTTACTTTTAGTTCAACCGATTATTAATCGGAAGGTTATCGATTATACCCCATCCGATTGAACCGATAATCGATTGTGAAAAATTCAACCGATTTCTATCACTAACTTGAAGTAACACCACCCTACCAAAGCAATACCAAACATTGACACAATGCAGTGCCTTTCTACTCAAAGCAATATTTAATATTTATATAAAACGATTTCACGTATTTACTCAAAGCAATGTCTGATATTCAATCAATCTGTACTGAAGCACCTTTGCACACATAACGTAACAAGTATGCAAGGTGACTGTGTAAAAGCATATACGTTATTTAAGATAGCTAGATTGTATGTTTTTCCTATATGAAGTGTTGCAACTTAAAATCAATTTAGATGTTGAAATACTCAAATGGCTTTACATCATTTTAAAGAAGCATGGAAGATTACAATCACTTTCTTGTAAAACCAACTAGTTTCGACCAAAAGCATCGACAATGTTGTGATCAGTTAGAAAGTTTGAATATAGATCACTTATACCAGTATACATCAATATTTTGCCATAGTTTAACATATCTATGACATAAAATAAAGTACACCTACTTATTTCATGGATAATGGCCTCGCTTAACGCTAAGTGATAGAGCTCGGGACTACATCTTACGAATCTAGACTTTATTACATTGTTCAAACTCTTCCACATCTTTTCAATGAGACAATTCAAGCACATAAATCTTCTCAGAAAAGTAAGTTGCTATTATTAAAGAGTCCATCCTGTTTCCATAACCACGGACTTAAATACACCCTTGAGGACAGATGCGTAGGTTTCAGTTCTAAAAGCTCTCCCTTCTCACTGCCTTCTTAGATAATCAGATAAATCTATTCCTTGGTCTCTGCCAAACTAATGTCAATGTGAACTTTTTGAAATAATTTTTAAGTCCCAAATACTCGTCATGAAGAACATGATTGTTTTGAAATGTGATGTTAAGTACACTTGAAGATCAAGAAAATTTAGTAATAAGTCAGTGTGAAGGTTTTGTCTCAAGGAATAATATGTGTGAATATGAAGTGCAGCCTCTCAGAAGCGAACATCCCTGGGAACATCGAAATATATTTGTTGTAGAGAGTTGTTCTTGAGAGGTTAATTTTTTATGTAATTGACACAAAGGGAAAGAAAATATGTGTATACATGTATTTAGGGAGGTTGTTGATTCAGGGAGTTGTCGTTCGGGGAGGTTTGACATAAAACAAGAGGGCCAAAATAGTTCTGTATCGTTAATATGGTTACCATTGGCTTGAAATTAAAAATGGTCAGCAAAAGTGTCAAAAGTACAGTATTCTAAAAATCTAGATAAACTAGAAAACAGGGCGGATTCAGTGTTGATCCTAGAGGCAACAGAAGGAAAGTTAAAGGAGATGACAACTAGACAGTGTTACACACCACTTATCTAAGTTCTAGACCTTGCAATTATGGAGAAGATTTTGAAATAGGTCCCTATATAAATCTATGTACACTAATTACCCCCCCCCCCCTCCTGGATGTGCCCAATTTTGACCATAGGAACATTATTTGAACAATCTTGGTAGGGAACCACTTCTATCTAAGCTCCAGGCTTCATGATTTAAGACAAGAAAAGTTTCAAAAGTATTTCCTTATACAAGTCTACATATATATAAAAGAAGTATTTACTTATATATATCTGTAAGAAATCAAGTGAGCTTTTTCCAAAAAAAATTTCACGCTTCTTTACTTCTTTAAAGGAGTAATACTTTACATGTACCTTTTGTAAATAAATTTGAATTTGTCATTTTGATTACGTATTTCTTTATGTTCCCAACCCGCATAATTGTAAGAGTCTGAAAAATATAATGAGTCGAACAAGTTTTCTGTAAATATTTAAAATGACTTATAAACTATTGCTGTTTTGTTTCCTAGTGATTTGTGCTCAAACTGAGTTGAATAAAAAAACAACGTTTTCCAAGCAAGAAGGCCAGACTGTAACATTATCATGCATGGAGGAATTTTGAAATAACATGGCACAACTGTTCAGCACATGAAGATGGAGTGTCTGATGCAAGCATACCTAACCATCAAGGTTATGTTTAAAGTTCAAAGGTAACGGACGCTGCATGGCATATATATGTACATATTTGTGTCCGGACTGTAACTCTCTTATACAATGAATGATTTTAAAACCACTTGGCAAACATGTATACCTCACGAAGACAGCGTGTCGCGTACAAGTCCCGCGTCCCTACCTTAAACGTCAAGGTTAACAGTTTACGAATCCTGTATGTATGCACACATTCATCAGTGTCAGGACTGTAATTCTGTCATGCATTGAAGGGGTTTAAAAGAACTATTCAAAATGTTAAGCATATGGAGCCAACGTATCGCGTGCAAGTCTCACATCCCGAGCCTGCATATGGAACTTTCAAATTTTCCAATAATCGATGTATCGATACATTTTTCACATTAAACAAAGAAGGATAAAATCGGTTTAACCGTCATAACTTTTAAACGGATTTATATATCGCTTATGCATTTATCACAAAAGTTGGCAAATTCTTTCACCTAAATGGTGATATAAATTAAAAAAATATGAATTAAGTATTTCACCTACCCATTTTGGTTTAAAATCTACCACCCCGTTCTCCCTATGAACTGCTTATGGGGGTCTTAAATTGCTTCGTTTTTTCAGTGATTTGTTGAAACATTTCGTCTTATATAGAGAAAACTGTTTAAAGGATCGCTTATGCATTTGTTGCATCGGCAAGTGAAATATATAAGGAATAAATTGGTGCAAAAATTTTATTACATAGTTTCCGATTTCACCTAACCATTTAATGATTTATAAACTGTTAACATGTAAAGTCTGACGGATCGGGTGTCCCCGTGATTTTCACGGAAATTATCGAACATCATACGGAAATCATATTACAGCTAGGCTGTTAAGTATTGATTAACTTAGGGGCCATCAATAAAGATTTTTTAAAATTGTATGCTTCAATAGAATAAAAGAAATATGGTAGGAGTGCCTCGGTTTTTCTGCTTATTGTGTAGTTTAGTGGTTTTTTTCAACTCTCACAGTTAAATGTGTATATTAAACTGGCTTCTTTAGAGGTGTATCTGCATTTTGACATCTTAGAGGTCCAAAGATGGGACGTGTCACCTGCACGTATTTTTAAAAGTTATGGCTTCTATCAAATGTATCCAACACTTGTCAAAAAAGTGTGAATATTGATGTTAATTGCAAAAAAGTGTTACTTAATGGTCCCATACCTTTTCTGGTTGTTAAAGTCGTGATACAATGGCATAGTAGTCATAATCCCCTTGATGGATTTTACATTTTAATTTCAATAATTTTAATTTTTTCAATCATTTCATCATAGTAAAGCTAAACTAGAGACAAATAAAACATTCAGTAATTTTTTTATTCAATATATGCTTTTCCACTTGTAAAATTCATCAAGGGGATTATGAACACTATGCCATTTTTGGACCAAGGGGATTATGACTAATGGGTTTTTTGAAGTACACTCCTTTTTATAGACTTGCTAACGTGCGATAATTAAGGTGTTTAACTTTCTTATACTATTTCATTACTATTTATTTAACTTAATGAAAACAAAATGTTAAAGTTCATTGTTAAGTGTCTAACTGTCCAATTTGTGTTCTAGATCCAAGGAAAAGATCACTAAAATAATACAATACAATAGTACTTTGTCTTTTACAAATCCTGTAACGTACAAACTTCGGTACACGAGAATATTGTAAGTCGTTAACGGTTGACGTTTCTCTGTTTTCCGTCTTCATTAATATACAGTTTTCACACGTGCAGTTTGTGTATTAGGCGCACGGGGAACTTTTGATTTAATTCCAGTCCCGTCCTTTGAAAAACGATAGAACCAGTCATTTGGTTTTTTAAAATCATTAAGAAAACAGACATTTATACGTACTTTTTCTTTAATCCAGTCAATTAATAGGCCTATTCACACTATCAGCTTCATATAAAGTGTGCAAATAAATAAACAATCCATTCAAAACAATTATTGGATATACAGGTAGTGCAGTGGTTTTAAATTTATATACATGTCGTTACACATATTGCTATGTCTTGCTATACTCAGGAACCTAGAATCAACGTATATTCTACGTTCATGCTATACTATATTACGTTTTGCATTTAATGTTATTCATTATGTTAACGTAAAATGATTTATGAAATAAAAAATCATCTACACGATGTTGATTTCATAGGTCATATTTTATCACATTGCCCACTTCATTTTCTGTTTAATGCAATAAATCAGTTAGTCAGCGCAATCTCAGCTCAATATCATTTATCGGTGAATGTAACAGTCCCACTTTAGCGCTGCATTATCGATTTTTGCTGATTAAGTGATTTATGACTTATCGTGATACGGAAACTTCCGACAGGCAACGATCAATATTGATGTTGACAGTATTGGATTATCGATTTTCTCGAGGCTGTTACTGTATCAATTAGCGTTTAGCGAAGGTACACTTTGTTCAATATGAAGGTCAAGGTCACACTTTTAGTTTATAAGTCATGAAATCCTTTATACATGGTTACCCTGTAATGCATTGCAGGATTTTAAAATTACATACTAGTAGTACAAATGTTGAGCACACCGAGATAACTGTTCATGCGCAAGTCTCGCGTTCTTACCTTGAAGGTCAAGGTCACGCTTAGAGGTCGGAGGTCGAAGAATCCTGCATATATGCACATATTGATGTCCTGATTGTACCTCTGTCACGCGTTGAAGGATTTTAAAATAATGGAAACTGATATGCGGCTTCTTACCGTCTGTTTGTAGACACATTTTACTGTTCATACTGTTACTCTGTTATACATTAAAGCTGCTCGCTCTCAGTTTCTGTTGAAAAAATAAAATTTTCAAAAATGACATACTAATACACAAATGTAAAGCTAAAGGCTAGAATCAACAATAGAAGTAAAAATCTAGGTATGAATTTGCAAAAATCGATTGAAAATGCTGGTTTTACGGCACCGCTACGCTATATGTTTATATTGGCATTTCAAAAGTGATTGCAACGCTTTATTATTTTGTAGCTTAATACTTAAAATCTACAGATATACGGGGCAGGAATTTATCCTGGAACCCTTTTTTATATGACTATATGTTCTAAAATATGTTATTTTTACGGAGTTTTAGGAAGTTTATCTTTTCACCAAAATCTGCGAGCACACAAATGTTTAGCACACGGACATGAAGGGTCGTGCGCAAGTACCGGGTTCACACTTCGAAAGTCAATGTCAAAGACTGTGAGACCCCACTTCGGTGGGACTTTCACTTACGAGGCACAGCCCTTATTCTTAATAAAATGTGCTATTCCATCTTTCTACTCGACATCATACTATCTTATTTTGATTTTTATTCTGTTTTGACCCATGATCAGTATAGAGTTTCGGCTGACTGTCCTTGAACCAACTGATCATGACTAATACAGTCATTTCACATATTACTAAAGAAGCAGATTTTGCATTTAAAACACGACATTACATGTACCTTTGTCTTTGTTTCACGGAGCCTCTCCATAGTTTCCGTTGACGATATATAACCGAGTTATACACATTCTTGCTATTATAGGTTTTATAATATTCATTTTCATCCTAAGACTTAAATGTTGTTGTTACAAATTGATGTTCAAATTGTTTCGCAGTGATGCACACACGACAGATCTTGTCTCATTTATCTGTACCATAAATATTTTAGCTACTCAGTTTTTGCGTTACAAAAATGTATGATCAGTCGAATGAGCCTTGTAGCTTTGAAACAGAAATAAATCACGTATAATCATATAATACTGTCTCTAGAGGTATTAAAGCTGGAGTCTGCTAGTCATATTTGATTCAGGAAACGTGCGAGTTCATTCCACTTTGTCATTAACAGATTATTTTTTTCTATTACTGCAATGGATCAGTTTTTGGCCTGTTATATAGCTTGTTCTGCTAAATTACGTCAACCTGGTTTTGATATCCGCCGAAAAGCGGGATGTGGATATATAATGGTGTTCGTCCGTAACATTTCATATCTGCTCCGTTTTACGTATAAACTTTTACATGAACATTTTCATGGACTTTGTTCAGTATTAAAGCCACACTAAATGCCCATTAGTTGTTTTATAACTGCTCTCCTAAACCCGCTGAAGGATTTTCATGAAACATTAATCAAATTTTCATCTCATCAAAACAACGTGCAGAACCTTTGTTCCAATCTACCGGCTTAAGGTCAAGTTCACACTAAGGGGTCGTTTTTTGTGTCCGCTTCATATTTTCTAAACCTGTGAAGGTTTTTCAAGAAACATGTGTCAAGCGTTTATTTTATCAAGGCGGCGTGCAGAAACATGCTCCAACACCACCTGTCCAATGGTAGGATAACTCAGAAGGGTAACTTGTTTTTCGTGTCCGCTCCGTATCCCCTAAACCCCTTGAAAGATTTTCATGAAAACTTTAACCAAAGTTTTCTTATCATGACGACTTGCAGAACCCATGTTCTAATCCATCGGCTCATAGTCAAGGTCACATTTAAGTACTTTTTCTTGTGTGGCCGTTCCTATCTCTAAACTTTTTCGAAGAATCTCCATTAAGCCAGCTCCTTAGATAACGCAAAGGACCCATGCTCTATGTTCGACGGCTTAATGTCAATGTCGTACTTAGTGTTTTTTTTCTTGTCCGCTCTATATCTCTTAAACCCTTCAGGAAATCATCAAATATCAAATTTCCATCTTACCATATATGTATCATCTTACCAAGACGACATGCAGACTGGGTCAAGGTTACAATTAAGGTCACTATATTTCCCTTTTCATGATTTTCAGGAAACTTTTATCACAGTTACATCTTACATAGATTGTTCAAACTGACTCGACTATACAAGAAGGTTTCACGAAGGGGTCAAATTGACATCCTCTCGACATTCCTTCACACGGCGGGGCATATTAGATAGCGTAAAATTTGCGCTTGTTACCTGTATTTATGAAGGTTTGTAACATCAACAAATAACTAACTACGAGAAAATGTAAGATATGCATTAAAGTCCTTAAACGTTTCGCAGACGCTGCAAAATTCTTTCAATGAGAAACAAACAGTATAGAAATATTTCTCGTGAGGGTAAGTTTTGCATAATTTCAATAACTTGATGGAACTCTGTGGCATCACAAGATGAAATCCGGGACACAGATATGTCATATTTTGTAAGAGTGAGAAAAACATATATTCTGACTTTCTCTTTAACGGGATAAAAGATAAAGGATGACAAATGAGCGTATAATTTGAAGAAGAATGTTAAATGTCTGTTGCGTAATGTTTGATTGAAAAACTGCCTACGATCACGAACAGTTTCTATACAATATATATGTAACTGAAAGTGTTACAAAGATGAATGGTGTGGAATCATAAAAGAAGGAAAAGATCGCGAAACTAAAATACTGTTTAAGTATAAAACAAATTGTTTGCGCAGTAGCAGACAGACTAACGATGCCAAAGTAATATGAGATTAATTTGTATGATATAACTTTGGAAGCATGAAATATGAAACCAAAACAATGGGACAGGTCGTGTTTTCAAAATTAGAGCACTAATACGTGCATGATCTAAATTTGTTTTGTTTATCTTTGGTATAGAGTCTTATGCAAGCTGTATTGCAAACTACGGAATCGTATATTAGTCTGATGGTTCATACAATACTCATGTAAAATCCTACAACAGAGACTCTTAAGGTCGAATAATTGGAGTTTGCCAGTCATATATTAGAACATTGCCACAGACATGTCAATCCACCCGACTTTGTCATTTGTCTTTTTATAATTTGCAAGCATGTGTATAGCTGAAACCTTTGTAGTGCAGCCGCTGTTGCGAAGAGTAAGAATATTCATTTGATAATAAAAGGGTCCGGGGAGGGCTGCGTAGGGATAACCCGGTTTTTCATAGTAAGCCATGCAAGTTCCTGTTTCTTGTGTACGATATATTAAATATAAATAACTGCTGTACATTCCTTCGCACAGGAGTTTGGTGACTCTTAAAAACAACTACTGGGCGCGTATTTCCATCCCTAAAATGAAAGGCACTTCATTGCGTCAAAAACTGTAGTTTGCTTACGTGAGGACAAAAACATTGGTAATTAATTTTGAAGTAGAAATCCCATTGCCACATGTCAAGTCAACTTGATTAATGTGACGACGTTAACATAGACACAATTTAATTTTTTTGTCTTTACACGGTGATGTGACTTATTTAAAGAAACTATGATGTCATTTGTATAGGACGAATTAGAGAAGTGTCCGCCATTTTTTTCGCAAAAACTAAGACTTTTCCTACGTTGACATGTTTGTGCTTTGAAATTTGAATAAATCATCTTGATACACATTATTAAAATTGTTTACTTTTTCCTCTGAACCGAGCACCGTCCCTTCGTAATCAGCGCTCGATGGAAGACTCCATTGATATTATGTCCAATAAGCCGTTATTACATTTACTTCGTAATCATTATGTTCTTCTTCCTTTCGAGACCATAGTTTATGTGAATATTAAACTGACTCACTTCCGTGAAACATACTACGAAATAATAAAATGTTCATACACCTTGAACTGAGTTGAATACACGGAAGTGGTTTGGACGATGTCAAGTAAGCCTGCGCTGATGAATCATCCTCGAGCCAATACTTTCCAAAGGGACATTTCAAACCTTCATTTCGATGTGCCTTCGTCTTGTCGAAATTGAAGCCATCTTGAGTTGTGAGAACTTCTTGCAATATTCAGCATTTTTCAACCCTAATTGCCAAAACATTTAAGTGCCAATGTAAAAACTTTATATTAAAAAAAACCAAAACAATTGGTTGCTTTTTCGAAATTGTGTATCTCTCGATATACCAGGTTTTGGTTGTGCAGGACAAGAAATCTTTAATATTCAAATCAATTAGGAAAATCAAGGAATAATAGAAACGTAAATCAAGGGTATAGACAATGTACTATACAATTGTGTAAGTAGTTACGTTCATGAAATGTAATGTTTCCTCTAATTTTGTTTAACTGAAAATCATTTACATTTTATGTAAATCAACAAAAAAGAACTATTTGTTTAAAGCGAGATTGTTTAATTAGGAAAGCCCCTACTTTTGTCCATCAATGTTTTGTCTTGTGCAAACTTATGTAGCTTATATTTGAAGCGATTTATACCTCTGTATCAAGCAAACTATAATACTAAAACGAATATCTGGATATTCCAAATAATTCTAAAATTACAATGAACTAATTGTAAAGCTATAATTGATTCAATGACCCAGCACAGAAATAACGTTTTAGATCAACCAGTTTGTCGAATAAAATGAAAGTGATGTTTTTCCATATGTTTTATTAAATTGCACCAGACAAATTAAAGTTAACATGCAATGTTATACATATCAGATACTTTTTCTAGACTTTGTAAGACATGATTGCAGAGCATTTTGCTCAAGTATTCTGTAATATGTTAATAAGACATCTTTGCAAGTTAAAATATCATAATACAAACTGATTTATGTTCCTACAGTCATTGATTTTTAATATGTATTGTAAATTCATGATTTAGTTTATAGTGTTCTACACAGACGAGTTTCAACTGTTTGTCCCAACACATTTTCTTTCGCTTTGTACAATTCTATTCAGAAATGTTCTGCAGTGTATAGAAAACTAAACTATATAAACACACCAGCTTGTTAGATTTTATAAATATTTCTCTTCAAAGAAGCATAGCATATTGTTTAAATATTATGAAATCATGGCATTAAAAACGAAATAATATTATATTGATTAACATGGATTGTTAGATTACTGTTGATGAATAATCTTGGCGACAAAGGAAATATACATTTTATATAACAGTAAAGATTTCACAACTTTCTCGAATAAAGAAATAAGCTACTGGAAGTAATGATAGATTACGGTTAATGTAATGTACAACGTACACAATGTGTCATCTATCACAGTAAATAATGAGTTATTCATTGTTTGCTTACTAAGTGTTAACGTATTATTGAAATGTTGATCGAAGAGATTCCAGAGTATTTGAAAGGGGGGAAAGCAGGATACATTTTCATCATATCCTGTCTTTTCAGCATAATGCTAGTTTATTACATTTTGCAATTAAATGATTAAGCTTCCTGTTACTTATTACGGATACAAATACGAGAGCCATAAACGGAATCGAGGAAATAGCTGTCATATTGTAACTATGTGATATTGAGGATTTCTAGCACATTTGACAACAATGTCTGAATGTCACTTTGTTAGAAAAAATATGCACATATATAAAAGCTTAATTTTCTTTAAAGAAGTCAGACTAAGGTAGTTGAAATTATGTTTGGTATCAGCAATGACCAGATTAACGATAGTAAGACAAAACAATAACGCAAAGGAGAGTTTAAATTTAGATATTTAATAATTTATACAAAATTTAACACCGATGGTTTTTTTTATTATGAATCCCCAATTTTTAATATAAAATTGTTTCTTGATTATTTATGCATTTTAGAATGCTGAAGTCAATCGCCTGGAGGAATGAATGAGAAAACGCTTGTTCCGTAAGATGACGACTGCAAGCAACCGAACACGTGTGCCAAACATTTGACACGGGCATCTTCGGACACACATATCACAATCAACTACTGACGTCATGGTTATTTTCGCAGTAAAATGGATAAACATCTACCGAAAGAAACATGCAAATCAGCACAGCCAGTCTTAGAAAAAATGCCAAAACTCTCGCCCAATCTCACAACTCAAATTGTAATTCAGTTTGAAGCAGGACAGCGAACTGCTGATAAAATAAAAATACAAAAAGTACCACCGCAGTGTCATTTTGTCTATTGAATCAGTTGAGTGGTATGGGACTACTATCGTCCTTTTTCCTTTAAAATGAACTTTGGCAAGATATAAAGACTGAATCGAATGCTCCACACACCCTAATTTTGCATTTTATAAAAAGAACATCAGAGTCGTTGCAAGTAATTGTTTCCTTGATTTTGCTTGGTTGCTCTATTTGGTTTTCGACTACATAACATATTTCATTTGTATCACTTATCAGCATTCAGCGTGGTATATAATATCTTCTTTTAAATAAATGTTAAACGTTTTAATAGATGTATTTTTAGTTTACATAACTCATGTGAAATTTTCAGGATAGTAAACGCATCTTTAAGGAGAAAAAGTATATTGGACATTTACTATTCTTGTCAGTTTCGGATGCTTATTATCTAAACATGGATGAACATATGATAGAATTGGAATTGTAGCACGGTCGGGACAAAATGTGCGCAAGAAACGTTTTGAAAGTCAACACAATCTTGGTTATCAAAAATGCACAGGGAACTCCAAAGACAGCCGTTTTTAGTACAATCTATCTGTTTCGTTTTCGGCTTTTAAATGATGAGTGAATATGTCCTCACGTTTCCCCAGTAGTTTCTGTATCTTGTGTATTTTCTTTGTCTAAATCTCCGAGAAACTATAACTTTTATACAAAATAATGTTTTTTCACAATGTATTACAATTCAATAAATTTGGAAATATTTGCTTGATACCATTGTTTTATTACAAAAAGTTATAGAAATATGTAACGACATTCCCCCTTAAATATATCACCTTCAAATAGAATATTCTACGACTGATAATAAAGTATTCTCATAATAGTTGGTTTTGCATAATATAGGCTACACGTCGACGACTGATTGTCAAAATGAATTCAGAGGCACATATTGTGTACAATAATTATGCAAAAGCAAAACCGTATATTCTATTGTTTTGTAAACAATAGGAAACATAAAGATGATAAATGGATACAATATTATACTTTCATGAAAGAATGTCAGACAGAAGTTGCATAATTTGTGCTTGAAATATTGCTCACTATCCTGAAATTTCCATTCAACATATCTAACTGTGGGCTGTTAGGGGATGCACCCCGACCCCTATCACGCCATTTACGGGGCAAATAAAAGGGGTTACCCCAATTAAGGGCGCCTCAAGAAAAAAAAACACGAAAAAAACCAACATATCTAACTGTTAAAAGTGTATCGAAGGGTATTGAAAAATAATGATTATGAAGAAAACACGTGATAAAAACAATAGCATGTCAATGTTAACAATTTTCATTACAAAACGTAAATACAAATTCTTGACGATAATAGACAATATTTCAATTAGCATTAAATAAGTAAAGGAACCGTAGGAAGAAATGAAATACAGCAAAAGCTGGAACGGTATGATATTTAATTACACTTGATGTGAAAAAAACTCTTTTACAACGCTGACATTGCATCCATATTTGAATGTGGTTGTATCATTTGGGGGTATAGTAATAAATGTAAAATAAACATAATACTTAAATTAAAAAAATCACCCGATCGAAATAATACTTCAGAAACCCATGCGAACACCTACAAAATAATTATTCAAAAATCTACACTGGCTTTCCTTTGATAGCCGATGTAATTACCATACTGGTGTCCTTATATATAATGCCTTACAAAATATGGCCCCTCAGTATATTTCTGAGTTACTCCAATTTTCAGAAAATAAATACTATCAACTGCATGATAATGTCATTTTTAATTACTGTTTGGAGGCTTCGTTGAAAATAAGTTATTCATCATTGTGTTTTATATCACATCTTGTGTGCTTAATGAATAACCTTCATAATAATAATAACATATCATTATTATTACTATTTTTTATTATTATCATTACAAGTAGGATGGGAGTAAATTGCAAACATTCTTCTGCTAGCTCCTAAAATCATAAAAAAGAATAATCTTTGCAGCGTTGTCACCTTTATTATTTCCATATTTGAGCACACGTCATTGCGGCTGTGTTAAGTAATTATTTCGACAATGCAGACAGTATGAGCAGTGAATGGCGAATTCTTTACTTATTTCGCAATATTTATGTGTCTAGAAACAGAAACAGTCTGTGTTAATGTCGGTGAACCTATTTCAGTATGCTCTGTTTTTGATCGAAGACATGTTAATTCAATTTATGTTGGTCACAGGAGAAAGAAATATGAAAAAAATGTTTTAATTTGGCACATATGTCTGACATAGCACGATATTTTGATATATTTTATTTGTATTTTTCTGTCTGGTATTATATTTACATCAAAGTAACAGATAATAATCAACTTATTCAGATCTCTTAGGAGCTTAATATTTTATTTAGAGAACAATGAATTATGCGTTTTTAACATTTTAGATACAATATGTTTAAAAATAAATGTATACGCAAGTATTCAGGACAACATGCCTAAATTACGTTGGATTAAGCAAATATCATTGGACATTGTACGGAGCCAAATCGAAATTTTAACGACAGAAGCTCATTGTGGAGAAACAAGAAACATGGCAGTGTGCAATGTAATATTATAAACACTTCTCACGATCTTCTGCAATTGTATAATTTTGAGCTCTTACAATATGTTGTACGGCGTATATTACAAATACATTTTAAAAGGTTTAAATTTAACAGTTGTTCAATGTATTCAAGACTGCTTTTTAATGCCAAAATTTAGTATTGTTTTACAGAAAATAATGATGATTGAAAAACACTTTTTTGACAATTTGGGATTGCGTTTCGTTCAAAAGAAGCTTTGTTCTCAAAATATGTGATTACTGTGCAATTACGTAATGAGGTAATCGGTTGACATGTTACACAGTGGCATTTCTGATGCCAGGGAAGATCTTAATTCGATCCAGAGGGTATCAAGTAGATTCCGTCTTGTTTTGTTTCTTTAATTAATTTATGTTATATCAGAGTTGACACAACATTGACTAAGATTAAGTGAATATGCAATCACCTTGTATTTGCAGAAAGTACCATTAAATTTTCGAAGCTGTCCAAACTAAAAGCTACCAAACGTTACAGGAAACGGTGTAGATCTTGCAGATATGCATGCTGGTAATCATCAGCACAAACCGGCAGAGGGATAACAATTAATTGTATGTTTGCTTGAAAGTGACCTAGTTTTCACACATTCGGGAAATTAAAGAGACCATTGCGATTATCTGGTCTTTCCTAACTGGACATTCTACCTCTTAGATTAGTGCAAGGGTTAGCAGAAAAGGCATGCTATAAAATACTAACTTTTGTATATTCATAGAATTGATTTGTTTTGTTTATTTTGCAGGTTTGTTAAAAGTTTGATATCTCAAAAAACGTATGAAAAATGAGGATGATTGTAAATAAGAGGATTTTGTTTTTGGTATTCACAATGTAAAAATACTAGCGACATAAACCTAGTCAGGTAAGATCATAAACAATCTTTTGACTACTTAAGGGGAAGTACCTGCTAAGAGTGTATGCTAAACGCATTCACCTACGTCGATGATTCTATTGATAATAATCACCTTCTAAAAATGGTGATAATCCTTTTCCCTTCTTTACGAAATATTTGCAATGATGCAGGATATACGACAATACGTTGTGTTTTTCTCTCTGGTCAATATATTTTCTCTTTCTTGCTGAATCAAAATGGAAGCAAAAACCCCTTTGATTAGATCAAAGTGCCAAGACATCTTTAATTAAAATGAGAACAAAAATAAAACAAGATCTGTTGATGTATTGTCTAGTACCAGCAGTTTGTTTCATATTGATCAAGTACAAATCTGTTGCTTTCTGTACAAGTTAATATATCGGAACCTGAAACATCTTGGGAATATAATTTTGTCACGATGACGTCATTGTGCCGATTGTTATTTGCTCAAGTTATCATGAACCCTCTTATCTTTGTAGAAAATTATAGATGTTACACCAAGGGATGTTTACGTTATATTTTGTTAAATTTGCTAACAATGTGCTATCATTTTATGCACTCAAAATGTGGATGCAAACCTTTAGTAGATAATTCGTTATAAGTTTCTTATCTAACTTAAATTGTTAAACATCTTTGATAATATATTTGTATTTAATTGATGGTCGCAGCAGCGGCTCGCTATGTTTAATACGGGTTGCGTAAAAGGTGCATGGAGACTAAAGAACTAGATCGAAAATATGCGTCTCTCTTCATTGAAAAATCTAGGCACTTCTGAGATGAATACTGTAGACACAGTCAATTTTTTCTTGAATGCACGAATTGTCGTTCGTACTTAGATGTGTTTCTCATCATTGAAAAAACGAGGTACTTCTGAGATGAATATTATAGACACAGTCTACTTCTATAGAGTTGTCGTTAGTTCTTGTTTGTGTTCTAAAAATAGTAACAATATTTCATATAACTGTCCGACCTCCGAATTTAGACAATGACTTTAATAAATCGATTCATATTACAAATGTATTTGTTTGTAATTGTGCTTATTAGGTCCACCATGCTCTAAAGAGGCTATAATCGGTACGACCCGTCACAAATGTATTCGATAACAGAAAAGTTTTTATACTACACGTCAGTCAGTAGATGTGGTGTTGTATCAGTTTCTGCTTGTCGAACCAGTAGTCTGGTTCCCTGTCGTACTGGCATGCTACAGTACGTCAGGCAAAGCTCAATAATGGCGGCGCCCAGTGGATGCTCAGTAATATACTGTTAATATAGTGAAAATGATAAAAGTATTGATCATTTAAAACTAATATGTTAATTTAAAATAGTTATTGACATAGCTTTAGAGACGGAATGCTTTTTGAATGCTCAATCTGTGAACGTTGTAAACGTTGAAAAAGTCGGACCAGTAAGTGTACTATATTTCGGACAAGTTGCTTCAAGGAGACATTTCGGATATGACACTTTTTTATGGTATATTTGTTTTGCCATAGTCGAGCTTAAAAATGTTCATATCTAAATATTAAAGGGATAAAAAAGAAAAAAAAAGCAGAAAAAACATTAAGATTCGCTGATGGGATTCGAACCTCGGCCGTAAAATTAGTGCGACAGTGACTTACCCACTGGGCCATGGGGAATGATCTAAAAATATTGCTAAAATAAGGCATACATTTTCAATTCCTATATATAAAACAGCTGCGAAGATAATAGTATACATACTACATATCCGAAATGCCAACGAATATCTACCACGTCCGAAAACACGGCTATTTTTCCTGTTGTTTATTTCTCGTTGTATTTTACTGGTCAATCAAATATTAATAGCAATTTACATTGGGTTTGAATTGACAAATCACATACTGCAAGGTTTTTTGAATGATCAACTTCTACATAAAGCTCCCTGTTAACTCAATGTACACATTTGATAGTATGGGCGCCGCCATTATTGAGCTTTGCCTGACCTGTACCGTATGGGAAGAGGCAGGTAAAATCAGACTAGTGGAACCAGAAGCTTTCGGGTCGACTCGCAACTAAGTTAACTACTCGTAACTGAGTCATCTCGTACCGTAATTGATCAACTCGTACGGACCAAAAAGTCAACTCGTACCCTTTGTAGTCAACTCGATCGTACCTTCTATTTCAAAACTTCAGTTTTATCCAAGAACAAAAGGGACTGATATGTAATTAAAGATGGGGTCATATGGAATTTATCTCGACATTATTGAACTCGTGGTTATTATAATATAACGTTCTTTTATTGACCCAGTTGATTTTCTTATTGGTGTAGATTTATTTTCATGACTAGTTATGTGTTTATAGACTAATTTGCGCCAAAAGTAAGCGTTTCCTTCATGTAAGCACAGCGGTACAGGTGCTCTTTTCTCAAAATACAACTAAAACCCAAGAGAAGGTAAATATCTTAATCATTGTCTTACCAACAACATTTCGGCAATCTGTAATCACAATTTATTGAAGATAATCATAACTTGTAAGTTCAATGCGGCGATATAACGAATGCATTAGTCAAACAATTTAGAATGAGTCTCCTTGAATTCCTTTGGGGGCATGCCTCAACATCAACCATCACTAATTTCCAAAATATTTACATGTCAGTTTTATTTGTTGGCCCGCTGTGATACGTAGTATAACAGTTGTTCTTGTTTGTATTTATACTATCTGTTTTTAAAAGGTAGTACCGGTATATAAATATCACATGGCTTTGTGTGGAACAGTCAATATTGTCAACCTAAGGAAAATACTGTCACACGAAGCCAAACCGACTGTGACAGTTTTTCTCCGAAAGTTGACAATATTACTATGCCTCGAAAAGTTATGTGATATTTATTTTATTATACCGAAAACAAATCTTTAATGTTGTTTCCTACATTTCCTAAATGTATGCTAATAACTGGAAACGCATGACGTATCTTTTCTATAGAAAATGTTACTAGATATAGTAAGATGTGGACAGTATGTAAATATCACACAGCTTTGAGTGAAACAGTTAAAATGTTAATATGAGGAAAATACTGTTACCCGAGGCGAAAGCTGTGTGATATTTATTTTATTATGCCCCCCCCCCCAAATACTGTTACGGACAAGGGTTCATAACAAGGAAAAACACATCATTTCCGGTTTGAATAAAATCGATACCGATCGTTCTGCAATGTAACAGTAAATTATCCTGTTACATGCCTGACAGTAAAGTTCTAGCTGTCACGTGCTGCCTTGACAGAAACAGAAACAGTATGGATGCTAACTGTATGTCTATGGGAGTTTAACATTGATAATAAATTGAGGCAAAATAATAAAAACTGTTGTATGGCTGACAGTACATTTGTAATTGTCATATGGTTTCTTAGTAGTAACAGTAAAGATAACTACTGCTCTGACCATAGGAGTTTATCATTGACAATAGAATTGAAGAAACAAATTTGCTGTACCTGTCAAGTCTGCTAGCAGGCCGGTAGCTACACGACATTGTCGAAATATATTTCTGCCATTGCAATTGCCTCACATTTGAAACATTCAAGTGTATTTTTCTTGTATTGCTTTTTCATTACTAGGTCTTTGATTCTGAACTGGTTCATCACTTTTCATGCGTCTATAATAGCTTTTAATTGGGAAAAGGGAAACAAGTAAAGACATAAATCAAAGGTAGAACCTTTTATTCTATGTAATACTTTTCAATTATGTAAACTGATATGTTTACGAGTTACAATGTTAACATAATTAAAAAATATTAAAATCATTAATACATTCATGCACATAAACGCAAATTTATATCACCGAACACAATTACACAAAAGTTTAATATATACAAAATCTGAAACACATAAAGTTTAGTTTGGTTCATCTTATTACATTTGTTTGCAGTCACTTCAAGGGAACGAATCATCTGTCAAGACTGTTAAAACTGTACTCGGTGCTTCTTTCACAACAACTTCAGAACATGATACTAAGTGAACCGACAGCAAACCTTCTTGCTTACACAAGTACACATCTGAGCCCGTGCGTGTAAGTCCTTAGTTCGCGTATTGATATCTTGTCCATTGAGAGCTAAAGAAGTTCTTATACTTCTTTAGGTAACTAAACTATTTTATAGCCATCTTCGAAATGAACGATAACATTGCATTCTAAGTATAAACAAAATTAATTTTGAATAATGAGAATCATGGATGTTTGAAAAAGGAAAAACAGCGTGAAATACAAGTAAATCCCTCCTTCCCAGAATAATGCTTATTTATTTCATTTTGCTTTTAAAGGATGAAACAGTCGGTTTGTTGAGAAGGATATATTACACCAGGGAAGTAATATGGATCTGGAAATAGCTGTCATATTGGAATTTCGTCATACCAAAGCTACTGAAAGTATATTTGTTACTTTCCTTTAAAACCAAGACTAGCGTATCAGTGATTGTGCTTGG
This sequence comes from Saxidomus purpurata, assembly GCA_022818135.1. Lineage (NCBI taxonomy): Eukaryota > Metazoa > Mollusca > Bivalvia > Venerida > Veneridae > Saxidomus > Saxidomus purpurata. Next base: position 41,291,080 of record JAFMSR010000003.1, on the reverse strand, counting down.
TATGATCTATTACCAGTCCGCAGATAGCAAGACTTGCCAAAATGTATCAGAGAGTTTAAATTTTAACATTTCATAATTTTTACAAAAATTTACACTGATGCTATTTGATTACAGTTGTCTTTTAGATTGACAGTTTCAATGTGTTAAATGAAAATTGCAATTTCATTATGCATTCCTGATCATATTCTTATTTTTTCCAAATACACAGCAGAAATATCATCTATTCGGCTGCGCGAACAAATGCTAGAGCCTGAACATTCCCTCATATGATTACTTAGTCTAGTAATTCATCTCGAATGCCTTAATAATGTCGCAGGCGAACACTATTAAACTCCCCTGCATTTTTGTACGAGGGGTGTTCAATAAATACTAGTACCCAGTAAAATGTGTTTATTGAAATAAAGAGTTGACTTAACATCCAAGATATGTCTATATTACATGTATCATGTCTCTGGTATTTGGATGCGCACCTGTTTCATCGAAATGATGATCAGCATCAAGTAAATGTGTGCTTAATGTTTTACGAACTGAAACATAAAGACATATTTTCGAATATCTAAGTCATGGCGACTGGTATTCCGGAACAAGTCAGCATCCATGTCACACTGATACATGAACACTTTCAAAAGGGACCTTTATCTAAAAAAAGTACGCCACCTTTTCTCAATTTCTATGTCACTTATTATCATTTAAAAAACGAAACTTTCTGTCATGTTGTGACACGATTACAAGAAACGTTTTGAGAAAAACTGTTTCGTTATAAAATCGTTGATGAGATCTCTCTCTCTCCCCCTCTCTCTCTCTCTCTCTCTCTCTCTCTCTCTCTCTCTCTCTTTCTCTCTCTCTCTCTCTCGAATGATTTATCGATTGTATTCCTAATGTTTGGTGATAAAAAAAGTTTGTAAGTTTTTAAATGCATAACTAATTATGAAACATACTTTATGTACCTTCAATTTGATGCATTTGAGTAAAAGGTTATACAATGGAAAAAAAAATCCAAAAAAAAATCAACAAACGCGACTGTGTAACAATGTGCCTTCGATTTATGCATACAAAATCTACAAAACATTACTAGAAGTAAATATTTTAGCGAAACATAAGCAAAACTTATTTTCGGCATCACGCTTTTAATGTATCATCTTAACCGAAAATGTTCTTACTTTTACAGTTAAGCTATTCCCTAGTGGGTTGGATTTGCATTATTTTGATAACTCGTTGACGGTTGAATGTCAAAATGTATTCATAGATGGAAATATATATGTCATACTACACAAAAGGAGAAACATATATTCTGATTTTCTCTGCAAGAGGATGAACGATAAAAGATGATAAATGGGTGTATAATTCCAGGCAAGGATGCCGAACGTACGTTGCGTAATATGTGTTTTGAATATTCTCTGAAATCCCGAAATTTCCATACAACACATAGAAATGTAAGAAGGCTATCACAGAGGTATACTTGAGAAATAATGATGAGGAACATCAACAATATTAGCAGTAAGTCAGCCTTAAGAATATCCGTTGCTTGATAATGTAAATAGAGAAAACCTGTACAAAATCGTAGGCAACTGTCGACTCATTTATGATAAAAAACTATAAAATATGACAACACCTATGTACTTATATAGAACTGGTAGACCGAAATAATATACATGGCATGAATTCAAGAGATCTTTAATGAAAAGTGGCACAGAAAATGTATTGCAAACTGGATCTTAGTAGTTCTTAAGCATACTAAATTAAACCAGTTCGGTTGAATAATTTCGTATTTCTATGCATGATCAATAACTGCTGGCGCTCTGTAAAGTTGCTGTTTAGACAATGTACATGTAGGCAATGTGGACAGTGCAATGTTAACTCTATCTTTTCGGGGAAACATGTGGCAACTTTATTTATTTAACAATATTTATGTGTCTCGAAAGAACATTTTTTGTGTCATGTGCTCTAATATCATATGACATAATCCGAGTGCAACTCTACTTTTATTGAGACTCGTGGTGGCAAGTCGACCCCGCAGAGTATAATGAGTCGTATTTATCGAATGACAGGAGAAAGAATGGTGCTAAAATATGGTTATGGCTATCTTCTGACGGGTTATAAATGACACGAATTCTGACAAATCTATTCCGTATTCAAGTAGCATGTTTTGCTTGTACTTTTTATCGGCGAAACTCGTTGGCGGCTAAGAACGTGCTAAAAAATAACAGGAATTGTGTTCACAATACCGGGCTTTTAGTCTGGTGTATAATAATTTAGTTATAGCTTACAGAATCATTTTTATTAGTAGGTAAATGAAAATTGTATACATTTATTTAACAATATACAGTATTTACTCCCTTATTCAAAATATAATTTTGAAAAGGCTACACACATCTACATGACTAGAATGGACATATTTCATGTAAATCGATGAGATACACAATCAAATAAATGAGTACGTTTTGATCATATTTGGCACACACACACGCACACACACGTAAACATTTAAGTCAGCTTGACTGTACATGTACATACAAGCAAATCATTGTGGATGAGAACAAGCTTGATGTAATGAAACCATGAGCAGTTTTCGCGACACCTTAGTTCTTTTACACTATCAATAACAGCCCTACCGGTTACGCAGAAAAAAGATAAAAATTTAGAAACATCATGTTATGACGCAGATATTCGACACTAGGACATAAGCACAGCAAATCTTATTTTTTTACTCAACCATTTTAAATGATTTCGCTTGCTCCTATAGAATGTTCTAAAACTTTGATGTTAAAATTCAGAAACAAGTTTCACAAGTAAGTGCCATATGAATACGACGGATATATATCAATCTAGAAGTATAACCGTGAAGTTTTAAACAAAGGACGTTGACACATGTTGGAATCGTCAGTGATAGACAAACATGTGCACATATGCTCTTGACTGTTTCAACACACTAAACTATTTAAAATTCATGGCTTTTTAAAAAAAGAATCACTTTTTTCATTATGCCAAGTGTGCCAAGGTACAAGTGTTTTGAAGTTCTTGAATGAATTTGAGGGTTACATATAGAATATATATCACTCAATCTTGTTTCAAGGTTAATTCTGGCGAATTGATCTGGAAAAATGTGATACAGTGTATCCTTCATTATGCTTTCAGAAAGACATCTTTCTGTATATTTCATAAACGTTTTAGTTTCGGTACATGTTATTTGCTTTTTAAGTTATGCAGTAGCATATTGGCTGTGTTAGTAAAGTTCCTAATTTACTTGCTTGTACAATTGAATTGCAAATGGTCCTTTAAAATACAATTGAATCAAATAAGTTGATATGAGACACTAAAATATGTTAACATTCAAAATGTAAGAAGAAATTGCGTTCGAACACAAGCCACGTAAAGAATGATTTTCTAGCCCCTTCTGCGACGATCGATTGTCGTACTTGATTGTACATAATCTGAACTCCTTTCTTTTCAGTAGAATCACTTCTCATTTTCGATAAAACTCATCGCTCGAATCACTTCTCATTTTAGACCAGTCATATAACTTGCACCAGAATTTAAGTAATCTTCTATACACGTATAAAGCGAAAAACACCAAGCTAATTTCCACATAATGTCACGTAGGTACACATTTTATAACAAGCGCCACATCGTTTAAATATGTGAACACCTTAAATTTTAAGCCACTGCAGCATGTTCTTAGTTTATAGTCCACGGCTGTTTGGTTTGTACTGGCCACCTCCTGACCTACGGAAAAACACATCGAGTCACTATTCTGTGGCTGAAAAAAAGAACAAAATTCTTTTACATTACACTGTCTTCATTTTATAGCTGCTGATAATTGTTTGACAAAAATACTTGTTTTTATGGTCTTGGTAGTTCCATTTGGTATAAAGAATCATGTGACCTGATTCGGATCGTTTGATTGGAATATAGAACAAGGCACATACCTCAATATAACAGTTATAGATCAAAACTCTAAGGAAAATTAGATAAAGAGCGAGAATTTTCAATATTATATTTTTCTTAAAATAAAATCGTTCTTTAACTGTTTACTAATGAAGACAAATTTCCTCTTCAAATTTCTTCGAACCTTTGGCATCATATTGATGTGACATTGTTGTGTATGTTTTTCCTCATTTACAGTGATTTTGCAAACATGCAATTTAGTTTTGACGGTATGTCTACGCTACGAGTTTTATTGACCTGAATTTAGGATAACTATAGAAATAAAAATGAAAGTTAAAACCACTTTGGTTATAGATTTTGAATGTGTAAAGCAATTTTCTTGGGTCTCCGTCTGCCAAACAAAGAAGTTTTATTTTTGTAAACGCGTCAGCATTGATTTAGCCAGGACGTAGTCTAAAATGAGTCTTTTACGGAATATTCATGCAGAATAAACCATGTGGGAAATTACACATAAAAGCACAAAATACCTGGGGAAAACGCTGTGCAAAATAACTTAATGTGAAAGAGCTCTCTCAGTATTCTGAAGAAATTACGCGGATAATTTAATAACAAAGGAAATGTTTTCATTTCTCCAGACCTTCTTGCATTTTGACTAATTTATCATCTTAACAATTATGTCATAGTATTATGTCTTTTTCTAAAAACATTTTAGATGCGTAATAATGCCTGATTATCTTTGACTGTGGCGATGATATAATACGCAACAGCATTCCGCCTACATTAAACGGTTAACTGCTTCAATTTATGTAGTAAACCATTCCCTCTGCAAACACATGAACACTATAACCTTTTAGGAATAAACTACCTCAGTTCCCTTGTTATCTGCAGTTGGAAAATGATTCTTCTGCCAGTTATACAACCTCCAATTTGAAGCGGTTACTTGTCCCCGTATTAAAGCCAATCGGAATGGAACGTTAAATTTTGTTCTTTCAAAGATATACGTTGTTAAGTTGGGAAGGGATATTCTGGTCAAACCGACATGTTGTTTTTGTTCAGAAAGATCAGAAACCTATCAGATATGCTGTTATCCGCCAAGGTCATAAGTGTACACGACTCTGAATGATAAAATAAAATTACAGTTTTTGGGCCATAGCTTGAGTTTTAAATGACGTAAAGTGACAAAATCGGTAAAATATGTAATAGAAATCTGATTATGACAGTAACAGTCTGAGGCGTAACTTTAGAACTACGAATTGGAATATAATTATAATGGTAAGAATAATTAAAAAGAAGGGATGAATGGATTTCTCATTTTTGAAGTTTCACCAGTTCTTTGTTGATAAGTGAACTTAGTCATAACAAATGCCAAGAATAACAAGATGAATGTTAATGACTTCTTAAGTTTCAAGGTTACAGTTAGATTTCACAGTTTATGAGGCTATAACTCATATCTAAATATATTTGTTTTGAGCTATTGCAAAATAAAGAAACAAATATACTCATGATATAGAGTAAATGTTCACAGTGCAACAATTTCAAGTTATTTGTCGCTATTATTGAATTATCTTACTTTACTAAATGTTCTTTTGGAATTATATGCCCGTGTTATGAATTATCGTTTAGGTCACGGTAAAACTTTGAATGGGAATGAGTAAGAACAATACAACACTGTGGGACATCGAGGGAAAATAGATACACATAATACAAAAACAATTACTTTAGGTTCCCTGCTTCAATAATCACCCCTTTCCTCTCTTTGTTGTTTGAACTTATAATGAGAATTACTGGAAAGCTTACACAATGACAGGAACACAATGCCTTATTAATATCTCAAATGTGTCAGATATCTCAGATATGTCTTGACAATTGTAGCAAGATTTGCAAATCAAGCAATTACATTTCAGTCTTATGGCCCATTGTTTAGTCGTGCATTATAATTGTTGTAGATATAAACCAGTAACACTTTGCCTTGAAGCATTGCATATATCATTTTGCTATCAAAACATTATAGTAACACCTAAGAAACACGACATACATATTATATTTCTGTTAACTTAAGCTCAATTTCTACTTGTAAATCGACGATTTCTTTTTTTTACAAATACTGTGAGAGAAAATGAAACTAGCATATCGTCATCTTGTTACTAGGTGTTTAAAAAGATGACATACTTGTTTGATATAACATTGATGCTCTATTTACAAGAAAGTGCACTATTTGAACAACAAAACTCTAACTTGACAATATAACATATCGCTTTGGTAAGACAACAGCCTCTGTGAAAAAGACGATGTCCGCATTACAACAAACGTTTGAGGTATTTCGTGCTTTTACGTGTAATTTACATGGTTTATTCTGCATGGATACACTTGTATTCCGTATAATACTCATTTTATGCTACGTCCTGGCTAACTTAATGCTGGTGCGTTTATAAAAACAAAACTTCATTGCTGGGCAAACGGAAACCCAATAAAATTCTATACACATTGAAATTCCATAGCAAAAGTATTTTGGACTTTGATTTCGATTTCTATAGTTGTCTTTCATTCAAGGCAATGGAACTCACAGCATAAACATAGCCGTCAAAGTTTAATTGCACTTTTGCACTTCAGGAAAAAAAATCATTATCGGCACACTAATCTGTTAGCGCTTCCATGAAGAAAATTGTCTTTATCAGTATAACTGCACCCTAGCTGTAAAAGAACGACTTTTAAAACAAACATCATGATATAGAGTCAATGTTAAGTATACAATGACTTTACGTTATTAACCGCTATGATTGAATTATCTTCCTTTATAAATGTTCTTTTGGAATTATATGCCCGTGTTATGTATTATTGTTTAGGGCACAGTTTTAAAGCTTTAAATGGGAGTGAGTAGGAACAATACAAAACTGTGGGACTTCGAGGGAAAATAGATACACATTATACAAAACCATTACTTTAGTTTCCCGCTTTAATAATCACCACTTTTTTCTCTTTGTTGTAAGGGCATATATTGAGAATAACTTGAATCCTTACACAATGATAGGAACACAATGCCTTTGAAATATCTCATATGAAACAAGGCACATAGGTTATGATATGTCTTGACAATTGTAGTAAGATATGCAAATCAAGCACTTACATTTCTGGTGTATGCCCAATTGTTAAGTTGTGCATTTTAATTGTTGTGGATATAAACCATAAATCTTGCCTTTAATCTTTACATATATCCTTTTTGTTGAAAGCAAGAATATAGGAACACCTAAGAAATACGACGTAAATATATTACTATTTACTTAATTTCAATTTCATCTTGTAAATCTTAACAAATACTATACGATAAAGTAGAATAGTGACACATTTTTAGAACATTAGCCATCTTCATATAACGATATTACACGACGGCCTGACTTTAATTTTCATGTCAATTAGTGGGTCTATCTAATTTCCATATTAATTTTGTCCAGTACTGGAGAGGTGTTAATTCACACTGTTATGTAATTGAGATATGGTGTTCTTCTATCAAAGTGAGATGTTGTCTAGTTCATAGAAAAAGCGTATTGTCATCTTGTTTCGAGGAGTTTAGTTTGGTTTAGTTTATACTAACCTATTTTAGCTCGATTGTAAAGAAAGCTTGTAGCTTATCGAGTCACGCTCGAGTCCGCTTCCTGGAAAAACCAGTACTTGTGTCATATGAGGAAGTACGGTCGTGATCCAAGTGGGGCTCGAACCCGCAACCTCCGGGATGAGCGGCCGACATCTTAACCTCTACACCACTGCTCCGGAATTAACAAGATAACATACTACTTTGACAATGCAATATGCCCTAAAACAAGAAAGTACACTCTTTGAATAGCACTCCTCTTACTGGGAAAGATAACGTATCGGTTTGGCAGGACAGCAGCTTCTATGAAAAAGGTTATGTAAACTTTAATTAGGACATCAGTGTTACAACAAACATTAGACAATCTGCATGTACGATCAAAATGAATACAACTGCACATGCATACTGTCAGTGTTCTGTAGAAAAAAGCCAGTTACTAAATAGATTTTAATGTTTGATTGTTTAATTGGCGGCTCTAAGGTGGGTTCGCAGGCATTTAACCTTCGTTTCCGCTAAAATGTGTACATTGTCATGTTCAGCAAAACTGTTGAACATATGCCATGATTGAATATTGTTTATATCTGGTCAAGGATAAGACCACTGTCTAGTCTAAAAAAGAAAACATTTTGGCTCATAACATAAGTTTTCTCACCTATGGGATACATATTTCCGCGCATTTACCCATGTGAGATAAACTTATCTCACATCGCTTATCTCACATCGCTGCCGGACTATTTTTACGTTAATTGTAAGCAGACATAAAAATCGAAAAATGGCTGTAAAATTGTTATTTTTGAAATAAACATTGGTTTGTTGGTATTCATTTTCTTAGTTAGATCATTTTCTATCCATCTATAGCAGTTTTGAAGTAAAATTCGAAAAAAAGTTGATTTTCATTTTTTTCATCCCCATCCTGTATTTGCACTAATTTCTTGTTACTTGTGTAAAAATGCGATTTAACCGGTGAGAAAATAAATCTACCATGTCCACTGAGTTGTGGATAAGGAAATCCCACCCTCGGGTTGAGATGCGTCCAAAAAAACTCGGCACAGCCTCGTTTTTGGACGTATCTCAACCCTCGGGTGGGATTTCCTTATCCACAACTCATGAACATGTTAGATTCACTTTTTCTTACTGCATGACCATGCCAAAATTTTCATATGGAGCAACCAAAATATTAAGAAACACAGCGGTAACGTGCGTAAAATTCAGATTCAGAAATAATGTAATTTGCAAGACACAAGAGATGTTAACTACTCCAGGAATGATTCATACTCCATATTGCTTTACGACAGTCAGAAATTTAGCCTTAAATATAAGTTTGGGTTTGGGTTTTTCAGTAGCAATATCACATTCAAACAAGGTTCCTCTATGTGTTAAAAACATGACATGTATTGCTTAACATGACATGTATTGCTTGTCTTAAAATTGTACCACAGTGATTGAAAAGTTTGATGCTGATGTTATGCTTTATGGTATTAGTTTTGAAACTGCATGTTTTATATCAACGGAAGCAAACCGTTTCACACAGCTTTAATTATAAAATGTGCATTAAAAAGTTCTAAAAAAATTATAAAATTGTTTGAAGTTATCGTCCGCATTACAACAAACTTTTACCGGACACAGAATCACGCATGATGGCTGAAATGTAGGTTTTTTTTCTTTAACCAGTTTAGAGTATTTTGTATCTAAAGCAAAGCAAGGTAACGTATAACTTACCAGTTATATTGTAATTTAAAATACATACGTACATCTAACAAGAGTGAAGATGCTGTAAAATTAAGAAAATTGACATGAATGAGTTATAACGTCTAGCGTAATTTTTCTATCTTGATTCAAATTATTTGTGAGACGCCCTTTTTGTATGAACGACACGATGGCTAAAGATAAGAGCGTTTCTATAATACTTTAATGTTGATGGAGCCATTTTTGCAAAAAAAACACTAAAATATATGAAAACAGGCAACTTGTCAAGACGTTGAAATATATGAGTACTTTCAGCTGTAATAACTATGGCGATAAATCTAACAGACAATGTTAATACTCCTTGAGTTGGGTAACATTTTTAAAAACTATCATACAAAATGAAAATGTGAATTTTGCTTCTCAGTTAGTACTATTTCAAATGATGTAATGGTTTACCTGGTGCTTTTGGACCGCTTCGTTAGTTCTGTTCAAAAACGTTTTAGAATGTAAAAAGTACCTACCACACATCTAAAACAGAAACCAAGAGCATGGTTGACTTTTTCTAAGGCCACTGTCTCTGTCGCATTACAGCATTTCATTTCCGAGCAAGGCATAAACTTGAATGGACCAGCATACCCGAGTATGCCGTTACAGCAGTTATTCGGAAGTGTCTGTATCAAATCTGGGGTCTGAAACTAAAAATATGAAAGACTTAGATGAAAATTGCTTTTATCTATGTTTGGAAAAGTAATAATGATCAAATAATACAGTTTTGTGTGTAGAAACGCAGTCATACCCTGCGTGTCTTTATCACACTGTAATCTGAAAGTCCATGCATAACAAAAATCGTTTCAGGAACTTAATGAATTCTTATTGAAAGAAAACATGTGCATTGTACATGCTTTAATGGTCCACGTAAAATAAGTGTTTGACGGTTTTAAAATTGACAGAAATAGAGCGAAATTATTCTGTGAATATTTTGAAACTATTTTTCCCCACAGACGCTTAATTCATTTTCTTCTGCATGTTGATATCATCAAAGAGTCACAAGTAGCTCTAAAATTAATATTACTTTAAGGTTGTCCCGAAAAAGAAAGTAGTGATTTTACAATAATCGGGGCCTATGCATGTGGGAGTGAAAGAGAATTTTTATTGCAGTTCAACTAACTTACATTTGTGCATTATGCACATTCCAATGACTGATGATGAATCATGCTGAAAATAAGTTATGTTGTTGTTATTGGTGATCAGAGTGCAAATAAATGTAATTAATGCAGGTAGATTGATCATCAAGTCACTTGAAAAGATCCCAAAGCAATATCTTCAGTGTGCAAGTCTTCCGGTAGGAGAAGGCTGTAACACGCACATTGTTCTAGAACTAAATGTTTTTAACACAATTCGGTGCTTTCACAATATTGGAACTATCGGCTTTTGATAGTAGCACTTCTTAAATTATTGAAAAACTTGACATAAGCCGCCGCATGGTCATGTTCATCTGAGCTCAAACTTGACATGGAAACGCACAATGGCATACAGGTTGAATCGCTTTCTAGTTTTTTGCAATAACGTTCTCAAACATGAACAAAATACATTATACATCTCTAGTTTCGCAACATTTACCGGTAGACTTGTACAGTTAATGTATTGCTTCATTTGCGAGTTACCTGGCCATGATCAATCAAATAGCAGGGTATGGACTTGGGTAAATAAAGTTATGTTCTGTTCTGTTCTGTTCTGGAAAAATTCTGGGTTTTGTTGTAAACTCTGATATCTCATACATATTAATAAAATATATAATGTATTGTTGTAATTTTCTTTTGCATAAGTTAGTTTGTGCTGTAGTATTGCGATGTATCTAAAGTACACTAAAGCCTTTTTTGCAGCAGGTGAAATGATACTGGTTTTTAAATGCCTTTTAATCATGTACTGAAACAATATATAATTATCATATTATTTATCTAAATTGTTTACTTAAAGACGCGATCGAAGGATATTCCTCTTAAATAATTAAACCATAGTCCGTAGATTCTCCTTTATCTGCAAACGCTACGCGACACAGAGTACTTAGTCAGTCTTGAAAATTATTACTCACACAAATAGACTACACCTAGGAGTACAGACAGCGAATACCGAAAATACCGAAATTGTCCATTAAGGTGTTTGGTTTCATTAATGAGTTGAGCATTATGTTTATTGATTTTGTCATCAAATGTATTGTTTATTTTGCGTTGCGATGCGTTCATTGTAAGTGATTAATGTGTACGTGATCAATACCGATGATTTAAAGTAAAATAAAGTAAAAAGTAAAATATTCACGACATAATGACTTATAACTTATAGATGACACCTCAAACTACACATTTACGTATTTTCTGCACCTTTTCCTCACTTAGTTAATTGACACAGTGCCTTCCAGACAAACAATGACCAAATCCAGTGTTACTGTGGTACTATCGGTTTATGTAGAATATAAAAAAAGAGAGAAGGCCTATGAAATGTGACAAAAATAAGAAAATAAAAAAGGCAATGTTACCAATCAGACAGTTTTATTTTAGTACAGTTATATTGTTTATATTTTTACCAACGTTGTAGTTTATTATTTATTTCTGTTTTTGTTTTGTAATTGTTTGTAATCAATTTAATTAAATCCATTGATAGTATATGCCCTGTCCTAAAAAGACATTAGTTTAGAGCGTATAACAATTCTCGCCCCTATTCACTCAACACTGCATGTATTTTAATTTTTAAGAACAACATATATAATGGTGCTTGTGACAACAATAAATATACTTCTTATGTCTTTCCCATTATCAATGAATTTTATCCTCTTAAATGCGATGTGATACTATCTAATACCCTCTAACCGAACAAAATGATCACAAAATCTAAAACAATAATGCTTTCTAAAACTTTGTCATACACTCTCCTCATAAAGGGACGGATACAAGGGCTGGGCCATTAAACCATGTTAAAACTCTATGGCAGGTTGGACATTTTACTACATAAAGTTATCTATTATTTCATGCAGTCATGACTAACTTGTTTGATTTCAGTTGTCTCTTCGAAAAATGTTTATCTTTTCTAACTTTATGGACATAGTACATGCAACTCAGAATCTATGAGAATACAATTTCAGCTAATTTCGGCTCTACCTTATATATCTAGCTTCTTTATAGTTACAAAATATATGTGCCTTAAAATAAATGTAAAATGTCTGATGAAAAGGTATCTATATCAAATACGACATAGCACACACAAAAAATATAAAGCTCAATTTTTATTTTTGTTTAGTTGTTTCATTTGCTGTTTGAAGGTAACATTGTAAACAAGTGCTACTTCTGTACATTCTGTGTTTACCTTCTTGAAGTAAAGAATTTATTATTATCATTAATAATTTTATTAAATAACATATTGCATTGCTTAACAATTTACAACTCAAAATATTAATTCAGTTTACTTTGAGGACACTTTTTAAGTTTTCAATTGTTTCACATAATTATCTGAGTTCGTTAATTCTTTTAAATTGTCTAAACTATCTGTGTCGTCAATGAGTTAGTTATAACATTATTTATTCATATATAAACGCATTTACAAATACAATATATAATATCAATATTCAGGTTTGAGCAATAAGCTAAACGTTTGTATAGAAGCTCTTTCCTGTCAATGAGTGATCATCATTGTAGCTTGGTTTCTTATTTCACTCCATCAACAAACATGATTTTAATTACGCTGCTATTTTCTTATTTCTCAGACTCAATACCAGTCACGTATCACACAACATGACAGGATATCAATTATAGAGCTATTTATACAATCTCGAAAATCTCAGACCGATAATTCAATTGAAATTAACAATTTAGGACATATAACGCGTAAAGCCCAGCGCGAGTTGTTCTGTAATGGATCTCCTTGTTTTAATTTATCTTTTTTGCTTAATCGATGAATATGACACATTGCTAGATATCCGGTGTTTCATTTACGTCGAGTCAATAATTCATTATGTAAAACGAGTTCAGATTACAGTGTTGCATAAAATAGGCAAACGCTTTTTATTACAAATATATTAAGATTAGGAAGCGATGATCGCATATCATTATGAAACATGATCAATAGAACTTGATACAGCGGAGCAATACACATTCATTTCATCTCCCTCAAGCTTTGGATTTTTATGTAGGAAACATTGTATAAAAAGTATCTCAAACATTGGCAAGATATAGTACAATGTATTTTGTGTAAATAAGAGCGATCACTAAAATGATGAATACCAAACGATGCCAAATTGACACAGTTTTTCTGCCATCTTGCTAGCCGTTTTGATACAGTAATGGCAAAAGAGCACCGCATGTGGGTGCTGAACGCTCGGTTGAAGTTGTGTGTCGGAGAAAATGTATGGAAATTCTATTAATTCTGGCCAATAACTTATACAAAAACAGCATGAGAGAAAGAATGTGCCCAAACAAACATCTAAAGGTAAACTAAATGAATGAATTCAAAAGGCCATAACTCACGACATGAAAAACGTATCTGGATAATACGCATAATTTGGCTTGGTATTACCATTTCCGTGAATTGTCGTTCAATTCCGGCCAGTACTTGCAGAGAAATATTCATGACAAACGTCTCTTTGTACACTATATATTTGTCAAAGGGCACTTACTCAATTACCTGCGCTATATGACGACAATATGCACAACTAAACTTACGTTCAAACCTGCTTCTGATGAATGAAAAACATAAAATTTCTTTTTATGGTAAGATGTTATTTTTACAGATTTATATTTCCTCATAAAATGCCCAATACCTGACAATACATTATTTGGTGACTTTTGTAATAAGAAGACACACATAACATGCAATCTTAACTTAAACTGCGATTGATGCTTTTGTTGCTACTATTTTATATATGATATATATGTAATATTTGTTCGTGAATCAAAATATTCCATAATTCTTTGCATAATGTAATAGAATGAAATGTACACATAATAATGTTAATTTGGCTATGCTAAAACCTGAATGCAGATATAATCTATCTTGAAAATTTTGCTATTTGTTTTTATGTCGAGTCAGTGCGTATCTGATCCAAGTGAATTGTACCTTCTCATTCGCCATACAACAAATTTAATTAGGTCAATGACATTGCTAAATAACTAACTGTCCTATTCTCGTTTAGGAACCTTTATCTATAGTTTCGTGTCTCTGATTAATGTCGCCATTAGCCTGTGTATTATGTAATAAATAGCATTCATGGAATGAGAATGTCGCGAGAAATGTTTTAATATTTTAGGAATTTGAAATAACTTTAAACTTAACAAGAGCTTGTTTACGTCCGTAATGTACTGGACAATTGGCAAATCTTATACTATTGCAATAATCACATCAGACTGTATTATGATAATCAGAATTTGGTTCGTTTCCTCCCAAACAAAATAAATCAGCCATTTAATTGACCGACGTCCTAGGAAAAGGGCCTTCAGGCATGTGTTACATTATGTAAATGTAGTTCGAAATGATTGAAAAGGCATAAAAGCATAAGATAAGCATTATGCATTTTAAGCACAGTATTTTCTTGGACAGAAAAAGGTTTTTGTTTTAAAGTTCTCTATGACTTGCCAGGGCAACAGCAATTCGAAATTCATTTTGCTCAATTATTTTTTGAAATACACATCTGTGAAAGATAAAAATACAAACCGATACGATAACAATTTATTTTGAAATGGGGTATGGAACATTCACATAAAATACAGATGATGCATTGATAAATACTCGCCATATTATTTTTCTGCCCATATAGATTGGAATTAGTTTTGACGTCAACTTAGAATATGTTACGTCATTTTAGGAGTTCTTAGAAACGTCTTAGATGTACCTTTTCAAAAATGTTTTATTCTAAACTACTACAGTCAGAAGCTGATATGTTTAAACATTAATAATTAAATATTGTTTGTTTAATCTCTACAAAGGACTGCAGATTCTCAGTATCTCAGCACATTCCACCTACCTGTCTCTTTTAACATTTTTGATTGTAAAACTATTGCTGTCTAAGCTTTGCGGTCACGATGTGATGATTCTCTAGGGTTTTGTTAATGTTTGGACATTAAATATAATATACTCTTTACTTATTTAAAGATATTTTCGAAATAGTTCTTAATTCCGTATAATGTCTAAACAAAATCGGGATCTCGATCACAGATATTAAGTCATAGTCCAGATAATGTGCAAAATCATGAAAGGACTAATGTCCGCCCTTTCAAAATCGAGCATATGAGCTAATGCATTGGCAGGTTAATGTCCAGAGCATTAAAACTAAAATACATACATATAAAATAGGTAAACAACACTTATTTTCTAGTCAGTGTAAATTAAAAACTACGATAAAATACGAAAAGCGCTATTAAATAGTCCTGTACCAGAGTAAACGATGAGACTGTTATAACATCTTGTACATGTGCATAAGTATGCCTTTAACAACCTTTTTATTCTATGTACTTGTATTGACTTTTCGCTAAAATATTCAGATCTTATTTGAAGTTATGAATCACTTTATTGAATCAAACGCCTTGCATATTCTGTCCTAATCAATTAATACAATAAAATCATTTTTTGTCGCCTCGTTTGCATAGAAACGGTATACCTAACATGAGCAATGGAAATTATGAATCATAAACGAAATTGTAAACTAACAGTTAATTATGACCCATTATTTCGATGACAGCCTGTTATCAAATTTACAAATTCTGTTATTCCATCAAAGGCACTAATGTAGCTGAATCAAATGAATGCAGTCGTTGTCTGGGAGACGGATATTTATCAATTTCATTCGACACTCGTCGTTGTTATCGAAGAGAGATTTGGCAGACACAGTGCTTTTTTGGAACATATGAAACTTCCGCATGGCTTCTTGTAACAAGTTTGGATGTAGTAATACTACTGTACAAATTCTATTTTGGTTATTCAGCAATAAACCGACCTTGAACGACGCTGGCAGGCACATCGTGTTTTGGCTGTTCAATTTATCCGACGTATGTAGGATTTTACATGTCATACCGTGGATGACATGGTTGTCCCGACAAAACGTAA
Organism: Saxidomus purpurata; assembly: GCA_022818135.1. Lineage (NCBI taxonomy): Eukaryota > Metazoa > Mollusca > Bivalvia > Venerida > Veneridae > Saxidomus > Saxidomus purpurata. The sequence goes on along the minus strand of JAFMSR010000003.1, from coordinate 41,274,837 downwards.
AGCGGGGGATCCAATGGATGACACACGTCCAGTTATTGAGTACATATTACGATACCATTTACACTGACTTTATTGTTGTGTTGTTTCTTTTGTTTAAACAGTGACGTTTTATGTAAATAAACTGTGACGTCATTTATATACACTTGTAACCAATATATTTCGCAATTTGAACCGTTATTGCGTCTCCTGACTGACTATTTCGGAAAATGAAATTCCTGTTACATTTACTTGAAAACTATTAAAGTTTTTCAATCTTATGAGACTGTAGTTACGTTGATGAAAAATCTGAACAACGCGTAACTGTACACTAGTCACGTTCTTTACAGCTTTAATGGGAGGAAACACCGCGTAATTGTACACTAGTCAGCTTCTTTACAGCTTTCGTGGGAGGAAACTTCAACGGCAAGAACGCAAATGTAGTATCCAAGTTTGGTTTATGTTAGAATAACCCTCGTTTGTCGTTCTTAAGCGAAATAATGAATTTCTCAGACCTTCGGCCTTCGTGATATATTCTTACTCTTAAGAACTCCAAACTCGGGTTATTCTACGATAAACCAAACAGGGATACATATAGTTTCTTAAATAGTTTCATTGATATATTGATGACGGACTGCATAAAGATCAAAGGGTATGTTTTACAAAAAATGTCTCCAGTAAAATGGATATTATGCAAATCGACTTTGTTAAAACAACGACCAAACTTTAGTTAAAACAACGAAACCGCATCTTCTTCACGACGCTTTAAGATATGAGGCTGAACAAATGAACATTTGCGTTGATTACAATATGAATAATATAAATATGTTAATTACAGCTTGTATTCAGATACTGTGTTTGTGCATGTAATGAAAACGTACAAGATATTTCGGTCGACTAGGCACAAAAATCCAATGGTCGTTATAGGAGAGTAGCTGTTTTTACTCTGTTTGCATAAAGTCATATATGGTTATTCTTAGTTGGTAAAACTGACATTTAGGTGTGATGGATAAGGAGTAGAGGAATTTGAAGACGATAAAACAATGTGCATTAAACCCTATAGATCGGCAATTGTGACGCATTACCAAATGTCCGGTCACGCAAACTTTAAGAGCGAACTCATCACTCAATGAAACACCATTTATTAAATTTGCAACTCGGACAGGCGTTCTAAAAGCTTCTAATGCACTTGAGGACATTGTATCGAGTTTCTAGGAGAGACGAAACTTATACGCAATACATACATGTTCAATATACCATATATTTAAAAACGCAGCATTAGATACAAAAATTATTTGTCTTGTGAAAAACCAAGCAAACAGTAAAATTAATGTTTTTATGCAGGGATGGTTTTAAATGAATGCAGAAATACTCCTACCATGTGTAACATTGCCAATCAAAGCAGACACATAGGAGCTTATCACACACCATGAATCTATACTAACAAAGCATTGCAATGAAACATTAAGCATTCTACTAACCAGACATAGGCTTAGACAAGAAATTACTTGCAATATTTACACGGAAACTCAACTTAAACCATAATATTAATACCACAGATGGTTAGAGAAAGCAACACTCACCTTAAATGCTTCAATATTAGAATACACATTGAATTGTTTAATTTATGTACAATGTAGTATACACAATAAGGTTATTTTGTCTAGTCTTTATTTCATATAACTGATTTGCGTTTATGTTAATTTTCTTTAAACCTTTTGGTAGCGTGCTGTATTTTACAGAAACATATATTGACCCCTTTTATATATTTTCTACATTTTATTAAGCTATCAAGATATGCGTGTATTATATTTAAGTCATTAAATACTTGTGACTGAATAGTTTGTTGAAGTTTAACATTAGCATATCTACGAGATATTTGTGCCACGTTTCAAATGGCCGTATTGACATATAAAACTGTGAATACTTCAATTGAAAATTCAGGGTTTTTAAGACCAAATTATTGCAAATAAAGCTGACTTTTGTATCAGACATTATCATATCTTTAAAATTTAATTTTGACATAAATATAACGTAGCTATATAAAAGCCTGACTTTTTCTGATTCATTTTTTTTCTGAAAAAGGGACCTTTTGTTATCGCAAATCTTATTTCAACACGACTGTGCAAGCAACAAATATATAGCTACGGATTATTTTAAGTTGGTGATACTAAGTATTTATATGAAGTTAAAACACATATTTGTGTTAGTACCCCTACTAATTCTAAAGTATCTCTCAACAAGATGTTGATTTTTTCGAGATTTTAGAGATATAAACACACTTCAGATTGTTAAATTCATAAAGCAATTCACCTTTCATGGGTACCGAAAAAAAGGAAATCAAAATGTCTTTCATTTCATCCAGGAAAGATCATGATTATAAGACAGCATTGATGTATATTAATTAAGAAATACAATAAGATTAAGTTTATGATTAACAAATAGTTGTTAACAGTTACCAACTCTGCTATAACCCATCTATAAATTTAAGTTTGAATAACTCTAAACCCATTTTCTGCAGGATGTAGTTACACATTAATGGACAATAGTACTACAAAATTGAAATTTTGCGTGGAATACACTTGTTTTTTTTTAAACAAAATACTTTAAAAGCTGTATCTAGATACAGTTCTTTGTACATTTATTGTCAAAACGCATGAGATTCTCTTGATCAACTAAGTAGAAAAATGGAAACACCGTAACAAGAGAGGGGTTGTTTTTCCTGTATATGCATGAAGTCATGCAAGAATTGTCTTTAATTTTATCCTGTCATACGTGCTCGCTTCAGCATAACTGACATTTAAGTGAGATGGATAAGCATTAGAGGAAGTTTAAGGACGATAAAACAGTGTGCATTAAATTCTGTAAATCGGTGATTGTGACGCATTACAAAATGTCCGGTCACGCAAAATTCAAGAGAGCGAATTCGTCATTCAATGAAATACCATTTATTAAATTTGCAACTCTGAATGACGTTCTAAAAGCTTCTTATACACAAGAAGTCACTTTAATGTGTTTCTAGGATAAAGGTCTCCTAAACACAAAAAACAGGCACTGAATATTCAATTTCGTGTAAAATTCTGTATTTGATAAAAGGTATTATCCGAGTTTGTGCAAAACAGTAGCAAAATGTAAATAATATTATATGAAGAAATGTTAAGGAGTGCAGGGTATTGCACCAGTAATTGCCTTAAAAAGCACAACACACAAACACACAACATTCTCATACACGCCATGATATTAAACCGACCCATGTAGAAAGGAAAGTGACACAAAACATTTCAACGTCCGCCACATAAACTAGACAAACAGTCTGACAAAACAATTGTCACGCAAACAAGCACAAAGAGTTTTATACTCATTTTCTATCAAAAATAGATTATGGTTATGTAGATAAGCATGTATAATTTAACTATTTTAATCAAAATACCAGTATTGTCTAGTGTTAAACACTATAATAAAGTTGACATGTTTTAATGAGATTAATATGTGTCAGTCTCTTGTAACTCTATTATAGAGTGGCCATGTAATTTTTATGTGATTTTTAGAAAATTGTATGTATTTTATGATATTTACATGGATGAGACATAAATAAAGAATAAAAACTAAAAACAGAGGGACTCCGCTCAAACCATCATAATAATCCGACAGATAGTGAGATACAGAAAAATACAGAATAAATAGGCAGTTACAATATTAAGATACAAATGTATGAATGCAACCTAATTGTAATTATCAAGCATGCACCATACCATACTGTACAAAATAAAGTTAATTTGTCTATACTTGATTGGATTTCGGATGTTTTGTGATTTTGTAAATTTCCTCTCAACATTTTGATTGCATGTTGTATTTGCTTTTTCATGAAGCTGAAAATGCCGCATTTAAAGCACAGTTTACGAATACTTTAAGAGAAAAAAGTCTTTTGGATACATAAATATTACAAATCACAGAACATTAATGTCATAAATACTTGTTTCTTAAAATATTTGAGGATTACGTCAATTTGATGTAAATAAAACGTGAATTAGTACAATTGATCTTGTCTTTACATTCTTAATAATTGTGTAATGGTTGTCTACATGGCATACTATCGACAATGAACTTAAACATTGCATTAATCAAATCTTCTTCTGAGCTAAGATAATTTCTATATTGACGATCAATATCTAATGGAATGTTTCTTGCTTTTGTTTTAAACGTTTTCCTGATAGGCACATTTAACGAAGATCAGTAACTAAGTGTTTGCTTGACATTTGACATTTGCACAGGGACATTTATTTCTCTAAACAGAAATTCATTAATTGTCACAAAATTTGTTTGTGATTTATAGAAGTTGCACGGTGTTAAAGATAAATATAATAGTATCTAAATAAAGTTCGGAATGTCACAAAGACGATGGTTTCATATTTTCTAAAGCAAAGAATAACAAGAGCCATGCTACACATGGTTAATCCCCCCGCCGGGAAGAAGTTACCTGAAGGTTGTACTTTCGTACATTTTACTTGGTGAGAGGAAATCCTTAAAAAGCCGTATAGTTATGGTCATGCTGAGTACAGTTTTCAAGTAAGTGGAAAAAGAATAAGGCAATGAAGAGAAGGTTTGCAAAATTATATTAATGTTCATTATCAGTATAGGTATGATATTTTTCTATTTGACTAAAAGTAGGCAAGGTAGAGTTATTGTTCTTGCACACTGCACTTCCTACCAATGTGCTATGTCAGGGTATTAAGTTTGAAGAAAATCTCTCAAGTACTTTTGGAGTTATGCTCCGGACAAGTAAATCTGAAAAAGGGGAATAATTCTAAAAGTAGGCAAGGTAGAGTTATTGTTCTTGCACACTGCACTTTCTACCAATGTGCTATGTCAGTGTATTAAGTTTGAAGTAAATCTCTCAAGTACTTTTGGAGTTATGCTCTGGACAAAACTTTTAAAGTAAATCTGATAAAGGGGAATAACTCTAAAAGTAGGCAAGGTAGAGTTATTGTTCTTGCACACTGCACTTCCTACCAATGTGCTATGTCAGTGTATTAAGTTTGAAGAAAATCCCTCAAGTACTTTTGGAGTTATGCTCCGGACAAAACTTTAAGTAAATCTGATAAAGGGGAATAACTCTAAAAGTAGGCAAGGTAGAGTTATTGTTCTTGCACACTGCACTTCCTACCAATGTGCTTTGTCAGTGTATTAAGTTTGAAGAAAATCCCTCAAGTACTTTTGGAGTTATGCTTCGGACAAGTAAATCTGATAAAGGGAGAAATAACTCTAAAAGTAGGCAAGGTAGAGTTATTGTTCTTGCACACTGCACTTCCTACCAATGTGCTATGTCAGTGTATTAAGTTTGAAGTAAATCCCTCAAGTACTTTTGGAGTTATGCTCTGGACAAAACTTTTAAAGTAAATCTGATAAAGGGGAATAACTCTAAAAGTAGGCAAGGTAGAGTTATTGTTCTTGCACACTGCACTTCCTGCCAATGTGCTCTGTCAGTGTATGAAGTTTGAAGAAAATCTCTCGAGTACTTTTGGAGTTATGCTCCGACAAAATTGGGACGGACGCACGGACGGACGGACGGACGGACGGACGGACGAAGACCATTTCTAAAATCCCCTTCGCCTTCGGCGGGGGGATAAAAAAAGGTGGTAAGTTTGTAAATGCGTCTCTATGAAATGCGATGCAAAACTGGAAACAGACAAAGATGAGATAGCCCATTCCCACCCCTCTTTTATCACTGTAAAGGCGCCGCTAATATCGGATTAACATCTATGCTGTAGCCTCCTCGTCACTACTCTGCAAATATTTCTATCAGAACATCTGATTTTCTTTTTTATCAATAAAAAAGGGATACATCTGCAGTCTTCATTCCGTTTTTAGATGCATCTTTTTAAGCTAATATAGCAGCACAGTGGTAGCGTGTTCGCCTAAGGATCGTAGGGTAAAGAATGCGATCTCAATCTGCACCTAGGTTTTAGTATCTTTAAGTATGGTATATTAACTCCCATTGCCCCTTTAGCTTGATTCCCATCAAGTGTGGGTCTCAATAGAGGAAATGTTTAGTTGTAAGAACTTGTTTTGTTATCAGTCGAGAATAAATAAACAACATGTGGTATGATGTGTCACATGACAGTTCAATACAGTTCAATTGTACCATTATCTAATATTTTTCATTTAGTCTCGATTTGCATCTAAAATTAAATCAAAATTCAGGTCTAAATAGTGGTATTTATCATCCAACGTTATGCATCTCTATGTATATAAAATTATTAAACTTAAACTTATATCTTAGAGGTAGACAAAGCGCCGGGTTTGTGTTGAGACAAACAGAATAAAAAATTTATTATTAGTAGTAACAGTTAACTCAAGGTATAAATGGAACACGCAGAACATACAAGATTAAAGGATACTAAAGATAAAAAACTATATGTAGTATTAATATTATTGATTGGTAAACCCTCTACAGGATAACATAATTCAGACTGAATTGTACACCCATTTTATGGACAACAGTGACACTCAATCTTCAGTCAAACTTAATTACCTGTTTAACATGGTCCTGAAATATCCTGTTAATTCTGTTGCAAAATATGTGTCATGAGAATAGAAAGCAGACAAACAAAGACAAAATAGAGGTAACTTCAACAAATAAGAGCCAACAGCTTGATGGTGTGAAGAAGCAACTAAGTCATAGTATGTTGACTAAGCGTTGACTCAAAATGTCATCTTTTCATTTCGAGACAGTTCAACACATGAAACGTGTTAGAAAGGTCGCTTTTGTCGATCAATTTAAACTCGATAAAGAGTGCAATGGGGAATTTTTAATCATTGACGAGATTATTTCTGGAATTAAAACTACTTTTTTCAAGATGATTAATCAATAAATCTTCATGGAAATCGACCATACTGATGAATAAAGAATGCACACTAAAACATTATAACGCTGCAATTGTACTTTTGTAATTTTCTACCAAAAACTAATTTCAAAGCGACTAATCGACATGATAGCAGTCTATTTCATGGGAAGTGACAGAATTTCATTTGATATAAATGTTTTCATTCATTGTCAATCTGTAGGGAATTTTGAGATGGCTTTTAGATGATTTGGACGGATCTCGATATGGAAGTTAATCAAGCATTCCATTATATTGATGTCACAATGTCAATTTATTTTGAAGGCAATTGCACTTTGAATGGTTCTCAAACGATATTGAATATTTCCCAGAAGCCCTCTATTCGCAAAGAGTCAACACTAAAAGCTATTATAGAGATTACTTTACAATGTGACTGTAATGCTAATGGCCATTATTATATTTACACGATGACGGATTGAAATGGACTTGCGGCTTTCTGTTGCATTATTTCTAATGCAAATACTTTATTTACATCACTTCCTAATGTAGCAATACATCAGAGTTGACTTGGTACTTTTTGCTACATTAAATCTACTGCTTTCCGCTAATATATGTCTCTTTGACATCGGCTTTAATTGAATAAAATGGACTATTGTCTGACATTAGCTGGTACATCTTGAAATATTTTCGACATACTTTTTATGCGATTGGTTCAAGTCGACCAGAAATACATCTATAACATCTGGCTTTTGTTTTGTTGTTTTTCATCGTTACGTCACACAAGTCGTTTTCGTTTTCAGTATTTTATGTATTTGCTTACATACAGGTACATGTAACGAAGAAGACATTTATATTAAGGGGTTTTGTTTTTTAGGATAAATTCTATTGGTATCTAATTACGATATTATACAATTGCTTTTGTATATAATGAGTAACCATTGTAGCGTGTTTAAGGAATCTTGTTTTTCCTTGATGCATCACTTTGGCACGAAATTGCTCTGACCTCTATTGAAGAGACTAGAATGGTATCGATATCTGATATGTGTGCTTTCTTTGCATAACGCTGCTGTTGTTTTCCTGTTTTCTTACATATCGGATCGGCATTTCCGGTGATTTTGCCCATGCCGGAAAAATAATATGCCAGACGAGTCGTGAATTACTTATGACGTAACGTTATAAACATTGTGACGTCAATTATCCAAACACAACGTCGGAAAATCATTTGTTTTTCATGATAATTCATCATTTATTAATCAGATAATTCATCATTCATTCATCATTCATCATTAATTCATCAGATAAGTTTGCATTTAGAAATCTACTTTAAAGTGCAAGACGGTATGCAAGAAAAGTTTCCATCATGAGACTATTGGCTCAGATGGAAATATCCGTCACCTCGGATAACTGTTTAACGGGAACTCGGCAGAGCCTCGTGCTCATGACAGAAACTATTAATCTGCGTGATACGATGTACACATATTAACATACTTTCCTCGGTAAATATAAAAGATGCTTTAAAAATCAGTGAAACTACTTTTACGAAAGAAATAGAAGGCATTGCTCCAATAATTTTACGCTTTGGAGATATGAAAAGTTGTCTTTCTTTTTAAGTTCAAATGTTACCTTTCATAATGATTCTAATACATGAAGCATTCTTACATTTGGACCCTGTTTAATTTTAATCATTATGCCAAACAAAAATAATGACATTGTAGGGCATGAAAACAAATTACAACGAGGATATTTGTTTGTTTCGGTGTAAGATCACGTTTTATTTAATGTGTTTCGGTGGTTTATTGAAATATAACAGTGAATTATATCCCGATTAACTCACTGTCCACTCAGTGAAAATTATCAAAATGTTCTATCCGGTTTAACGTTAAAATATATACCGAGCGTAACGAACGCAAGAAACCATACGATGATGACGTCGTTAAGATGACCTCATGTTTGTTATGCTTTCTGATGACGTTTCCCGCGATTTTAGACATTTTATTGAAACAAACTCAACAAAAGTAGAGATATAGACATAAAATAAACAGAAAAATTGTTGGTATCGATGTAATATCGCGATAATTTCACTCGTGAGCACCAAAAGTAGTTATCTTTACTCGTGGCTGCGCCTTCGTGAAAATATCACTTTTGGTGCCCACTCGATGAAATTATAACGTGATATTACATCGATACAAACAATTACCTTCTATATAATTTCACCGCGTTTGCACAAAAAGTGATATTTTCACGATGAAAATAATATCTTATAATATCTTATAATATCTTATAATATCTTCTAAGAAAACAATAAGTTGTGGTGTTCCCCAGGGGTCAATTTTAGGGCCGATAATGTTCATAATCTATATGAATGACATAAATTTACAAATAAAAAAGTCCACAATCGACTTATATGCTGATGACTCAACTCTTTACCCTGGGGGTAAATCAACTGCAGAAATAGAAAGAAAACTTCAATATGATCTGAAGAATATTATTCATTGGTGTAATGTGAATAATATGGCGATACATCCTCTTAAAACAACCTGTATGCTTATAGGAACACCCTATAAAACGAAACATTCACATGACCTAAATCTACGTATAAATAATGTGCACATCAATAATGTATGCAGTCAAAAACTTCTCGGTATATATATCGATATAAATCTCAAGTGGGACTTGCAAGTAGAAACAGTTTACAAAAGGCTTAATTCTAAATTTTTTCTTTTAAAACGCACTCTCTTTTATCTAGATGACACTATGAAATCTATGTTTTACAATTCATATATTATGTCAACGTTTGACTACTGCAACATTATTTGGGGTAAAAATAAACAATCGCACATCTCAAAAATTACAAATCCCCAGAAGCGAGCAGCGAAGGTAATATTATGTAAACCAGTCAGAACACCATTTGCAGATCTCTTAAAAACCCTTCAGTGGCTCACGTTTGAAAATCGCTGTTTCTATCATGCGGGAGTAATAACTTACGAATCATTCCATAATGATGTCCCTAAATATATTAGTGATTTGATACCTCTTGCGAATAATAACAGATACATGTTGCGATCCTCTTCAAGACAAAATGTTGTACAAATCTCATATAATTCTCATTGTATGAAACAGTCTTTTCAATACTTTAGCATGCGGGTGTGGAACTCTATTCCTGATACGATTCGTAAAGCAAAATCCCTGAATGTTTTCAAATATAATTATAAAAAACATCTTCTATCATTACAGTCAAATGTATAAATATTGAATGTCTCTTACTTACAAAAATGTACAACATTGTTAAGCTAGATACATGAACTTGATGTTTGTTAATTATATTGCACCCACTTGTTAATTAATTTTCACCAGTATATTTGATGTTAAGTGCATATAGTAGTTGCTTTACAATTTAATACATATTCTTTACTATGATATGCATGTATGTGTGTCTGTCACGTATTAATATATTTATTTTACTACTTGAATCAGTTAAATGTACTTTTAAGTTTTTCAAGATTCTGTTTGTTTTGCATGAATGTGAATTGCCATGTTTTCTTTATTGTTATGGAGGTCGCATAGTATAATTTATAAGTTGTTGTATTAATGTGTTACCGTCGGAAAATAAAGATAACATTATTTATTATAAACTTCTTTTGGTGTTTACGAGTGAAATGATCGTGATATGACATTGATACTAACAATATTTCTGTTTATATAAGGTCGCAGACTTTACTTTTGTCGAGTTTATTTCAACAACATGACGAAAATCTCGGAAAACGTCACCAAAAAGCATCGAAAACATGACGTAATTTTAACGACGTCATCGTCATATGGTTTCCGGCATTCATTAATACTAATCATTATAATATCTTTATTTTCCGAAGGTAACACAATAAGATAACAACCTATATACTATGCGGCCTTCATAACAACAAAGAAAACATGGCAATTCATATTGATGCAAATAAACAAAATCGTTTTGACGTTTACCCGGGTAATAGATTTTGATAATTTTCACTGCGTAGACAGTGAGTTCATCGGAATTTATTTATTTTATGTTTTTCGGCGGTTTATCGAAATATAATGGAGGATTATATCCCGATAAACTCACTGTCCACTCAGTGAAAATTATCAGAATATGTTTTCCTGATTAACGTCAAAAATATATACCAATCGTAATGAATGCCGGAAACCATACGACGATGACGTCGTTAAAATGACGTCACGTCTCCACCGCTTTGTGATGACCTCTCCCGCGATTTTCGACATTTTATTGAAATAAATTCAACAAAATATTAGATTTAAACATAAAATGAACAGAAAAATTGTAGATATCGATGTAATTATATATAATTGCCACACTTTATCAAAAAATTACCAAAACAAATGTCTCGACGGAACAATTAAGAACGCATTTACATCTTGGCACCTTACAGATTGTAGTATAAATAGCTTAATAAACAAATGCAAGACCGGTTTGAATGTAGTATCATAAAATAATGCTCAAATACTTTAGACCAAATTTTTTATTTTAACTTCAATCTTCATTGTCTAAAGAAACAGTAAGTGCGATTTTACGACCGTGTTGCACGATACAAGAAGTTTAGATGGCGATAGGCATTTAAATTGAACCTTCCAGATCGTTATCGAAAATTCGGAGTTGTCATCGTACCTTAATGTTATCGTCTGTTGAAGGATGAGATGTGAGGTAATGGGCAAATGTAATGGAATACCGTATATTTTCCATGCATATTGTGTGATGTCGACACATATCCTCGTTTCCGGGATAGTTTGCATAGTTCTATAAAATTACATGTCACGAAATAACCAATCTGGCGACAATACTGCAAGTGCATGAAATAGTAGACTAAACGTCTAAAACGATTGAAAACGCAATCAGAGATAATTTACAGAATCATTTGATTTGATTTTGTTTTGATTGTCATCAATTACAAGTGCTTGACACAGCGATTGTTTAATTCAATATTCTCGTAATATGTTAGTCTTTGAGGCAAACAATAAGAGCACACAGAAATTGTAAATCAAAATGAGAACAATTGACATTGAATTCTGACATTTTCAGCCTTTAACGATTTGTCTATGATAGTTAGTGTGCAAAAACATTTTAGTTTTGTTCAAAATATATACGACCATAACCATTCATTGCCCGTGTTCAAGAAAATTTGAAATGCTTATTTCAAGTTTTCAAGCCAGTGTGAATAAAAGCACTTTGTACAACGAATTTATAAATAGTACATACTTTATTTCTTTGAAAATGTTCTGCCATGTTAACATACAGTTTAAAACACTGCTTCGTGGAACTGTCACTCGTAGTAATTACACTTTTATCTATTTTAAGTTTGTAAAATGCCATAATTTTCTTAAGAATAACTACTTCGACCACTGAAAGGAAATACTAAGTTATTTTAACAAGTGTTTCAGCCACAACTTAAACAATTCTTTTGCTTGCACTGGGTCTTTGTTAAAGTACGACATCTAAAATGTTTGAGTAAAACTTTTATCTTTCTTTGAAATTGAAATGTACAATGTATAATGTTGTTATAACAGGCAATGTTTTTTTTAAATAATCTGTTTCTTAATTGTCCATTGCGTTTAACATTTGCTCATTTGTAATTATTTGCGACTCCTCTTGCATTATGGATTCTGTTGTCCTATGCATTTTTAATTTTCATGTTGTCGTGAGCTGTGGCATTACTTTTGTTCATGTCTTTTCTAAAAGTTATTTGTTATTTTGTTGTCGTTCATGGCTTTTCTAAAAATTGTGTTGTTATTGTGTTCTATACTAGTCTATTGTTTAGCATTGTTGACAAAACTGGGAAACATACAAGACACGAAAAGTTGTACAAGTTCCACTCACTTTACAGTATACAAATTTGAATACAGAAATAAAAATAATAAAATGATAATTGAAAACGAATGATAACAAGATTAATTGAGTTGGCAAATAAATTGATAAAGATTTAATCACGCAAATTAAATATTTTAAGTTATATATTTTATTTCAATTATTGGTAGATACGACTAAAGACCGATTTCAAAACAACTGACTCTCACATGTAATTACGAGGTTTTAATAAAGCCTTTCCTACCATGGACTTGCTTAGTTATCAAGACTGTTTAAATAAAGTGTGACGATCTAACTTTGGCAAGAATTAACTGACAGACGAAGACAATTATAATTATATTTTTATTTTCCTTCCCTTTATCTACCATGTAATACTGTTTATTTATATTGATATAAGTACACCTGCCTAAACATGCTTTAAATCATTGGAACAAATAGAAAGCGAAGCCTGAAGCTACATGCGTTTTCAACGGAACCGTATTTTCATTTTAATCACAGCTGTTTGCCCTCAGATTTTGGTGAAAAAATAAGATTCTTCGAACTATCTGAAAGTGATTTATGTTAGTTCGAATAATCAAATAATAAGAAGTTCCTGTCAAATATTTTCTTATGTTTGAAATTGTGCATAACGTTATTATAAAGCGTTGCAAAAGCCATTGAACGCGTTTGAAATCCCAATAGAGCTATATAGAGGTGCCGTAAACCAAACCCACCAACATTTTGAATAGCTTTTCTCAAACCGACTTGTGTTGTTGATTCTAGCATTTACTTTTACATTTTATGTTTAAATATACAATTTTAGAAGATTGAACTGTTTCACCAGAAACTGTGGGCTATCACATTTAAGCACATTAACTTGTAAAACAGCGGAGAAACCTTCAGTCAGCAAAATTAAATCGTCTGTGCTTTTTGTGCCTTTTCTGGATTTATATTAAATGTTTTAGAAGGAAGAAACGTAGTCTGTGCAAAAACGCAAGCCAGCACTTTTGTAAGTGCTTTTGATATCAGACATTGTTTTACTTTTATTAGCGTTTGAAAGCTCATTTATAACTAGCAGACAAAGCTTTTCTGACTAAATGGAGGGCAAGTGGAGGATTTGTAAAACATTAGACAGTCACGGTACAACTTTCTGTGCATTCTAAAGGGACTGTATAGATTTGAATTAAATTAATTGTATTTTTCTTGCATAATGTTCGTCATACAGACGGTTAATATCAAATCGGCTAGGTGAATTATACTTCTTTTGAGCGTATAAAAGCATTATTTCACATCGAATAGGTGTTGTATATACACAGGTACAACTGTACAACAGCATATTGCACAGCTAATATGTAACCAATGACAACAGCCTATGCAGACTAGCATTGCATAATATTGACATTTTTTCACATGAGCCGTAGTGATTTCATTCCACAAATAACTACGCCTAACCTAATTACTAGCAATTCATTTATAGGTCGTTTAGCAAAAGTATTATTTTAATAAAATTATAAGTATGGACCTCCTTATATCTAATGCAAGTTAATTGACACAGGCATTTTCCTACTACAAATGTATTAACTAATTTACATTTACATACTGTAAGTTTACATTATGTAAAATTTTATAACCCCTCACTTTATCACAAACTTGCAATTCATAAATAGCTTATTCGGAATTGTCGGAAAATCTTATATGTAGCTATTGTATTTCACCAAGAACATGCGCATTATCTTAGTTCTTGCCCTCCAGAGAGTTGCAAAGAAGAATCTGTTCACTTAATTACATCCCACAGCAATTATTCCTTATATCAAGTGTACATGATTAACGGTTTAACCTCTGATGGGTTCATAATAAATTATTAATGATTATTATTTAGATAGATGGTGCCTGCATCAAGTTGAAATTATATTATTGTCGGCAGATAATCGCCATCTCTTTTAGTTGCTAAAATAGAATATATCTCTTGCGAGATAATTAACTTTCGTATGAGCAATGTAATTTCTCATTCATATTGAAAATTCAGCACAGCTCCAGCTTACTTCTCTGCCTTGAGCCTTATATAATCCCTTTTGAATTTCGAAAAAGGCTGCATAACGACTTAACATGATAGATAATGTATGAGTAATTTTAGAACTTCGGCAATATCTTATGAAACGGAATATTGTCTTCAAAAGCTTTTACATTTTCGGAAAAAAGTATGAAACATTTAAGCTTGATTAGCTAACTTAAAATAATAAAGTAAGCAGTTGAAATGAACGAGTACTGGCGATACGTGGTCTCTCTATTGTAATGTTATACATCATGCACGTTTCAACAGCAAATATTGATTTTTTTTTTGGAAAAGTTATCCTATATGCGAGACATTTCAATTTTCTCTCTGTAGTCGTTTTATAAAGACTTCGTGCTGTTTTTTGTTATCTAACAAATAATACGATAAAGTGATTTCGTGGTGATCTTCATCGATGCTATATCATGGCCTGGTGTTGACAATGTCTTGTTACAACATTTCTCCGGTGTCTTACTGTCTTGGAAACTGAATCACATAAATAACTCAAATTTAAATCGTAAAAAATGTGTCAGTTTTTAAATCGGTTATTGTGATTTTGTAACGTCTTTGTTTATGCAATTGATTCGAGGCCACTGAATACAAAAAACATTTTGCATTTCGCAAAAATTGTCATGCATAAGGATTGTCAAGCAAATAAGTACATTTCAAGAATAAGGTCCGAGTATATCCTTACTGAAATTCACGTAAGATTAAAAAATAATTCGAGACTGAAACAACATTTGTTAGTCCTTTGACTCTCCGCCACACTCATTTGAGAGATCTGCTTCAAACTTGATACACAGACATATAAAGAATTAGTTTGTTTAAGCTATATACTCATGCATTTGTTTTATATCTCTCTTTGATTTTATGTATCTGTGTCACTATTGAAATATTTAGAGTCGGTCGCTTGAAATCACTGTCACATCTCATTGACTGAAGGACACGGGATCGAACTACCGACCATGTCTTTGTGAGAAAGTTGGCAGTTTCTGACGTATGATAAGGTTCTAGTACCGGTTCTTCTCCGAACGATTCCTGTCTGTAAATATAACCTAACTATAGTTGGAATGAGCGTTAAACCCGATAAACGAAGCTAAATGAAACCTATCATTTGACCTAAGGAATGAAAATAAGAACCAGAACTCTACCTTAGGTAACATTTAAATTATTTAGAGGATAATTTGTCAAGGTTATATACTGATCACTGTTAACACTTTCAACAAGACATGATCCACATATACAAGACAATAGGAATAAGTGCATTGTGCATAAACGATACCTAAGCAACTATCTTCTTAAATTTCCTTTGAAATAGTTTTTTTTTCATTGCATATGTCATTGACATACTGAAATGCAATTTTCAGAACTTCTTTATACTTAAAGAGTTTCCCTTCTGAATAATGTCCTCCAGCAGGTGACACATGTATCGAGTTTGAGGACACTCTTGACAAAACACGTACAAGGCTTTAATAGAAACAGGTAAATTACAAAACAGAAACAATGTTACCCTGCTACCAATTTTAATGTACTCTTGTGACTGATATCATGGTATATCTAAGACAGTAAAAGGAAATAACATCCCAGAATAGATAGATCGTACAATAATCTATATTACCTTCATTTCCCAACAGTAGACGCGGCGTCTAATACTGGACATAAATATACACTTCTGATTAACTATACCGTATCATTTAGTCTGTATATGAAAATTATTTTGATTGTCTGTGAAATTCCACAGGACAGTGGGCCTACATACATCAGACTGGAATTGGTGATATACATGTGTGGCTTGTCGGCCAGCAACTGAATTATATCTTGCTCAGATTACCAGCCGCTATCACGAATATATTATATAAGATTCATACTAGTGTCATGTATTTGACAGTTTTGAAACGGTATTTATATTTGACTTTTACCTACTGTTTGCCGTGATCACTACTTCGGGTGTCTTTTAATCTTTATTTTACTTGCAACGATTTGTGAAACCATTCATACTATATTAGCTTGACTACTTGTTGAGTAAGTTCTTCTTTTTTGTGTTGTCTCAGCAGCAAGTTATAAACATGTGTCACTTACAGATGTATATTGATGACAAAACTATACAGACTGCATGCAGATGAACTATAGGCTTACACAAAGCTGTTTATGCTTAAAGGTTTCTATGCTGGGATCAACACTTATTTTTTACCTGTCTATATCACACTCCAAATTTCAATTTTCACAAATACTGACTAAAGAAAAATAGTTTCTGCATGTTTTCCGTGTTATCAAAATCAGTTGATGACAATATTTATATTTTGATGTTTTCTTTTGTAAAGATAAAATGTATTAGATATGTATGTTTTTGAATTTAATATTTTCGTTAGAATAGTTTTCTCTCTCAAAAGAGTATTTGTATTATAGCATCTATGATCTTTTATCCTTGTATTGTCTTCTAAAGAGACAATGACTTTACTAGTTAGAAAAACGGCGGTTCGTCAGTAGATATACAAGTACATTGTGTTTGTCCTCTTTGAAACAGTAAGCTTTATGACAATGTAAAATATAACGTTTTTACAATTGGAATAATTTTTACATGCTTCGGACCAATTTTGCAAGGATTGTTTGGACTTAAATAGGTTCATTTAATCTTATTGTCTACTTTAAAATATATTTCACATAAATCGCGGGTCGTTGTCTGACAAACGATGTTTTGTACTGTTATCCTTTTAACCTGTATTCTACACCAACATGTTATCAAGTGAAATTTGTTATTGAAACTATATATTCAATAGAAGATAAAAATATATAGTAATGTTCCAAAAATAATAACTTACGCAGTTAGTAAGTTCCAACAGGGTAAAATATAGCTGTATCAGAAACGTATATATCCACATCGTAAATATCACAATCTAATCACGGTGCAAACCACTGTTTCCGAGAGGCAATAATGTGTCTCCGATATAACCGTGGCATTGTCAAACTGGCAATTATCTCCTTATAGAGTTCTCTTCATTTCCAGTGTCCCCTGTGTATTGTCACTACGTCAATTTCTTCGGTTTTGGCCTCAAGTTTGTCAGACATGTAAGCGAGGCTTTTAAGTCTTCTCTCGTGGAACTCCAGTAGAGAATTATCGTCTTATTACCTGTTCGAAGAAAACAAAGAGTCGATTTAAATTATTAGAATTTCCCTGTGTCGCATAATTTATGAAATGAAGCCTTCCCATCAACAACGAAAAGGTGTACTGTGTTATTCTCCTCTGGGCGACAAATCTTCTGATCGGTAAATATGAGAAGCAAAACAACGTTATCATTATCCGCAGAACGCAGATTACTGATATATTTAACATCGATATCTACGTAAGGTTTCTTTTAACAGGAGCATACAATACTTTTAAGCAATGAGTAAATAAATATCTTCCGAAGTGATCAAATCTCATAAAACTGTCAAATTACACATCTGGCAATGTTAGATGGTGAAACATATGATCAAATATAGTTTTAATAACAAGTGTTCACTAATATAATTATACACAAGAGGTTCTGTCTGGTAAGACATGGGAACATTATTCCAGCATACGTGTTGAGCCTTTGATCGTCAGATGAGTGTTTGAATTGCTGATTTAATTTCAGCTGACACACAAATACAAACTTACCCACCCCTTGCATTAAGCCTTAGGTCTAAATAATGTAAATATATAAAACAGCTGTAGATGCTAGTTGGTGCAATAAAGATCTGTTTACATTCAAGTAGTAGACTGAACAATAAAAAGAGTAAAAAGTGTTTCAAAATTAATATCTTTTATCGAAACATCATTCAGAAGATAAAGCTTTGTTGCCGGATTTTAAAAAATGAAAATGAATTACTTAAATAACTGGAACTTGTTAAGTTCAATTTCTCAGATAATTATGCTGTATACAGCGATTTCCGCAAAATGAAACAGGCGGCCGTTGCAATACACAGCGTCTTAGCTGGAAAGTCCTGTCAAATGTATTCCGTTGGGACAAATATTAATGGAATTTTGTCGAAAAGCTTGTGGAGGATTCCGGTATCGCATTAAAGGCTTTGAAACAACCCTGAGAATCCATAAATTGTGTAAGAAATGGTTTCTTTAAAACTCTTAATATCCATCCGTGAAAAATAAAGTGAGATGTATGTCTCCCCAAGTCTGATTGCACTAGAAAAGCAAATTAGATGATATATTAGATTTGTTCTTGTTTAATATTGTGCGTAGCTTTAAACATAAAGGTGATACTATCATGGTTATATTTTTAGCAAAAGGTTCATTTGTAGCAAACACTGAAACCGGTTGCCGTACGGCATGGGAATGTCAGTTTGTTTCATACTTGGAGCACGTAGCTATTCTTAAACACTAAAAGAAATTAGAAACGCAACTTATTGTTTATATGTTTGTATTGGGCCATGTTTGACATCGTCTGTATCCCCTGAAAATCCTTTGAAATAGCTTCCATGTGGTGAACATGTCAAAAGCAATCGATATTATTGCAAGGCATTCAAAAAGCAAATCATAATATCGACGTATATGCCGCATTCCAAATACAATGTATCACTCTACAGTAAAGATTGTCAACAGCGACCGTACAGGGAAGATAGTACAAAAAGTAACTTTAAACAAGGAGTCACTGCACACAGACTATTAAAATCATAATAATTCTTATAGGGTGTTCACTGTTCACTATGTTCAGAAATCAAACTCTTCAATATTTGTTTGTACATCATGTATTGCAAATAATTAAGCTGTAAATATATTACTGTTATGTATTGTTCTTGTTTGACTGCCATTAGTAATGCTGTGAATAACAAATAAATTTCTTTAAAAAGAAAAAAATACTACAACTTAGATTCATAATTATATATTAATTACTTACGTCGCTACAAAATGTTTGACAGTAGAAAAATGTTTTTGGAGTCAGATTTCATGGCCACTAGACACTTTACACAGGGAGTCATTGCATACAGTCCCAATGAATAGGAAAATGCATTTGGAGGAAATCATTATCGCCCATAAGACACGGAGTCACTATAAACAGGGGATAACTAAGATAGTCTCGACTCTATATTGAGTGTAAGAGATGCATTTTAAGAACTATTGTGTCTCAGACCCAGTACTAACGCTTTAAATGCCATCAAAAAACATGTGTGGATTCTTAACATAAAAAAAATGAACAATTGTGACAACTGAAAAACATCTAAGGTTTGTTAGAAAAGTTTGAAAGAAATAGGAAACATTTATTTCAATAAAAGGCGAATAACTTGCCTAAAGTGACAGACATTTAACGAAAAATCACATTTTAAATCTTTATGCGTCGGAAATATATGATATACTACATTTAATTAATGTAACAATATTCTGCATAAAGTATTTTTACTTATATTTGTTCATAATTTTAATTACAAGTATGTAAAATATTGTTTACAAGTCAACAGCGTTCTTATGATCTGTTGACTAAAGCCCTAGATAAATATATGCTAAATCATTTGTAAGATAGCGTGGGAAATGTAGCATTTAAATAACGTCCAGACAACAATCTTATTAGTTTAGTATTGGCGGCTTTTACGGGATCTTTCTGGATTGATTTCCTGTGTAAAGTTTCATGTGGCGGTTGCAATTAGGCACAATGGTCCCGCGTCTGAGTAATGTTACTAATTTAGATATTTTGAAATTTGTTATTCACTTTAAAGTTGAAAACAAGTGCTAGAGCATGTTTTCCATGTAAGGACTATAAAAATCGTAACTACACACTGTATTTCTGTACTGTCAGTGATAGGCAAGGACACTGATCAAAGCTGACGGTGAAATTGCACAGGGATATATCGATCCTTATGTTCAACAAGCACTTACGTTTTTGCTCAGCACACCGGACTTCGAAAGAGTAATTTCTTTTCTCGATTCTATTATTGTTAGTTTAACTATCAAAAGTTTAGTTTTAAATATGACGGCATATAAAAAATGCATTTGATTCCCTCACTAGTATTCTTGCAATGATCACCCCGAAGTAATTAAATGACATTTTGAAATATGTTTCTAGGCGAAACGGGATGTATTCATGACACGCGAGGAAAAATACGGGAAACATTGCGTGTAAGATTGTCAGAACTAGGAGCAGGATGGGTAACGTTCAGCGGTAACAAATGAAATTGCCGTTTCGAACGGAAAAGTTCATGACACTGCATTAAATTGACCATAATTGTCTAAATCTGTCTAAGTTAAAGGCAATAGTATAATCAGTTGTAAAATGCTTACGATAGTAAACGTTTTAATGTATAACAAAATTAAATTGGTTATTCCTATTTCTAAATACCAATGTGCAATCGAACAATATAGAAGTTAAAGGAATAGTGTATTCACACTAGTACTTACGATCAAACTTATATTAGAAACCGGGGTTACCTTAGTAAATAAACCACATGCCGTCTAACTTTCATTTGTGAGTATGTTCTGTCTGACTGCTGCTGTGACTGTTTCATATTCATGTTTCAGTATTTACTTTAAATTACGGTTCATTCATTTAATTATTTGACATTACTTAAGCTATACAGTTGATTCATCTACCAATAAAGCTATTTTTAACAAGGAATTACGTGACTCCTTGTTTTAGTAGCCAATTTTGAAAACGACTCAGCGAAGGGCCTATTCGTTTGATGCAAGGTGCGGCGTAAGCCGGGATACGCCGGTATATCAAAACCTCATTGCTCAAAACGCGCCGAATTCATCTTGGCTTTAAGAAACGAATAGAGCGGCGTACGCCGGGATGAGTCAAACGAATATCCCCCACAAACCCTTACAATTTGAACAGCCATAGGTTTCTCCTTTCGCCGGCAAAGTAGATCGACTTTAGATCGTGTTTGTAATTTCGACTTAAAAATAATTAAAAGCCATTTCCTTTTCCAAATAAACGTGTAAATGTTTTAAATCATTGTAACATTAATGTAGGCAAAATTCAGAATATTTTAATTACTACACCATCACTGATCCGACACTGCATACGGTTAGCGTTTACATGTCATCGACTGTGTAAACTCATTTTGCAATACAGCAACTAGCAATACAAACTTTATGAAGTGTCTCCCTCACTCAGATATCAGCCAGTAATAACAAGAAATATCTCTTTTTAAAACGATAAACGGCGTAAATATGTAAATATTAACAATATGCAGTCTATCTTTAGATCGGCGTTCACGTGATCAAAACGAGTGTACATGTATTTCATTCACAACGCGTCCATTCATAAAATTTGAGTGGTGAAAAACCGATGAAAAATGGTAAGAGAACACTAAATATTTTGTGTAGCCTACTTATATTTATATATTATAATTAAGTTTCAAAGTATTATAGGCACTAAGAATAAGCCTTGGTTTAAAATCTAGCTTTTCAAAAGATTTCTTAAAGTAAATTAAAGTGTAAGGCTAATATACTACTTACAATGGTTGTTATCTTCCCTTACCATCCCAAAAATGGGATGAAATGAAACTGTGGAACGAGAACTGCCGGTGTAATGCGGTTGTGAAAAATCAACAAAAATATGAGTTTGAATTTTGTAAAAAAAAATATGAAATACTTTGAAAAATCCGCTGAAACTTTTAAGTTAAGATATAATACATGTACTTCCACAGATTCTATTAATTATTTTTTGGAGGTTATTTCGTTTGGCATCAGTTATAGGATATGTCACTTTCAGGAAAAATGAGTTTGAATTCTGTAAAGTTTTTTTAATGAAATACTTTCAAAAATCCGCTGAAACGTTTAGATTAAGTTATAATACAGATTCTATCTATTATTTTTGGAGCTTATTTCGTTTTGGCATGAGTTATAGGGTATGTCACTTTAAAAAATGCCGTATTTGCTTTCTTTTATGATTTCTGATCGTGTTGTTGTAACTTCAAAGGTATATGTATTTGGTATGTTTAATAGGCAGCTAGTTTCCCTAACATCATCATAGATAGTTCCAGTACTAGGTTGGAGGTTACAGTGATTTCAAGTCAGCTTCTTAATAACCACTAAACCACGAGAGTGGATCTGGTCGGATATCATTATGAAAATAATGACGTGCATAATATGTTTATGATGTCAGCATATGTCCCTTATGGAAACATAATGCATATAACCACTTAAATTTTAGGTTTCATGAAAATTTCGTGAAATGATAGACGATTTCATACAAAGCTGCTAGCTCTCAGTTGCCGTTGGAGAAAATTAAATTCTAAACAACGACATACTTATACATAAACATAAAAACTAAAGGCTAAAATCAACAAGGTAAGTAAAAATCTAGGAATTAGCCAAAATCGAATGAAAATCATGGTATTACTTTACGCTTTACCAGTTGGTAATGTAATATTTCAAAACGACAGATATAATTGACTGGAATGTATACTGGAACCTTTTATATGATAATGTGCTCTTAACTATGTTATTTTTTATACAGTTTGAAAGACAATATTTTTTAAACAAAATCTGACAGCGAGCAGCTTTTCTGTGCTGTGTAGGTCGTGTCACGTAATTCTGAAGGATTTCTCATAAACAAAGCTGGTTGTATACAATTTAAAAGCACTGTATTTTGTTTCGTCGAAAAGTCTCAAGCAAAACCATGATTTTGAAAAAAAACAACAGCAACATGATGTGTTGTCAATGAACTACAGGTTCTTTAATTAAGATAAACGGACAGTAACCAAAATCAAGTAATTTTACAAAGTATTGACACAAATGATCACCCATTGTCTGTAAGAAAACTCCCTTGTGCCCAATTTTGCAGTGGACTCCTTGTTGTCAGCACTTTCAGTGCTTCGATTTTATGTTTGGAAGTATAGTCATATTGAATGTATAAAGAATACACTGTGTTTGCAATAGCAGTGCCAGATGAACGTTGATTTGACGATGTTTTATTCCTATTCTGATCTGATTAATTTTTATTCTTGGTTCTCTATATTTTAATGATATCAAACAAACACCCATTTTTGATGTATCTATTGATGTGACAAAACTGTTAAACATGATTAAACTAAAACTCTAACGTAATGACGTTTTGCGCTTTACACCATTTACATTGTTGGTAGCCTTTATAGGACGGAATACTAGCCGATTAATCGTTATGTTAGTGGGATATTTGTGACGTTGTATGGTAAATATAATGATTTATTTTATGTTTTTCGGTGGTTTATCGAAATATAACGGTGAATTTTATCCCGGTAAACTCACTGGCCACTCAGTGAAAATTATCAAAATCTGTAACCCGGATTAACGTAAAAAAGTATACCGAGCGTACTGAATGCCGAACACCATATGAAGATGACGTCAGTAAAATGACGACATCTTTGCGATGCTTTCTGATGACGTTTCCCGCAATTTTCGACATTTTATTGAAATAAACTCTAGTTTAAGACATTAAATAAACAGAAAAATTGTTGGTATCGGTGTAATATCACGATAATTTCACTCGTGAACGCCAAAGGTTGTTATCACTTTTGGTGCCCACTTGGTGAAATTATAACGTGTTATTACACCGAAACCAACAATTGTCCTCTATATCATACGGAAATATGGATAACGCTTTGCACTTAAATTTGGTTTAATGCTTAAAAATTCGAATAAAATAGAATTATATGTGTACTAAACAGACATATAAAAGTTAAAAGTGCATTATATGTTTTCAAAATATTGTTGAAATAAAATGCAAGTAAAATCAAACAAAGAAAGGAAAAGAAGAAATTTATAGTTATAACGACATAAAAACTGCTTTGTAAAATGAGACGAATGTGCTTGTAGGCTTTCAGCGTTTAATATCGATGATATTGTAACAGAACAGAACATAAAATTTACTTCAACTTTAGCATATACAGCTCATCGATAAATAGATACAAATAACGTGTACCATGCGTGAGTGATATAGCAACATAATAACTGAAAATGTGAGGATACAAATAATAGAAATTATAAGCACAGACACTTATTAAGTAAAATCATGATTATATACGAAACAATTTCAATGTTACATTACAATTCATTCCACGTAATTATTTAATGATGAATAACTATGATAATTAACGATGATTTCAATTCATGTCATTTTAAATGAGTTTTGGTTAGAATTAAGTTATTGACAAGACAACTAAGCTCTAATAAAAAATAGTTTTCTTCTTTTCTTAATAATTGGAATAACCTCTTGAGTATTGCAGCATTTAGTTGATTTATAAGTCTTCGGTGTACCTTTAAAACTTTCGTTCAGTAAAACAGTAAAGATCGTTTCAGGAGTGGCATGTAGTTAATCTTTAGAGATAGGTCAACTTTACAATACTGCGCTGAGGCTTAGACTGTTAAAAACTGTATCTGTTGTGGGTTTTATTACATGTACTTTACTTCATGGACAAACATATTGATGAAGATGAGAATATATAAAACATACATAGATTTTATTACCATGACTATATGACGGATATGTATTATATTATTTATGGACAATCTACTGGCATTCAATTTAACCAAAAAATAAACAAAAACAAACCATGTCTAAATGTTAAAGCAAGTGGTTGTAAAATGTGAAGTTCTACTATAATTCTATTTTGAAAATAATGTCATTCTTACATTAATAAGTATACACAAACATATAGAAAAGACACTCAGAAGTGTACTGGTAAATTAAAAAATCACCAGACCGTTAGTAAATAACGTATTTGGTAATATAAATTTACAACCATGCTTCTCTATGAATGACAGGATCGTTAGAACAGAGAAACAAACAACCTAGGCTAAAACAATTTTTCTCATATTCACTAGCCAATTTCAGGCATAGCTTGTGCACAAATCAGGACAGAAAATAACAAAACATAATCTGTGCCTGTAATGCTTCTACACGTATATACATGTATTTTGATAGATTTAAGTTTTCACAAAGAGAATGTATGAAAAAGTAGAATTGTCTAAAATCCATTTACCATTGAACAAAGAAAGCTGTTAATTTTACCATGAGAACAATTTTGCAAGAAAAGTGCGACTGAAATGGGTTCTTACACGCAAACGTAAAATTTATATCTTGAATAAATCTGTTGCTGAAATGCTGATAATAAGCTGTTTGAAGGAAACAGATTTACCATAATGAATAAACTCTATCTGAAAAACTTGTGAAACCTTATATGTAATGTGATTTTCTCGTATACAATTTTCTCAAAACGGAATTTCTTAACTGGGAAGTCCTATAAAGTACATTTTCGTTTGGATAAATATAAAAACAGCTTTGTCAAAATTCTTTCAGTAGAACTTTACATTGTATTCATGGCTTCAAAACAGTCCAGACATTACTATTTTGTAAGGAATGGAATTTAAGCCCCAATTATGACCAGAATCTATAAGAAATTGATTTTTGTTTTTGTTCGTATATTGCCACATGCAAATAATATCTATTAAAGAAAAAATACAATATACAAGTACGATAATAGCCGTTTATCCTAGCATAAAATGTGCTGTTTTTGTCCTTTCTGCCGGTGTTTTATCACGAGGAAATTCGTTTATTTAAGGGGAGATTCTCGCGCTGTTACAGACCGTTTTCATTTATGCCCATTACAGGGCCATTATAACCAAAGGACCTGTCTTCAAATATTTCAAGAAGCAAGGCGTTAACAGTTCCGAGCTTCGATCGCTAGTGATGTCATGAATATGACGTAACAACACGGACGTTGTCCCGCGCATTGTTGAGCGTCATACCAGTAAGAGCTTTTCATTTCTATTTTTGTGACTTTAATAATATGTTAGAATAAAATGTTTACGACATGTATTGTGAACAGCGTTTATTTTGCAAGCGGCAGTTCTAATATCCAATCAAAATTACTGATCTACATTTTGGAACCGCCTACATGCACTACCTAGTATTTAAAGCAGCGCACGCTTCTTGGGCTTTCTTTTACTACAAACTTCATCAAGAAGAGGTAGAGAGTTTTAAATTTGCAGGCATTTAAAAATTAAACTTAAATTTTAAATCCGCACCCGCCGTCCCTTTTGGTTTTTGTTTTCTCGTCTTGTATTTTCTACTTTCAGCAGCAGACTGATGATATTTTTACTCCACTGGGGTAGACTAACATACGCGTGGTCGGTTTCTGCTTACGTTGTAGACTGAACTTTATATCAGGACCAGAAGCACGTCCTTACAGCAGACAATATCGTCATGACTGGAAAGAAACTTATATACAAATGACTTGTGCGTGGTAGATCACAGCTTTTGATTATCTACACGAAGTTAAATATAAAGAATAACATTTTACAAAAGACTTATTCTTAGATTCTACCGCTATCGGGAAATCTTTACTTAATGTCGTGAAGTTTCTTGTATCTGAATAATATTTTTTATAACATTAATAGCCGTACACATTTTAACAGACTACTCTGCGGGATTTTCCGTCATCGGAGAACTTTTCTAACCTTGATGGCATGAACTTTCATGTATCTGCTGAATTTATTTCTGGATTCCCAACGTTACCGGGGAACCTATCTAAAAACTGTTTATTCCAGTCATGGCCAAAATTAATGCCAAACCCGTAATTAATTAAAGTCAGAAAAAGACGAATGTTTTTTTTTTTTACATCTTTCACCATATTTACAATTAGCGCTCATCGCACAACAGGCAAGACAAGCTCATATGTTAAAGGTATTTAATTCCATTAAAAAGATAAAGTTATGGTTACAAGAGCTTGACTTGCCTGGTGTGGACCGTGTGTTCAAGCCGCGTTGCAAAGTAATCGCGTTTACACACGTTTTGCCGTGTTAGTTTATACTAATTTATTTTAGCTCGATTGTGAAGAAAGCTTATAGCTTATCGAGTCACTCTCGAGTCCGTTTCCTGGAAAAACTAGTACTGGTGTCATATGAGGAATAACGGTTGTGATCCCAGTGGGACTCGAACCCGCAACCTCCGGGATGAGTGGCCGACACCTTAACCTCTACACCACCGCTCCCCTGCAGCTTTTTGTCCGGTACACCCATTAAAACCATCGGGTTAAGTTGGTGCCCTAGCACCTGTTTCTGAAAGAATTTGTATTCACGAATTCACGCGTTACGAATCAAATCAGTTTTAGTGTTGTACGTATTGAATGATAGATCTATTTGTATGGTAACAATCAAAACAGATAGCAGAGTGTCTAGTGTTATATCTTCATAAATCAATAAAGATGTGTATTTTCAAACAAACAAATGCGTTATAAGCAAAGTTTTAAATGAAATATCAAAGTGTTTCAAGTTTCCATGACTCGCAGTATTCGTCATATCAATATTTCTCGAACGCGAGAACGACAAAATGCTACGTCAACTTAAAGATCATGTATCTAAACAGTATTATTTTAAATCATAGATGTCGCCATATGTACATGTAAGTAAACTGACATTTTTAATTGCCTTTGTATAGCTTTAATGGCACAAACAGGGATATTTCTCATTTAAACATTAGAATATCGAAAAAATTTCTAATATTATTTTGACATCTGAAAACATTTCGTAAAACGAAAATTTCTAAAACAAATTGGTTATTTCGTAAAACGAAATGTGTTTCGTAATTACGAATAACATTTGTTTTTACGAAATAACATTTCGTTTTTACGAAATCTTATTTCGTTTTTACGAAATCTTCGTTTTACGAAACTATTTCGTTTATACATTTTTTTTTTTTTTGGGTTTGGGGGGTGTTTGTTTGGGCTGAAACGGGGGGGGGGGGGGGGGGGGGGGGTTATAATTAAAAAAACTTTAAAACGTATGAAGCTTTGCATCCTGAAAGGTAAGAGTAGTGGTCAATGTAAACTGATGGAATAGCCAATGTAAAACTTTTAAATACATTTACAGAAATAAAACGTAGCTTGTGTACAATCAGTAAATCGACAGACAAAACAGTTTGAGTTTGAAACAAAAAAATAATTTACCCTTAGAAGCTGTACTACAAATTGAACGTACATTGTTTGAAGCTAAAATTAGAAGTGTGTCTGTCTATGTTTATAGACTGCGAAAGGAAAATATCATAAATGCAATAAATAAACCGACAGCAGTAAAATTAGACTTTGAAAGTTTCATATAATTATGTTCACTTAGTGTTTGAAATTATTGTTTCCCAATTGCAGCGCAGTATTCGCTGCACTTAAACTTGGGTAAATCAATAATTAAATATCTTAAAATAAAAGAATGTAACATATATTCAATCTTATAAACAAGAAACCATTTACATTTGCAATTCACCACGCTTAACAATGCACATTTAAACTTATTTGTACAATTAGAAATAAATTATCCACCAAACTAAATGTTAAGACTCCAATTTCTTACACATGAAAAACAGGTTCATTATATAAGTATTATTATGACATTTTCGATCGTTTGCGATTAACTTGCTGGCAAAAATGAGACAACATTGTAATAACTATTTCCGAAAACAGATAGGACTTGTAAAGCTTATTGTTTCATATAATATGCACAGAGAATTTCGTTAAACGATGCTGAATGCGAACAAATCCATAGCGTCTTCGCTCAAAATCCCGTCAAGTGCATCTCTACGAGACAAACTATGAATGATGTTTGTCGAATTTTTGCCTAGTACATGTAAAAGTTAAAACACGGTCAAAAGTATTTACGACTTTGGTGAGAAATGGTTTCTTTAAGACTAACTTTCTAAAATAAGTAGACAGTAGGCAAGTGTTCAGTGACTGTTACTAAAGCAACATTGATCAGCGTTGGTTTACTGAAATATGCAATTTCTTTACTTGGTATTAATGTCGGGTTTTAGTACAAAGATATCAGTGAAATATCATTGCTTGTTTCTTTTGTTTCTTTTTGTGGGCATGATTTGTGCGAAACTGAAATATGTTACTAGATAAAACGTGATGTATTCATGACAAGCAAGAAAAAATTGCTAGAAATATTGCGTGTCGGACTGTCAGGAATAGGAAGAGCATGGTTAACGTTTGACAGTTACAAATGAAAACGCCGGTAGAAACAGAAAAGGTCATCATAGCGACTTTTCGATGAAAAAATCTTTATGTTAGTCTTGGCATGAGACAACCAGTTGTCAGTGTTCAATAACAAGAATTGCAATATTTTCATCACAATAAAGAAAAACATTAAATGCATAAAGTCAGTTTACTACAGTTAACGTCATGGAGAATCAATTAGAAACAACCAGTAGAAAAGCAAATAGTAATTAGCTGATTCATTGTTTTAAGAGGTATCATTTTTATGAAAGACGGACGGGATGTTTGCTTTTATATGTCACTTTCACGCGCAAATGTTTACTTTAAACAATTATTTAGAGTCACATTCTGTACTGCAGCCGTTACTTTAGTCATACATTTTTAGTGTATATTCCGAGCTTCCGTTCATTTAACATCTGCAAAATGATTTAAGAGTTTATGCCAACTAACTTTCATTTTTATCTACAAAATGGTATGTTCTAATGCAATGGGTGGCACAACTTTAGTGAGGATTTGTTAGAGAAGAATAAAGATGATAATAAGAAAGAAGGTGAAAAGAAGACACAAGCTTCAGAAATGCTTCTCTTTTCCTCCTTTGGTGAATGTAATTCCCTGCCTAATTTGAGTAATCCCATTTTAGAATAAATTGCAAGAGAAAACGACAATGATTTGTTGTCAAGGGTTAGGCTATCGTTAGATTATTCTTATGTTTATATTACAGCTACTTACCTTAAGTATATGATTATTATCCTCGTCCATCCGTGCATGTTATGGAAAGCTAGGTTATAGTAAACAGTTAACAGTAAACTGTCAATCATTAACTCTGCAACACGTTTTATTGTCAGAACAGAAAACATGATAACTAACTTAGGATACAAAATGTTTCTTGGTTATCATCTTACCGAATGTATTCTCCTATTTCAATTTCACGCCTGTTGAAAAGATGACCTTTGCAAAAATAGGATATCATAGTTGAGTAAGCATCATTTCTATACTTGAAATAATTAAAGGTTAAGAAGAAAGATCAGTTCTATGACACTGTCTGTAACTAATTGTGTCTAAGATATAGCTGTGAAGTGACAATAGAAAATCAGTCTAAAGAAAATCTTTAAAAACATCTTAATATTTATTTTTATGTAGGTTTAGAAACTGCCATATATAAAATTTATTAGCCAAACATTGGAGTACGATACATTTTGGTCATTTTAAGTTACAGATCAAAAGAGTAAAGACACGCCATAAGAAAATGTTCGTCTAAGTAAAGTTTGCTGTTTTGTGGAACGTAACAAATAAATTTGGAGATAACGTAGAAGCAATGCAGTTGTCTTTGTACACAGGGACTGTGAATGTTTATTATCTAAATTTCTTAGACAATATCAGACTGTTAAGTCAATCATCATCACATTTGAAAATTTGATAATGGTTCAGAAAAACTAAAGCTACCAGTGAGGGTGTACCCTAACAGGTCTGATTTGACTGACTTAAAATAAATGCATCTTTACTTCGTACGTTTTGAGTTATACGCCAGACATGTATAGGACACATAAGGAGATCATTAAAAAGTGAGGCAAACGTTCCACACAGTTAATTACCTCTAACAAGTCTTGTATATAGACTTCAGTTGTTTTTTAACTGGGTTAAACAAAAGAAAATAAAACAACCAAAAAATAAAAAAAGGTAAGCTAAATTATGGCATTTGCATAATGCCTTCTTTGATACATTTTGAATGCCTCATTTAAGTATAAAACGTTTCATATACTTAACATTCATCTACTACAATTTATGCTCCAGGCAAGAAAGAGTCACAAAATACATGCATGAAGCACGACACGACACTATGACTCTTTCAAACTTCATTTTTCTATACATATACAATATAAATTAACACACTGCCTTAGTACTTATTCAATGTCAACTGCGATAAAAATAATATTTCATTACGTTTTCACCTCTTTCTCTATCAGATCTAAAACGTTTTGGTACAGAATTGGTAATGATATATTATATGTATTGATATCAAAATGACGACAAATAAATGTAGTAAATATTTGTCTCCAAATCAACTGCTTTACTAGGAACACTTTCATATGATCGATTTCCGTCATAAAAGATGAGTAAGTCTGCGGTGATTTACTTACAATCTACGACCGGTGCGTAGATAGTTTATGAGGATGAAGAGTGCGTTAAACATAGGTGCCATTTATGAAGTCCGTAACTTGTACTTATCACTGACAACGTAACGAGGAAAAATGCAGCATCAACAATTGCGTTAAAGAGTGCAAAAACACGTGTATTTTATTAACCTGACTTGCTTCAAATTACATATAATCTTACGAATACAATTTTAGACACCGACTAAACGTACACAGACTTTGGAAAATTTACAATTACTTTAAACAAACAAAGCAGAAAACATAACTCGTAATACTCAATCATCCTGATTTCTAAAGAAATTCCCACAGGAGGTTCTGTCATTATAGGAACAAATTACATTATCAGCATGAGGAATGTTTTCGATATTTTGTTACATTAAGAGCCCTTACATAATTTGTTTTAGAGACTCTTATGTCAACGTCTGTTTGTATAAACATAAGGCTATTTATAGTCATCTTGCCTTGTTTTGTATCTGCATGTGATACATAAGAATTCTGATATGTACTCTACTCTTAAGCTTAAATATATATTTACACAGATGGCGGTTAAGCTTCTGTGTATTTGAAATATTTCGATGATAATACTACGCAGAAACTACACTTAATTCTTTTCATTTCATTTAGGTCAATTTCTGCATCATTGAGTTCTCAGTCTCGGTAAAACTAGAAATAATTGCCTCGAAAGCGTATGAACTGGTGGCCAAAACTTTAGCGCTTTCACTATCGTCAACTAGCTGCAATTTTCAGAATTAAATGTACAGCTATATGCTACAAACCTATATTCATGTCATTTCAAACGGTTAGATACATCTTTAAATCTGCATCATAAACATTCGTCCAGACACCTCTAATTTCCCTGTAGAAAAATAAGAATGTCAATGGGATTTTGTACTTCCAAGAATGGTATAATATTAGTTTGATAGTTTTTGAATATGTTTAACATCTACTTTTGTATTGTCAATATCGTCCTATGATTTTTGTTTCTTTGTAAGAACATAGTGCCACGTTCCAAAAGGTAAAATACATAGATGGTAAATAGTCCTATCTTTTGTATTTTATACATTTTATACGTCATTCAGTTTGATCTATGGCTGTCTTAATTTCTTTTCACTATTTCTAATTCCCGTATACTATATGAAGCTAACATTGTATTGTGAAGGCAGGGTTTTAAAAACTTTATTAAGTCTTATTTTTATGTTATTAATGGTATCTTTATTCATGCGTTCAATTATTTAAAGCCCTCTTTGTAACACGCACTTATTGCTACAAAGTAACATTAAACGATAAACCAAAAAAAAGACAAATCGGTCAAAATCATACCAGGTTACAGTCATAACTGTACAATGGTTTCAATATCATCAAAAAAAAAAACATGCTGCTGAATAATTACGAATAAAGACCTATATCAAACTTTTAACATAATTGTTTGTTTAACAGAGTTTAAGCATCACTGACCTTTGTTCAATGAAAATAATCTGATAAACCGTTTTGTGCAAAAACAAAAACAGAACAGTAACGCAACGCAACTATAAATAGTTAATACACGGTGAATAGCTTTAAAATGTTTGTTCCCTCTTTGCGGACACAAGCGTCTCTCTGTGTGCTAAAACAGTGAAACGACGTGACAGGCATGTAAATTTCACATATATTATTTAGTATTTAGTATTGATAACATTTAGAATGTCTGTCCTGAACAACACTCCTACACCTAAATATCATATGTCAAAACCCCTAATAATACAAGTACATTCTTTACGTCCATGTCTATGTGATTAATATTATTTATGTCTTTGTCTACGTGATAAATATTCTTTATGTCTATGTCTAAGTGATTGATATTCTTTATGTCTATGTCCGTGTTATTTAAAATCTTGTTTAACAATGATACTGAGTTGTAAGATGAAAGGCCGTTAGTCGCAGCCACAAATATTTGGGGGCCGGACCCCCGCCCCTCCGCTACCCACACACGTACACCAAAGTTGCCTCAGATATAGTATAACCAATGTATGTCAACTAAATACGTACAGATTTAAGTCCTTTTATACATGTTTTATTATGTCATAACATGTTCGGCTGGACAAATTTTTCGACCAGAAAGGAAATTTTTTGAGCCTTGGGAACAAAAAGAAGTCACAGAGGGCAAGGTCAGGCGAATACGGAGTGTGAGGGAGCACAACAACATTTTCCTGCTTCAGAACGTCTTATACAATAGACGCCTTGTGCGATGACGCATTGTCATGTAGCAATCTGACATTGGCCAATCCAGTTGCAGGTCTTCAATTTTTGAAATATTTCTTCAGTTTTCAAAGAACTTTAGTCTTGTAAAACTTCGCATTTACGGATTTACGAATAACTGTCGAAAAAGACATTTTATTATGCCCATAAACAGAACATATTTCATCAAAAATGTCTTTACACACTATACCAAGAATACAACGATTCTTAATAAAGGACCATATTTCAACGGCGTACGCTGACCTTCTTCCTACCATTTTTGTATTAGTATACACGAGTAGGTAATGTTTAGCGAGCGATAGAAACAGCTAAAGTGAATGGAGTTTAATGGGTGTGGTATCAATGTAAAGCTAACTTGTTTATTTATCCAATAATCTTCATTTCCTCCTGATTTTCGCATTATTGAGGGAGATAATGTTCTACATGCATTCATATTTAAACAATCATCGTACAATGAAGTTCATAATATATATTTAAAGTGCTTTTAGCTTTATAATGTAAATAAGACAGGACTGAGCAAAATAATGGTTCAAGTATGTTACAGTTGTGTCACTGCGACTGAACGACACATAGAGGTTATCATTGCTTTAAAATAGCATGGGCGACTCCAGACAAATATGTCTTCCGCTACACAATGAAAACGACAGCATGGTTTTAAAAATATTTCAGACGCATTTGGAAATTGTTTTCATCTTCTTTTAGAATTTTGTCAATAAAGGTTTGATTTATGAACACTTATTGAACATCGGCCGAACTAAATACAAAAACATTGTTTAAGAAAGAAAAACAGTATGGTGTTTTCTTTCATGCAAATACTCTTAGCATTTCCCTTAAACTACGTCTACGAAAAACATGCCTTAATGAACATTGCAAAACACCGTATTGTTCCGTGCAAGTTTTATTTTGCAGCATTTTCTTCTTATTGCTCCATCCTCCGGACTTTTTTTTAGCAGTGACAGCTAAAGAGGGTACAAACATAAAGGATTGTGCGGATATGTGTCGGTGTAATAGCAACATAGCAGATAACCTTTTACAACAGAGAGCCATATTCCAGCATCGTTTCTGTAATAATAACAATAATTTTGCAAGCTTTTATTACCAATCTTTGAACAATTAAATATGCCAATGCATTACTTTTGTATCACATGCATAGACGTTATAAAGATAGATGCAACTGGAAAATAGACTTATATCAAGAAAGCCTGCATGTATAAAATGCCTCTAATGTTATCTCGTGGTATATGTACATTTGTGTACCCTCCTCTGAGAGTGTTTAAAATGCCTTTGAAAAAACACGAAGCCTGTTCTGTTGTAAACATGTTATGGAATAGAGTACTACAGGCAGATCAATGCAGCATTTTAATTTCTGTATAGCATTCACAAGTTAAATTAAAATTTCAGGACTTTCGCAAATGCGCGGTATAGCAGTTGTAGAGCTATTGGATTAAGAAGATAGTATTGTAGTTTCATACCATCATTCGTGTACAAGGCACTGGTTTTCTGGACCATATGAGGCTTTGCTTATTAATCCATGAACGGCAACTGAAAACGATCGAATATTGTTTTTTCTTAATAATCATGCCAGAATTGCTACATAGCGCAAATTTTAATATAGACAAAACTTAACAAAGGAAGCCTACACATCATCTGGCAAACGACCATAATAAGAGACTGAGAAAAAATAAAGACACTGTGAAGATATAAGTATCAAAATTTAAAAGTAAGCAGGCTCGGTTCCGCTATCCCTGTCTGTCGCCGTCTTTTAATTCTAACTTAGGGTTAGTAAGTCTATTTTCTCCTACCTTTCGATGTCTGTATAAAAACTAGTTAGGGCTACCATGATATAACACAAAGTGGTGATTAATAAGACATATTGTGTTATACTACTGTTTGTGTTTGTAATGTTAGGACAATTTGTTCTGGTGAGTATTTTCGAGGACGAACTATTGACCCATTCCACAGGATAATTCTTTAAAAAGTGTGAATTGTGTCATATAGGTCAAGGAAATGTCGAAAGGTAACATCAATGTATAATGATAAGGACAATATTCATGTAATAAAAATAACAATTGCACATTGGTAACAGTAAGCCAAAGTGGCCATGCCGTCTTATAATAAACATAATCATATAATATAAAAAGAAATTCAGGTCGATCATTGACGCACATATTTTAAACATAGACCCGTTTTGTTAAGAATTCACCAAACATCCATGTTTTCAGATTGTCTGCAGCGTGATCCAACTGTTATCATATTTTTATTTCTAAACACATCGTACTGGAAACAGTCAGTGTGTTACACTATTATTTTGACTGTTACAATTATCCTTTCTTTTCTTCTCGTAGAAGAAATCAATATCTAAAGTTTAAGTACTATATTGATGAAAAGTGTGTTATGTTTCTGGCGTAAGAGAGATGCTTCTTTTAAAAAATACGTTGCAAAAATCATGCGGGTATCGAGAGCTCTGTAATGCAATATTTTCGAATGACGTGGGTGCATATAATGTCAAGAGTTGGATGAGTGTAATAATTCGTCTGAAATCTTCCCCAGACAATTTGTCTTTAAAGTCAGTCGTTTGTACATATAACCACACGCCCACCACTGACAGTTCAATGCAAGTACTGTCACTTTCATGTGTTGAGTGCAGACATTCTTCTAAAAGGGTTTACGATAACGCATGACCAACCGTGATTATACTTCTATTGTCATTGTAAAAATTAAAAATTAAAACCCATATGAATTGTAAAAGATCGGAAATTTGAGTGGAAGAACTATTTTTTTGATATCATCACAGAATGATAAATGCAAAACATTTTAAGAACGTGCAGGGAAGTAGAATAAATTATCTCACAAACAATATTAATGATTATTTTAATATACTATTGATACAGTCCAATCGCCAAACTGAAAGAAGGGAAGCTGAAGCAGTAGGACGACAAGTCGTTATTGCCGATAAAGTTTCTTAAAAAATGCTGCATTGTTTGAAAGACTTAATGCAATTTTTTACCCACGTCAATCAATCCATCCCGAATGCGTTTATGAAAATTTCAGATCGTAGATAGGTTAAGCTTTTCATGCTACGTTTTACTCTAAAAGCCATCCGTACTCATCTAGGGTTATACATAAACACTCGTCTATTAACTGAGCTAGTGATTATTTTGATAAAATCACAAACACGTTAAAAACGCTTTTCAGCTCTAAACATGGGTACCATTGTCATTTTGTTTCTCTGTAAGAATATATCTTACACGTACTAATAAATCAAAAGAGACCGAACACTTACTACAAAGACTGTTATTCACTCACTACCTGTATTACCAACCTTACCGAAACGTATCTTGACCTTTTCATAATAGAAGGTGCCGTTTTCAGATGTTATTGAATCTACAAAACGTACACATTTATCGTCCAAACTGGAGCCACATAAACGCAGATTGGAGAAACTCTTTGATTACATCCACAAAACATGTTATTCTCCAAGGATGATATGCTTATACTTTGTGATAACATCAACATAATCATCGCATGTAAATTAGAAAGAGCTAGTTTTGTTGAAATGAATCACGGGTCTCTAGAGCTAGATCTACCCATAAACAACACTCATGAAAGTCATTAAAGCTAAGTTTTGCTACTTCTGCATTCTTATTTTTTCTAACATGCATATGACTTTAGTTCAAATATCTGTGATCAGGTTTCTCGTTGAACTGTTTAAACTTAAGTGAACTCATTTTTCCTGGCCTCTGCTCAAATTACGATCCTATTTATGTGATATAATCTTTAAGGTATTGCAAAACGTTTCAAATAATGTTGTAAAATATCTTTTATGTTTCAGACCAAAAGACATTTATCATAAATATGCTATAAGTGCAAGCGGAATATACATGCATATTTCCTTCTACCTTTGTCACTAAATATATTCGTATATAAGTAAGTTTGTGTGTAAATACATGGAAAATGTCTACACATGATTAGTTTCGAAAATACAGTTGCTTTGGGGAGGCTACGTTTTTGGTACGTGGCATTCCCTGTTTGATATTATTTTTGTTTTTATCATTGAAGTAATATACATACGCTGCATATTTGTCCCTTCAAAGTTGATAAACACATTTTTTAATACTAAAACAGGTCGATATTGAAATTACCTAATGTTGACTCATAACTATAGTAAAGCTAATACATTTTGTAAAGTTGAGTTCGGACCTGTCATAACTTTTAAAAGGAACATACACTTAACGGTCTTCTGTTTACAGCGTTTGCATCGCAATATGGAAGGCTTACGATTTTTCACAGTTAGATTCATTAACCAAGACACTTTAATATCATAACGTGTCTCTGCTCAGCTATGAGGGGGTACCAATTACTCTCTTAAACGATCGTATCTTGATTTTGATGTCTCAAAAGCATTTAGCATGAATAAAACTTACCTATTTCCCCGTATACATTTAAAGATGATTAAATTAGAATTGACTCAATATATTATTTTAATATATTTCAACCAGTATAACATAAGATTTAAAACTTGCGACAAAGGAATTCTCCAATCATAAATCTTGGAATGTTGGAATAAGCGTATTTGGGTATTACGTTAAATAGAAAAAGTTAAATAACAGCAAATGTAACCATATTAACAATTGTTAGACAACACCATGAAATAAATACTGTTTATCTATTTCACAACTGTTGCTTTTATAAATATGTAGCTTCATTGAAACATACGCATTGTTATGAAACCAGAACGTTTGTTATTCAAATTGATTGATTGCTAATGGAATTGCGTTATAAGACAACACACTTAACAAAACCATCTTAATGTCCAAATCAAATGAGAATGTGAAAACGTTGACGTAGAAATATCAATGTGTTTGAAATGTAAACATTTAAAAGGGTTTGTTTTAAAATCGAATGCGAAATATTAATGGCGTGGAAAGAGAAATAAATATTTGATTTAAGGGATACACTAAAACACCATGGTAATACAGTTAATGCTAAGAAACATGTTTAAAGTTACGGCCATATTAACTATTGGTTAAATGGACATATAACCCTATAACCCAACTAAATAACACCCAAAATACAACTTATAGAAACTTTGGAAGTATTATAACTTAATCTAAAAGTTTTAGCTATGCATTCCTAGTCATTATCGTTAAATCGGCGGTTTAAAATATACTGCAGTACCGTAAACCATTCAATAAACTATGTTAAGTTGTTGTTGTACAATTAATGTGTGGACGCGATTTATTACGGAGAGCCTATATATTGATGAATTTGGGTAAAATGAGGCATTTTTCACCAAAGGTTTTCTTTGAAAAATTGTAATTATTTCTCATTTTACAAACAGTTCATAAATCTGCTATATGATGTCAACATGTTGTTTTTTTCGACATTTGTACGAGTGTTCATGCTGCTTATTGAGCTACAGCTGTCATATGTATCGAACTGCATGTATATTAAACAAACGAAACCCCTAACCATTACCTCAAAATTCCTACTGTTGTCACAAACCAACTGTGGATGCTTTTAGAATATATATACATTTACTATTGAACTATCCGAAGATGTTTCGAGCAGGTGAAACACATAAAAGTTAATAAGATCGTGGTCTTCTCTTTTTTATTTAGGCTCAAAAATATTAGAGAGAGAGAGAGAGAGAGATTAAAATGTGTTTCAAAGTAAATCATTTTTCACCAAAGAACATTCGGTAATATTATTTTGTCGCAGGCTTCGCGATAATTAAATCTTTAAAAAATAAAAGTGATTTATTGAAATAACTGGAACTTGTTAAGTTCAATTTCTTACATAATTATGCTGTATACAGCGATTTCCTCGAAATGACACAAGCGGCCGTTTTAAAACTCGATGTCTTGGCGGAAAAATCCCGTCAAATGTATACCACTGGGACAGATATTGATGTTGTTTTGTCGATAAGCTTGCAGAGTATTTTGGTGTCGTTTTAAAGGCTTTAAAACAGCTCTGAGGACCAATAATTCTTGTAAGAATAGTTTTTTAAGACTGCTAATAGCAAACAGTGAAAAAATGGGGTGAGATGTCTGTTTTAGTTTGTTTAGGTCTGGTTGCCGTAGACAACTATATCTGTTGTTACATCAAACAGATAATACCCTATTTGAAAAAAGTTGTAAAAAGTACTGGTGGTACACCATCTGCGAGATAACTGATTGGCACGCCATAAAAGATAGATGCGTTAATTTGATTTTCATAAAATGATTACTTGTCTTTCGTTTTTTTTTTAATCGAGCACAAACAAAATGCAATATGGTCATTCTTACACTCTCCTTAATACAACATCGGGTGTTTATTGTGTTTCTATTACTATATCATTATTGTTTTTATATACTATTGTTAATATCTGTCGATTATGTTATGGGTGCTCCTTACAAAAAGGAGTTTACGGATTGAATTACACCTTAGTCGAGAGTTTAGTCGTTTTTTTTGTATTTCATGGGACCTTTCCTAGTTTATATCGACGGTATTCAGTACAATCAAGCTTCGTAGTACTTCACTCGAGTGTTGTCACTTATTTATGGTACCCTGAGATATTTTACCTTACTTTACTATATAGTATGATTTAGTTCTATTTTCTGTATTTTAATTGAAATTGACAGGGCAACCTAATGGCTGAATTGCATAGGCTGATAATATTTTTGTTCAAAAAAAGTCTTTGTAGAGTTAGACACTAGATGTTTATTAAAACTATAATATAATTGAATAATTGAAATTTGATATTTGTCGGAATAAAGGAATTCTGTTACTAATGTTCTTTTACCCAGTGCATGATGCATGAATAAACCCTTCCCAAGCAAGTAACAGTTTTAAGAATACCGAAATTGAAGTATTGCCATGAGGTGGTGTGCCAGGCGGTGTAATTCACGAGAGCGAAGCAAACAATTGTACTCCTCCCAACCTAGACACGTGCCTACTGTTGTAAATAAAGAATTAATTCATAGTTGTTTTGTATCAAACCAATGTGTTTGAGCCAAAAAGTAGTTTTGATATCTCTGTGTGTCCTTATAAAAAGTTAGTTGCATCGAATATGCTGTAAAATAGTACATAATTTGTTTCCACAACAACTACTTACGACTACTATTCTATAAAGCGAAGCTCAAGTAATACAACACCAACCGCCGGCTTTCAGATTATCGATTTCCTTCATTTTAGAGGACTTGTAAGCTACAGAGGTTATGTAGATGAACTAACGTAAAAACTATAATGGAATATATGCCAGATATTACGTCTTTAATCTATTCATCGTAAAGAGTACTATAACGCCTTATGAAATTGGGCTGTATGTTCTAGATATGCGCAGAGACTCTTATGTTAACGATCTGTGTAACAAACTTCTTTTTCACCAGCAGTATTACATATTGCACATAATTCTGCCTTTATTATTATTTTTTTTCATGAACTATTCAAGCATCCTGACATATAACCCAGGTGCAAGGTTTTGTTCTTTGTCAGTCTGAATTTTTGAAAGTCTTTCTTAGTACAAAGTATAGTTTTTTAAATCGAATTATCGTTGAGCCCTCTATCTTAGAAAAAAGTAGAAAACCATGAGCCATGAGTCGTTTGAAACCGCACTCTACAACCGGATGGCTGAAACTTGTGTATGAGTACTCGCAATATTGTCCCCCTACCATTTTCAGGATAGTGTGTGCAGCTAAATATTACAAGTAATCTCATTTTAAACCGTTAAATGATTTTTATTACGCAGCATAAACCTCCGT
The DNA here is from genome assembly GCA_022818135.1 of Saxidomus purpurata. Classification (NCBI taxonomy): domain Eukaryota; kingdom Metazoa; phylum Mollusca; class Bivalvia; order Venerida; family Veneridae; genus Saxidomus; species Saxidomus purpurata. The sequence continues at coordinate 41,233,075 of JAFMSR010000003.1, read as the reverse complement.
CCAGACACATCTGATTTCCCTGCAGACAAAGGAAAAATGTCAATGGTACTTCAACTTACACGAATAGTATATTAATATTTGGCTGATGGTAAGTTAGGTTCTAAATTTCTAGCAAACTTTTGTATAGTAAATATCGTCATAAGACCATTAGCTTCGGTTTGGTATTAATATTCCACAAGTTAAGAGCAAAGTTTAACATAAAGATGTCACGATATTGTCACGGTTTTGTTTTGTTTGCCCTACAAGAAAAGACAGAATTGATAAATGTTATTCAAATTGACAGTTATAATGTTTCTTTTATCCTCTGCTATAATTTATCATGATGGTTGTTGTCGGTTATTACTATTAGCCTTAACAACTATTTATGGATTCAACAATTTTGCACAATTTATAATCATATGTCTTTCCTTTCAACTAAGCATTTACTAGTTTGTTGAATTCGCAAAAAAGAAGTCTTGATTATTAGAGAAATGTAATGTAAAAAGATTTGAAAAAACCCTACACGAAATAAGACAGAACAGTCAACGTACTATACTGTACTAAATACAAACGTTAGCAAAATTAGCAAATTAGCAGCTACATTTAACATATAATGACCAAGGACCATGCTTCTGAATTGCACAATACAATACAATAATTCTGCAATATTTTGGTTACAATTTTTAAAAAAAACATGCGAAAGATGTCACTTTGATATATGTATTTAAAGAATTAAAGTAAACACTTTAGCCTATTTCTCGACAATCATAGGCTGGAAATAAATGAAACTTCACACGAATGATCAGTAGTAAGCCTATTTATGCATATCATTGGCATGTTGCGCTAATATAGGTTTTATAAAGTAACGGTACATTGAATTTTCAGCAATTTTTTCTACCCTATTTCTCAGCAACCATTGGCCAGATACCATGAAACTTTATAGGAGTGATTGGTACTAAGCCTATTTGTGCAATTCGTTGTATTTTATTCCCTTGAGTGACGGCCCTTTGATATTTTCGGCAAAATTTGTCTATGCTATTTCTCAGCAAAGAAAGGCAGGAAATCAATGAAATTTGACAAGAGTGATCATACCAAGCATATTTGTGCATATCCTAAGCATCCTTTGCTCGGGTATTTTTTCATTGAGTGTCGGCCCTTTGAAAATTTCACACGTACAGTCTTCATAGAGATTTTTCTGGCTATTTCCAAGCAACCACTGCATGGAATCGGAATGTAGGCATTTCAGACAAGTACAGGCTTTTGTTGAATTTCAATAAGCTGCAATTCGAAAGTATACTGTAATACCAAGTTAAAAACCTCGATTGAAATTTTGCTATCGGATCAAGGCCAAACAATCCACATTCTTTATGACCATTTTTGGAGGACACATACTGGACCCAGTGCGGATGAAATTATCAGCAAAAAAGTCTAAAAGGGGAACACATATAACTACCTTTTGAATTGAAGAATAACCACACGCCCATGAATCTTACTGTTAAGTAATATAATGATGAAAATGTGCTACACAATTTATAATCCTGCCGGAAAATACTTCTGTTCTATTCAAATTAGGAATTTTCGAAGACATGCGGGTATGGAGCGCTCTGTAAATGTAAACACTTAAAGAATAGCTTATCGTAAAAGATCGTGTATTAGTTTTATCTCTGATTGTCGTATGACTCCTTTAAAATATACTATGGTATTCTCTTTAAATGGCTTTCATTAGTTTCATTCTACGAAAATTAAATGTCTTTTTTGTTTTCTTAATGTACATCTTACTTTTTCACCAAGACATTTTTGTTCAAAACATCACTGCAAATCGATTGTATTTGCCCTGTTCTGTATATAGCTTGTCCTTGATAGAGAAAAATTGTCCTCCGAACTTATGCATTGCTGTACTAGGTTCTTCTATAGAAATTCCATATAGAAAGACGTAATTTTATTACGTAGCTTTGAAAATATTAAATTTCAATGACATAGAAGCAAGGTTTTGATAAGTCGAAATATCTGTCTTATATTATCAAATATTCCATATGAAATAATATTTTCTAGTCGTGTGGGTCTGTTGAGAATAGAATAGGCCTGAACGACCAACCAATTGCAAATATTGCGTTTTGAACATTTCTAACTACTTCTGTTTGGCAAAAGCCGGGCGATTGTAATATTTCATCTATTACTTTCTTCCGACATTTTGTCTGTGCAGTCTGGTTTAGCTTCGCCCTCTTTACAGATACCACGCCCATTACATGATCATATAACTACGCTACCTTTTTCATGTATCTTCACTGCAGACATTACTTTAAATGGCTTTACTGCTCGTTCACATTCACTATTCAAAAATAAAAAATGATACACTGAAACAAAATGTAAAAGTAATGGCTAGATTCAACAACATAAGTAAAAATCTAGGTAGCGATTCGAAAGAAATCATTGAAAATGTTGGTAGGTTTGGTTTAACGGCGCCGCTACGCTATGTGGTTATATATTGGGATTTAAAAAAGTATACAGACATACTTTACAAAAATTTATACTGGTACATTTTTATCTGACTATTCATTCTAAAATTAGGTATGTTCAGACAGTTTGAGGAACTTTAATGTTTCATTGAAATCTGAGAGCGAGCATATTTAAGATAGTTCCTGACTATCAGTGAGTGATACATATGCCTTATTATGTATTATATAATTAAAACTATACAATTGTCTATAGAGCTTAAGAAAGTACCATTACGATAGAGTGTTTACGAAAGAGAAATATGAAGGAATGAAACCTAATTTGGTACCGGTATACATAAAAAAGCAATAATTCAAGAACGCACAAGAAAATGATACAAATTAGTAAATACAATTACAAACATTTTGAACAATGCAGGAAAGGTAAAACAAAACATTTCACCCTTTTTCTGCTTGTATCCGAAAACAAAATGAATAATTATTTTAAGTGATTTTTGCAGAGTCTTAACTAAAAAAGAAACAATGAAAGGACATTTAGCAATACAACGTAGCTACCGTTTACATAAAGGTTTCAGACAATATGCTCAAGTGCTTGCAAGACTAAATGTTATATTTCAACCAGCAAAATCGCAAACGTCATACAACCAAATGGCACGTTTATAAAGCTTTTAAATCTTAGATTACTTTTATGCACATACAACTTGTCAGATGTAGAAAACAAACACTTACCTATTTACTAAGTTAAATATTTGTTTAGTTAGTACAGGTGAAAACCGTAAAGTCGTAAACATGTCAGCTTTAAACGTTTGGTGATAAATGCAGTGCGTTCTCTATATTCATTCTTTTATTTAGATGAGGATATTACATATAGTTTAACCTCTATTAAATGAATTAATTGTTTAGCATTAGCAGGTCCAAGTTGGCCCAAGTCGCCTTTCTTGGCAAGCTGGCTTTCAAGTTGTAAATACTGAGATTTATTGGGCCAAGTACTGTGAAGTACCACAGTACTGAGTTACTGTATAGTATTGTAGTATCAAATGGTACTGTACTTTGTAGAACTTTAATTTTAAGTACTGTATAAGTTTAGTTCTGTAGAGTAATGTATATTATTGTTGTGACATAATTGCAGTACAGTTTTCTCTGTATAGTACCGTTATTCTGGTTTATATTTTACTGGAGTATTGAAGTACTGTGTAGTATATATAACATGCTTGATGAGAAGTTGCAGAGGATTATTGTACTTTAAGTAGCAGTGGCCCCACGTGCATTTGACATGTATCATTTTCCTATTTTGTACAAGGAGCCAATGTGAAGATGCTACTTAACAATGTTGATGACATTCCAATAATTGGTTCACGAGAAGAAGCCGTTTAAATATTTTCTATTTTAAGCAACAGTGGTCCTAATGTAACGATGACTAGAACAATTCTTAGTTCTAGAATTGCATAAATGTTAAGAAAGAAAGTCTTTGTTATCTGCTATTTGCTTCATGATTTTTTTTATGTTAGTAACAGTGGCTCTATGTTCGGTTGATCGCAACTACTTCAAATTCTTGGCATCCACGAAAAAAAGCTTGTACATTTGCTCTTATGGACGGACCTTTATAAAATTCACTTCAAATCAAATCTAAAATCGTTCATTCGACCTAAGTTTATTGCTCCTTGTGATAAGACTTAGTTATGGATTCCGAACAATATATGATTACATTTTATATTTATATAATAAACACTAACTTTTAATAGTTTTGAAGTACTACAATGCATATGTCATGTCGAGGCTGCTTTGTAGAATGAATTTGTGTTTGTCCCGTGAAAGGACATATATGTCTAAACAATATTAATTGTTTGTATCTGTGGAATGTTAATTATTGATTACATTCTAAGAGATAATTACATTGCACTTTAAATTAATTTTGTTACGAATTTGGCTATTTACGTGATAACTGTTACACTAAATATTTCGCTACAAATTGGAATCACCTTTGAGTATTGTAGCTGTTAGTTGATTTATTACTTGTCACTGTACCTTCCAAACTCTCGTCCAATAAACATGTAAACTTGTTCAGGAGCGGCATGCTGTTAAACTTTACTGATTAGATTTACCTTAAAATTTGACATTGAAGCTAGATTTGTTCGTCTGTTGTGAATGGAATAACGTTGCCTTATTGTACAAGAATGTTGATATGAAGAAAAGGAACATAAGTACGAAAAATGGTGTTTACCTTCTCATTCATGGATATGCCCAATCTTGTTCCAGACAAGCTACTGGTATCCATTTTACCTAAGTACTCGCCAAAGTTTTGTGGTAGTATAGACTGGAATGTTACTAATTTATATGCAAATAATATCATTCTAACGTTTCATGTATTTACCATTAAAATGCTAAACAGACCCACAGAATAATACATGTAAAAAATCTAAGAAACCACAAGACCGAAAGATGATCATTTGATAACAAATATTTACAGCTTCAAACTCCGCTACGAATGATTAGTCCCTTAGATCACGGAAACAAACATCTAAGGATGACGCAATTTTTCAACTTTTCATGATATGCTTGCACAATATAAAATAACCTTGAATCGCGTTTAAGCTAAACGGTCCAGAGATATTTATTTGTTTTAAGAAATGTTTTATTTAAGAAATAATGTGACTTATATTCGACGAAGTATTGCCATGCAATACTGAATGCCCAGCCAAATATGACTGGATGAGATGAACACATGTCCAGAATTTCATGCAAATCCTTCAAGGTGTTCGGGAGATATAGTCAAATGATCTTTGACTCCAAGAGTGACCTTGACCTTGACCTTTTTCATCATAATGAGATTAACATTTGACCCAAATTTGATGAAAATCCTTTAAAGGATTAAAGAGATATAGTCAGATGCCCTTTGACTATAGTGTGTGACCTTGGCTTTGAGCCATTGTTGGTATAGAATCTGTCCATGAGATCGACTATGATCGTAAGTTTAGATATTTGTGGGAGCTATAGATACACGGCTTTAGGTACTTACTGTGACTTTGATTTTGAGCTTGTCGAAACATTGATATTACCCGTAGTCATCATGAGGTGAACAGTAAGCTCCAGTTTCGAGCAATCCTTCCAGGTGTTCAGGAAAAGTTTCAACATAAGTCTATGCATAAAGAAATTACAGGCCAGTCACAAAACACTTTACACAATCCTTACTTACAAGTTTGAATCCTAAATGTGACATTAACCTCAAAGGTAGGCGCTTCGCTGAATATAATACATGGCCTACCCTTGTGGAATGGACAACACCTGTGTGCAGATATTTTAAAATCAGTCGATGCATTCTGAAGTAACAGCCCGGAGTCGAAATACCGTCTTGCAACCCTTTATCACGTTTTGAGCCGTAGATGTGATATTGGCCTTCAAAGTAGCCCCCACACCTGGTATGGTGCGTGCACCACTTGCGATATAAGCAACAATTGTAGTTATTAGAAAATAACTGTATGCCTGTTGAAATAATAGCCAAGATACGAAGTAATAGTACATAACCCTACATTACAGGTTTTGTGCCTTTAGTGTGACCCTGACCTTCAAGGTAGCTACTCGAGTGTGGGTACATGACACACTCATAGGATATGGGTAAGAGCTGTAACTAAATATTGCATAAGTTGTATATGAAAGTAAAAGTAATAGCCCGGACAAGAAGTACTTTACATAATTAAAGCCATAAGTGTGACATTACAATAGCTTCACGGGTGTGGTACACGACACACCCAGATGTTATCGGTAACAGCTTTGTGGTGTTATTTGAAAATTGGTGCATGCATAAATGAGTTACAGTACGGCAACGAAGACGGACAGACAGATAGACGGACGGACGGACGGACAGACAGACAGACAGACAGACAGACAGACAGACAGACAGACAGACAGAAGCGAGCAAACATATAGTCCCCAACGACCTTTGCTCGTTTTGGGACTTATAAGAGAAATTTGTTTGTTTGTTTCTTTTTATATTTTCTCCTGTTCCTTTGTATCAAATTATCTGCTCTAAATTGAATAAAAGCTGGCACTCTAAAATCGGTTACTAGGCAATATGGGACGAATTCATGGTAAGCGGAGAAAATTGCGTGAAAGATTGCATGTCGGGCTGTCAGGACGTGGAATAGTGTGACTGACATTTGACAGTAACTAATGAAAATGTCAGTACGAACAAAAAAGTTCATTAGAATGAATTTCCTATGAACTCAATAATCTGACTTAACGTAGGACTTAAAAAAATGTGACCAATTGTTTAATAATATTATTTTAAAATCACAATGCGTTTAGACAGAAACACTCAAAACCAAAAGTAAAAAATAAATGTTAGACTCTTGTGTTATTTGTTCACATCAAATAAATGCGATACACACGGTACAAATTCAATTCTCGTGACTCCCAGACTCCGCAATTTCAGATAATCTTATAAATATTGGTAGTGTTTCCATCATGCTTTTTGCAACTTTTGACAAGATGAAAGTTATAAAATATTATATTTCAATTCATTAGTGGCTGAGGCAATCAAATTACATAATTTATTTATGCTACCATTACTTTTAAGAAGCTTGTATAATGTACGATAAATTAACATATTAATATTCTTCTAACATTACCCAAGTGTATCATCAGTATGCTAAACACAGACAGCTACCTAAGTTTAAGAAACTAAAAGACCGTTAAAATCAACTTCCGGTATTGCCATTATAGTAATAATAAGAATTAACTGTTTTATGCATCTTTGCAAACTATGCGATCATTTGACCAGAGAAATAACTCAAGGCTGAACGACTGACAGATGCTATTATCGAATAATGGTAAGATGATTTGCATAACAACCGATACAAAGAGAACAGAAAGTAGTCTGCGCAATTCGACCATTGTCTACATCGCTAGATAAATGTAAAACGGTAATATAAGCTTAGAGTCCCTATGAAATATAAATCATTTTACAAGTCATAAACATTTGTGTTTGCGTTAGTTTTGTCGTAAACGTTGCAGAATATTTATGGTATTAAATGTTTAAAAATGATAATGATATAACTACCACTTATCTGAGAAAATGTTTCTTGAAGACTATAGACCTAACCGTTAAACATGTAGAAAAACTGATGCATATTTTTTAGTCTTATTACCAGAAGACGAATGTATAATAATCCGCGAATATATCACACCTAGTTCCGATTATTTAGTGCAATGGCTTTGCTCATATAAATTCTGAGCGTGTACCACATACCATATATCCGCGTTAACTATGCACAGAAAAAACTCAATAAAAGTTCTTGCTATTTTGATTTCAGCCGTGACCCCCTTACAATTATTTTTCTTTTCTGAACATGATCTGCATTTGCCCGATACTTCATAATAAGAGATTAATTCGAAATATGCTACTAGAGGAAACGTGATAAATTCATGACAAGCAGGGGAAAAATTGTGAGAAACATGGCATGCCGGACTGTCAGGAATAGAAAGAGTATGGTTAGCGTTTGACAGTTACAAATGAAAATGTCGGTGGAAACTGAAGAGGTCATGGTGCTGACTTTTCTGGGAAAACAAAAATGTTTATTTGTGTCTTGCCATGAGACGACTTGCTGTATTATATCAGACACAATCGATGTAGTACTTGCATTGATATATAAGAATTTATTCCCATGCATACAAATTGTATATTAAGATTTAGCATTTGTGTTACATCTATTGCAATTAACATGCACGCTTAATTGCATTTATATATATTGTTCATCAAGTTTAGTAGTGTTGCCAATGTAAACATATTGAAAAAATATATGTGAACAAATAAGCGCAAACTTTTAAATTTTGGACCGATCCAATAAAAAGTTGACTGATTGAAAGATCATCATTAGGCGTATTAGAAGTATCATATGACGCAACAGAAAATCGGTTTGAAATTTATGTTAAATGCATTTGTTGGAACCTCATGATTGCTTTCTGATAAAGACTATCTAATTTCATTTACAGTTTCAAATATCATATGTCCAGCAAACCAAATAGTTAAACAGTTTATTATTTCTCAAAGTTGACGGCTAGAGACTTTTAACACATTTCGTCGAGACTAGTTTGTAAGTCACAACAAGTAAGTAATTGGTAGCGTTTTTATTCTAACAGATATTGGAGCTTAAGGAATGATATTTGATAAGATCGACCGGAAATTTGGTTATTTGGCTCATATTATTGATTTAGATAACAATTTTAGATACACCTTGAGTACTACAGGGGCTACGTCATTAAGTAGCTGCCAATGTACCCTTCGACTTTATTCATTTTAAGAGTTGTATGCAGACTAAGTTTACAAATTAAAAATATCTGATATTTGAACTAGTTTATTAATGCTACAGGTTACATAATTATGGAGAAGAATAGGACAAAGAAGAAGAAGGTAAGCATGCCATGTTTTGTTTCCTCTTCTTTGGAGTGTAACGTCCTACCATGACAACCTCTAGAATACTAAAAACAAGAAAATGTCAACATTAAGTTCGTATTATGTTTATACAATGTATTACAGATTCTTACATTGAGTACATACCTCAATCCGTCCGTACATTTAGTGACAAACTCTACACGAATCTATCCTACCACTAGCTAGCAGTGAACATTTCATTGTCAATAGTCAATAAATAACTGCTAAAGGACTCCCTGTAACATATCAGATTATTTAGAACAAAAAGCTGAAATAATAGTTTTCGTAATCATGAGACCGAATGAATTTTTCTATTTCAATTTCACGCTTGTTGAACAGACGACCTTTAAGAAATATGGGAACACACAGTTGATTAGCATTGTCTCTAGATTTCAAAATAATAATCAACAGAAAGTTTTGAGACGTTTTTAAATTTTGTGTATGATATTTATTAGGGAATGACAAAATCGTCATAAACAGTTTTACGTATATTAAGAAACATACATGTAACATGTAAAATATTTGCTACTAGGTTACACTACCTTTACAACACAGGTCATTTCAAATTATTTACCAATAAAAATAAGAAAAAAACGAGAAACAAACTACGGCGTCACGAACGTCATTACAAGTATTTTGCGGTGTACCACAGACCGTGATATGTCCATTTCATGAAAAAAAATAGAAGCAATGAAGTTGGTTTTGCAAATTTTAACCACATAAGGTTGAATGTTTGCGGTACAAAATATGGAAAATACAAGAGCATTTTCTAAATTTATGTAACATTAATGTAATGCTTGCCACGGCAATATGCTCATTTATACAATATTTTTCTTCTAAGTTTTAGACATCTAATATAAAAAGTGACTACGTGTAAAAAAGATTTAGCACTGCAACAGTCGATGTGAACTCTGAATAACGTTTGCGTTTGTGCGACAAGATAGAATTTAAAACGAGAAAAAACCAAGCTTACTTCTCTCTCAGCACTTAGGCGGTGCCTATTAAAATCTAGGTATACTAAGGTAATGTGATGAAGTTTCTTGCCCAAGGAAACATCATAGTAGCGTTAGGGATTCAAACCTCGGTCCCCTGGATCTTTGAAACGCGGTCACTGCGTCAACTACTGACATTTCTTACATTTTTAGACCATGAAAATATTTTAGAATATTCCATGGAGTGTACATGCAAAAAGCGTAAACACCATATGTATTATGCTTGAAATTATTTAAGAGAGTAAAAGTGAAGATCAGATGAAACATAACTTTTTTAGAATAGTCACTTCAAAGATATTTTTTTTATTTCAAATCAGTTACATACTTTTATACTATACTCCAATAAAACTGAAAGATATTACCATATGAAAGAATATCTCTAATAATGCTGGTGTATATTGACGAATGAGGCAATACTATCTCATTGCTCTCAAATTTAAGTTGGCGTCGTTTTGCACATTTGACTGGCTAATCCGCTAAAAGCACAAGTTGTTAATTTTGTTGATTTTCTATAATATAATGAAACTTTGGGGTAGAACTTCCTTAGACTATTATTTAGATAACTTTGTGTTCTCTGGTGGTTTGACGACTGACGATACCATATTCTTAAAGTACAATGGCTTTCGGCTAAGATGAATTGAAAATAATTGGATAATTGTGCTTTTGCAGTAACTTGTGATTGCGGCACTCGAATATTGACCAAACAAAATAGCATTTAAAAAATCAATGGCTGAAGAGAAGCAAAAAACAGGCATTTCAGAAAGAAAAACACGCTGTTTTGTTGGTGTTCCCAAGATGTATAGGGGAAACACTTAAAAACTATTTAGAGGACTTCATCTGTGAAAAACGATTTAATAAATAGAAATTTGAAGATGTTTGTATCGGCATAAAGATACTTGTCATTTAAAAGATATACCTGACCGGCGTCACGTGAAAAGGGCCTTCGGACATGTTTTACATCATTCGATAAAACCTCAAATGAAAAAAATCCTAAAATTGGCATTTTTGTCACCATCTTTGAATACAAAACCAACGTCAAAAACTGATAACAACATTTTACTGCATAGACACGTATACCGGTATTTTGTTTCAAAATTGTAGAAAACTATTGCCATGTCAACAGCGATTCGACATGATTTTATTTTCTTATTGTAGCAATACGTTTTGAAAAAGCATTTCGCGGAAAGTGAAAGTATATAATCACACCACCAATAAGAATGATGCTTGAGGAAAATTAATTAAACACTAATTTACCGCCCAAGTAAAATGAAGTGAGTTTTGACGTCAAATTAAAGTATGTGACGACATATTTGAGTAAACAAGGTCTCCATAGGGAAATGTAATCAGAATATTGTAATTATGTATCTACTGGACATAAGTACCTAACAGTTTCACATATTGATGTTGAAATGTTGTTTATTTAAGTTTATAGTATTTCGTAGTAGTTCTTACCTTTTTCTGTATCAGGCCCCAAATGATTATGTCCTGGGAGCAAAATAACTTCACCAGTTGTATCAAATATGATGTATCTACATTTTTCTAACTAGGTCACAGGAACAAATATTCCTTTAAGTAAAAAAGTAAGGCAACACGAGCAGCCGACTTTCAGATGAAGGTTACCGTCGTTATGGAGAACTTAGTCTGAAGTGACTGACACAAAATCAACGGATATGTTGAGAGATAACAAGGATGAATCCAGGCAAAGAGTGTATTGACAATATACGCCCTTTATGTCGTCACACATACTTGAAAATAATCACAGTTACTTGATACAAACAAAACAGAAAAACATAACTTGTATTTGAAAATACTCTATCATTCTGACTTCAAAAGTAAATACTCATGGGAGATTCAAACAGTAGAGAAATAGATTACGTTATCAGCAAGAGGGATGTTTTTGACATTTTGTTACATTATAAACAATTACATTTTATGTTTAGGAGACTTCTATGTCAACTATTGCTTGTTTAAACATTATTCTGATTTCGCACTACATGTCATCTTGTCTTCCGTGTTTTGTCATCATAAAATATTGAATGATCGCAAATAACTCTTTTATTTACTACAAATTTCAATGAAAATTAAAGTATATTTCTTCATGAAATATTTAATGATCGTGATTCTCACTCTGATTTACTAACCCGAGAATTCAACATTTCATACAAATTTTGTCCAGTTTTAAAATTTCAATGACAATTTAACTAGAAAAACATTTTAGTGTTGTTCATTTAAGATGTAAATTCACCGAAGCTCTTCGCAAAGCAAGCTTATAAAATAATCGAGTCACCATTGAGTCAGTTTCCTTTATTAATATAGAACATCATGATTCCGAAACCTCTAGCACTTACTAACTCGAGAATTCAACATTTCATACAAATTTTGTCCAGTTTTAAAATTTCAATGACAATTTAACTAAAAAAACATTTTGTGTTGTTCATTTAAGATGTAAATTCACCGAAGCTCTTCGCAAAGCAAGCTTATAAAATAATCGAGTCACCATTGAGTCAGTTTCCTTTATTAATCTAGAACATCATGATTCCGAAACCTCTAGCACTTAAATTATCGTTCTCTAGCTTAAACTTCAGAATAGTGTAATTATGTAGCTACAAATCTCTATTTATATCATTTCTGACTGTAAAATGCCTTTCCTATGAAGCAATATAAACCTCTGTCCAGACACGTCTAAATGAAATGTATTTATTTTCGGCCGTATGCAGTATCTGTTTTGAGAATGGTTTGTACTCCGTATTTGCTGGTCAGTCATGCATAAGCACAAAGTTTCGTGCGAAATGTATTTAAATAGTTTGTTATTCTACTGTCCGAACAGGTTTAATTAATACGTACACTTTCGCCTATCCAACGACATTGATCCTTTTTCCTTGACACGTTTTATTTCGAAACAGCCTGCATAAACTACCAGACAACGTGAGTATTTTCAGCTTGACGATGAGAACAACAGCAGTTCTGTATGTTGTCAGAACTTCTCCCCACAAGAAGAGATTCTACGTGGCCACACGAGTGTAAAGCCATCGCGGAATCGTGAGTGGAATTCGTAAGAGACTCTTGGACTTTCTATCCCCTGTTTAAAGGCGAGGGGATATAGTAAATGTACCAATCATTCCGATTCTATTCTCGTCCGCGCTATTTCTCAGCAATCGCTGGCCGGAATTCAAGAACATTTTATTTGAACCCTTACATGACGTCAATACGGGTTATTAGCTTAACCCTTTCCTTTTTACATTTTGCCGATTTTAAAGGTCACATAATTAGGCGGGCAGGATACTATATGTTCTAAATGAGAATTAAAATTAAACTGCCGACTTCACATACACAGGTGAATGTCTGATTATTTCTGAGACCTAATTCAACCTTCACGTTTGACAGTCCGAAAGGAACGGGTCAAGCCAACAACCAGGACTGCCATCCCGCAACGTACATGACTTATGCCTGCGCTGAAACAATATCACAAGTGGAAATAAACAAATCAAAAACAATACACGTATAGGCCTACTCGAAATTGATGCATTCTTTTTGAATGGATGTAAAGGACACGGCTCATATAAATTATACATATATCTTAAACTATAGAGAACAAGGATTGCCCTATGACCTGAGGCACACTTCGTTCCCTCTGTATTTCAGTTGCAAAAGGCTGGCGGTGAATTCTTAGCAGTCACATGACATAATTCTACTACACATGAATTACATACCGCCAAACACATTTCCACATATCGAAGAAGAAATGGTCAATTAGTTGCGCTTTAATTTTATGTACAGATATATAAAATACAACACACGGTTTTCTTAAGTTTGTCTACAATAATCGTCTCGAGTTTTAACAACTTTTCTTTGGTTTCAATTCAGAAGTCTAAATCTAGCGGTTGAGTAACATATTAGTGAAAAACGTTCTACATTCTTTCCAAAATGCTATTTAGCAATAAATACAAATATTTCTAGGATTAAAAATATTGCATTAGTACTATCTCGGATGATCGTACGACTCTTCAAGAATCAACTGTGATACCCTAATTGTTTTCTCTGTAAATAACTTTAACTTCGTCAAACTTTAATGAGTTTTATAAGCTTACGTATTCTACGAAAATCGCTTTTGTATCCGTTTCTTTTTCGTTTTAATTCTACTCATCAGGAAGCAGAGTGTTCAATTACGTTATTGCAAATCTATTTTATTTGCCCTTTACTGTATACCTAAACCGTCTGTAGCATTCCAAATGTGGTAGTTTATGCGTATTTGAGTACACAAATAAAAATTGTAGAAATCTCAAATCAACACAAAATGGTTTTTGTCGACTTCTTAGCCACCTATACACATCTAAGACAAATGCCATTGTGTGTTTTAATATTACTTTTATAATTATGGTCTCGGTAGATTTTTCATGTTAGATGACGTCAGGTAGCACTTAAGCTATTAAAATGTAATAGCCTATAGGCATTTGGCAAGTGCTTGTATCAGTTAATCTGAGACCAAATAAAACAGAATACCTTTCTCAGAATATAAAAATTTCTATAAGACATCCATATTATCTACATGTAGAAGTCCTTTTGTAACATATATGTCCGTTTTGGTATCCGTTACTAACGTTTTGAGCAGACGAAAAACAACCCCGAAATTACAAGAACTCAAGTATGTATGTGTTTGTGTATGTGGTGTGAAAAGAGAAACAAAATCCTGCCTATGATTAGTTTCAAGATCGCAGTTGTTTTATTGCAAAATGATTTGCGTACTGAGATGCTCAGTATTTGAATTTTTTTAGACATCACACACATTTTATATTTGCGACAGTGACATCTGTGATGAAGTTATTACCCTTATTACTAATTTATTTACGAACGTTCAGTTGCATGTCAAAATTTCAAGTTGTTGTAGATCTATGATTATATTAAAGATATATTACTTGTTATTTGCGTACGATTGCAACTGCTTGATAAATTTGTAAGGACAGATTCACACATGTACTTTTTTGTTTTTAACACGTTTACAAAATAAAACATAAGAAGGAGATAAGTAAAACAAACTGTTTTTCTTGCAGATTAATATGTAACTTATTGTCTGTCAGATCTGATATTTCCTTATTTTATTACTTTGATATATACTAGACAAAATATTCATACTACAAATATAAAATGCAGCATGTCATGATGTTCTCGTGTTCAAAAGAGAAAAGATAAAAATTGCAATCTCCAGTTCGTTAATTAAAAGCGTACTTCTTCATCAAATCGGTATGATTGCTGAAGGAATACGGTTTTATTATATATACTTTTGTTAAAAGATACAGATTATGATTAACAATTAATTCAATTTTGCATCTTATTAAAGAATTTCAAATTTATTTAAACAATAGACGAAAGAAAAATTAACACGGATACTAATTGTTAGAAGTGTAATTACAGAGATCTTTAAGTGTTCGTCAGGAGAAAGACAATCACTACTAGTATTGTATCGGGAAAAAAATCATTTATTACAGTAATACGAATTTAGAATAATTTTACACATCAGAAATGTAATGGTCTCTTGGTTTAAAACACTCTCACCAGTTACTTTAATTATGACACATTCCAGTCGTATGCCGAAAAGAGTAACTTTTACTAAATATTTTATCATTGTATTGCTTATTATGATCGGTTATCTTTGTTTCTCAAAGCTCTGTGTCTGTCGGCGGCGCCAATTGCAACTAGCGGCAGTATCAGTTATGCGACATTTACTGTTCTGATTCAGTATCAAGCTGTTATTAAACGACATTTATCTATGCAAAAACCTCACAGCAACGGAAACATGGTTTCTTATACTCAAAAGAAAGCCGAGATTGCACCTCCCACATCAATCCCTGATTTTCGCATAATTGGACTAAGAATTGTTGATTTAATAATGTTTTGATAACAATGGAACATCCTGATACGTTTCAATAATACATCCAGATTTAAGTTGATTATCTGTATCACTGACCAAGCCCATTCTTAATGTATTAGATACAGTTTTCGATAAAGTAAACTGAAATGTTTTCATTTCTACATCAATTGAACTAATTGTCACCGAAACATAAAATTCGCATAACAGTCCGGCAATTAGTTGTAAATTAGTGACATAAAGAAGGTCACAACATTGGCATTTGGGCCTGAGAAGAGACAGTTTAATGTGTTTTTCTTGAAAAATTCATGTTACTTCCTTAAACTTAATTAATGAATAACAAACGCTTTTAGTTTAAACACCACCGGTTTTAGTAAAGAAATGTTCAAGTCTTATGATAATATTTTACTTCAATGTGAAAAGAAATTAAGATTTTAATATCAAAAACGTTGTACAGCGATGCACTATTCAGACAAAGACACACATTTTCAATCTATGAGGGGAAATGAACACAAAGCACGCCCATATATCTCGGACATCGTCTCTTAGAGGTCCGTTACTAACACCAAATCGAATTTTCTTTCAAATCTGGAATTGTAACGGGGAAACACAGCTTGAAACTGGCTTATTAAACTTTTTCTATATTTCCTTAGATTGACCTAGGTGGTCTTTTGTCTAACTTTCGTTTATTGCATGTTGTTAACAGTCAGATGTATACGATGCACATCATTGAAAGTAATGTACCAACTATATGCAGCCTCTTCCTTGGAGGCTTCTGGTAAATTAAAAATATATTTTAAACTTGAAATCAATATGGTCACATTCGATGCAGTATGTCATATTTTTGCTTATTGATGTTAAAGAAACAATATATACGTTTAAACGCATACATAAATCATACCTCCGTAGTTGCCTGGAAAACATGGTTTAGATACATCATTTCATTGTGAAAAGACAAATGAATTACTTTTAATGTTTACTGCGAAGTGTGTTTAAGATAGAAACCAGACGAATGGCGAACCAGATAAACTGCTTTGCTTAATTCACAAAGAATAGGGATATTTTACACAATAGTAGGATACAACAAGAGCTGTCCCTCACAAGTGACGAATGCCCCTGAAAGTGGTGTCTCACAGTCTGTGTCCTCTCAATGTGCTCAATAAATGTACTATGTAATTTAAAACCCTTCCATGCATGACAAAGAAACCATGCATACAGTATACCATTACTTTTAAACACTAAGTGTGACCTTGACCTTTGAGGTAGGGACATGTTTCTTGCACGCGACACATCGGCTTCATGTGCTGAACATGTGTGCCAAGTTATGTTTAAATCAATCATCGCATGACAAAGTTATAGTCCGGACACTAATGTATACATATATACAGGTTTCCGTTACCTAAAAACTCTAAGTGTGACCTTGACCTTTGAAGTAGCAACATGGGTCTTGCACGCGACAGGTCGTCTTGATGTGCTACACAGTTGGGCCAGGTTATTTTAAAATCCTTCATGGAATGACAAAGTTACAGTCCGGACACGAATGTGTGCATATATGCATAAATAGAGGAATCCATTACCTTCAAACTCTAAGTTTGACCTTGACCTTGAAGGTAGGGACGTGGAACTTGCACGCGACACGTCGTCTGAATTTGCTAGACATTTGTGCCAGGTTATCTTAAAATCCGTCAATGCATGACAAAGTTACAGTCCGGATACGGATGTGTACATATATGCATATATAGAAGAATCCATTACCTTCAAACTCTAAGTATAACCTTGACCTTTGAGGTAGGGACGTGGGTTTTGCACGCGACACGTCGTCTTGATGTGCTAGACATTGGTGCAAAGTTATTTTAAAATCCAGAAATGCATGACAAAGTTAAAGTCTGGACTCGAATGTGTGCAAATATAGAGGATTTCATTACTTTCAATCTCTAAGTGTGACCTTGACCTTTGAAGTAGGGACGTGGTTCTTGCACGCGACACATCGTCTTGATGTGCTAGACATGTGTGCCAAGTTATTTTAAAATCCTTCAATGTATGAGAAAGGTACAGTCCGGACACGAATGTGTAAGTGGGGACGCACAGACGGACGGACAAGACGGACGGACGGACGGACGGACAGACAGACGGACGGTGCGATTTCAATATGCCACCCTACGGGGGCATCAAAATCAGTACCAGTTTCTTCTATCCTTCATTAATTTTGGTAAGCATTCTCCAAACTAGTGAAAGCAACAAAAAGTCTGACATTAAAAGAATTATGCGCAAGAAATGATTTGCGAATGCATTATAGGTACAGACATACCGTGAATCTGTAGGGCTTTGTTAAGCACGAGGTCATATATTAACTTGGACTCAATATATATATCTTGATGAACAAACTCATTCTTTGAGTTTTGCAGGAGCCTTTAATGATCAAGAAGTCACAGTTAATGTATAGTTAAGAACTTTGACTATCCATTTGTTTAAATGTGGTTTTATATCATTTTTGACATTGTGTGATATAATTTTAATTGCTTATATTATTTATATTTTGAATTTAATTTAATTTGTTTTGACATCGAAAGACTTAATACAACGTATTGTTAAAAGATTTGACCGATTTTGGTTTTAAAGCAACTGCACCTTACAGTGTACCATTGATTCAGACATTGATTACTGAAAAACAGAGTGATCACTAAAAATAAACAAGAAATGTGAGTATGATTTTTGTAAACTTTGTTTTAAATTATTTTGTTGAAGAACTTTCAAAAATCGGGCAATATAGTTACCAGTAGAAATGTTGAGACTACCGTTTGCACGAATTGTTGAAACAAAAATTCCATATTTTGTAATTTCTAGAACGTTTAGAAGTTGGTGAAAATCTCGATTTTCAGTAACCAAAGTTTAAAGGGGCATACCCTATAACTGATGTCGACTAAATAACCTACAAAACATAAATGATAGAATCGTTGGAAGTGTTGAAACTTAACCTTAAAGTTTTAGCTATGCACTCCCAGTCATTATCGATAAAATAAGCAGTTTAGAATATACTGCAGAACCGTAAACCATTCAATAATATATGTAGAGTTGTTGTTGTACAATTAATGGGATGATGCGATTTATTACAGAAAGCCTCTATACTGATTGATTGTGGTTAAATGAGGCATTTTTCGCAATAGGTTCTTCTTTGAAATTGTATTTATTTATCATTTTACGTTCATTGAACACATAATCTCTGTTTCGTGAATATAATCTAATAGATGTAGGGAGTGCCTCTTTAACTATCCTTATTTATTTTATCCAAAATCCCGTTTTTCCCCATATTTATTTATTGTCACTAGACAATCCGGTGAGTAAATAAATTGAAATTACAGCCAATTTATTGTCACGGGGGTGGAGGACAAGTGCCGGGTGAGGTAGATAAGGTTGAACTTACATGACCGAACGTTTTATCTGGTTTCGTGATAGTTTCGGGTTATGACGAGGTGGTCTTACCTGTAAAATAATTGGTTGAGTATTTATGCTTCCGCAATGGATATCCGTTAACATAGTCATTCACAGGTCATTATCTAATAGTGATATTCGACAAGAAACTACGAAATAATACAAAAGCAGCATTCATTTTTAAAATAAATTGTCATCGTCAGCACTGAAGTTCTCGTGAAGATATACGTGAGAGAATAAACTAATACCACTGACATTTTTAATAGGAATTTACATGTCAAGAGACTTTCAGTATGTATACCACCACCCAACAACCTTCAAATCCCCACCGCCTCGTACACAAACCTACTCATTTGAGATATTGGCTGTAATTACAATTTATTTAATCCCGGTTAGCGTGTAACAATAAATGACAATTTTGTACATATTCTCGCACATTGGATGTAAAATATTTTCGGAAAAAACGGGATTTTGGACAAAAAATAAGGATAGTTAAACTTTGGTTACTGAAAATCGAGATTTTCGCCATCTTAGAAACGTTCTAGAGACTACAATTTATGGAATTTTGTTTCGACAATTCTAGCAAATGGTTGTCTCAACATTTCTACTGGTAACTACATTGCCCGACTTTTGAAAGTTCTTCAACAAAATAATTTAAAACAAAATTTATAAAAATCATACTCACATTTCTTGTTTATTTGGTAGAACCCCACCACCTCGGAAGTGTGTTCCCCACAATTTCTTTTCACCTAATTTTCTGGTGGTGGGGAGAGTTAAACACATATGCATGGTAATGCTAATTCAACATAATTATATTAAAAATTACGTATTTTTGAAAACTATAGATAAAAAATATAACATGTGATAGCTACAATGTACTATCAATCACGCAAATGTTTGTTCTGTCACTCTTTGATTATATTTTTAGCTAGATCACAAACCCCCGAGTTAGACAATAGTATCGTCAACCTTCAAATACTGGCTTCGTCTAGAGTTTTGTTTTCAACATGAGCTTTAGGGGTTTCAAATACTCTCAAGTTCGACGCTGAATTGTATTTTTTTTTGTCTGATTTATTGTATCGTCTCGATTAATAGATGGAAACAATATATTATTTTAGTTGTACATGTGCAGTGAATGTTGTATGATAGATACACATTAGAATGCTAGACTTGACATATGGTGCTAGCTATAAAGATGTTCAACAGAACTTCTACAATAGATCAATATCTCTCAGATAATTGTCTACATATTGATGATATTGTGATACAGTAATAAATTAATTAATAGAATAAAATATTAATTGTGTAATGAAATTTGCATGATTGATAAACATAAGAATGAAAGACGCGACATGTGGTGCCAGCTAAAACCGATATTCAAGAAAGCCTCAAGATGTATGTGCAAAGTATTTGTGTTTATTTTCATTTAACAGGACAGACGGATAAGGTTACTGCATGAATGGAGTTGTTACTTTGGTTATCCTGAAAACATTTGCATGAATAATTTAAGAGAATGCATGCAATATGTGAACAATATTATTGAAAATGTATGCAAAGAAATTATCCAACAAATTTACGGAAGAGTCAGGACTAGGTTAAAGCAAACACAAATAACGTGAGTCGAAGGAACGTGCGAATTATTAAAAACTTCATGTACGAGCTTATGTCCCAGCCTTTCTCAGTTTTTTCTAAAATGTACAATTATAAACTCCTGGATCTGATGTGATATGCCCAAGAAGAGAGCCAGGCGACATCATATCCAATACCTTACGAGTCCATAACTGTTTAAATACATATGTAGTGCGTATTTCACTATATACAATGCTGAATTTATATATGTGACGTTGCCTGCGCCATTAGCGTTCTACTTAATGTAATTTTAAAGACTGGTTTTAAGCCATAACAAGCCCTCTTCGAAATATTGAGATTATAGTAAATGTAGGAAACACTAAAATAAATCTGTTAATATATAAATAAATATATTTTGCTTCGCTGATCGTGCTCTGAATAGATAGAGGATAAGTGTTGGTTTCGGTGTAAGATCACGTTGTTTTCACAGTTGGCACCAAAAGTGATATTTTCACGTGTGGCACAGCGAGTGAAATAAACGCTTTTTACACCGATACCACAATTTTTCTGTTTATTTTATGGATAAAACTCTACTTTTATTGAGTTTGTTTCTATAAAATATCGAAAATCGCGGGAAACGTCATCAGAAAACATAGCGCAAATGACGTTATTTAACGACGTCATCGTCGCATGGTTTCCAGGATTAAATACACTCGGTATACGTTTTTTGACGTAAATCTGGGTTAAAGATTGCAAAAACAGTGAAAAATAAAAATGGTAATCCACTTTTTCCAAACTGTTGATTATCATTTTTATTTCACTAAGAAAACTCTATAATTCAATGGAAAACATAAAATAAAATGTTGTTATTCATATATCGTATGAGAATATATTTTCACGTTTGCGTTCAACAAAAAAGTCTATCCTACATACTGTACATTATACATGTAGCAATAGTTATTTTTCAAACGACTCGAATTAAGTAAACCCTTGAAAGAAAACATATTTCTTTCTTATACAATATGTAACGGTCAGTTACATTAAATAATAATAAGACACAAGCAAATAGCACTGCTACCTACCCGCTACGCTCAACGTTTATCGTAATGTTCCTATCATTACCTAAATAAACTGCAACGCCTTAATGTATGAAGCTGATATATGCAAAGTTTTTTATTCTATTTTATGTAATTTTGAAAATATAAACAAAAAGTAAGGAAAACCACATGCCGCATTTTTCATTCTTATGTATATTAATCAATACATGTAATTTTCATTGCACAATTAATATTTTTATTCTACATACAACCTGTAGACAATTAACATAGAGATATATATCTACAGATACATGCAAAGCTTTTTATTTCATTTTATGTAATATTGAATATAAACAAAAGTAGAGAATATTTCAAACTGAAGTTTTAAATTTTATGCAACAGAACTCGTAAAAGAAACTCTTAAAATAAGAACAAGTCTCAAAATGCATTACATTCAATTTGCCTTTTGATATAAAGCAATGATTACACTAAAAGGATTTCGAAATATACACTCAGTTCCTCTCTCCATCACTTTTGTTTATAAATGTGAAGATATCTATCAGTTTTGTTACAATCAGCCTGTCATGTAACAATACCATCAGTGAATGATTCATTTCTAATGGCATTTCGTATCTGAGCTTTACGAGATGTTTCATCAAAACATTACATGGTCTCCTTAAACGTACACCAAGAGAGTAAATTATTTTGATTGGCAAAATTTCCAATACACAGAAACATAGAATACATTTTACTTGACGTGCAAATATATATGTTGGTAGGGTATGCAGTTACCGTTCTACCTGATCTAATCCTATCCTCAGATAACTCCCCTTACGGTTCTTGCAGGATTGCAGGTTTTTACAGTAGCAAGGGGGCAGAGGCAGTTATTTGCGGAATATATCAGGAATCATACAGGCACAATAATTGTGAATGAGCATTAGAGTCATGAAAGAGCACCTGAAGGAATCTAAAATCTTTGTACAAATACATACATTCATTTTAGTATCACATTATTTAGCTAACAGCCTTTGCACTTCGCACTGTTTTGTGGCAGAAGTATGTATTTGTGTAGCTAGCTGACTAATGGCAGTATGTCGCTGAATGAAATACAAAATTTTAACAAGGACATATATTGATTCCGCAATCCATTCAAGTACATGTAGATACATTGATTTCTGACTAAAACTGTATTAGTCATATATAACTCCGTTCTCATGACTAATCACATCATTGAAATGGGAATCTGTAAATATCGAGTTCATTAATTAACTTAAAAGGTGGTTTTAATATTGTTACTACCTTTGTATTAACAGAAGCTTCATACAGTTAATATTACATATTACAGTTTCATAAACTGTTAGTAATTAACTTCGTGCAGACAGGCAGTACTAAAAGTCACTAAATTTTAAGTGGGAATCAGCGACATAGTAGTAACACCATTCATTTTGCAGCCCTAAGTGAGATTTGGAATGGTTCCTGGTGTCCAAGGGTACATTTCAAGCATGTCCGTAGCCAAGACATCTACAGCTACAAGGATACATGTAAATAACTACCAGTTACTACATGATTAAGAAGATCGAAATAAAATGTAACAGTTAAACTAAATATATTCATTCAATGAATTTAGTGCATTGAATGTACAATATTTTAAAAATGGATACACATGTAACAGAAATACATACATGTATGACAATGTAGAACTTTTTATATTTTGATTTTTGAATGATGATACATCTGGCATGCGTAGACATGTATTCATTAAATGTAATACTGATGTACATGTATCAGACTATACAATCAAACGATACTGAGAAATAACTATACATTGTAATATTTCACAACTGGTTTTATGATAATTTTGTAACCGTCCCGTTATGTAGAAACACTATGTTTGGGTTAACGCACGTTTTTTCGTGTTATAACATCTGCAGAATCCCGAGGGATGGTTGTGCCCGAGCCCGTTAGGGCGAGGACCACTTCCCGAGGGTTCTGCAGGGTTATAATACGAAAAAACGTTCGTTCGCTATTCTAGCATAAATAGCAAAAAAATCATAAAAAAACAATCAAACGCTCTTACTGGTACGACGTTCAATAAGCGCGGGACAACGTCCGTGTGTTTACGTCATATTTTGACGTCACCGGGGTTTAAGCCCGGCCTGTTGACGCCGTACATGATGTAAGACTTGGGGACAGGTCCATTGTTTACAATGGCCCGTACGGCGCATAAATGAAAACAGGTTATAACGGCGCGTGAATCTCCCTGTTAACACACGTTTTTTCCTCCTGTTAAAACACCGGCAAAATGGGCAAAAACAGCACATTTTATGCTAGAATAATAGTGTATGTCTTCAATAACTTACATTGTTTGTGCAACTAATGACTCGTTTAAGCCAGACAGTCTACGAAAGAAAATGAAATTTTGAATTCAAATACAGTTTCCGGTTTTACTCATGTTCTATGTACTACTAATTAAGTTTATACGCATTTATTTTAGTTTGATTGTGAAGACAGTTTGAAGCTTATCGAGTCACTCTCGAGTCCAATTCCTGGAAGAACAAGTACTGGTGTTATATGATGAAGTACGCTAATGACGGCATTCGGGCTCCAACCAGCAACCTTTTATGTGTTTTCAAAATAAGTTTTGTATTTTATTTGACGTGAATGGTTTCGCATTCTTATTGTTTGTTTCCAGTTTTGATAAGCGCCATCAAATACTTTCTCGAACAATACATTAATATCATTTAACGGTCGATCATAATTGATGTATTGGTACAGACATTTTCTCTGGTGTTTCTAGACTTTAGCTGAATAATTTTATACATGGGCAAAGCTTACGACTAATCTCCTACCTCAACTGAATTCCAAAAGAAAATGGTAAGAAAATATCACCACTTTGTTAAGAGTGCAACTACTGAATTTCTCTAAGGCATCAAACTTGTTACTGATATTTAACACCATTTTGAAACAAAACGTATATCTATACAAAAGCATAACATTACTGGCATCTTTCTCCATTTGGTCGAGTGTTTTTTTCCAAACTCCTGTGATGTCTCTATTTCATTTATTAATTAATTACCTATTTCATTTATTCATTTATTACCTATTTCATTTATACATCAGTTACCATTTTTTTACTAGTATTTATTGATTAACCATTTCATTTATTCATTAATTACCCATGAAAATGTTCTAATGATATTTTCAATACTGAAATCAATACATGTTCTTTACGGAGTGCACTGCTAAACTGTTTACATATCTAAAATGTTTAACTTTAAGTTTCTCCATAGTTCAAATGTAATTGTTTAATTGTTTTTTACGTCAAATGATTTACTGCAATATATTGTTATAAATCAAACATCAACAAATATTCTAGCTTAAATCCATTACATCAGACAGATACAGAATAATAAAAAGTTCTTATTTGAAGTATTGTGTCATCTCATTTCGATTCAGACATTAATTATTGACATTCAACATTCAGAGTAATCGCAGGAGATGCTGATATTACAGCAATAGATTAGGTTATCGCTGCTGATAATGATTTCTGTTTGTTTTGCTACATTAAGAGCGCGATTTTGTAATTTGTTTCGAAGACTATCATGTCAACATCAATGGTATAAAAGAGGAAAGTATTTTAAAAGATTAATTTTCTGTCTTCTGAATTTGCACATTTTCTGCATGAGAACTGAAGCCCTTGTAATTAATATAAATTACTTTCAACCGATTTAATACGCTTTTCGAAAATTGTCTTTTGGCATTGACGAGAAACTGCAGTTAGAGAGTGCCTCATTTTTCAAATTTCTAAGATGAAGAATATCAATACCATCTTACGTCGTTTCAAGTTTTTTTGTAGTGCCTTAAGTATAAAATAGTTATATTGCAATTTTCTTTTTGTTCGTCCGATTTGGAAATTGACAAATTAATAATAATAAGTTCTTGTAATTTATTTCAATTTCTTTAAACTAACCACACGCAGGCATAACAGTAACAAATTTAACCATGCTCATGATAACAGTGCATCATCGAAAAGGAAACATAAAGTATTTTGTTTGTTTTCAAGTGCGTAAAATAAATGCCTGTTGGCGAGGTAGTGTCAAAAGGAATAAACATTCCAGAATAATACTGTAATCGTATACTACAGAACGTCAGTAGTTTCATAGCTATTTATGAATGAAAGTAAACATTTAAACATCGTAGTTCATTGTCTTAACACTTTCCTTATTCTTAAAATAAATAATTTGGCGATAATTTTATTAGGCCAGCACAATACCCGTAGAATAAACCGGTCCATCGTGAACTTTTGATTGGCTACACGGTTCCCGAATATCGTTTCACTGTTAGAGTCACTCTGATTGGCTACACGGATTTAACCAAACTGGAAACGAGAATCGTTGCGGTTACCGTTAATCGGTAATCGATATCTTGCGGAAGTGAAACGCTGGCGGTATTGTATAAACGTATGAGTCTCTGTACAAAAAGTATGATGCTTGAGCACTTAATAACCTAAATTAAGCTTGTAAGAACGTTTAATCTCAAAGGTAGTCCTGCTAAAAAGTAACATCAAATCACCGATCCTTGTCGTAAACGTCACTAAGATTTTAACTTGAAAGAAAACTCCATCGGAAACACTATTTTGTTTCCTGAAATATCAGAATAAACCACTATTAGACTGATTGCTAGACAGTCAGACAATATGTTGTACAACCTTTGAATTTATCAAAATTATATTTTGCAATTGACAACCGAAAGAAAACTTCAACGTGTTGAGGGAGATTGCACACTGCGAATAAAACAGTTGCTATATGTAGTATACTGGAAGGGATTTTTTATACGGACCTGTATTTAAGTAGAATACGAGAAATACATATATACTTTAATGTTATTAATCAAGTGATTTCATATTGGCCTTGTTATTTGTCCGAGGGTGGTCGTATTGGCCCAAGGCCGAGGGCCAATACGACTGCCCGTGGGCAAATAACAAGGCCAATATGAAATCACTTGATAAATGATAATTTTATTATTCAACTTTACAGTATTGGCTAAAAAAAACAAGAATAAAGTGAATCTAACATGTTCACGAGTTGTGGATGAGGAAATTTTACCCGAGGGTTGAGATAATTATGTCCCAAAAACGAGGCTCTGCCGAGGATGGGATTTCCTTATCCACAACTCAATGGAATTGGTAGATTTATTTTATCACCGTTTAAATCGCATTTTCACACAAGAAAAGAAGAAATAAGTGCAAGTAGGCCTACAGGATGGGATGAAAAAATGAAAATCAACTTTTTCTCGAATTTTACTTCAAAACTGCTATAGATGGATAGGAAATGATCTAACTAAGAAAATGAATACCCATAACCCTATGTTTATTTCAAAAATAAAAAAAATTACAGTCATTTTTCGATAACCCTGTGTGAGATAAAGTGAATCTAACATGTTCATAAGTTGTGGATAAGGAAATCCCAACCGAGGGTTGAGATACGTCCAAAAACGAGGCTCTGTCGAGTTTTTTGGACGTATCTCAACCCAACGGTGGGATTTCCTTATCCACAACTCAATGGACATGGTAGATTTATTTTCTCACCGTTTAAATCGAATTTTCACACAAGTTAGAAGGAATAAGTGCAAATACAGGATGGAAATCAAATTTTTCTCGAATTTTACTTCAAAACTGCTATAGATGGATAGAAAATGATCTAACTAAGAAAATGAATACCAACAACCCTATGTTTATTTCAAAAATAACAATTTTACAGTCATTTTTCGATTTTTATGTCTGCTTACAATTAACGTAAAAATAGTCCGACAGCGATGTGAGATAAGCGATGTGAGATAAATTTATCTCACATGGGTAAATGCGCGGAAATATGTATCTCATAGGTGAGAAAAGATTTTCCATCACTGCTAGAAATAGAGATTTTTCTGTCCGGTAAGTGAGAAATAAATGTTCTCGTAACAATAACAATGTAATTTGTATTTCACTTAGTAAAATAAGACATCAGCAGGAGTCTAAAACAGTCTGCATATCAACGTCGTTTAAAAATCTAACGGAAGTGACTTCTCCGTATTGGCCCTCTCTTTTAAACCAATCAGAATACTTTAATTCCATATTGGCCCTGTTTTCTCGTATTGGCCCTGCTTTTCTCATATTGGCTCATTTATGCTTTGTATTAGCTCTACCTGTTTCATAGCATGTGCGCAATTGATCTAATGCAGTGTGTAATATTGTAAAGTTGAATAATAAATAGACGTATTAACCTACCGGAATCCATACTATACGTGAATGGTATATTTACAGTGCATATCATGTTTACTGGAAATATACGTAAATATATACGGACCAGTATACTGGACATATATGGAAAGGTATACTGATCTGTATTTTCTTCATAAATGGGAAAACTTTATTCCTGTACTCGTCCTTCTGTATCTGCCAGTATGAATTGTTACAGAACCATTTAATAAAAACTCCGACTAGTGGTTTGTCCTGCCTGTGCCGTTTATATGACGATCCGCTGTCCTTAAGTCAAGTCCGTAATTCAAGGTGTTTATTTATTCAAAGACTCAATATTCATGCGATACATAATTCTAATTTATATAGATTGTCTAATTTCATGCCACAATGACAACAGGTCTTACCTTTGTATTGAGGCTAAACTCGCAGGCTCACTGAAAACAAATAATAGCACACTTTATTTACAATATTCAGACAGAATTTCTTGAAAGGCAGAAAATAGTATGTATGAATAGGCAAAAGTCCAGAAAATTATGTACATGTATATGATGGGGCAAATTAGTGTCGCTAAGTTGTACTAGTATATTAAATCGCACGGCACTGCAAAGCTAACCTACTGGACAAAGCCGAGTAGAGCTTATGCCATGGTGGTTTGTTTGTCGTCCGTCGGTCCGTCCGTGGGTTGTCCGTAAACTTTTTCTTGATAACACTTTTTATTTGACTTTGATGGAATGTTTTGATAAAGAATCCTGCAACTTGTAGATGTTCCATATTTATTTTTGGGTCAATACGGCAAAGGTCAAGACCGCAGTGATCTCAGATACCAATTCCTTGATAACACTCCAGATGTCAAAACTTTCGTTTAACTTTCATCAAACTTGCTCAGAAGGTTCCCTGCTACATATAGATGATCTCTATTGTTTTTAAGGTTAGTGGGTCGAAGGTCAAGGTTACAGTGACCATCGTAAGATTTTCCTTGATAGGGCTCTTCAACCGTGGCCATTATTCTGCTGCATTTCCTATTCGTTTAACTACGCATATACACCTTTCTTTCTGACAAAAACCCATACATTTGTCGATACATAAGAATCCATTATAAAATTACCGCTGAAAATAGGGGTGTCGTTAGTACATTCACGTCGTTAGTACATACGCTTAAATTAAAACCTTTCTTTACGTCATTTATTACAAAATAGATACAAGTAAATGTGGCAGATCTTATGTAAAAGGTAAAGAGATTTCAGAGGATATAAGATCACTAGTGATTGACAATTTAGTCAATTACTTTGAAGGAAACAGAGAAACAGCAATTTTGAAGCGTGGAACATATTTTCAAGCCTTGTTTGAATTGTCTTCATGCGTTTGACAATATTTCTACATATATGTACAATTCAGTGCTTCAAGATATAACGAATAGTATTAGCTGCTAAATTTTCATTTAAACTGCAATGCGCCATCCTACATAATTGATTATCATTGTGATACTTTCATAAAAATGCCTTTTTCACATCGTCCTGTCCATGTTTTGCCAAAATGAGAAGAACATGTCTTTCCGACATTGATAATTTGAGCGCAGCACTTGTTATCTATTCGAACACGTATTCGGCTTCTGACAAATTTACCTGCCTGTCGAAATCTTTACTTGTTTAAAAGTGAAAATTATTTTCTGTGAAATCAATATTCTCAGTCTGCATGTAATGAAGCCCGACAGTCAAAACGAAACTTTTCAATTGTGCATGTTGGTTTTACTTTCAAAGTCTATTGTTTCTCCTATCCTTTTATTTTCGGGAAATAGTTGGGGTAATGAGTCTCTGAATGTTTTTTCTGTAGACACTCATCGATGTCACTCTTCTTGCAAAAGGGATGTATGTTCACACCATACCTGTACAGATCTATTTGAATATGTCTTTTTTACATTGACACCGTAAGGATGGGATTGTAATATTATCGGTTTGATGTTTGGAGTTAGATTTTAAATTTTCGTGAGTATTCAGTCACGGAAAGTACATATATTTCCGTTTCAACTTTGTTACGAATTTTGTTAAACAGCATTGAGATGTATTTATTTAATTTAAATACTTTGGATGATTAACAGCATTGAGATGTAGGTATTTAATTAAATACTTTTTTAAACAATGCAACTCACAATAAAGATCGGGTAGTACACTACTGCCGTTGTATTAATCGATCGATACCTGGCTACTGAGGTATCGTTAGATTGTCCTTTATAACCATATACAGGACACAATTTTCATTCAATTTTCATCAAACTTGCTTAGAAGGTTTTCGCCAATATGAGAATGATCCCTTTTGTTTTTGTGGTCAGTAGATTAAAGGTCAAGGTCACGGTTACTTCCTGAAACGCTCTCGACGGTTTTCATTAAGCTTCAGAGGTTTTCCAGTAACATGTTGATGATCCTTTTTGGGGGTCAGTGCAACAAACGGCAAGGTCACAGTGACATCCATTAGATTTTCATTGATAACGCTCAGTTTTCATTTAACTTTCAACAATCTTGCTCAGTTCCCTGTAACATCACGGTGACCCGAACTTTTAAAATCTTTTCCCGTCAATATCTTGAGATCTATTTAACCAACAGTTTTAAACTCCATAGTATGATTGGTCTTACTGTTAACATGATCCCTACTGTTTCTTGGGATCAGTTGGTCAAGGTCACAGTAACTTTGTAGCTTTTCCTTGATAACATTGCAAAAAAATATGCTTTTCATTTAACTTTGATGAAACTTGTTGAAATGGAATTCTGTAACTTGTAGATGTTCCCTATAGATGTAGGTCCAGTCAAGTCAGTATAGCGGTCTTGTTTCAAATAAATATTATTCGCTTTACTTATTTGAAATTATTTTCACTCTGATCAGATAATTCAATATTTAATATAGTGCAATTTTAGAGGTTCTTAACAGAAGCTTGCATTACCATTAAATGTGACCTTACAGCAGCGACACTGGCACCAGAGTACTGAACTGCGCTGTAATTCTAACTAAAAGAAACCTAAATAACACCCTATCATGAAAAAAATACACAAAAAATGGTAGATAGTCGTTTTCTGACAAACCCCCGTATACACACTTCTATATTGTTTTCATGGTGTTGGCGTTTCTATAGAATTTCTTCAAGAATATTGCGCTATTTCGCTCCCTCCGTTTTCCAGATGTTTTTTTCTGTTCAGTATTCTGGTGCCAGTGAACAGCGACGATATATACAGGGACGAAATCGAAAAATCTCAAGAGATAACTTAATAATGTCAAAAATGAACTAAGTTTAATTTAGTTAGAGAGAAGCTTGATTTATAAGAAATATAATTTATGTGAATGGTTTGCTACATCATGAACTAACTAAAGTATGTACTGTTACTTTGATATTGAACTGTAGACATAATGTAAAATAACAAGATGCGTCCTATACGTTAACTGTTACTTTAGGTTATTCCTGGCTAAATGTCTCGTACATAATGAGTGCATTTGTACTTACGATATAATCACTTCCTTTATTGTACCAAACTATTATTTAAAATAAATTTTAGTGTTGTTAGACATAAACCTTGTTAAAATTAATATTTGAAATAAAGCAATTTAAAGGGAAGAACTTATATTGAAAACTGATGAGTTACAAATCGTCTACAAGACAAATAATTCAAAGATGTTTCCGTCCTTGTCAAGTGGTATCTATTGGCAAATATTTAGTACTTAATTAGTATTAAATCTGAGTTTCACACGAAAAAGCGGACAGAAGAAGAGTGCTTTATGAGACAAGACCTATTGGTATTGTGATTGATTCTCCTGTAAAACACCATCTCGACCTCTTGATTTCAAAAGTGGAAATATTAATCTTAATGCTTAGAGACCTCTTTCATCCAAACTTCTGAGTTTGATTTTTTTGTATGCAATTTCAAAAACAAAACTAGTGTGAGTGTG
Organism: Saxidomus purpurata; assembly: GCA_022818135.1. Classification (NCBI taxonomy): domain Eukaryota; kingdom Metazoa; phylum Mollusca; class Bivalvia; order Venerida; family Veneridae; genus Saxidomus; species Saxidomus purpurata. The sequence continues at coordinate 41,201,158 of JAFMSR010000003.1, read as the reverse complement.
AGTAATCGCTCAGGATTTGGCTGAATAAACCTTTGCAATTTGATATAGTTAGCATATTGTGCATTTATAAGAACTTATTTAGGATGGTTATTTATAGGACTTTTAGATTTAGGTAAACCAAACTGAATTTGTAAAAAGTAAAATAAGATGCTTCACGGATAATTATGTGTTTCTTACCTTTTTCTTCAAACAAGCATCTTGTCAAATAACAAAGACATTTCACTGAAAAGTTGACAACGAAACACAGAACCAACTCCATAACCTTATAGTCATGATGCATTCACATAGATACATTGATACATTATTTTATTAAGCGTGTAACTCCATTCTAACGACCAAAATACAGCATTAAATAGGTATCTGTAAACAACCGAGCTCAAAAGAAAAGAGAGATCTTCCATTTCGAGTTAATAATGTCAAAAAAAAGTATCAAAGTTCAGTCAAGTATCGGAGCTACAATTATGTCAAAAGATGTTTCTGTACATTGTCCGTCGCTTATAGATAAACATTGATTGATCCATTTGCTAGATATCTCAACGATCAGTAATCCTAATGAATTCCCAAAGAAACACGTAAAGGAGCAAAAAATCCAAAATGATCAAACGTTAAAACAACTAATGACGGTGCTGTTTGAGCTGGCATGCGCTTTGTCAAACAAACTGAAAGTATTCATGCACAGCGTTAATAATGCAAAAATGTATTTTAAAACACAACAATACCATCTGTCATTATGGTAACTGTGTTCTCAGCTTTGATCATGGTCATGAGTCGTATAAACTAGTTAACAGATGTATTTTTGTATTCAATTACTGTATGGAGAATTCTCCCTTGTCTCATAACATTTTTGCTGCTGGTTTCATCTCATAATTGTTTACAGTTGCTGTTAAAACGGGATCATTCAAATGTTTTAGCTGAGGTCGAAATTGATGTTGTATGATGTTGTATGAGTTCATTGTCCGTTTCAACCGTATTGCAGTTATTCAAACAGGCGGACAATTTGCCTAACCATCGATCCTGGGAAGAACCAGCACTAGATGCCTATCCTCTATAAGGAACTACCACTTTTCTCACCTATAGAGAAGGTCGGTAGCAGGGATTGATCTCATGACCCTCAAAGAGAGATAACAGTTTATTCACGTCAGCGCCTCTATAAATGCGTCCTGCATAAAACATGTATGGCGTGAAATTATTAAATGGTAAAGACGTATACGCTACTTATGAATGTATATAAGGCACAAATATTATATCACATTTTGAGTACAACTTATGTCACAGCCATACGGAACAAACCACATATCTACAAAGTATATAGAGAAACGTTCGTCGCATCTTACATTCTTTGCAGGAAGGTTTTTTTTTTCTCAACTAATTTTGCTTCATTTATACCGAAAGCTTTCACGTCATAATTGCTCTTGGGCTAAGTATAGTTTTATTTATTATCGAGACCAAAATTAGGTTTGTGGTTTGCGGAAATCCTTACGGATCGATGGAATTAGGAATTCAGTTTGCATTGATTATAACTGAGATTTCGTTGATCTGGAACGATGAATTATAATTTATTCTAGATCAATTTTAAACTTCAAACAACAGTTACTGCCTTTGCCAGACGTAGACTCACACCTGTTATATGAGCAGAGCGTTAATCCGTTCAAGTCATACATTAATTACCGAACAATATATTAAATTATTGCGTCCTGATTTTTGCTTAATTAAGAGAGAGTTTATAGTTTGCCTCGGAGACGCTTATGTCAACATCAATGATGTGTAATAGAAAATTATTTTACAAAATTAATTTTCTGTTTCCTAATGTTCATTTTTTTCTGCATGAAACAAAATGACATCTATGAATATAAAACATTTCCGAGAAATAGAATTATTTTCACAATACAGTTAACTATAAATCGATGAACAACCTTCATGGTCTCAAGAAAAATATTTTACTGAACATTTAAAGCAAATAAACTAGATTTGTTCCGAATTTACAGATCGGTTGCGGTTAATTTCTTCGTTATAAATTTGTCTCCTATTTCTCCTATTTCCTGCTTCTATTTAAGAAACCGTGATTGAAACAGATTGTACAGCTACAAAACCAGTCATTACTCCAAATTAAGACGTATTGCAGAAATCAGTAAATAATCTGGAGGTAAACGCTATCAATTAAATGTGCTGCTGTCGTAGACAAACGCTTTGTCAGACGTATTGACTTTACTTATAGGCAGCAATTATAACCAAAATCATATTCCCAGAAGTATATAACTCTGACTGACATATGTCATTCGTAGGAAATTTGACCCGTAGACCTTACGTCTGATCTCACCATGAATGTTCATGCCATTTATCATATAACGTTAACGGATGGTCAATTTAGAAATGTTTCTTCTGTAAAATAGGTTTCTGTCTACATCCATATGGAAACAAAAGCCTTGTCTGCATTTTGGGAGTTCCGACATGTTAATAAATATTAGTAAGCAAAATAGATACCATTTTTAAAGAGGGGTAGATAATAGTCAAGGAAGAAATATAGGAGTGTACGTCGCAGTGCACCGAAAACTACATTTAAACAAAATCAGGAAACATTTCATTAGAATCGCATCTACTTTAATTTGTATGTTTTATTTAACATAATTTTGGAATTAAAGAATACATAAAACTGGTCAGAAATGTTGTTATTCCCCATAAAGATACGAAATGTAATTACATATAGCTAACAGATGATGAATTAAAATACACTCTCACATCAAACATGGACAATCATTGCTGAGACGCTTGCAATAATAATCACACAACTCTAAACATAACCTAATAAACAGGTCAAGTTATCTGTTGAAAATGATGTTGAACATTTTGTGCCATAAATGTTAACCTTTAAGAACATTTAAAAGATTTTTATAATAAGTATATGACTGGGCTAAAGAATAGGAAAACACTTTAAAAGTTCTAAAACTGCATTTTATCATCTGTCATCATAAAAATAGTCAAAATGATTGTCTTGTTAATTAAGGAATAGACACCCCGGAGACGACATTTTACCTTATATTAATTAACAAAAAATCATCTATTTAGCAAACAAGAGGTCATATCTTGTATTCAATGACAGTTTTCCTGATGATTTGTGGGTCGTGTATAAAACTAGGTCATATTAGGTCAAATCTAGTTCTTTACCCACAAAATATCTAGTGAACACTGTATAGGCCAAAGTTTGCTTACATAAATAGTCTAAAGAAATGAAACTCTGTCACAGTTAAGCGTGACATTACAAATACTGGTGCAAATATGGAAAAAAAATATATTTAGATAAAAAATAATTCAAAAGTCTTAGTATTTTACCAAATGATGTCAAAAATATATCCATCCAACTTGATATATAGGACAAGAAATTAGTTTTTTTGCTAAATCCCAATCGTAATAAAGCGTATGGGGTCACATAAGCTATAAACATGACGTGAAAGAATATTACGAAACTCTGGTCGTGGTAAGTAGTACAATAGAATAAGCGAGTTTTCATACAGAAGATTCTGTAAAATTTGGTATTTCAACTGATAGGAATCGTTTTGACAATATCGGGCAATTTTCCCGAAGAAATATCAATATTGATTCTGTCTCTGAATATTATGACGCACTGATGAAACCTTTGTAAAGACAGAGATGATTTTTCCTGTAACTAAATTTGCGAAGCAGTAAGAACTTCGCTATTGTCTCATTTCATTTTCGTTCACCAACATCTTGTGTTTCCCTGAAGGGAAAAACATCTTAATCATCTGTAACTAAGTACTTACTGGAATTTTCTTTCTGTTAAAAGTAACTTCGGGTAATCGTTTGCTTAACATATTAAAGAATATTGTTAATACGTACAATAGAATTTCTAAATACTATATATATAAGTTGCACGTGGTCTTGTGTGCCTGACATGTTGAAATCAAATAAAAACGACGGATACATGAAACGATTAATTGCATAGTATAGTGGGATGTTGTTCATTTCAAAATATTCCCCAGCATAGAGCACTTTAACTTGAAAGTTGATTTATGTTTTCATTTTAATCTTACATTTTACACTGCCTAAACACCTTGAGAATGCTGTTCTAATGTAGGTTCTTGTATTAGGATCTACCAGTGTTAAAACTTGATGTATGAAAGTGCATTTGTACATTAAAGTGTTTATATTCATTGTTAAATGTAGCAGAAGAAGTCATTGTAGACAAATTTATGACGTGCTGTAAAGTCGTATCTCTACCGTATTTGTGTTGCGTGTATTTTTCACTTCTTTTTCAAGGAAACATCTAGTCCATATTTATGAATGATGGTTTCCTTCCGAAAACATTTTATCAATGTTGCCTCAAATGTCATACTACTATATAAAGAATGGTCTTGAGTTTGAAGTATTTATGAGATTGTTTTTGTGTCAATGTCAAAACAGCACATTGATATCAGCAACAAATGTCAAAAACAGTAGAAATATGGCCTTTGAGATAACTACTTCTATTTCTTTACACAGTGTGTGATAAATCCAAAGAAACAGGAAAGCAAACGGCCTTTCAGGACAAATGAAGTCCGACTTTGAGACAGTATGTATCAAATAAGATTTTACATTTCAAACATTTAAATCGGGACCTTGGATGAAGAGACTTAAGAGTTATTTTCTATGTTGAGTACAGGTGGAAATTGTCGTGTATTTTTGCAGTTGAATTCGAAACTTTTCTTAAACCAACAATTGTTCGAAAACAATTTCAGCTAACCGTAATGGAAATTGATTGATGTCTATTTTGTATTTTGGTATCAGCTGCATGTTATTTCTACAATCTGTCTTCCGCTGTCAGATAAACATAGATTGATACATTTTACACGTGGTCACAACTGATCTGTTATCCTAATTACCTCTCAACAGAAAGTATATAAGCAAAAGTAAAGGAGCAATCAAGCGTTAAAATAACCAGATAACGGCAAGGATATTGCGGGCACACGCTTTGTCAAACAATTTGCGTTTTTCTCTGGACAGCGGTAATAAACCAAGCCAAAGTTTTAGGACATTACGCCATCATCTGGCATCTTTGATAAGTCTGTTCTCAACTGTGATCAAAAATTGATCACATCTAAACCAGTTTGTAGTTGTTATTATGTATTTTGTTTCTGTGTTGGTTGGTCATCATTTTTCTGCTTGTTTAATATAATTGTTTACAACTTACATTCAGACCAATATTCTATAATAAATACTTGCATAATCACATGGTTGTGTATTTAATAAAAATACACAATAAGAGATGAATGAAGATATGGTATTGTTTAGACGATAATATAGTTCGCTTAAAATGTAATATTAATGAAATATAGTATAGCTCATAAACTTGAGTACCAAACACGGCCCTGTATATCGAACACACGAACCAAAAGATTGTTATGTTAAACATTCATCTAGTAAAAGTGTAAAATGTAACTACTCGTTGAATATATCATCTCAACAATATTGCATTACACTTCAGTGTCTTAGGTATTCACTAGACGTTAACAGGATATTGTCTGCTCAATTCCAGTAATTGATCGTGTACTTCGCAAACAACCATTTAATCCTGATACTTATTATGTCGTAGGCATTCGTCTGAAAAAAGTTGTTCTGTATGTAAATTATAGAAATTTCGATATATCACCATTGAGCAATTAATCGGTTTAAATTTTATTTACTACAATCACTGTTCACATAATAAGACGTTTAAATTGAAATGATCAGTCTTACACATAAGTAACATAAATGTGAAGTGTATCCATTTAGTTTTTACTAGCTGTAAAAATGGCTTCCTTATATTTCTAGTGAAATCTCGTCAAATCTCAACCTTTCCACAAATCTGCTGATAACACTCCCCTGAGAATTGTCTTCTAGCATTTAACAAAAGCACTGCTTCTACTTTTCTACATGTGAGACATAAAATTATGGTATCTATTTAATAAACGTCAAAGCCGGAATCTTGAGGAAAGAAAAAATCCTGAAAGGATATTGAGGCGTGCAAATCCAAGCTAAATTTTGCAACATTTGTCATGTTACATTGTACAAGCTGCCCATATTAAAACCCAATTGTAGTAATGGACATTTGTTATAAGTTATATACTCTGGTTATTGGCGTAAATTGATTTTATCTAAAGTAGTGAAGACATATTGACTATTACATTTTAACTAGAACAGGAAAGTTTATTCATGCACTATTAATCGATTACGGTAAAACATAATTATGTAAATCTGCCGCTCGTTCGGAAACAGCTTGTCTGAACAAAACGCAATAGCGATTCACACAATAAATCTCCTTAAAAATGAAGCCAATTCAACTTCAACGACACTTAAATTGCTATGCATTCCATTCGCTGTGTACCGAGTTTATTTACAATTTAGATATATCTAACGTTTTGATAACGTATCAATAAATAATAATATTTCATAAAATTATTTGTATGTTTAAACTTCTTTGTATTTACATGTATTTCATCTTTCTTCAAGCTGTTTGTTTTGACGTTTATTCATGGAACATAAAGGTCAACAACCTTCCTGCCTACCTATTGGCTTTCAGTACCCAATATTCAGTCCGCAGTTGTTTTGAGAAACACTAATCATAAGAAGATAAAACTAAAAAAGGGAAATTGTGACTAGTTCGCAAAATTTAATATGTTTATCCTTGTTTACGTATAAGTAATATCGCACCATCCATTACATAATGATGTTTTCACCAGAAAAAAATAACAACAAAAATGAACATTACTTAGACTGTAAGTACAATTAGTAGGTCTTAGCAATACATGCATGTTTTTAGGTTGTTTCTAACCAAAATGGCTACGATATAATACTTAGATACACCAATTTGAACAACTATGAAATAGTATATTAAGCTTATGTGACTAAAGCGCCAAAGTTTGAGAACAATTTTATATCATTTGCAATTAATTTAAGACAACAAGAAAAAATTCTAGTGGAACAAGTATCTAGGGTGCTGCAAGCAATACATTACTCCCCTACCGGTTTAAAGTCTTTAGGAAAGAATTTGTTTACAGGAGGACAAAGTTTTGACAACACCCTTGGCATGGAAAAGGAAACTGAATAAAGGGAGATAATATATAATAAATTGTTCTTGAACAATGCACTTCATCTTAATATTCTTTTTGTAAATAAAATGCATTTCAGTAAAAAGGTATGTACAAGGTAAGGTTTTTATAGAAAGTTAGTATCAAATAGCAGATCTATAATATCAGAAATCTTTGAAGTTACACAGTTTGAATAAAGCCTCTTCAGTGAATTTGCAGAACTCTTGAGAGGCAGGGAGATAATTCAAAACTAGGCAATGCAAAGAAACAGTTCTTGCCCAGTGCACTTTTTCTTAATACCCTCCGTTTGAATAGATCCCATTCCATACTTACTGAGTTATGCTCCGGACAAAAAAACAGAAAGAAAAGTACTTTTTATGTTGCCATAGTAACCACATTCAAATTATTTTTCTGACAAAAGGAAATATATATGCGTAATCCTCATATCATCCTCTATTCAAAGGTCAATGCCCATGATGCAATTTTGAACACTTTTTTTAGATAGCACATGATCCAGGTTGTGTATTTCCGTTGCCATATCAACCACAATTTTTGTCTGATGAAAATAGTACAACTTGTTTACTCTAATTGGCCCACTATATGTAAATTAAGTGTAACTGGACTAGCATCGTTTGTTATTGAGATATTGCATGATCGAGTTTGTTGGACGAACGGACACCGGGCGAAATGACAAATAGTCTATCGTCCCCTACGAAGAAATGGGTATGGAACTAAAATAAAGAGATGAATTAATATCTACAATACCTTAATTTCCATCGCTTTAAAGTTGATGCTGATAACAAATCAATCGCCTAGCACGCGACGGCGTCATTTAAACGTTATTTATTCTGACAGATGAAATCTTTACGGACAATAACAATGTAATGATAACAGTGTAGAAAAGGCCGCCTTATCTTTGTACTGCTAACTACGCGGAATATTGCTGAAGTTTATTTTAGCAAATAATAATGTTCTACATTTTCGATTTTGTGAGTAAGAGGACCTACACCTTATATATTCCGTTTTACTGTAGTTGACTGCTTTATGTTACGTAAAATAACTCGTAAATGCACACTGTACAGACAACAGGGCAACGCCTTTTCTATTATTGTCCAGCAATATTAAATTCAGAAAAAAATGTTTTACATTAAACAGGACTAATACTACGTTCAAATATCTGTTTAAACACCAGCATTGCTATAGCTGACAGTTCCTTCGATTAATTAGTGATTACTTATTTATCTCAACGGTTGGTATTCATATGCTTTCAACATAGCTGATGTGAATTGCTCAAAAACAGCATTTTATTTGGTAGAAAACTAAAGCATTTTATTTTCAATTTGCGATTCCGTTCTATGAGTTGAATGAATAAGAACAGCTTTATCCAATGAATTGTTGTATTGTTACTGTAGTATTTTCAAACAACAATCCTGTCATGTAAAAGAACTACTTGATTGATTACCTTTAATGGCATTGTGTCCTATGATCAATGGATCTGATAGGTTCTGAATGCAACAAGATATAATGCCCATAGACTTATGTTCTCACAAACATTGGGATCGCATCGAAAATGTAAGAATCGTATATAACCCGGTCTAATTATCACTTAGTACAGTTATGCGTATTGAGAATAGTAGAATGTGATACCAACATATTAATGGAACTGAGAGTGAACCTTTGCAAAAAATACGCTATACTGACAAGTCTTTACCATGTAAACACTGAACTAAAGCATGCATAACACAATAAATGCACGAAAGAACTTATTGCCAAAATAAAAGTAAAGTCATAAAATGACACATGCACATGAAAGTCCCATTAGCACATTGAACGTAGATATACATGTAACGCTTATATTACCAAGATAGATTACTTACGGGCGAAATTGACCATTATTTGTTCGGAAAGCATTTCTAAGAGCTGTTCATAGGTGATAGTAAATACACTTTATGTCATTTTTATTGTTCAGCTGCTATTTGAAAAGTATTTATTAAAGGTATTTTTGTAATCAATATACTGCAGTTATATAAATATGTGGGTTATTAAACCCTCACTTGTATTTAGGTCTGACTCCCGGGAGGATACTTCCCCGACAAAACCACATTAGACCCTTGCACAATATGCAAAATGCAGACCTCCTTTGTAATTACCATTGCCCAAAAAGGCATTTTCGAAATCTTAAGAAAACAACAAAGAAAACCGTGTCCAAAAAGATATGTTGTAGAGAATCAGTTAGATTTTCTTCTCTGTATGTATCAAATTCGTATAGTCTGATAATTAACATAACACAATTGTGTCAAGCCTAAATACCCCATTGAAACGACACAAAACAGCAACATGAAGAGAATAATTCCGTTAACAAGAGCTGTTTGTTAAAAACGAAAACCCCCCTTGACGCTAACAGAAAATGAAAGTAGAAAAAGTCACTGTTTTACTATTCAGGGTCACTGTGACATCACCTTTGACCTACTGACCTAAAAATCAATAGGGATTATTTGCTGGACATGACCAACCTTCACATAAAGTTTCTAGATCTTAGGCTCAAGCGTTCTTGAGTTATCACTCGGAAACCACTTGATAGACGGAATGACCAACTGACCGACCGATCGACCGATAACTGCAAACCAAATATACCCCTCTTCTTCAAAAGGGACATAATAAAAGCAATAATGGCGAATAATCGATTTTAACAGGTACAATCGCGACAAAAATAAGTTCAACAACCTTTCAAATCAACGTAACTTTTGAAAAAAAGAACACGAGACCAAACTGACACCGTTAGGTTTTGGTTGAACAATTGTTAACAAAAGTAAGTCAATGATGTTTTTAATTATATTTTTCCGAATTTATCATCATTACAAATTGAACAGCAATATCAGTGATCAGATTTAGGATCTCAATTTAAAAATAAAAATAAAAGATCATTATCAAATTACACCTTTGCAGACACCTTTATTTAATTTTTTGTCACACATGAGGAAAATGTTAAACATGTAGTTGGCAATGTAAGCGAATGAACACTCATTTGATTCAGACATAGACAAGGACTGATCGGCAACAGACTGTACAACGTTTATTTAAGAAGTAAACGTTTTGATGTTGGTAACTGACTTTCTTCGTTAGATTATTTTCTTACCGTCTAACAAATAATTTTGAGTCATTATTTGAAATAAAGTTTATTTTCGTATTTTTTTTTTAATTTAGAGCTTCCTAAAGTAGAAAATATAAGGCTGCATTTGACGGGCCTAAAACTGTATTTGGTAGGCGGCAATGTTCACCTGCTTGTGCTATTGGTAAATATCAGATCTAGTTTTTTCACACTGAGATCAACGTGATATATGGTGTATACTTTACTTTATTGTATTCACCGTATTTCTTGCGTGTCACTTAAAATTCAGCAAGGCATTTTTGGCCTTTATACAGACAATATAAATGTGAGGCGAGGGAATTAAAGTAAATGAAAATGTCTAAACTTAATCTAAATGACCAGAATATTGATGACACTCTTTGTAATTCATACTTCTTTTTATATTTCAAGGGGGCGCTGAAAATGATTGAAGATCAGGTAATATACTCATTTAATGTTCCATTCATTCATCTTTTACTGAGTTTCGTTGATATGCAAACCACAAATAGCGAAAATAAGAAGGTTAAAGTGCCAGGATCTCTTTGATTTACTTATATAGATAGACATGGCATATTAATCTTGGCTTACATCATTTTAAGCACATAATATGCTTTAAATGCACAATTAACACACATTTCGGGAATGTTTGCTACACAATATATGTAAAGTGATAAAATATGAGGGCCTAACATCCTCAAAATAGTTCTTTATTTTCTACTTGAATAGTACAAAATCGGCAAATTTTCAATAAACATTTATCAATTTGCTCATTTTGTCTTAAAAATCTGACCGAAGAAGATCATTTTTCCAAACTGCAAGCATGTTTCATAATATATGGGTTTCATTGTTTGTGAGTTCTCGATTTTGCTAATTTAAAAACATACATCTCACAAATATTTATAATTTGAAAATTTCAGTTCGCTGACTTTGAATTTGCGAATAAGACTATTTGCTATCAAATCATGGAAGTTTTGTCACGTGAAAATAACTGTCTTACAGTATTTTTGTGTTAATAGAAAATACGGTTTGCCAGGAGGTACTTATAATTATCATATTCTCTGCAATTTAGCATATTCATTCACATGTAAAGGCTTTGACTTTTCTTAAGAAAATTGTAAAGTTACATAATAATTATGTGGGCTTCTTTTTAAGAAGTTTGTTTAATTTCGCTTAGTTTTTTCACACAAGTCAGGAAGCACAATTATGTGCAGATAACAAACTGCCATCAGTTTTATTGCTTTATTTTGGTGTTTTTTTATCGTGTAATTTACTAGTTTTCGTATTCGTGTAAAAATATGACTGATTGCCAAGAATATGCTTGTAAGTCTATATTTGAACTAAACAATTTGAAAGTAAAAATATGACACATTATTTCCATATTTAGCCCTGCACACGTACCGGTACTCGATAATTTCAGCGCAAAATAATGACATTTACAGCATGTTTAGTGTTTGTACCAGTCCAGTGTTATGGCGACTTGATCTAGAATTATTGCAACTAAACTGCACTCATAGTATTTCCGGATGGAAAAACCAATAATCAGTACGTACGATTCATTTAGCTTTTATGTGCAAAAAACAGTTTTGAAAAATAGCAGCAACAATATTCCGAAAAATTACCGATATACTGTTTGATGAACACATATTTCTCATTACATTTAGTATTAACAGGTAGGTGCAGTAATACAAGATACTTACATTGCAATTGATCATCTTGCTCATGTCTTACGTTTGGTTTTAACATTTTACCTGAAGAGTTCGAGGACGGAAACAGTCCCAGGTCTGTGTTGGCAGACTTTTTCTGTATATAGCCCTCTTCGCAGATTGACTTACGGACATTTGGTAGCGTTTCTGATTTGCCGAAATTATTCTTCACTGTTATTATAATTTAAGCCTAATTTCCCTTTGAATTCCAACCCATTTTATTCCTTTGATTTTTTCTTAAGTATTTATAAACAAAGTCTTACGTTTTCACAGATATTGCAATTATGTACTCTAAAAGTTAGAATTCACAGTGAAGATAAGATTGTTTTGCTAAACGTGGTCCCTTTAGTACATTAAAATAAGTTTTACTGTGATTGTTCCTAGAATACTTTCCCAGTGGGAATAAATCAAATTTTCTATACAAAAACGTAATTACTGAATTTATAAAATATCAAATTTGATGATATTGAAAGCTTTAGGAGCGTGTGACTTGCAAAGATTGTGTGCGTAGGGAGTAATTAAAATGACAAATATAACGAGAAAGGTCCACTGTTACGTTATGTCAACACACAGTTATTCTAAGAAGGCATAGCGATTGATTTCTATTAAATACCTTGTTGTGTGAAATTTTCAGTTTCAATGTTGTTAAGCGATTATACTACCGAACAAATGGTCACTTTAGTTAATAGTTAAGAATTATGCTCAAAACACAGTGGATGTTTTAAAAATATATAAGAAATGAGTTTTACCAAGTTATTTCTGTTATTGACAAAATAATACAAATTCAGATATACATAACGGAAAGGTAAATTTTTTATTTTTGACTAAGTCAAACAAAAATTTTAAAAGATTTCTTCTATATTCAATGCGAATGAAACTGTTAAACAGATCGTTATTTTGTGTTATAACTATGGCAATGTTCATTATTCTAGGAGTATAAATCACTGATTAATGTTTTATTTAATTTTTTTGATGGTCACTTTGAACAGTAATATCACTTTACAGTACCATTCTAAATATACAATATATAAATATACAAATATACGACGCATACAATGGAGCATTTATGAACACTAAGAAACATAATTTTAACATTTCTATGAAAGGTACATGTAACCATTCAGTTTTATCACTCCATAATTCATTTTGTGCATACAATATGGTTGCATGTGGTACAAATATCGATGTCTACTGGGATACGTTTAAGTTAATTAAAGTATATAATACGTCATGCTCTCCTTTGGGAAGTCAGTGACTGGAAATATTTTGCAGTTAACAGATATTAATTGTCTCCTCGAAGCCAATTTGCGGAGATAAAAGATAGTTTCGATTCTTCGAATTAAACAGCAAATATGCAATAAGTTTTAGGTCAGTAACATCTTCCGCCATATGTTAAGTGTAAATAGGCAATCCAAATTAATTTTAAGACAGAAGACGGACGTCAAACCTATACCATATAGTGTCACCTTATAGCTATACAAAGTAAGTTCAAGTGAAATCACAAGGCTACCGCTTCAAGCCCCTTGAAGGCTGCACGAAGAGTCCATATTATATCGACTGCTCTACATCACATCGGAACACTATATTAGTACATGGTAACACTTACTACACAAACTGTTTTCGGCCGCCACATTACATAAATGGCACTGTTGCTAACTGATAAATTTATTATAATGCATTAAACCAGGTTTCGAACCTCATATAGTACCATTTCAGTGTAATTCATTTGCTACACTGCAAGTAAAATAGACGAAATATCTTAATAAGGTTCATTTAATTTGATTAATAAAGAGTCAACTTGTAGTTTTAAATACATTTATTTCAAGTTCGATTACTAAGAATTATTAAAGGGATTGTATGTCTTTGGGCGTTTCGTAGTTTGTATCTGGTTTTTCTAGTAAGCAAATGTATATTGTAACATCTATGACCATTTCAGTCTTTTTGAGCTCAACACATCTTTGATGACGGTGTACCGAATTACTGTAAATGTCTCTGTTACGTGTGGATAGCATTCCCATACTGCCAATCATAAGACATTAAGATCGTCAAAATTATGGCCCCTCAAATCTGATTTTAATCAAGGAAGGATAGCGAAGTCCATTTGGACTGGTAAGAAAATAAAAAGAATATGACATACCGAAAATAAGTAAACTGTATTTTATTTATCCCTCCACTTGTCTAAAATACTCTCCCTGGTTAAATCTCTTATGTCATTTATACAGAAGTCTCAATATAAACTTTAAGGTCTCATCCGGTTCAATTCTTGATCAAACACAGTATTAAATAAAAATTATCTGCTCCGTGCACCAATGAGACTTCATGTTTTCTTCAAGCCACTGCTATCTTTCGAACCTCACACTGAAAAAAAACTGAAAAAAATACCGCTAAATTAGCATATTTTCAAGGCCGTGTTATATCGTTTTATCAAACATAAAAATACGTTTGCTGAAACAATGTTCCGTAAATCATTAATGCAAGTTCCTAAAATAAATAAACAAATGTACACATTCTCAATAATGTAAATGGAAAAACCGAAAACTGTTCTCTTTCGAAAATGATAATACTTTATCAAATCCAAATATATATTACATTAAAGCAACTTCTTCAGAAATAGACTACCGGTATCTCCTCCTATATATCATGTGTCTGTTCTTACACACGAAGTAATTACTGTCTGGAGATAACTATAATATTTCAAAGATAAATGCAAAAGTACAACATTGTACGAATACCAACATTGACTATGGAGAACTAGGTTAATCTCAAAATTTGTTTTTGCCTAAACTAGTATAACGTAAAATTAAATTGAAATTACTTACGATTGCCTAACATCTTATGCATTCGGAAGTTTAAAAGACTGATATATCCTTCGGTGTTACAGAATGGAACATGACTGTGGGATATACGTATCTAAAGTGTAATCTATTAATTTAATCTGACAAAGTTTCTCTTTATAAACCAGTACGAGAAATGAATTTATTACAGTAGACTCAATTTCGTGAGAGACTTCCCACGACTCTGTTAGTATCAATTAACAAATTTGAGATTGCTATTTGACAAAAATGATCCAACTGTAGCATACATACAATTATAATCTTGGAAATGTACTTCAATCGACGGTTGAAAATGCCACAACCGGATCAGGCACACATAAGGAATCCTCACAACTCTTAAGATAAATATAATTCATTTTAAGATTTACTATGAGTACAGAAAAGAAAATGTATTAATGACTTGTACATACTTCATCGAAATATATACTACTATTTCACAATACTGGCATTGCAAGCATGTGTATTCATAACGTTATATAGCTATTCAGATGCCCGAATAAAGTTTGGATGTTTCCTATAATAACTGATAAAAACGAATAAGGATGGCTAGTTATATGTATCTAAATGGTAAGAAGAAATGTTCCTGATTTCAAGCGATTTTTGAACAGTTGTAATCAAAGATTTAGGCATTGTTTACGTAATTATGAAGTTATTGCATTGTAAAGTAATACAGCTTAGCAAAGCGTCTTTCTATATTTCATCAATGAACATATATCAAATTAACAGCTTACAGACTATTAAATTATAGTTCTTTTCTTCTGATTGAGTGTAGGTGAATGGTTTTTTTGGTTAAAAATAAGCAAAGATTTACTGCAGTATGAGAACGATATTTACACGTGTTTTATTTATATACCTCCGAGTAATTCTATTTATTTCAACATGCATAATGTAGGTTTTTTCGAATCATTAGAGCGTGATGTACGCAAATATTCACAATATGGTAAAGTATCAGTCATGGGTGACTTGAACTCTAGATGTGGTCAAAGGTCGGATATACTCGACCAAAACGTGCAATTTAATCGCTTATTGTACTATTGAAAATGATGAATATGGCGATACTATTCTACGTTGCCTTTAAGAACGTCTATGGATAACATAGTTAATTCATCAGGGTGTAAACTTTTAGACTTGTGTTTAAGTACAGATTTGAAAATTGTTAACGGCCGATTGGGTAACGTGCAAGTATTGGAATTATACGTATATATCAAGTACAGGTAAAGCTTAATTGATTATGCATTGTTGGCTCAAGAGTTATTTCCTTGGTCAGTAATTTCGTTATTCATGACCTGTTTTCATTTTCGCCTCATAAGCCAGTTCAACTAGATTTGTGTGCTAAAGTATTTTATCACCCAATGAGAATGAAAGTGTCAAGTTAAGTATTGAAATGGGACAAGAAAAAACCCATATTTACAGAAATATGATTAGTAACGAAATTTCAAGTATTGATTGTATTGTAAATAGTGTAATTTGTGATGATATACATGTAGACTCCGGCGTGGAGAAAATATCCAGTATCTTATATGAAAAAAGCTTTTGTGTTTTTGGTGAGTCAAGGAAAATTTTTAAATCAAATAAGTGAATAAGAGAAAAGTATAAAAGTGCTTGGTTTAACAAAAGAAGTGAATCTGCTCGACGTGATTTTAAACATGCAAATAAAAGTACAGTAGAAAGAAATCTAACGATACTATGGAGTTACTTATTACTAAAAGGAGACTTTATAGAATAGCTAAACGGCGTGCTCGTACCAAGTTTCATTTAGAACAGAAAAACAAAATGTCGTCATTTGCTAAAAATAATCCACAAAAATTTTTGGAGTGAGGTAAAAAGAATGAGAAAGCAATATTCAAAAGTAAGATAACTACTGAGCAGTTTTATGATCATTTTAAGAATTTATACTCGAACGAAGATATATTTAATAATGATTTTGTTGAAGAACAATTGGAAAATGATGAAGTACATATAAATAATGTAGAAGAGCTAGATGCTGATTTTACTGCTGATGATGTTTGTAAGGCAATATCTTCTTTAAAAAGGGGTAAAAGTGCAGGAACTGACCAGCTTATCCCAGAAATATTTATTGAGTGCAAATTTGAATAGCACCTATTTTGTGTAAATATTTAACCATATATTTAACAGTGGTATTTATCCAGATTCTTGGTGCAAAGGAGTTTAGTCCCTGTGCCGAAAAAGGGAAACCAAAAGATGTAAATAATTATAGAGGAATCACATTAACAAGTGTGTTCTCTAAACGTTTTCAATTTTATTGGACATTAGACTGAGAGAATGGGCCGAAAACAATGAGCTATTGAATGATATCAATCGGTTTAGGAAAAATAAGAGTACTACTGATTGTATTTTTGTATTAACGTCTATTATTGATAGAATTGTGAAGCATGAAAAGCGAAAGTATATGCTTCGTTTATTGACTTTCGAAAAGTTTTGATTTATTGTACAGACATGGTATATGGTACAAACTACTGGAATCTGGTGTTACGCTAAAAATTGTTAATATCCTACGTAATAGTATAAATGTGTCCAAATCTTGTGTAAAAAGTGAATGGCTGTCTTTCTGATTATTTTGATAGCTATATGGGCTTGAAACAAGGTGAACCCCTATCCCCTCTGCTTTTTTTTTTTTCGTAAATGACATGTATGACATCTTAAAGGTGATAATAATGATGTGATTACATTAGATAATTTGCAGATTTATTTGTTACTATTTGCCGACGATACTGTATTATTTTCATATACTGAAGACGGATTACAAGCCTTGTTGAATAAATTATACAGTTATTGTGGAAATTGGGGTATAGAGGTGAACGTTGATAAGTCAGTTGTTATGTTGTTTAAATCTAGATACAGAAATGCAAACGTTCAATTATATTACAACAACAAGTTATTAAAGTTCGTAAACAGTTTCACATATCTAGGTGTTACGCTGTCATCCAATGGGAATTTCTTTCATGCTCAGAAAGCTTTATCTAATCAAGCATTAAAAGCATTGTATTCTTTGAATTCACTATTCGATGTTATGTCTTTAAACATCTCTGAAAAATTAAAACTATTTGATAGTATGGTATACCAATTTTAAACTATGGAGCAGAAGTATGGGGCTTTCATGAAGCACCTGACATAGAAAAAATTCATCTTAAGTTTTTAAAACAAATTTTATGTGTTCGACAGCAGACGACAACCTCTGCAGTTCTAGGCGAATTTGGTAGATTCCCTTTATCAATCATGCGTAAAAAAGAATAATCAAACACTGGTTAGAGTAATGAAAAGTCCAAATTCCTTATCGTACAAAAGTAAGACAATGACAGATAGAAATGGTGAAAGATTAACACTTGGTCCAAAAAAGTTAGAAATTTGTTATCACACTAGGATTTGCATATTTGTGGAATGACAGCAATATAACTGATATACAAATCAGGGATATTATACAAAAGAATCTATGATCAACATTTGCAACAATGGTGCTTTGAATTAAATTCATCCTCGAAATCGGAAAGTTATAAATTATTTAAAAACGACTTAATACAAAGAAAAATACTTAAGCTGTGTTGATAATGTTAAACATCGAATTGCTTTATCCAGATTTAGATGTTCTGCTCATAAATTAGCTATAGAAGAAGGCAGATTCCGAAATATAGAACGAAGCCAACGTATATGTACTAAATGTAACATGAATCAAGTTGAATCTGAGTACCATTTTTACTCGTTTGTCCATTTTATATTGAGTTAAGAAGGAAATTTTTACCAAAGGTATTTTTGTGCATGGCCAAATATCCATAAATTCAAA
Source organism: Saxidomus purpurata (assembly GCA_022818135.1). Lineage (NCBI taxonomy): Eukaryota > Metazoa > Mollusca > Bivalvia > Venerida > Veneridae > Saxidomus > Saxidomus purpurata. The sequence goes on along the minus strand of JAFMSR010000003.1, from coordinate 41,182,637 downwards.
TCAATTATGATGTCATCCAAAAAAGCCACTATTGTAGATTTAGCTAAATATATTTTGAAGCAACGTGTAAAAAGAAATGGCTGAATTAGCGACATTGTAAGACATTGATTATGTGGATTATAACTATATATGTTGAAACTCATACCATACATTTTTTCATACTTTTCTGTAAATTTGATGTATCTATGTTATATTGAACCGCCTCGGTATATTGTGGCGATGAACATTGTAATGTTTATGCCAATAAACTATTTGACTTGACTTGACTTGACTTTGATCACACAGTGCATTAAAATTTAAGACAAATCGAATTAATATTTCATCAGTTTTAGGAGCTGTGTGAATAAGGTTGTCAAACATTTTTTATCAATCAATAAATCAATTAACTCCATATCAAATGAATTGCGGAAATACGGATACTTCAAAGTTATAGTATCCTTCAAGGTGATGAAACATTTTAGGATTGATAATAGAACTAACCCTTCCCTATTGATTATATCCTTAGTTACAGTTCTTTAAAGAAAAAGTACAACACATTATCTCACAAGACAAGACTCCTATGATAACCAATCCAAAAATGGCGTATCTGAGTTCACCTTTTTGGGATGTAAAGGGCAATATGCTTGCGATTCTTCAATGTTTTCTTTTTTCAAAATGCAGGACGCCTTATATTAACATCAATGTTCCCATACTCAATCATTTTACACCACTAACGCCATTAAGTTGAAGTGTATGCTTCTTTTAAGTTATCATAAATGGCTTTGTCTGGATTTTAGAGCCAGTCTGATATTATTTCACTTTTTCACTCATTTCACTGTCAAATGTGAAAGTAACAGTATTAGAATTATATTTATTCTTTGAATGCAAAGGACGGTGGCGCTTCTATAAAGTAACAGAGATTCATCTAGATCTCAAAGACTTTTACGTTACGTTGCTAAGTAATTTATATTGTATGCTATATTTGCCCTGATGATATAGTAAAACCGATTGGCAAATACAAATAGAAAACTCATATAGTGTCATTATTTTCATTCTATTTATAATTTACTTATTCCGGTTTATCGTTTAACATTTTTCATATATAAACATATATTATTATTATATATATATATACATATCTATTTGCTGAACGTAACAAATGTTTAAACAACATGATTTGTTACATTTTACAAAATCTAGTCTTAAGTTCATGAACGAAATTTTTGAATTTCTGAAGATTCTGGCGTAACTCCTTTAAATAATATCGCAGACATTCATCCTACCTCAGTCTTGACTACGTAATGGCACTATGTCACAACCGAAGCACTGAACTTTTACATACAAATGTAGAAACTAGGTTAAGAACAATATTTTCCATGGCTTGGGTGTAAAACTAAAATCGTCATAGTTTGTTTCTATAAAAAAAGAATGATAAATACCAAAACTAAACTGATTTCAGTATCCAAATGTATTTGTTTAAAGGTAAGCAGATGTAGTATTTATATGCAACTCATATGGGCACGCAATGATATTTTGTGAAATACATAAAATGTTTCCGGTATTGTTTACGTTATTAAACTTTAATGTAACCTTAGATCCCAAAGCTGTATTGTTAAACATTAAATTTCATTTGTCAAAACAAAAACCGTATGAAGGGAATTTGATATATACATAAAAACTACCCTTGTGACACGACACGTAAAATATATATGTAAAACAGTGATGTTAGATAATGGTAAAAATCGGTTAATTCAAATTATTTTACAGAAAATTAATGTATTTTAACTTTGAACATTATTTTCTTAACATTTTGCTTATGGAATTCCTGTGATAAATTCAAAACTAGCTCTTTTTTATTTTAGCTCGATCATAGAATATATATTAAATGTGTAAAAAGTAAATAAAAAATTGTGTAATATATAAAAGTATTCGAATATTGTACATGCATGGGATCACTACTACAAACACCACATTTGCACATAAGACGTTTTCACCAGTGGCGTCTTTTATTTCTGCATTACTGTTTCGTCTTGTATAGAGTATAGTACCCCATCAACTCTAAGAACTACATACACTATGACAAAAAACAAACATGGCCATAAATCCCTTACAACAGCTCTGCTGAAATATTATTTCATTTTGTATACTAGTAGTATGTGATTACATTCTTTTGTCACGGTGTTTTTGGACAATGACACAGTAATGACAAGAGTGTAGAAGTGTAGAACAAGCCTGTCTCTCCTTTGTCTAATTTGCTGGACTACTGCACAAGCTTATCTGCTTATCTCTAACATACAATATTCGTTCTACAAGCTTTTTCTATTAATATGCAACTAAGCTAAACGTCAGCGCCGTGCATAAGTATTTAATGTAGAAATGTTCCATTTTGAATTCTGAGTCCTTATTTTGTTTGTATTAAATGTACATAATATGCCCGATCAATAGTTCTATTGTTACTGTTGTTTTTTTTTCAACAGCATTTCTGTCATATAAGAAACAGTTGATTGATTACTAATAGCATTGTATCATACGATCAATAGATCAAGTTTGAATGCAATAAGATATCACGCCCATTAACTAATATTCCTAAGACATTCTCGTAGACACTTAAGTTTTGCAAATCCATGAAATCGTAAATAACTCGACCACATTATCGCTTACTCATTCTAACAAATTAATAGAAATTTTAACGGATCTGAAAGGGTATTATTACTATAAACATGTTATTGTGACAAGTTTACTAAATAAAGTTTACTGAATGAATAAAAAATGAAATAAATATCTATGTATGCCAACAAAAGACTACATGACTAAAGTAATATATAATTATCCATACGTCGTTCTAACGTATAACTCTAACAATTTAGCTCAAATTTGTATCAGATAAACCATGAAAATCCTACACACCTTTACAACGAATATATCCTTATAAAATGCCCCAAAACCATGCATGGTCACCATGTATGCTTACAAGATTTGTCGAATAAAATGACAACCTGAACAATTTAAGAATCAGTCCTTATATAAAGGACGTGTGAAAGCATTCAAACTATCTATTAGAACACAATAAACGTGTTGGAAAGTATGGTGTCACCGAACATCTAGAACTGTTCGGCGTTTGATGTTCAACATACATATGTGCCGAATGAAACTGGTGAGTCAGACGTGGTTACGGTATGTTACTATTAATATCACCTTTAGAAATAAAGAGATAAAGTGATAAACAATCCATTTGAATAAAATACAACCAATCAGCAGCTATGCTTCTAATACACACTTTCCCTCTTAAAAGTCATATTGGAGTGCTTGAGGTATGATATTTATTACTCCAGACAGTTTTCCTATTAGCGAAAGCAAGAGGTAAAACATCGACATCTATGCTCCCATGATCAATCATTTTATCACCATTGATGTCATTGACATAACGTAAATGCATATATTAAGTTGTCCCAAATGGTTTGCCTTGAGAATTGGCGCCTGACTATTTCACCTTTTCAGTTACTCAAAGTCCAAATTAGAACTAACAGTATTAGAATTTATCAAATGCATACAAAACACGACTATATCACTTATTTAAAGAGACATTGTACGTCTAGAAAGAACATAAGCCAATTTTCAAGACGTAAATAAATGGAACGACAACACAATTGGTTCAGTAGAAAACAATAACAAGTAAACATTTGACCATTACAGACATCAAGTCTCTGTGTAATAGAGGCTCATCCCCGAAAGACCTGTTAAAAAATTTAAATTGGTGTAATTCCTATAAATTGGCACGTTAGATATTTCACACAATGTTCGAACTTAATTTTTTTCCAAACAAATACCAGCGTACTTGAACTACATGTATGGCTTAAATCAATTTAATATTATGCACTGTGAATACTAGGTTAAGAGCTACAACAAACATTACATCGTTGCAGACAAAAGGTTTAAAAACAGTCTAAATAACATAACATAACATAACATAACATAACATAACATAACATAACATAACATAACATAACATAACATAACATAACATAACATAACATAACATAACATAACATAACATAACATAACATAACATAAAGTTTATTCGGCATTAAATATAAACATATTCATAGCCATATCAATGAATATACAAACAAAAGAAAGAATAGTGAAAAACATTCAATTCTGTTAAAGATACATTTACATAGAAGAACATTACATTTTTTATAATATAATATATTTTTTTAAATACCGAATTTCTCCTTCTAAAATTAAATATTCTTATTTTGTTGTATCGAAGGCCTCATTGTAAAGACAAATATGTAATTTGTTTCTTACATAACGTCATGTGTTATACCTTCGTAAAATAAAGAGATTATTATTATTATTATTATATACTCTAGCATTATTAAAGTCCACATTGAAACAGATTAGGTACAAATGCCTCAGTCATTTTCCCTCTGCGATACAGAGGCTATAGTTTATATAGAGACTGAACCAATTTCAGTGTCCTTAACCCTATATGTCTATATGGACAGGACAGTTATATCAATTATTATATCACAAAAAGAAATATTGACATACAGCTCCGTTGCAATATCGGATTTTCTGATATTGTAAACCTTATGAAACAATAAGTTTATCTCTTGAACGCAGAGTTTTCTTGTTTAATATTTATAGCTTCTATTATTCTAAACAAAACTAAAAATAAATGCAATAGAAGACTTGAATCTATCCACATGACACGGGCTTTTGAGTGGATTTATGGTTTAGGCGTCCATGCAAAGTAATTCAATACTACATTTCATTCACGTATGAAAAACCTAAAACTGCAGTCGGTATACTAGTTTTTGTCTCTGCCATAATTCATTATTTAGTGAAAGGAGACGTTTAAATGTAACACAACAGGGAATTACACGAACAGCACGTGTTTCTTTAAAATGTGAAATTATACATATTCCCAGACAATTTAAATCATCTATCAAACTACAGACGCATGGAGATTTGATCACGTGTTCACACTATTGAATAAAACGTATGAACTGTAAAAAAGATAAGTCTGCTTTGATTTGACGCCATCAGGAAATCGATACTAGCACGCTCGACGTTCGTGTGAATACGCGATGTTTTCCGTGTTAGTCGCTATAACATCAGCATTTGCCAACCTTCAGCATGTCCATCTAAAAATATAGTAACATTCAGAAAGAATAAGTCACAGTCGAATATTCCAGAGTTGACAGTTCTAAAGTAGTAGACCCGATCAGTCCTACAAAATTTACATTTAGTTGGGCTTATAAATCCGTCTACCGATTTTATTGTTACGAATCCGTATCTGATTGAATGCTGCCAGTGTATTCTACTCATTACAAAAGACCGTGTATAAACTAAAATAGACCCGTCTTTTATTGAAAATCTCTTGTAAATCACTTATATATATATAATCCGTAAAATATATAATATCTGTAAAAGTATTAAAACAAACTATTATTTCTGCAGATTTTAGTACCTTAACTGAAACTAAAGAAACCCCGACAAGAAGTCTTTCCCTTCCTTTGAAGTCCAAAGCAGCATTAAGATGAAAAAATGTTGGGGAAAAAACTACGTCTATTATGACTATTATGGCTGTGTTTTTAGCAAAATTAGAAATTGTTGGAAAATGCAATCTGCACAAGTTTAGTTAAGATTTTATTCACAAGAAAAATCTTAAATTGCTTTGATTATTCATACTGGCGTACATTAAATGATTAGAATCGTTCGGAAATGCCTTATAATGATCACACAGAAAATCAAGTCATATCTTATAGTGCGTAGGTTTTGGAAGACTTGATAAGTTCCTAGTACTTATTTCAAAAATTGTCTGGCATCTCTCTATAAGATACATGGGCATCTATTTTTATAGGATTCTTTTCATTTGCATGTACAAATGGATAAAGTGTCATTGGTTTGACTAACAGTTTTATTGTATTCTTTTGGTTGTCATAGCAGACAAAGTTCTTGAATGATTCAGTTAACTTTAAGTGAGAATATATTCTGAGTTTCAATCTATACAGCACATGTTTTCGTGTAATGCATGATTTTTATAACTTAGTATCATTTGAGTTTTGTTTGTCACTTTTCTTGTCGTAGGTCGGTATATTTCTTTCTAAAGAAAACCGTCGCATTTTTTCGACTAGGCGCGAAGGAACGCAAATCTTCAAAAAGAAGACATCTTGACTAACCACAGTGATTTAAGTCATTTTAAGAACATTTATTAATTATAAAAAGGAGGAAATTACACTACTATACGTTCAAGATGAACAATAGATAACTGCTTTGAAGACGAGTCACATACATATTTGGTATCGATTCATCATGTGTGGCAGTAAGTGTTTCTTCACTTTGTCTGCCACTATTAAATAAACATTGATTCATATCTTTTACATGCGGTCACAACTGAGCAATTATCCTAATTTAGCCCTAAAAGAAAGGCTTATTGCAGAAATGATCAAGCAATAATACCCCTAGGAGATATGCAAAAGCTTTGTCAAATAAATGATATTTATCTTTGAACAACTATAATAAACTAGCAGTTGCCCATATAAGAAGATAGCAGTGCTTTGTGTCATTTTCGAACTATCTGTCCCTGTGATAAATCGTAAATAAAAATAGTAAGCATGCAAATGTTTTTCTTGTTTCAACATAAAACGGCGATGATAAGCTTCATTTATCTTTGCCTGATATTATACCTTGTAGCTGACATGCACGTTGTTGAATCTTGTTTTGGAATGAAATTAGTCAAATGTTAATTTATAAATATTTAGAATACCCTGCTCATACATATCACCAAAACAATTGATAGAGTGATAGAAACAAACATACAGGTCATGAACAGTGACGACTCATTGGCATCAGACGATATAATGGTTAAGAAAAACACTGTATACTAAATTGTTACTACCATGATGAAATTATAAATTCTGGTAAAGAAAATGGTCAGATATCATTTTTTGACAAAATCATAATTTACATTCTCAAAAGAATAATGTTTTATCATAAATCATATGAAAGCTGAGACATTTATTATTATTTCCAAAAACGGCGTATTCGAAATGGTAAGAAAACAATAAATATCCTGCACGGAAGCCTTACTGTGTTGTATAAAATATTAACTGGCTTTGATCACGCTTTGATCACTCACCACGCCTCAATCCATAGTGCAGCCTCGGCTTTTGCTAAGGTGCCCTACGGGCGGATGCAATCGTGTTGCATGATTGTTTTTAATCAGCTGAGAAAATATTCTTCACTTTTACTATAATTAAAAGGTGCTTTTATGCTGTAAGGATACTTCTAATAAGTTCAATGTATTATCAATGCAGTCTGACTACTTCACAAAGACAACATATCGACATTTGAAAAGTGGAAAGTTGTACAAAATATCAACTAGCTGTTCTTCAAGTACATACCATATCATAATATTCTTCCGTAAACTCCAAATATAACTTATGCAGATGTTTATAATCATCAGGAGTATTGTTCATACAACGGGACTCTAGGCATATGCAAAACAGCAAGTTAACCATTATTTCTAATGCAATGTATCATTTTCTGTCTAAAGATATTATATTCAACGCATTTTCTTGCGTGTCACTTAAAATTTAGCAACGGAATTTTCGCCTTAATACAGACAATATAACTGTGTGGTTAGGGAATTATAGTAAAGGAACTTTTCTGAGGTTAATCTAAATGATCACAATGACGATACCGCTCTGTAAATCATACTTATTTTTATGATTTAATTCTTGAGGCAGTGAACACATTTTAATATTGATAGAAAAGAAAAATTGCAATTCTATACATAATACGCTCATCGTTTTTTGGGAGTTTTCGTTATTTTGACGCAAAAAGTACAGATTACTCAGAAAAACTATTTCCAATAAGTGAAGAGAATAAGCAGGCGACAAATATATTTTAATGCTTAATTCCGATGCTTTAATTAAAGTATAATTTACAAGTTGTCACTTTGCATAAACACATGACTAAACGTCGAAAATAATTGTATGTATTTCATGGTGTTTAGGATTACTTTCCTTTTCTTATTTCATATTACTACTTAACGCGTTACGATATGTTCAACAGTCAACATATCGTACTTTGCAATGTGTCACAATTCTGAATAATAGTACAACTATGACAACTTGAAATTAGTCTACATTCAAGATAATGTCTATCTTTAAAATTGTTGAAAGTCTGTGCCGATGAAAAGATAGGCGACTTCAAAATTGCGAAGAATTCTCAACTTTCAACTACTACGATCATACTTTACTCTGAATAGATATGAAAGCGTTATAGTTAAAGTCGTCGCCCGTTTGTTATGCGCATCATCGATACAACATTCCGAAAATAACCATCAAAAGTTTCATAAGACACATACTTCTTATCATAGTTTAGTATAAAGGTTCACGGTACACCACAACTACGGAATAGCATTATGTAGAAATCTCAATTGTCGCCATTGTTTGATATACCTATTGCAACATGTGTTTTCTACCTTTTGGTTTATACTGACAACTATCGTTTGACAAGTCTCCTGACTTTGCAAAGATGCCCGTGCGGATGGACGTACGTTTGTGTGGTAGTGTTGCGCGATTGATTTGTTTTCATCAGATGAAAATATTCTTAATTTTTATAGACAAATTTTGTTGTCGATCCAACAGGTGACAGTGGAAAAACATTTCTAACATACTATTTGTGTACAAATGAAAGAGCTATATGATTCTTTAATGGTCGCACTGCAGATATCACTTACATGTACAGTGGCGAACAAATAGTCATCTTTGATTTGGTGAAAAGCAGTCAAGAACATATTAACTATGAAATCATTGAAGTGATCAAAACTGGAAGAGTCATGTCTACTAAATATGCCAGTCACATCTGCCATCACGGCAGAAAAATTAAAGTCATTGTTTTCATCAACGATCACCCAAACATGTTTAAACTTAGTAGTGATCGCTTTCGAATGTTTTATGTTCCTCAACCTCAACAATAAATGACAAAACTCAATTCGTTGTTATTATCCTTTAATAAGCAATAATTGCCCTAACCCTTATGCTAGGATAGTAACAAAACCTCATGAATAGTCATTATAACTTACGCTTGATTGTTTCTCTTAAAGTTTCTGAACCGGCAAAAGAATGTGTAGTAACCACATATCTGCAACACATTTGCTCCTGGATTATATATAGCAAACTTCCAACCGTTATGACTTTCAGGAAAGTTTGTAATCTCCATATCAGTGTTTAAATCAGCCATTTCACAATAAGGCTGATCATGTCTTTGGTCTCTAAATTGTTCGATCTCATCAGTACCAAATGGCATAACATCTACAGATAAAAAACCCTTGTACCGAAGGCATAGTTATAGCTTGTTAGATAAGCAAGCAAATAACTTAAATACAGAATACCAATTGGTATTACAAAATTCTTGTCTAAGTAACCACTTAGAACATTCCTTGCTATACATCAACTTTTAGCTTGCAAATACCTGGGGAATGTCGATGTGTTTTAAACATAGCACATGTCTCTTATGAGGCCCGTATCAAGGTGTGGAAGTTGCGTTATATTTACCTACCTGTATTTATTATATACCTAACATTAATACATTTGTATTTTATGCAAAACGTCGGTGACAAATCAGTCATTAACATGTAAAACTCTGATTCAGTATTACCACACTACCAAATTTGGCATTTGTTGAACGGGTCTCCATAGAAACTTCTTTCAGGGTACTGAATTTGTACGGTAACTACCCGCAATCAAGTATGCTTTTTTCCGGTTTAAAGAAAACTTTACCATTACAAATTTATTACAGCTGCAACGATTTTGTATTCATATAAAAATAACTTGTCAATCATATCATTTTAAAATCATTCTGTGCATTAATTTCACATATTGCTGCCTAGCAATGGCTCGAGAACATGCGACGCAGGACAAACAAAAAGCTACTTCCCCTAAAAATGGACTTAAAACTTTATCTTTGTTCATGCAGACGTCATTGAATGTCTATACAAGTAGGGTATGAACACAGGGGTTAGACACATATCCATGTTCTTTGGTCAGACTATGTATACTTTAACAATTGATCTATCTTGCAACAAACCTGGATTGTATATCACGCCAATAAATGTCCTGCAATCGGGCATATATTGGTCAGATGTACAGTTCATGTTTGTTATGAGTTAGACCACTTGTCCTAATACAAAGAACACGAATATGTCTCGAATCCCTGTAGGTATGAATAGTACACAAAAATAAATTGATCGATGACTTGTACATGTTTCTTCGTAAGATATACACAGTATTTGATAACGTTTAAAGGAAAACGTATTTATTTTGATCTTATCACGTGATGCATCTATTCAACTCAATATGGTTTGAATGTTTCAGTTTCCATTATAAATGTTTTAAATTGAAATTGGTGACTAGTAATTTATATTTTCAAAATATTTCAAGCGATACCTTCAAATATAAAGATATAGATTTATGTAATTCTCTTGATCACGGTGGGGAATCACGTGATCAAAATAATATTTAAACAAAAGTAAATTTATGCAAATGTTAAAAAATAATGAAAGTTGTTAAGCTTTAAATATGAAATGTATCCATCTATGGCGACGTTAAGTTTCTAGAACTACATAGGTCTCAATCATAGTCTCTTTCCGATTGTAATAAACACTTCAGTACACTGAACTAATTTAGTTTTGAAGTGTTCAGCACAATCAGAAGATGATTGTTATTGAGACTTGAGTAGTTCTATAATACGTTAATGTTGTCATAAGATAGTCTACTTTTTATAATCACAGCTGAACAGCTTTCATTATTTTATAACATTTTTCATACATGTATATTCACTTTTGTTTAGTGATTATTTTGATCATGTGATTCCCCACCGTGTTGATACTAAAGGATCTTTTTTAATTTACTGATATAGTAACAGAAATTTATTGATAGGGTAATGATAGAACCTGTTCTAAAACAATGTTGACATACGCCTTTCTTTCGTATTCAAGTTGTTTCTTCAAGAAAATAGATACCAGAAAGCCTTTTTAGTATTTGTTGCAATATCGTTGAAAAAATGCTCCGCAATGTTTATTATATGTACTTTTTGGATCGATTGGATTTATTCAATCGTATCCAAAGTTAACAGAGTATTTCAGACCCTTACGGCCGAACTCTTAACACAATTTTTTGTCGAATACGACCGAAAAGTAGTTCTATATATTCAATGAAATAAAAAGAATTGTAATGCATTACCTTGTATTCTGTTATTGATGAATAAATGTAAAACATTAAAAATTACTAAAAATAAACGAGGTATATGTTCTGTATATAGAACTAGTTTCCTACGCGGTTTTGATCAGAACAGTTTTCTAAGTCAGACCGAAGACACTAAAAGACACCTAGTCAGGCCGAATAATGTGTCTTATATCCGATGTTGTGTTTGTGATCATAAACTATCGGAACATCGTAATACGTTATCTCACCACTAGGTACTCTTGAATTTTAAATTACGAAACTCGAAATTCAACATAAAAAACAACGATTTTTTGTAACTCGCCAACGCCTCTATCATCAAAAGTGCTCGGCCTGACTAGTTGTCATTTAGTGTCTCTAAAGATTTTCCGAAAAACTAGTCTAAAATACGCCTTCATGCGTTAAGGTGTAAAACTGAAACTTATCAGCAAATTAACTCTACATAGGCACTTGTAGATGTCTTTTTGAAATATGACAACCTATTTTTATGCTTTAAACACGTTATAATTGTTGTAGTTTATGTAAATGCGTGGTTCGAAAATGGTACGAAAATGTCCGCATTTCGGCGAAGTCGATTCGTACCTGGGTACGAATAACAGTAAGAAATCACATAGATCTACATGTCTTAACTACGATTTTTATATATAGACAAAGCAATAATCTAAAGGGAAAATCAAATTCATTTCTCTGGTTTATGCTGTCATTTACAAAAGAACAAATATTAACTCAATATAAATTGTAACAAAAACTTTCAAACTTTACCAAAGTAGGAAAAGAATTAACATAAGTTTTCTTTGAAAGCTTATTTTCAGACTCCAGTTATATTGTTACACCTTTGTACTATGTATGTATATATACTAGTATTTTCGAGAATAAATATTGTTTAAACTAAACTTTACCACGATTCGTTTGCTACACTAAATTTTGGTGTGTACATTCATACATACATTAATTATATAGGAACATAATAATCATCATAATCATCATAATCATCATCATTATTACTTGTTACGAATTTCTGCTAGAGTCTAGTATATGTTAAATATGAAAGATAATAGCCTGCTATTAAAACATTCAGTTGTTGTTTTATACAAGTTATGAAAATTTAAAACAGTATGGTAGAAAGGCGGGTAATGACTAAGTGTGCGCAATGGACCCGGTATATTGCAATTCGCAGTATTTTGGGAATAGTTAATGTAAGCTGCAAGTACTTGTTCTACAATAGGTATATACTGAATCAATTTATAACAAAAGATTGATTTATCAATTTTTAGCTTTTCTTTGAAAAACAGAAGAGCCATTATCATAACCTTCTTGACGTCAGTCGGCACTGTCGTCTTGAATCTGGTTAAGCTTTCTTAAAATTCACTTTCTCGGTAACCATTAAAGCCTTGAAACTTCAGACAATTGCTTGGCATCAAACAATGGCATCTGTTGCCGAGTGGTTGAGGTCATTGACTAATGTTTACTTGTCCCTCACCGCTGTAGGTTCGTGCCCTATTTGGGTCGAATTCTTTTATGTCTGGGAGCTATCTAGGTTCTACCAAGGTGCCCGCTCGTGACTGAAATAATGCCAGAATTGGCACCCAGGGTCTTCCTCCTCCATGAAAGCTGGACGTTGCAATATGACCTTAGCTGTTGAGTGCGACGTTAAATCCGAATTAATGAATTGGCACAACACAATCAACCCTATGCGCATATCCCATAACTTTTGAATGGCATTAAAAGTTGTTCAAACTATGAATTTTCAGTTCAGTTTTGTCAAAATCCATTTCTCAGTTACCATTCACAGCTTATTACTTCATAGGGTAGTTAAACATAGTCACTGAATGCAAAATGTAAGCACATGGGTTCCTATCTCAAAAGTAAAGTTTACACAAATGGTTAAAGGTCAAAATTTGTGGACAGTTGTGTCTCCAGTTTATAACTTTACTCGTGCAAGGGTGTCCTGATATTTACACATGTGATGTGTACAATCTGTGTTGTCCTGATATTTACACATGTATGTGTGCAGACTGTGTTGTTCAGAGCCAATCGATCCTCCAGCACTTTCAGTCATTTGATTCATTTAAAAAGCAAAATTAGGAATTTCTTTGGTACAAATAAAGGTAATTTCTGTCAGTAAGAGATATGTCTTTATAAAATGAGAGCTACCTGTAAATATGGTACTGGGACTTTATCATTGATCGTCTTGTTTTGTAACATAACTTCGTATATTTCTTTTTCCGACCGGATTACATGAGCAGGTACCAATGTTGACACTTTTGACAACATTGTATATAGCTTTGGATATTATACTAGAAGATATGATAAAACGCTTTTTCGACTGATGTAGAACTATTGTACTCATAGATGTCAGTGTATAGTTTGGCGTAGGTTAGAGTTAAGATCAGAGTATCAAAATACCGTAACATACAAATGTAGAGCTAAGATATTAATATTTTGTCTGCTTGCAACAATATTTATTTCTTTGAAATGATATCTAAAAAGTATTGTTAACGTCTGGTAAGTGCTATAATTATACTTTATGTTTTAAGACAAATTTAACTTATTGTTAATCAATAATTTAAGGAACGGTCATATATTTGTAAAGGAATTGCAGAAGTACACAAATGACAAAGTTGTATTCTACTTCCAAATGACACACAACTGTGTCATTAATTATCAAACTAACAACAGTTATATAGAAGATACTTATGTCTCAGGCTACAGTGCTTTGAAGAATTAGAGAAACACTTTAAATTGTTTCTTTACTAATAGGAGAGTTACTTTTAATCCAATATTACATATCTGATACCATTTTTGTTGTTTTAATTATCAGTTTTTGGGATATTCAGTGCAGCATCCCGAGTACTCTCAGTTTCTCTTTTATCGAAAGGCTAGACGTCAAAAGTTGACATCTTCCCTCCTATACTCAATCATTTAACACCATTGACGCCACTGATAATCCCTGTTTCAAACTATATATTTCAAACTATATAAGACCGCCAATTAAGAAAAAGATTGTAAACACTGAATTACGCATTGAAATTTTATACAGTATAAAGTAAGTCAAAAATAAAATCTTCTATTTAATTCTAAGCAACGAAAATCAATTATTAGATACTCATGGAATTCGTTTGATGCTTTTAATCCAGTTATAGATTCTATCTCTTTTTTTTTTAAATTTTATAATATTTCTATAAAGATTAATTGTAGAAAGTAAATTTTAGTGAAAGAACAAATTTGTCAAGATCGACTTTTTTATATATCCTAGTGTTATGTCATAGCTACTATCAACGACAGGTACACTACATGATGAAACATTTTCACCAACAAAGTCAGTACCGTACACTCATTTCGCCCATGGCTTTGGCTATAAGTACAATTTGTAGGTATTATCAAATTTAATTTTAGACTTCTTCAACCAAACTCGCTAAGGAAACATAAAATCATTTATTGATTTTATCAACAAGCAGACATATATAAGGCTGATGTGACAGAAATGCCAAAGTCTCAGACCAATTTCATATCATTTGCAAAAAATAATAACAGCAAAACGACTTTCTTCCGAGGAAAAACAGTCAGGTTTATATCAAACTAACTTACCATTCATAAAGTTATCACAACGGTCACAAACCAATCGTATACATTTGAAAAAGCACGCGACGACGTCATTGAGACGCAATTTATTTTGACAGATGAACACTTTATAAAGTATGTGATTGCTTTCCTTTGTAGCTTTGTTAACGGACAGTTACACAGTATTGATAACAGTGTAGACAAAGCGTATCTTGGTATTGTTTCTTACGCTGGAGTATTTTTCTAACATTTAATTGTTCACAGTATTCTGTTGTGGTAACCAACAACAACAACAACAATATGGTTTATTGCATTAAACATTACACAATGCTTATAGCAACAATAATATAAGTCAAGTACAAAGCTTTTCGGAAAGGCTTTGTCATAAACATTATCAAGATGAATAAAATGTAATAAGTTTTAGTTTCTTATTTTGTGTGCATGGTAAAGAAATTTGTACAAATCGATTGATACAGTTTTAGAATTTTTTGATAAAAGATTCGAAAGTTTTTGTAAAGTTACCAAAGGCACGTAAAGAGTAAGCTAGCGCTCTCCTTTTAATTGCTGGTGTTTGTTTGATATAACATAAATATGACCCTATTATACAAACTATACAGAGGCCTTTACACATAATTGTTCAACCACAACGCATTAAGAAATAATGTTGATTCAAACAGTTCAATTTTTAGTTTCAATTTCTTTTTCTGTTTGAATATTTAATGATAATAAACGTCATGAATCGCTCTACCTTGTAGTATGTAGGAATACTACCTATGTAGGAATACTACTTGATTGATTTGTACTACAGATGTGTTTCATTGTCAGCATACAACAAATACATAAATGTATTATTTTTTTGATTTAAAGAGACATTGATTTATAAGCCGCTTACATGCGGCCACAACTAACTACATGCAGTATCCCCGATTAAGTTCCATAAGGAGAACAGCAGCCACCAGTGAATGACCAGGCGTAAAGTTAGTTTTAAATCCAATTGAGAAAACGCTGAAACAGCTTCATACAAAGGACGCTTCTGTTAGTACAATCAATGAAATACTGGTTACACTAACATTCACAATTGTATTAACTGAATTAAAGAGTTCAGATAACCTCATTCTTGTTAAGCAAACAGTTAGACAGGAAACAACGAACAAAGTATATTGTGTCAGAAACATTTATCGTGCACTAAATGAATGATTGCGCCTGACATATTTACAACGACGTCGTTTGAGTTATTGGTGTATTTCGGTTTGATATGCAAAGAATTAGCCAATATAGCCTTGTTAGATAGAATAAATAAAAAAAGAAAAGTAAATACTTAATTAGCCTGCATCGGCTAGGTAAAAGGCAACAAACAAGGATGTACATTTCTTTTTATGTGTATTTGTTTCTGTCAGTTTTATATTTCCCTCTTCCACAGTATTCATGAAAATTGTCCCAACGATTGCCAGGAATATAGGTAATTTGAAGACGAAGTGTGCTTGTACCTGGTACATACCAGACACACTGTATTCCACTGAGAGCGTTTAATTTTCAATTCAATTTGGCACATTTATCTTAATTGTGTGTTGATAATTGGATCTACATTTGTTGTAAGTTCTGTCAGAGTATAGAATAAACTTAGCAATATTGCACTGAAGAAAAATGTTAACAAACCAAACAAAAACTTCAGACTGGAAAATTCCTTAGAATATGGGCTTTACTTGTCACTACACAATACATGACATTGTTGGGAAAAGAAAAACAGTTAATTTCAAAAACAATATCAAATAATAAACAAAATAAATGGCTTGAACACACTTTAAACCGATCAACTGAGTATAAAAGACAAAGTAATAAATGGTGCATATAACCAGTTAATGAAAGTCAATAAGAAAACAATAAACCTGACTATGGCCGAAAAAGAAAACTGTTTACAAACATAAATAAGGCCAAAGTTTAAGGATTTACTTTCAAAATTAAAATCATAAGTACTGTGAATACTATCACAAAAATGATAAACAAAGACATTTCTCATTCGTATGATTATATTTGCTTTTGTTTAACGAATTCAGCCGAAATCTCCTCTTTGAAGATATCCTACCAGTTACAGAAGCGAAAGATTTATGCAAAACATCAAGTAAACCCGTATTCCTAATCGTAACATTATTAAATAATGTGTCGTTATCTGTCATAACATATTATAGTCAACGTATTTTCTTGCGTGTCATTTAAGATTAAGCAAGAAAATTTACGCCTTAATACAGACAAAATAAATGTGTGGTAAGGGAATTAAAGTAAATGAAAACGTCTGAAGTTAATCAAAATGACCAGAATATCAATACCACTCTGTAATTCATACTCTTTTTTTTGACCGCACTGAAATCGTCTTTTGTGTATAAATAGAAAAGGGCAGTCGTCAAGAATAACACATTTTTTTTATTATGTTTGCTGTAAGTCATCCATATTCATACACACGTATACTACACTTTTCCAATGCCAAGCCTATCAGCTACATCATGCAACATAACTCGGCAACTGTGCATCACAAACACGATCCACATTTCCAACTATTGAAGGGATAACTGCCTCAGAAAACCTTCCTGGTCTAGGCTTATTTCTATCATTAGCTCTAACGCTCACAAATGAAGACACCCAGTTGCAAAATGTAGCAAGTGATATGAAGACATCTTCAAATATTTTTTGCTGTCTTTGAAGTTTATATTGTTGTTTTCCTAATATGGAGCCTATGTTGTTAAAACACCTCTCATGTATAAATAGTAGTTTTCACTCATGTAAAGTATTAATATGTAAATGTAAGTGAAAAGAGAGGATCATGAAAATTCCACATACTCGTGAAAACATAAAATTTCAGCTGGAATGAAAGTTCAAGCCTAGGCGTTTCATTTGTTGCATTGTTTCTTACGTTGCATTTAAATACATTTTTGTACAGTAAATAGTACATTGTTTTTCAAACATGGTCCTTTGATACATCCAAATTAGTTTAACTGTGATTGTTTCCAGATTCGTATCCCTACGGGATACAATGCTATTTTCTATGCAAAGAAAATTTCATCACAGATAGAGTAAAGCATCCGATGAATTAATATTGAAAACCTGAAGGGCGTGTGACTTGCACAGCGTATGTGTTATGGGAGTTACAAAAAATGATAAATATAACATAACTGTAACAATTATTTATGTTCATTTTACAGAGGCTTTTTTGTTTGAGAATGTATTAAAGAAATAAAATTATAAAGGTGTTTCTAAACCTGCGTAAAAGGAAAGATAACAATGTTAGCAAAGAAACATAAATATATTGACAATTTATCACGCTTTTCTCCGAAAGCTAATTTACTAACTCAAAATGCCTAGGAATATACAATGTATTAATAATTATTTTGAACATTAAAAATATTACACACTGTTATTTAACAGTTTTGGTTTCAGGATATCGCATTCATCGTATATTAGGCTAACTAGACAATGAGGAAAATATATAGATTTTGGCAGAACTATATCGAACAAGCTATTGTAATGACTAACACCAATAAAAGAATAGATATAACACTGATTTGAATACGCGAGCGCATGCTTATCGCTGTAATATACAACACTAAATAAACTTCCCTGCAAACAGGGATAAAATCGAAGGACTTTATGTCTTCAGACAGATCTAATAATAATAGATGAATTGCGACGTAATAACTATCTCTCCGAAGTTCAAATAAACATGCCATTACGTTAGTTTCATAAAGTTATTCTGTTAGATAAAATGTGAAAAATATCTGTCATCATAAATGTTTGTCACTAGGTTAACAGGCAATGACACTGCTACTGCAACGTTGTTAAAGCACTGTGTACGTACTATATGTAACATTTCAGTTCAATATGATATCAAGATAGCTTGTTTTGACGCGACAAAGGACAAAAAAAAATCGTAAGCTGAGACAAAAAGTAATTATAGGTCACACATTTGATTCCAAATATACTTAAAATGAAAGACTATGTCTTGGAAAGCACTCACGGTTCTGAATGTTACGTGCGCAAATCAACTGAAAACACCTGCGTTATAATTGCTTACATTTTGTCTTGCAGCATTTCTATATGTACCAAATGAGTTATTATGTAATAATCGGAAAATGTATGACTTTATTTGTTTCTCAGAACGACGTAAGTACCAGTACCAGTGTATCATTATGGTAAAAGCTTGTTCCCAAGACATAGTGATAAATTGTTTGATAAGGCAACATTAACCGCAGACAAAGTACCTTAAAAATGACGACCAAATATCCTTCCATAGTTATTGCCGTTTTAAAACAAATTATCCTCCTATCATACTTATTATAATCTGAAACGAGCACAGCTTAACATAGTATTTGTAAGCTCCAAACGGCGATGCATATCAATTAGCATAGACATCTATTAAAGTTATACTTTGGTCCTCTAAATAATTCTTTCCTTTGCAATATTATCTATTATCAATTTAAACTTTTATCGGACATTTTCTATTGTTATGAAGCACAATTATAACGGAAAACAAATTCCTATGAAATACAACTGATCGATTTAAGTTGTGTTGAGAAATTTGTTTGTTCTTAGATGAAGAGGATGTATATCATTTTACATTTGACTAAACCTGTTTATGTGTTACATAATACTGGAAAGACAGTTTCAACATGTTTTACGGACGTTAATATTGCATCGATGTTAAGTCGTCTCGTACATGACTCGCTTGAATCCACAGCTGTTTAACAATCGGTCTCGGTCTTACCCGGCTTTTTACCGCTAGCTGTGAAACGGGGCATTAACGCTTTATTCGAATGAATTGTTGCATCAGGTGATGGAGTACTTTCATTATGGTAGCGGGAATTTACAAGTCATTTATTAAACTTCTTCACCGTATTGTTTTTAAATCTTGGGATAAGTTTCATCATCAGACTTGTGAGAAATCTTAAAATAACTGGTTCGGGCATTTCGCAGCCGTTAAACTTCCACATTGTTCCAATTAATATAAGTTATAGCTATTATGGGCTCAATTTTGTCACATTGCACTTTCAATTGGACAATTCAACCGTGAATAGCGTTGCTAAAACTGACGTAGGCTATTCAACGCGTATAAGAGAAAAAGAATATCTTTAGCAATAATGAACGTTCAGATAATAGATTAAAGTGTAACTGCTTGTGATAATATATTGTTCTTTTAAAATAGTTTTTACCTAAACGTATTTTAACTGCTTCAACAGCGTCAAATGCCAGAAGCTCTTTGATCAGGCAGTTCATTAAATTAAGAACAAATCTGATTATATTCTAGAAATGCTGTATCAATGAAATTGTCATATAAATTTTACAATCAATACATCTATTTTTTTTAATTCAGGAGTATGCAGAAATACAGGCATGTCAAGTTTATTTATTATGGCCATGTACTGACATTCATAAGCAAACATTTGATAGAAGATTGATTATATCTTTTACTAAAGGTCTTTGACAAAACTAGAGCTGTGATTTCTGCCTAAATGATAAATACACAAACACGTATCCAAAACAACTTTTTGTTTTAAATGTCACAATTTAGGAATGGGAGTACATCCCAAATAGTCCAGACTGTTGCTCTATCATCGAAAGGAAAGACGTCAAAATTGACATCTATGATCCTGTACCCAATTGTGTTACACCAGTGACGCTCTTAAAATAATTTATTAAGTCATCATAAATGCCTTTGCCTGAAGTATAAGTGTCAGACTATTTCCCCTTTGTCTGAAGTATAAGTGTCAGACTATTTCCTCTTTGCCTGAAGTATAAGTGTCAGACTATTTCCCCTTTCCAGTTATTCTTTGTCTAATGTGAAAATATACGTATTATCATTTATCATTTGCATACACAGCGCTATGGTAGCACTTCTCTAAAGGAAAAGAAGTCCCAGTAGAACATATGCCAATTTGCATAACATGAGTAATGTAACACAGTAACAAAAACAAAATGGTTCAATATAAAACATGAACAAGTAAACATATGACTATAACCAATATCTAGTTTCTATAAGATAAAGGATTTCGAATAAAAAGAACTGTTATTAACCCAGCGTTTTTACGATTCTTCGAAACTCGTTTAAATTTTCCTTTTTGGATCGATTGATTTATTCAATCGGATCCAATGTTAACAGAATATAGCTTCCAAACGGCCGAACTCTTTACATACAAACAAGTAGTTCCATATATTCCGTTGTTACGAATTATACTGTCCTCTGTTTTAAAAATTATATAGTAACAGATCTAAATAATATCAAAACATTTCAGAATAGCATAATATTATATTGTTGTTTTTCTTATAATTTGTAACTTAAATCAACGAGGAATCTGTTCTGTATAGAACTATTTTCCTACGCGATTTTTATCCCAACAATTTTCTTGTCAGACCGGTGTGACAAAAGAAATGTAAGACCCGTGAAATACGCATCGCTACACCGGATACACTAAATTCAGTGTTTCCGCGAGAGTGCGTTTTCTGCGGTTTTGAAGCACTCATTTTATCAATGAAGCAACAGAAATAGCAAAGAGCGTCTTCTGTGACGCAATTAAAATGTGTATGATCAAATTACTACAAAAACAACATTTCAAAATCTCTCAAAACGCTTCGAAATGCAAGATAAATCGTTTATAAAATGCGCTTCCGGTACGGGATATGCATAATTTTGACCCTATTCCGTCGTCGTTGTCGTCTGATTTCGGATCGACCCGCATTTTATACCATTGCGTTTTTGTGTGTGTTGATTCTTACCGTCATTATGGTAGACGCACAACAAGAGATGGTCGACGAACCTTAAAAGGGGAAACAAACACGTCTTTCTGAGTGGTTTTAATGATCATTTTGTAGTAATTTCGATCAGACTGTCACTATTGAAAGGGGTTTCAGTGTGCCAAATAATATCCAAGTTTAATGTCTATGGTTGAATGCAATTATGAAAAATTTGGACAAATTTGACTTTTGAGATGCAGTGACAAAATGGTAAGCATCCAGAGAGAAACACCTGTTGTCTTGCCAACCCTTTAATTACCCACCATTTTGTGATTTTTACATGCAGTTTTACAGAAGTATACTGCATAAAACTTCTTTAACATATAGTCATGCCTTTTATTTTTTTACAATAAAGGGTATGACCCTGGGAATTTCTAAATGACCCCCACATTCTGATACAGGGAATTGGCACCAAGGGTCTTCCTCCTCCACGAAAAGCCGGAAGTTGCAATATGACCTTAGCTGTCGGGTGCGACGTTAAATCCGAATTAATTGACACAATACAATCAACCTTATGGGCGTATCCCATAACTTTTGAATGACATTAAAAAAAATATTCAGTTCAGTTTTGTCAAAATCCATTTCTCAGTTACGATTCACAGCTTAATACTTCATAGGGTAGTTGAACATAATCACTGAATGACATAATGTAAGCACATGGATTCCTATCTCAAAAGTAAAGTTTAAACAAATGGTGAAATGTCTAAATTTGCAGACAGTTGTGTCTCCAGTTTATAGCTTTATTCGTGCAAGGGTTGTCCTGGTATTCACACATGGTTGTGTACAGTCTATGTTGTCCTGATATTTACACATGTATGTGTGCAGACTGTGTTGTTCAGAGACAATCGATCCTCCAGCACTTTCAGTCCTTTGATTTATTATATTACCGACTCACGTACTTCTTACATCAATAATGATATAGTAATGTGAGCTAGAATCATTATGCTGGATTTGTCCGAGTCGTTTAACGGATCATCGAGTACAAAGCGACTGTCCGGCATTTCGACAATATTGTTATGATAATGACCCTTTTATTATATACTTTTGTTATTTGTCCATTTTAACTATCTTGATTTTAAATGACTTTGAAGCACACAAAACGAAAATAAAACTAAAAATAGCACGAAATAGGCTATGTATGCAACGTAATCTATTTGACTTCATTGCATAAACAAGATAAACAAGACGCAACTATCCAATTATAAGCAACAATACTGATATCGTAGATATGCTAGAATTGTCTATGGGCCCTAGAGAATAAAGAATTTGTTGTTAATCTTCTTGCGAAAATTATAGTTATGCTTCATTCTTAGGTATACAATAGTCGTTCTTGAAAAACGCCTCCATAACGGGCGTATTTTGTGACAGTTTGGAACTCTTGTTTTTTATCAGATTTATAAAAAGAGTGTGGGTCTCGATTGATTAATGGTTAAAGCCTTCGCAACAGGAGATTCCGGGTTTGAACTCCTTACACGAGGTTTGTCATTGTGCAAACACACTACTGCCATGGATGCATCAGTACACCAAGTTGCAAATGGGTAGCAGCGATCAAAAACTCCCGTGCGGGATGACAGCTGAACTGAATATTCGAGAAGTAGCTATGGCGCTTTTTTCGTACTCGAACTTATTCAATTCGAATAAACTAATCAGAATTCAGATATTTAGCTTCATATTTACACATAAGTTATGACTAGTGCGCACTAGTAATACTTAGTAAAACTGACTTAATCCACGTGTGCAAGTGCGTAGACTCGGTAAATAGATATAGAATTTACTATGGTGTGTTATAGAACTATATTTTTTTTAAAAAAATTTCGTTTTGCAAAGTCAACCTATACCAAGAGATCTGTATCATTTGTTCGTATTGAAACAGATAAGATATTGAGTATTTTTCCTTCTATGACAAAGATTACAATTGTTCCAATGCTTTTAGTGTATATATAGATTAAACCAATTTCAATATTCTGTCAATGTCGACAGAAAAGTCTTCTCACTATCAGACAAAGAAATATTACCATATAGCTCATACGGACACGCAAATATTTGTTCCATGAATAGCGTAATTGTAGTCTGCAAATCATAGTTTCCGGTATTGTATTCCCCATGAAACAATTATGTAACTCTGTGAACGCAGAGCTTTCTTGTTTAATATTTATGGCCTTTATTTTTCTAAACACAATCAAATTTAAGAAATTTAACAGATCTTTTGAAACTACCCGCACGACACCACTAACCCTTGAGAGAGTTTACGTATCTCCAGGCAACGTAATTCAATATTCCAGTTTCAGATGAAAATGCATGTACAACCTAAAAACTGCTGTCGGTAGTATTAAAATTGTTTCTCCAGCATAATCCATTACCAAGTGAAGGCAGACATTTAAATGAAACACAACAGGGAATTACGCAGACAGCACGTGTTTCTTTAAAATGTGAAATTATATATATTCCTAGACAATTTAAATCATCTATCAAACTACAGACGCATGGAGATTTGATCACATGTTCATATTATTGAATTAAGCATATGAACTGTAAAAACAGATATGTCTGCTTTGATATGACGCCATCAAGAAATCGATACTTGTGAATTTGACGTTTGGTGTAAAATACGTAACATTTTGCGTGTTACCCCTCTCGGGGTTTTGGAGGGGCGGTTTCTATCTGCCTACGTTTAAAAGATAATCAATGAACATTAAAAAAGGTAAACATAGTTTAGACAATGATAAGACTGTTTGACCATACTGAAACAGGTTTGTTTTGGCAGAATCTAAAAGGTATAATCGTTTACTCATATAGTACATATTTTGTGTAATTTGCGTTTAATATAATATGTTTGTGTATGGAAAGATATTTTAAACAAATTTTACTGTCATTGGCAGTTCAGACTAGAAAAAGTAAAAACCGTATGAATTTTGATTTTAAAATGGTGCATACATTGACCTAAGTTGACACAGGAGCTAAGATAGCCAGAAACGTCGGAGACATAATAGTTTTATGTCAACATTTTATTTTATCTAACCAATGAAGTGTGTGTGTCTCCAATGGAAACATATTATCAATTATAATATTCTAAGGCTATTCTTTGCTGCCCAGCTATGTGCATACAACACAAAATGCTAGGTCTTTATATACTAGCCCCGCATGTAATGTGTAAAGAGAAATTCCTAAATTCGAAAAATTATCATAATTAAGATTTTATGACTATTTTTGCAATAATGTGTTTGCTATAACATTAAAATGTTAAAAGAATAATGGATTTTATTGATCTTTATGCAGAACATGTTTTATATTCGTAAAAGAATATGTACACGTTTTGCAGAATTACGTAATAAAACATCTAGCTAGAAATCCACAGACCCTGTGCCTTCCATTCAGTAAGAGAGACATCTACTGACACATTACACTATTGGTAATGCCAATGAATCTCTGGCACATAATAATAGCCATTTGTAAGTGAATTACTGTTTGGCCATATAATATAACGGTATAATCTGGTTAGAAAATCACATGGTTCATGATAAATAAGTCTGGCTCTATCAGAGGGTGAAAAATAAAAGTTTCTGTAAAGGGTACAGTGACAATCTGTTTTTGCAGACAAAATGACGAAATCGGCTAGAAATTTCAACTTTTCCCATGTTTAGAATAGTTTGTGTACTTTCATCAGCAGGGGAAATGACTAAACTTTTCTTGACTTTTTATTGCAATTTCGTCGGTAACTATGTCTAACGACTTGGCATGTACAACGGTCTATGTCAACAATGCGACTGGTTTACATTATTTTTGGAATGGAAACCAAGGTTGCCAAGTGTTGGTTTATGTCTTTCTTCTATTCATTTCTCATGAACAAAATTAATAACTACAAATATTTGCGGCTTTTCTACCACATAATTTTGTGCATTTCCATACCAAGGTCTTACAAATAATTCCCTCCAGAAAAAAATGCTATTTACAAATGACATGTTCTATTTATTCACCATCACGATGTAGTTTTCAACCTTTTTAGTTTGTTAGAAATGACATTACTGTTTAGCTTAGACAGCTTCCTAGCTTTTAAAATAATTGTTTGCAACATTTTCCGTAATGAAAACATGAACCACGCAACGAATGTTTCTCTCATCGAAATAAGGGATTGCACTAAACAACATTCCGAAATATTGGATAGCGTTTGTCATCTTGCTCTGTTAAGACATCTGCCGTAGATGATCAACAACGAAGCTAGTTTATTGAAATAAAAAGACTGACTGTAAAATACGTCACGCCATGCAAGAGTCCATGTCTTGTTTAATGCATTTTCACTATGTATACTTTTTACAGCTCGGGTAATATTAATCTCGGCGGGTAATATTTCCCAATATACCATGACATTGTCATGAAAAGCTTGTCTGAGTAATACGCTAGATGATAGACAAATGCAGTAAGTACAGGGGTAAGCAGCAGTACTTACATAAATTAAAATGTGAGTTATGCAGAATTCGGATAAATTAAAATTAATAGTACTTTCATTATTCTGTCGTCACAGTTACCACGTTTTTCTTCGAAAAATACAATATATAAAGCATAATCTCTTATTGCACGCTATCCACATATTGGACATCTCAAACCTTCTTCGAACCCTTTTTGAGGTATCGTATTATCCAGTTTTTTCAGATGGATGAACAGAAAAAAGACAGAGAGATACGGAATGATAGGGAACTTCATATCAACAGACTGACCGCTATTATTATTTTGATTAGGCCTATTGCGTTAGTGTAAGATCTAGAATCTCAGTGTATTTTACTTCTGTCGCACCAGCTCGTCTTGTCCGAATATTCCAATAGCCTAAACATGACAGACTTTATGAACCTTCTTTAAGTACCTCTTAAGGATCCTAAGAAAACGTTTCGTCACAAGGACGGCCGAACGGACAAACATACGTAAATTTACATACTAGTCCAGTTATGCTGAAACACGAACAGTAATTATGTATAGATGATATTTTGGTTTGAAAATTTGTGGTCTGAATAAAGAAAAAATAATCCACAAAATGCAGTTTTAACCTCACCAGTTTAAGTCATTTCGATTTTGTCTGCCGAAAGAAATTGAAGATTCTAAATAATTACAGCAGTTGTCTTTTTTAACTTGAACATGTCTGAAGTGTAAAAGCTGAAAACCAAATTGTCTGCACAATGGATACAATTTTACGATTGAATATTACAAAATTAATCTAAATATCTCAAGATTTTATACTCCGCGCACGTTTTCTTGAAATTTGTAAATGAAAAATGACACTGGCGATAATCTCTGAAAGTCTTTTATAAATCAAATTTTAGATTGAAAGAAAAGAAGTTTCGGAAGTATACATCTGGATTTGAAATGGTTATTATTAATTTAAACATTGCCAATGGAAATGTACATTCATATTTTTATGAGAAGTTAAAAATAAAATGGGTGTGTTTCAATCGTTTAAAACGTGACTTTGTGACTGACTTTTTGTCACAATACTTATAACTTTTAAATGGTTTAATTGATTCAGTTAATAGTTGTTTATGATTAAGAAAGATCAAATATCATACGTCCGAACAGCAGTTTCAGGCTTTACTTTTTTGAAAGCTTTCGACAACGTTACCATGGCGCCGTAATCAGAACATGTTACAAATGCATCGTCTGTGGATCAAAAGTTATGCAGGCTTTTTTTAATATGAAACGGCGTGTCATAGTTATTATTCTGATGAATTTGAGATTATATTGTGTTTAAAATCGCATAATAGCAAAATTATGTCTGCCAAATAAGTACACAATACGTAGATACATCAGCGTTTTATCTAAAACATGTCCGAATTAAGACACAATTTAGTAGTGCCGAATTACCAGATAATTTCAGATAAGAACCAGAATGTCTACTCTCTGCACAGATTTTATATTCATTCTTGACTTATATAGAGAAAAAATAGAAATGTAATTCTTTTGTAACGTACACTAGACATCAAATTGACATTATCTGTCGGCACTATATAATCATTATGTCATTACGACGTTCAAAGGGGTAATATAAGTCTGTAATATCGGGTGCCTTTATCGCGCTAGGAAGAAACGACAGTGTGCTAATCGAACAATAAATGGATTTGTATAAAAAACAACATAAACTATACGTTCAGAATCCTGTTTCTGACAAAGAATAACAGCACATGGTTCTTTATTATATCTACTTCTAGATTATATCACCCTCTTTATGGTACAGATAGTAATTTACTTTATAATTTAATATCTGGACCAACCAACAATCTCATTAAAGTTTGTGCCGTAATTTTACGGCAGTGTTTAGAATTGTATAATTGGCACTACGGTTTACAATGTCATGCCTTTATAAATTTATTTTAGATAGTATAGACATAGCATTTGATATGATAATATTATATCTTTTAGATCTTTTAGAAATTAGCCTCTCTCTGATATTTATACTTTGGTTTTGATAACAACAGTGGGTACCATGGATGTGCAGTAGATTGCAAGGTAATAAATCAAAACGCTTGCAGACGCTCAGATATTTGTCTTTCGAAGCACTGCCGTTGCATGCAGATAAGCGATATCACGGGTAATAGAATTGTCTTTCTTCTGATCAAAAACAGATAAGACTGCTGGATTGTTTAGTTCATTTGCTCTAAAGGTGTTTCTGAATGGGTTTAATGATATCATTACATTTCAGTTTTCAAAGCCACATGTCCACAGAGAGAATCAGCAACCCGGCGAATCTTTACGAATTGTTTCCAAGTTAAGCGCTTAAGCGATACTCACCTCATTGACCTGAATAATGATATGGTAAGATTTTACATCTTTGTGTAGGCCAACAGACTAATTTTTTCTGGACTTTAGCGAAACATTTGAAAAAGGTTGATAATTTTAACTACTCTTCAAACTTAAAGTCCTATTACCCTTCAAAATGGTCACATTGGTTTATAGTTAAGAATGATGCTCAAAACACAGTGGATGTTTTAAAAACATATATGAAATAAGTTTTACCTGGTTAGTTATGTTATTGATAAATACAGACTAGGATAAACATAACTAAAAGGGTTGATTTTTTATTCTTGACTAGGATAGTCAAAACCATTTTTACAGATTTCCTCTATATTCAATGTGAATAAAACTGTGATACATATCGTTTTTTGGGGTTATAATTATGGCAACGTTTATTCTAGGAGTATAAATCACTGATTAATAGCTTAATATTTAACATGTTGATGGTCACTTTGAACGGTAATATCACTATGAATTATAGCGTCTGTCAACATGTCAACAAGTAGGTTTTGTTCGTCTTAACAGAAGCCAGACAGTATTCTTGGGGGCGAACATTCTGAGGAAGTACCATTTACATCTGCTACATCACAGGGCTCTGTACTCGGATCAATGTTTTTCTTTATTTACATATACAATAGCTTTTCCCATCTATTAACAAATTCCAGGTCAGTCTGTTTGTCGACTCCTATCTATCTCTCTTATATTGTCGCCCAAAACTACCCCATGCGCTCAGAACAATGGGAAAATGAAGAGCACTATGAGTTTGAATTCTATAAATAAAAATACAGTCAAAAACAAGTACAGTATCAACTTTATCGCATTATCTTTGAATTATTTTTCAGTGCAAAAGTCTTTGTGTAAAGTTTCACTTGGAGCAGTCATATCATATCTGAGAAATAATCACAGTTGCAAATTAAAGTCTTGTCTTACAAAGAAGATGAAAATGCCAGATCACTGGTGTAGAATACCCTTGTCCGGCCCAGCTCGACAAGGCTTGTACAATATGGCACCACACATATCAAGTCCCGTATCAAAGTGTTACATACGGTCCAGTGTCGAGCTGAACTTTGAGTGAAGCGAAATATCACTTTTCATTTACAGTGTTACAAGCAAGTCGGAAAGGTCAACCGTCTAGCACTGTATTGAACACAGGAGAGCAGATTAACGAATTACAATATTTTATAATATACCATGTTCCTCTGGTCCTATATGCAGAACCAAATGAGGAGTGAACTATGCATCTTGTAAACAAGTAAAAATAAACAGCAACTATAATAAATTTTCATTGTTTCCGCGATGATGTATTTTAATCGTTTTCATCGATGTATTTACAACAGCAACAACATATTTCTTTTTCTGGTTTTTTTTTGTCAGCTTTAATCTCAAAATTAAGAGTTATTACGTGTACCAATATGAAGTACATCAAGTTGATATTTAAACGAATTAGTCTGTCTTGATGTGTGTATATTCTTGAATATTTTGAATTATGTATGTATCAGTTATTTTATTTCGGTGTTTCTCTTCGAAATTTGTCACTGGACTATAATTATCTAAATTGTATTCTGTAGAACAATTCAATGTAGAAGGTAATATATAATCTATTTACAATATAATGAGATAGAACAATCAATTTAACCTGCAGCTGCTACATTAACATTTCCGTCTATGGTCAATTCTTTGCCTTACTCACTTATTAACTGCTCTGTCAGCAGTGATAATATAGTTGGTGCCTATGTGCATTGATTATGGATGCCAACGGACAGTATCACAAACAGCGTAACATTTGGTCACTGTAATCGGGCATATTTCTAGAGTCATTACACTCGAGTTTAATTTTGATTGTGGTAGTTCAGGCTTCTGTTGGTGATCGAGTTTAGGTGATATGTCATAATTTTGGTTTATCAGAAATCATGCCATGTTGTGGCCGAGAATTTGTCGCAAGCCCCTTTTTCTCACCACAAATACAAAGAGGACGTGTCCCTTTTGTCCTTACTTCTCCTCCACCCTTTTCTGACCCATAGTCTTTACTGCTCTGTAGAATATAATATATAGTTATTTCATTATCATTCCAGTACTGGGTCTTAATAAAATTAATCCATGTGTAAAACGTTAACAATCAAAATGTTATGAAATAATCCTGTAAGTTCCCACAACAAAGATCATACTTAGAAAATGAAGATGCGGCATATATAGAACACAAAATATGTCAAGTACTGGTAACAGCATTCAAAAGCTATTAAAATTGTTAAGTAGTATTTGAATCTAACGGCAATTATTACACTATAAGAGCTTTACGTAGTGGATCTTAAGAAACTCCTTGAAATGCACGCCAGCAAATCGCCCAATTTTCCTCGAAAAAGAGGAAACGCGGTTGGCAATATTTTTCAGGAAAAGATAGGGGCCACCAACTCCGGTAAAAACTTTTCCTGGTCTTAGTACAGTTATAATATACATCACTTAATTATACCCTCGGGGAATGCACTCGAAAGAATGTTAGTGTTAGTTTCGAAACGTACATTTGGTAATTTTTATGATTTATTGTAGTCGCTAGGATTTACACGTACTTCCTGCTGTAGAAACACGTAAAGCTACACGTTGATTTTGTGTAAATATCGCCATAAATGTTTCACTTTATGTTAATGTCTAATGTTGATTATTACGATGTGGCCAATGTCTCTTTTTTCATACTCTTTACCACTTCAGCTTTTTTGTCTTGAATTTGCCCAGAAATAAAAGCTTTAATAGAATATAAAGTATAAACAGATGGGTAGAGAAGAAGTGGGTCTGTATTTATCTTCATTAGCTAAAGGTCTAAGAATAAAACATAGTAAACGGTAGCATTTTCAAAATATAAAACTTATAATCATACAAGCTGTATCAATCAACTGTAAGCATAAACATTTGAATACTTGTTGGATATAGATTATATAGCAGATCATGTCTAGACTGATAAGATGGAAGGGGTTATTTAAAAAAATGTAAATGATTATCCCTTTAACCGATTATACAGTCTCTTGAGTCTGTAGATTCTAGGTCCAGACAACGCTGTAACTTTCAGCGTTGTTCTTGTGTTAAGTGTAGCTTTAGCTAATCCTTGAGCACAGGTGACTTGACGACACACATGTAAGAGGCCCAGATAAAACAGTTATATGTGAATAATACATATGTTACTATATATAGTAACAAAATTGTACTGTATTATGATGATTATCTTTACGGTCAAGGCATTATAAATTAATTGGACCTAGCGTGAGGGTCGATTATGCTATAACACGCGACGTCAACGTCTACAAGTGACGTCACTTCTTGAATAAAATGGCCGCCACGTGCCATTATTCTTCCTGGGACCGATTATCACGTCCCTGCCCGCCTCAGTCGTGTATTATCATCTAAGTATTAAATTTGAAAAACAATTGTAATTACCCATTTATTTTCTATGAATACATGGTATTCAATATCAAACATCATGCGATCAAACTATTTATTGTTTTGCTTGAAATGTTAACATCCTTTGTTGCGTAAGTACATGCAATAAAGAAAGTCAGAAACCATGATTACATATGTCCACACTGAGATCTTCTAAAAATACATTTCATATTCTTTCAATTTCGTATGTCATTTGTTAACGAAGGTTGTATATAGTTTATATATATTTCATAGATCATAGTCATTTCAAGTCTAAGTCATATTATTGTCAATAATTTGAATTTGTATATGACTATTTTTCAATCATTTGAAAGTAGTCGACCTGAAACATTTGCCAAATTTGAACAAAACGTAGTGTGATATTTTGAACGGTAATTAAGGTCTTATAATGTAAATACAACCTTTTCTGCATTTCTGTTTCTTGTCGCAAAATGATCACATGATCAGGTTGTCTCAGTCGAACACTGCAAATAATTTATTACCTGTCTCGTAAATGTTGTTACGGTTATGGTGGTCATCCAAATGTGCTAGCAGAACTATTAAAACATTTTGTTGATTATTAAAAATATGTTTTATCGTTAAAAATGTATTCCTCTTTGTTGCTTGTTTCTTGTCCAATGTGTAACTTGTAAATTCTCACCAGGAAATAGCAAACAATGTTAGAGGACAATTATAGAAGAAATAATGACAGGTGGTGAAAAAACTATGTCGTATAACTCAGTCTTATGTTACTCTTTCAGCACATTATTCCTCCTTTGCATGACTACAAACTGTTTAAAATGAACTTATTTTAACTTCCTTACAGGGGGACAGTTATATACAGTGAAGTATGCATGTGTGTAATTATGTTACACGCCAAACTTTAAGATTGAAAAAAGATAAAAGCTGTTGCATTACAAGACTTAATCGTGCAGGTAAAAGGTGTAAACGTCTTGCATCATGTGGGTGTAGATTTTTGAATATTTGCACTAAATATTATTTTTAAATGTAATAGTTATTTTCATTTTTGAGAAATAGGAAGTTGAATGATAGTTCCGCGAGTTGAAAAGAAAATACCGAAGAAAAATATCTGCAGTGACTTATCCATTAAATAATCATTGTATAGGAAACCATTCACGGTTTGGAATTTGGTTAAGGCTGAACGTTTTTACTGGCATTAGTGTAAGAAAAACAAATATTATATCTAAAGTACCTCTTCAGGAAATACTGTAGCGCAGCTTACGAATACAGAAAGTATATGCATGGGTAAATTTATGATTTTACGCATTCTCTAGAATAGAAACACAAAAATATTATGAAGGGTTTCAAAAAGGTCAACATATAAACAGAAAAATACAAGTGCCAAATGTTATATTCAATTAACTAGTAAAAGAAAAGAATACCATACAATATGAAGACAATGACAGACTTTCACAAATATTGGTATATCGAGCAAGATGTTCTAACCTACATTAGATTGTTTTCCAATCGTTTCTTGAACAAGAAACTGGTCCCAAAAGGATACTTTTATAGTTGTTACAATGGAACTTGTCTCTGGATGACTGCATGATTATGTCGCTCTGCATGTTTCTATATGCCTGGAAGTGTCCGCCGAATAATCAGTCTATTTAACAATTCATATCGCTTTATATAACAAGCACAGTCCTGAGCTAACATTCAGAAAACTGTGTGCAAAAAAAGCAAACTGTCTTGAGGGGTACTTCTTTAGAGATATTCATATTCTGCCGAATATAGACCAAGTTCTTGCATTCTTGCACGCGCGTTTTGTGAAAGCTACCCTGCGTTCTTAGACGCAAAGTAACATTTTATGATTTCTTAAACTAAAGCTATCACTCAAAGTGATTCTAATCTCCACAGAATGCGGTGAATGTACATAAACAGCTTTTGGTTAGTCATAAAAACGAATGGTTAATACAAAATTAAGTACATAGCTACATGGTATCCTTTTTTCAAGGGTTGATATAATATAATACACATAAGG
The DNA here is from genome assembly GCA_022818135.1 of Saxidomus purpurata. Taxonomy (NCBI): domain Eukaryota; kingdom Metazoa; phylum Mollusca; class Bivalvia; order Venerida; family Veneridae; genus Saxidomus; species Saxidomus purpurata. The sequence goes on along the minus strand of JAFMSR010000003.1, from coordinate 41,148,878 downwards.
AACAGGAATGCTTGTTATTCGGCGACCGAACCTTGGCAAAGCAATATATATTAATTGTACTTATTTAGACAAAAAATAGAACTCGCGTTTTGGGTGGAACGCAAAGCAAATCGTGTGATTACTTAACTTCGCTAAAAGCAGATAAAATGTTTAAATATCTAGTTTGTCTTGATTTTATACCCTAACATATATATTTTACGATCTTTGTAATTTATTATAAACACCAAACAACTGCGACGAATAAAAAAATTGGTCAAAAGTGAGTTACAATCTACAAACATTTATGGTACAAAAACTATCCAAAAGATTTTACCCGTATAAATAAACCTTTTTATGTCTCTTATCACAAAAATAGTGAAGGAATTATACACAAATTCAGAAAAATACAAAATAGAAAAAAAGTCTTTGATCACATTACCTTTATAGCGAAGGGAACAAAAGGAGTCCAGATGCTAAAATATTAATCCAACTTCCGAATGTCTAGAGTCTATTGTGTGTTAGTAGATATAAAACCAATACACCACTGGAAAATGAAAATATGACAGTCTTGATTAGGCGGTCGCCTCGGAAACCAATAAATTGTTATTGCCTTTTATGAACTCTATGGGCAACAGCTAAAGTTTCGGGAGGAGATTTTTATCAGGCATAAAATAATCATACTTCTCACTGTAAAATATAGCTTAATGCTTTCAATACGCTCTTGCTGTCGTAATAGTAAATATACTTGTATTTCACTCAACGAGCAACTCGAAAATCGTTCATACATATAAACTTTCTTTCTAGCGAAAACTCCTTTTATTTACATGAAATTAATCAATTTTGCTATTTTGTTTGTGTATGTTGGTGCAACTTCAGACCATATCCTGTCGTCCATTACTTAAATGGTTCGATTATTTCTGCTGTTTTCTGTAAAGTTTTTATAAAATTTCAGACAATGTAGGATTAAGTTTACAATAATTTGTTTTATTTTGACTGCGAAACTCAGTGGTCTTACTTCGCTTGCTGTCGAAACAGAATCTTTGATCAAACATATCACATCTTAGAGAAAAAAACAACACTTATTTTGGTACCAATACACAGTGGGGTGGTCTGATGTATATTGTTAGGTACACCTTTAGTATGCTTGACGTCGAATGAAAGCGGACTGTTCTGTATTTCAAAGCGAAAATTGTAGAATCTAAACCACAGAAGCCCTAAGTGACATGGATTAAAACTGTATACATACGCCTACTTTGTTATGATTGGATAAAAATAAAGAATGCAAATGCTCCTATATAGTTATATCAACAATCAGGTTCTATTAATTTAAAAACTGATTCCAGAAACACTAGACAAATTCTTGTACAGGGCATCAGTATTTGAACTGCTTCAATTTGTATAATGTTATAGCAATAGTTATAGTAATAATAATGTATTGTTTGTTTTTATAGCTGTTATGAAATAGAATAATATCTGTGACATAGGTAGATGGCCATGTATTGCCCTCATAATATTTTATTTAATGGCTATAACACGGGCATTGTTAAGTGACATACCTTACTTCAAGCCTATTATATACTCGAAACATAGATACATTTGTTCAACGAAAAATGACTCATTCTACCACAATTTATCAATATAGAGGCCTTCTGTAATAAAACGCAATCCACCCATTAATTGTACAACAACAGCTTTACATAGATTATTGAATGTTTTAAGTTACTGCAACATATTTTAAAAAGCTGATTTTATCAATAAAAACCGGAATGCATAGCTTAAACGTTTAGGTAAAGTTAAAATACTTCCGAATATTTTATTATCTATGTTTTTGAGCTTATTTGCTTTGTCATCAGTTATATGGTATGTGCCTTTAAACCAACAAAATGCTTACATTTAATGAAATAGTATTTATGCTGGTTTATATGATACTGTCACTTCGAAGATTTTGAACGTTTTCAATGAAAACTAAAAAGTTTTTAACTTATGTTCATCTTATGTTTACATGTAGTGTTTTGCGAAGTTTCGACTACTCATCCATGTTTGGATTTCGGAGTTTACTGTATATTGCCAGACGGAAGCCAAGATTAGAAAATGTGTTTTTTCCATTGCCTAGCAAAGTAAAGTTTTTTTTTTTTTTATTATCATTTATTTCAACATATATGATTTATGAGATATACATATACTTATTTTCATACAAAAACAATATCTGATGTTAAAATCCCTTGGTAAATATGCTGATTCACGCTTAACACTTCAAAACAGTATTGTAATTTAATTCAAAATGCATTAAAAAAAGATAAAGAAAAGAGGAAATATGATTTGTGTGTCGTCTCCAGTGCAGGTTTGTTCTTTCTGTTATTCAGTCTTATACAAACATATATAATAGTCATCGTATACAACAAGGTACGAGGTTTTGTTGTGTAAAAACTTAGAAAATATTAAGAGTTCCCCATTTTAAATTATGATATTGAATTTTGCCATTCATTTCAGCTATTTCTTTTTCTATCCTGATTCTGTTTTTCAGATAATTAATGTAAATGTCAAAATGTGGTAACAAGGTACGAGGTTTTGTTGTGTAAAAACTTAGAAAATATTAAGAGTTCCCATTTTAAATTATGATATTGAATTTGTGCCATTTCTATTTTTCTATCCGATTCTGTTTTTCAGATAATTAATGTAAATGTCAAAATGTGGTAACTTTTTTCTGTATTTCATTTGAAAAATAAAAGACTTCATCAAAATGATAAGAAAGTTTACAACATTAGTTTTCATGTTATTTTGTAATATTCCAAAGCTTATGTTTTCTAAATTGAAATGAATAACAAAGTTATGTCTTTGTAAAAACTCACTTAATCTATTCCATAAAATTTGAGCATAAGTACATGTCCAAAATAAATGTTCTTGACTTTCAGGATGCATATTACAGAAGTCGCATATATTTGTGTTAGCTATGTTCATTTTTAACAAGGTCTTGTTTGTGGGTAAAATTCGCATGATATATTTATACTGGAAATTTCTCATTTTTGTGTCAATTGTTGCTTTAAAGGTCTGAGAGTATACTCTTTTCCAGTTAATGTCGATTTTATTTAGAGTGTTTTCCCATTTTATTTCCGATTTCAGTGACATTGAGTTTGAGTTAACGTTGAACTGTTTTGTGTACAATAATTTGTTTGGCGTTTTCGATTGTTTTAGTGCATACAATAACTTCGGTTTAATATCATATATTATGCCTTCTGTTTTCAACATTTCTTTTAATCTTCTTGGAATACTACTAATGAGTTGGTAGTACATTAGAAAGTCACTGTTTTCTAGTTCATATATACGCTTAAACTCTTCAAAGCAGTAAAAAGTATTTTTTCTGTAGTCAAAAAAGTGTTCTATATTTGTTATTCCTTTTTCATGCCATTTTCTTTTAAAGTAGAACGTATTTTTGTCTTTTTTTATATTTGAATTATTCCATATGATCTGTTTACCTAACTGTTCCAAAGAATTTGTTTGATTTATTTTTGTCCATGCTATTAGAATGTCACTTAGAAATTTGTTTTCTTTACATATACTTTTTACATCATTTTCAGCTAAATTACATTGAAATACAAATGTGCCACATACTTTATCTAATATATCTCTGTAAAATATACTCCATAGTTTACTTGATTCATTTTCACAGAATTTTTTAACCCAACACGCCTTGATTGCATTTAAAAATTTATTTAGGTCTATCATTTTTATCCCACCTTGTTCATAACTCAGCTGCAAAACTTCCCTTTTGACCTTCTCTGGTTTTTTATCCCATATAAAATTATACATAACTTTTACAATATCTTTTATTGTGTTTAAATCAGGATTTGGTAGTACAGTTAAAGGATATATTAGCTTTGGTATTGCAAATGTTTTTATAACAGTGATCTTTCCTAGGAGAGTTAGTTTTCTGTGTTCCCATTGTTTTAAACAATTTTTAAAACTATTTAGTTTAGGTTCCAAGTTAACTTTTTGATTTGTTTCAGGATTGTTTGTGAATACCATGCCTAAAGTTTTCGCTGATTCAGAGGTCCAAATAAATTTATTTTTTGGGCTTAATTTAATGTTTGTATGGTTCAGCGATCCAACACGCAATACTGTGGTTTTGTGATAGTTTAATTGTAAACCTGCTATATTTCCGAAATTTGTAATAACACTGACTAATTCATTAAACGATGTTTCTTCTCCATTATTCAGAAAAGTTGCATCATCTGCAAAAAGTGTTTGTTTAATTTCTTGTCCATGTATTGTAATACCTTTTATTTGTTTATTAATTTCTATATAGTTTGCGAGAGGTTCAATACACAAAATGAACAGCAGAGATGAAAGTGGACAACCTTGTCTTAAACCACGCTTTATGGGAAATTGTTCGGTCAGATGACCGTTATTTATGACTACGCTATTTATATCGTTGTAAAACAGCTTTATCCAGTTTATAAAAGACTGTCCAAAATTAAAGTTCTCTAAACATTTGAAAACAAAAGAATGACTGAGGCTGTCAAATGCTTTTTCAAAATCAGCAAATATAAGAAGCCCTGGTGTTTTGTTGTCATTTAAGAATTGTATTGTTTCAAATATAAGTCTGACATTTTCGCCAATGTACCTATTTTTCAGAAACCCTGTTTGTGCTGGATTTATAACAGCATTTATTACTTTTTTCAATCGATTAGCAATTGCCTTTGTAGCCATCTTATAATCCACATTTAGTAGACTGATTGGACGCCAATTTGATAGGACAAGTGTATCTTTTCCTTCTTTTGGAAGCAACGTAATTATTCCCTGCTTCTGTAATTCGGTTAAATGATTATTTGTATATGAGTAATTTAAAGACGCAATATAATATTGTTTTATATTTTCCCAGAAAACCTTATAAAATTCGCTTGTTATGCCATCTGAGCCTGGACTTTTATTGTTTTTCATTTCATTTAGGGCTTCGAAGCATTCGTGTTCTGTTAATATACCTTCGCATAAAGATTTCTGATTCTCATCTATCTTATTCAAATGTAAATTAAAGAAATCATATTTGGATTCCAAGTCCGGCTTTTTTGAGTAAAGAGTTGCGTAAAATCTTTTTTGTTCCATTAAGATTTGGTCCTGATCAGTCACGTCTTTTTCACCAATTTTGAGTTTGTAGATAGTTTTTCTTTCAGCATTTCGTTTTTCTAAATTTGCAAAGTATTTGCTATTTTTTTCGTTTCTCTCAATATTGATTGCCTTACTACGAATTAAAAATCCATCAATTTTTGAGTTATATATCTTTTCAAGTTCTTGTCTTTTTATTTCCAATAGAGTTTCTGTATCGTCTACACCACTATTATTCATAATTTTAGTTTCCAAATTATATATTTCTTTAATTAATTCATTTTCTTTTTCAATTTCGTCTTTTTTCTTTTTTGATGCATATTGTATTGTTTCATTTCTGATACTTCCTTTGATTACTTCCCATAGTGTGTTTGGGTTGCATTCTTTGTTTATTTCAATTGTTTCATTTATACATGTTCTTATACTTTTTTTATAGTCTTCGTCTTGTAATAAACTATTGTTTATTTTAAAATACCCTGGTCCTCTTTTGATATCGATTAAATTAATGTTTAAATTTACGATCGAATGGTCAGTTTTATAACCAGGCGTAATTTTGCAGATCTTAGTGTTATTTACTAGCGTGTCTGATATCAAAAAGTAATCTAACCTGCTGTATATTTTAGGTTTTGTATTTGAATGCCACGTAAATTGCAACTGCATAGGATTTTTGTATCGCCAAATGTCCACCAGATTTGCGGATTCTATAATCTGCTCAATTATTTTTCTACAACGTATATGCGTATCATCCCTACCATTCTTTTTGTCTAGTTTTGTATTTATAATTGTATTAAAATCTCCTCCGATTATTACGCTAGTGTTACATTCTTTTAATAGTTCATCTTCTAAATCTCGGAATATGGTTGTATTATCTTCATTTGGACCATATACATTATAAATAGTTATATTCTTTTCATTATAAGTAAATTCGACCGAAATTAGTCTCCCACTAATTATTTCTTTATAAGTTGTATTATTTTTTGGCACTGATTTATTGAATAAAATTGCTACTCCCGCCTTGTTTCCTTTGTTGCCACTGAAAAAACAATCCCCTTTCCATTCTTGTTTCCATCTATCTACTAAGTCATGTGTGGAATGCGTTTCTTGAAGCAAACAAATAGAATACTTTTTTTCTTCTAACCATTGAAAAATTTGTTGCCTATTTTTAACATTAGCTAAACCTCGTACATTGTAAGTGCATATTGAAATACTATCCATAAAAATATTTAAGAGTAAATCTAAAGGTAAGTTGCGACTGGAGACGATATTTTTCTGAAAAGAGTATCATATCTATCTTAAAAAGGTGTTACTTAAAGAGATCAATTGGCGTTAGTATAATATCCAAATAATTTCCGTAAGATAAGAAATGTGTTTTACATAACATTTTGTGATAAGTACGAGTTAATTTATAATGATGGTGAAACTAATATATTTAATTTTGTTTCTTAATTTGCTTCTAATAGCTTTTACAATCTTAAAAATATTTTTTTAAATATTTTATCCCAAGTTGTGTGTATACTTTTTCGGCAAAAAGAGTAAAATTTACATAAACACATGTATTAGTCGATTTAAGACCACAATTATTTATGGGTATACATGTATTAGAAAAACATACATATCTCTGCGTATGTTCAAAAATGAAAATGTATAAACAAGCAAACAATCAGATAATAATATTCATATTGCATGTCAGTCAGAAGGAAAATCCATAATATATATGTATCTGATAATATACATGTGCGAACTCATTTTCTCACCATTATTTGTTTGAAACATTTAGGGTACAAGAAATGTTCAACAAAGAAAAAACATATTGTTTAACTTATCACTTGTGCAAATATTTGCACAGCGCTCAGTTCAAAAACAATTTATACGTTTATATGTTGTCTTATTAATTAGAGAAAAACAAATACACAGAAGCCACAAAACAGTATTCGAAATAAGAGTAGATATACTTATTGTTTGTCGGTATTATTTCTAATTCTTAGTTTAAAACGATTGAGAAACATTTAATTTAATACATTTTTAACAACACCAAAAAGTATTTTGTTTTCAAAATACCGGAGAAGTACAAAAAAACGGAACATTGCAAGTGACTTTCATTTTTACCGTTACAATATACATTGTATTCAGTATGTTATAAAAACTGAGAACATTTTGAACCGTTTTTACAACGAAGTATTTACAATGTCTGTGTATATAATCAAAACACTGTTACTTATTTAGATCATTCAGGTGTTACACCAAGTTTCAGATATAATCTACATATCACTTTTAATAGTTTGACACAAGTATATTTGTATTCTTGCCCGTCATAAAAATGTTTCTATATTTATCTATTTGTCTTTAATTTCATCACTTTTTGGCCACGGTAGGTTAAACCAGGTTTCATATTCCCTGTATTTTACTTGGTGTTTATTCCCTTCTTTGTTTTCATAGAATATTCTTCCTTTTTTGGTCCATACTGATTGAACCTCATCCGGCATCTTACTTTTTACGCAAAGGAATGCTTGCTGGTTGACGTTGGTTAGGTCTTCTGTTATGAACAGCTGGCTACCTTTAAAATTTCTCAGATTGTTCATCACCATGTTCTTCGAAAACCGTGATATAAATTTAACTATGACCTGCCTTCTTTTCTTCTGTTTTTTCGGACCCAGCCTATGTGCTATATCAATATCGTACGCTGTAAGTTGGAGCTTTGGAATGAACTCATTTAATTTATCTATCACTACTTGTGTTGTCTGATATGCGTTTTCAGTTCCATTTTCTACAAGACCGTTGATTCTTATATTATTCGATCTACTATATTGTTCTAAATCATTCATGTATTCTGAGTCTTGTTCACTGTAATTTTCGATTGTATCACGTAACTGATTATTTTCTTCTTTTTGGTTGTCAAATCTTTTGTTTAGGTGTTGTACTTCAGACCGCAGTTTATCATTTTCAAGTTCTTTTTCGAATAGCTTTCCTTCAAGAACATCTATTTTCTTTTCGACTGATTTGAGCAGATCTTCTTTCATTTGCTGAATCATGTCACGTATCTTAAGCCTTAATTCGCCGTCATCTTTCGTGATCATCTGAGACAATTTATTATTGATCATTGCCAGTTCACTTCGTATATCTACTATGTTATCTGTTTCCGTGTTACTTTGCTCATTTTTGTTTTTCTTTCTGTTATTTTTCTTCTTATTAGGAGGTGTGCTTGTACTTATATCAAGCTCACTATTACTGCTTAATGTATTTCGACCTCTTTTTTTGGAACTTAAAGTCAAAGAATCATCCAAATTGTTCTTCTCTGCCATTTTTCCAGAAGTGGTCAGTATTTTTTTAAAATTTTACCACCGTATAGATGTTCTAGTTTTTCAACTTTATCTGGACGGACAAAGGATTTTATAATGTTCAATAAAATGGCGCCGCCCTATGATCTCTTCTATTTTCAAATTTACATATTACAAGCTTCTTTTTTCATTTTTAATGATGTTTTTGGCAATAAAGCACTAACCGTCAACATAAAGTCCAATATCTATCCACTTAAAGTCCGAAATTATGCTTTAATCCATTTTATTTCCATCAAATACACAGCAAAGTAAAGTTAGAACACACTAGACCACACGATTAGTTTAAAATGTTTTTTTTGTGAGCTTATTAAGGTTATATAAGGTTCATTACTAACACCAAAAAAACGAAAGTAGGTTTTCCAGTTTTCAAATATCTTTGTAATTTCCCAGATGTCTCCCAGTTGTACATAAATCAGCATGCCTATTTTGAATTATAATTGAAGAAAGTTTCTTCCAATGATGTGTTAAGTATATCTCTGACTATTTACAACATTCAATAAAACGAAAATAGGACAAAAAGACCACCTAGGTCAATTTTAGGAAATACACAAAAATTCACTCCTTTTTTCTGCAGCAGTATTTCAAACAGGGAAATACTCCACGGCTATTGTCATGCTTTAGAAGCCAGTTTTAAACTGTATTTCCCTGTTACAATTCCAGATTTAAATGAAAATTCGATTTGGTGTTTAGGACCTTTAAAGAGGCACTTCCTACATCTAGAAGATCATATTCTCGAAACATATAGATTATGTGTTCCTAAGAACCTATGACGAAATATGCCTCACTTTACCACAATTAATCAATATATATTTAGTTCCAAAAGAAAGTGTGCACTTTATTTTCTACTACTTTTCTGAAAGCCTATATATTTGGTACCAAAATTGAGATATGTTCTATATTGAGATACGTACAATATGGCAAATATTTTAGATTTTTCAATCGATCGATGACAAATACACATGAGATATAATGTGCGAAAATTGGATTGTCTGCTAAATATTGAAATATTTAAAATTAAGAAGTGCACACTTTCTTTTGGAACTGTATAGGCTTTCTGTAATAAATCGCACCCACCCATTAATTGTACAACAACAACTCTACATGTATTATTGAATGGTTATGGTACTGCAGTATATTTTAAACCGCTGATAATGACTGGGAATACATAGCTGAAACTTTTAGGTTAAGTTATAATACTTCAAAGATTATATTATTTATGTTTTGGAGGTTGTTTAGTTTGACATCAGTTATAGGGTGTGTTACTTTAAACCGGAAATTACATTAACGTGACATAATATTTTATTTTATTTGTTATGTCAATGAATCGTTTCATACCATTTTTAATGACTCAAATGTCCCGGTACCGTGTTTTTCTTTCGCATGTTAATCTAAGATGAAATCATATTGCAAAAAAATGATTATTTTAAATGTTGTGCATTAAGTTTTTGTCTAATTGAATCACTAAAATTTCAAGTTAAAGATACATTAATGGCACCAATTTGCTTTTGAAACTTCATGCCAGGATTTAAGACGACTTTTGTCTCATATTTTGCAGACATTGTGCTCAATGTTTGTTTTGTAAGTGATGATGGGACGCCTGATTGTCCTTTTAATGAAGAGAATTGACCGTAGTCAATTATGCACCACTTGATGTATAATACTACATTTATTTGTAAAAACTTTATTCAGACACAGCTGCAATGAAACTTAAACCCCGGAAATGAAGAGAAAGTATCACTTTCTAAAAGTAAAAAAAGTACTTTTCAAAAACATGCTACATGAGAACGTTCAGTGGAAATTAGAAAGGTAATCTTTTAAGCGGAATGAGATAATAATGTTGAATTTAAATTGCTGCATTATTACGTGGATTAAAGGTCACTGTTTGACGAAATGTATTTTGTGTGCATTTCACATAAGGTTATCCAGCAGTTTATTGTTTTACAAGCTTATTGTAACAACGATAAATATTTCTGTAATTAAAGTTTTAATTGTAATATCAACATTTGCCTTCATAATTTAGGCATATTAATATATTATATTAAAGCGTTTGTTCGTTACATTCTACCCAGTGAAATGAAATATCCAGAAGAACGTTAAGAAAGAAAAGAAGCTTAATCATTACGTCTATAAAATAATGATGCACCTAATAAAATTATTTTTCACAATATGCTGACCGAATAATTTGATATAATATTTTAAATATGGTTTCAATATAATCAAGTTTTGGGACTTTATATGATTTGCGAAGATATAATTTACAGAACGAATTATTGACAGCAATCATTCTTATCTTGCATCCACCGCAGGAGAAATGGAATAATTGGAATTCGGCTAGACTGGTAAACCTTTCAACTTCCTGTTTACTGCTTTATTGGTATCAGTCTATAATCCGAATACATAATGAGATACTTATTAATTACATTTTCTTTTACTGACCTGCATTTTACCACTCCAAATATGATGGATGTAGAAGTAATGTTGCATATGTTTACACGTTGACACAGTTTTTGATACTTTAAGAGAGCAGAGTTGAATAATATGTTAGAAAATCGCTGTAAACTTACAAACTATGTTACTGACATATAAAGTTGACGACGTAGGCTTTAATTTATTGCGGGATGCTCAGTAGGCATGCAGCTAATTCAAATGACAGTACTTGTTACGTTTTTAGAATTTTATAATGGGTTCTAGTTAGTGAGCAATTCGGAATTTACTAATATGGTCTATATTTAATACATCTTTTTCATTATGAAACACAACGTGACTTGGTTTAACTGCAATGTATTAATACCACTTTGAATTAAGTTCATGAACGTTAATAAGTATGGTGGCACATTTCTGCTATTCCAACTGGTACGACAATTACATTATTTGTCGTTCTGGCGTGCATTTCCCGCCGGCACACCAACACGCCAAATTCACACTCGTCGTTTTGGCAGAACGAAATTGTAAAAATCAGCAACCATATATAAGGCATGCAAGTTTTGGAATTAGCATAGCTAAAAATAAAAAAACTATGAACGTTTAAACTGTATCAACAAAATGGTTCAGCAGCACCGTGCGGTATTATAAAGAGATTGTACATATAATTACATAATGTTAATGATTGTATTATAATTGTGCTTTTCAGGTTTTATTTACTTTACACATCTCGTCTGTTTGACGTTTCCGTTCTACCACTATCTTTTGTAATTTTGTTATTCATTTATGAAAATGACTTCAGATAATGTACATTGTAAAACGGATTCTCAGATTAAAAAATAACTGTATTGAATTAACCTCCACAAAAAGACTTTTATTTTGAATTTGCATTTTTGATAAATTACTACCCTCCTAAAATGACGTTAATTTCAAACTTATCAACTTAATCCCTGAAATAATAGTGCGCGTTTTACTCGAACAGGACGATTATACAGATTTGGAGACTTGATTTGAACTCCCCTATGAATAACAGGATTTTATTGAATAACAAAGTGTCACTTGGGATTTTAATTTTCAGAAGAATCATGAGTGTTTCTTTATATGCCTTCTGGTAAATATTTGCAAATTGGCCGAGTTGCCAATTTTTCAAACTCAAACTGTTTTTAATTAAAAAATGAGGGTTGAATCTGATATATTGCTAGTTCGAAAATAAGCTATCTGTCCCCATAGAATTTTCATTTCCATACTTCTAGACTGTATAAACCCCTGGAATAAATCCATTTTCAAAGAAATGTATGATTCTTACATCTGTCTTTTTATCAACGAAACAAACATTCTTTTCGTTTACTACCAGATTGGGTAGCATTTCTTCATTATTTTAAATCGTTGCCATTGGTAGTACACAATAATCAATGCATTTAAATTTGTCTTAATAGAACTGAAACACTTTATATTGATTTTTTTTGCCAATACTTTCATCTTGAGGGGTACCGTCGTTCTTCAAACTTATTTTTTTCATGTATTTTTCAAGTTTATTTCCTAGTCTTCTTGTCTTATTATTTCGTTTGTCTGTACAAAATCAGAGTTCATATAATGGCCAAGACTTTTACACATAAACACTCTTGTTAGATTTGTAACAAACTCTTGCAATATCAAATTAGAAAGCATTTCCTTTTTTAAAGATTCACTTATTTACTGAATGTAACTAACCTTACGAGCAAACATCTCTAGATTTAATAAATATATACAACACAAAAGTCATATGTATAAGTTAATGTTTATAAAGTCAAATTTTAACAACTAAGAAACCCTAAGGGAGCGAGCGGTAGCGAGCGACCGAGGTTTCTTAATTGTAAAAAGTTGACATAATAAACTCAAACTTACTTAGTGTTTAACCTCATTTGACCTTTTGCATAGCCACCGACATATATTATGGGCGGAACCAAAGTGCTTTCTATTTAGAGCGAACTTTTAATAATTATTATAAGTGATTTCAGTAGTTTTAATAAAAAAAGAAAGATGTTTATTTGAAAATCTGAGCGATTCGATTGGTGGGCAAATTAAGTAGCGGTATGCTTGATATTATTATATGGAATCATCATGTATCTAATGTGTATTTGCTTTCTACGGTGTCTTCGTTGTTGCCACTTGATAAAATGTATCTTGAAATTCTGACAAAAGTGAATTGCGTTTAAGGGCAATGTCGTTCACTGATTAAACGGTACATGATGTACTATTTCCTCCTTAATAAATTTTCATCCAAACATTTTCAATATACAAATTTCGAGAATATAAACGGTGGTTGTGTCATCGCTCAGTCACAATTTTATGATATATCTCTCCGTACAGACCTTGTTTCAATAAGGCGAATGGCATGTACTTTCATGAGTTTTTAATTGAAATGCAACCATTTATTATATCGATAAACTTACGTATCATTGATATTCCGAAACCTGTGGTGGACATTATTTTGACAATTAAAATTTATGCGTGGTTAACGTGATGCAATTGTCATATGTAACAATCAAATGAAATTATTTCATGATCTGACCAAATATCCCATTGCATAAAAGTTTTTTTAAAGTATGGTGTACATGAAGTATAGATAGATAGAAGACATGACTCAGGCTATCTTGTGGTCAGGAGGATCGATCCTTCTACAACATCTTGTCATACAATGTAAGTTTTCTTCTTTTTGTATAGTGTCTATACACATATTTCGAAGTCGGTATAGTTGCTGTTATTATATGCCCTATTGTATTGCCAGTCAAAAAATAAGATGTAAGAAGCAATTGATGTAAGCATCTCTTGTGAAGAGAAGCATCAATGGTTGGTGAAAACTGTGGAATAGTACATGCAATTAAAGACAATGATTGTCAAAAGTGTCAAAAATCTCTTTTCTTAAAACCTGCGTCATAAACTTATAATCCTAATCCTGTAATTATGAGAGAAATAAGTATTGCAAATCCCTGAAAATTTCAAAATTTAAAAGCGTGAATGTGAATCTTCGTTAAAAATCTACATAAATCTAAATTCAAAGATTATATACCGAATGTATTTGCAAGACTTTGGTACACTGTTTCCAATTAGTTTTGTCATAAGAGCTATATAAATAAGATATATTCCGCGTAATCTTCATTTTAAATGTTGCCTGGGCAAATTGAGTGAGTCAATGATATGTGAGCTGCTAATTCAGAAATCCTACGTAGAACATAAATATTTAACATGTGTCCGTTCCGCAGTTGGTCAAGTCATTTGAGGTGGGACAAAATACTTTCAGTACTTAGCGTATATAAGTCAATCTAACTGTGAACGAGAACAGTAATGAAAACTGGCTGTAATAACAAGGATGATGATTATAATTAAATAGTGTTGCATATATACAAAATGATGAGAGTATTGACAAAACTATGCAAAACATGGCTATCTGTGTCATTTTCACTAAATTTGCCTGTAATAAATTACAGTACAATAGAAAATTTATAATATTCATCTACAAACGAAATAAATTGTACATCAGTAGGACACTTATTACGTATTACAATCATTTTCGGATGAGTTGTATACATATTCAGTTGAAACTGTGTTAAAGGCCTCCTCCTCAAAAAGACAATCATCTGACAAAGGCAATTGTGGAAAAAAAACTTCCGTTATGCATTCAACCTGTAAGCGCTAACCACGTAAACTTCTTCCAGTGACTTTTGTTAAAATATACATTTTCAGTGAATAGTGTGTTTATAAGAGAAATTCTTCATTTTACAGACCACTTGTTACATAAGTATATACATTACTTTAGTGGTAAAAATGAAGTATGATTTTGATAAATCTTCTTGTCTTTTCAGCCGCTAATACCTTGAGCTAGAAATCATTAAACTTCGATTTTTATTTATAAATAAGGGCTTGAGCTGATATTTTGCATGCTTTGCTTTCATATCGACTTTACGGAGTAGAAAGTCGAAATAATTATATAAATTAACTGGCATACGTAAAACTGTCAACTTAACAAATTTAGAAAATCGTAAGTATTTTGTATTTTAAACTAATTAACACTGAATGTGTTATTTTGTTGTCAAGTGAAATAATGTAAACTAATAACAAGAGTATTGAAATAGAAATAGGATGGCAAATGAGAATAAAAATTTAATTTTCCTCTAAGCAGGAAGTATATACGATACATTTGTTTTACTTTACACAGATCTTAATAGATCTAGATAGGAGATTTCAAGGAACATGAGTATATATCAACAAAGATCACAAGCCATAGTGATTTCCCAAATGGGAAGAAGGTTGATAAATTTCCTACTTCAAGTTTATGTCTGTTTTGTTGTCAAAACAGGCAAGCAAGTTACATTGTTTTTTTTTTCTCAAGAGCAGAACATGGCAGTTGTTTACTATGTTTTACAGAAAAGCTGACACAGACAGCCGGTAATAAGGAAAGGTAATAACATGCCATTGTAACTATTTGTATCAGCTATATTATTGGTAACTATGCCACGCCTTGTATAATAGATAAATGATCGAACAGCAAAATCTTTATGAAATAATGTGCTGTTTCTAATGACATGTCTTATACTTGATTAACTTCTAAAGCCTAACAGAATAAACAGTGCGTAGTAGTAGTGTCCTCTAATAATAAACGGTAATTTCACATTGTCTTATCAAGGTTGATTCCATCTGAAGTGAGTATCAACAGCAAATGATATAAGTTTTAAAATTTGTTTTGCATTTGAGAACAATCAATTTGTATAAATGCAAAAAAAGAATTATTTGAATAGGAATAAACATCACGTTTTGTTTAAACTATGCCCAGAAATAGAAATTTGACTTACATATACATTTGTACGTACTTTGATGTTAGTAACTGGTGTAACTGCTATTTGTTTTTAATATTAATCATGGTGTCAGTCGTATAAGATCTAGGGAGCAATTTGTGAAAAGTATAGATTTTGTTGAAACAAAGAAAATGTCTTGTGTTTGGTGAAAAAATGCACGATTTCTCCATGCCTTTAAAGTCAGACGCTGTCTCAGAGTATAAGATTAAATCTTTCAAACGTGGCGTCTCAGTCGGAGAAGAAACTGCGTTATAAGCTAAAAACAGAAATTCCAAGAGAATGTAATTAGTGAAAGCCTGAATTATTTAACAAATGCATTTCTAAACCATGATTTTAATGAAGTTAAAATCTTAAAGATACGGTCAAATTGAAAACAGCCAGAACAGCATCAATGTATTGAAATACAACAAGAAAGTCAATTAAATTTGTATTTCCAATTTAAACGAGAAACCTCAAAATGGTTTGGCATAAACATCGCTTAAAGTTAATGAAACCGTCAATTATTGGATTGGTATTTGGGAATTTTGTTTAAATATAGAGTTCAAAAGAACTAAGACGATTTGTTTTTGCAAACAAATTAAATATATAGCTATGACCAGTTCATGGTCTAAACATCATAAATAGGAAGGTATATCAATATAATTCTTATATACTCTTAAACAAATGTCATCACATTCTATTCTGTAGCTGTTGTGTCTCTTTTTCTCATTCCGCGTCTTTTATGCACATTTCAAAACTTGTTTGAAAATTACTCTAGATGTATTATTAATCATACCACACCATTCCCCTGAAGCATAGCTTAATTTTGAGTAGTTTGTTTGGGTTTAAAATCAATGATTCCATTTTAACAGTTTTGTAACTTTTGTTCAAATTTAACCCAACCAATACTTACATTATTAACAAACAAAACTATACTCGAAACACCATGATGCAAATAGTTGAGATTGGCCTATATACACAATGGGGAATAATTACAAAATAAGATGAGGTAGCGATATATCCTCGGGGGGCTGCCTCTAATACCCTTTATCATTATTCAAAATGTCAACTGAATCCTTTGAATACTAAAGTTAAACAATGTAAATGCTCTCTTTTGTATTTGAAATGTTGCATCAATTTCGAGTAATGTTATATGTACCATAAAATGTTAATAAGGGATATATATGTACGATGTGGATTTGCATGGTTATTGATTTTAAACAGTGGATTGCTTCCCTCCTCCTTACCATCTATCTTATCTATAGTCTGAGTTCCCTTGAATTACATTAAATGTTTGCTTCTGGCAAATTAATACGGACAATTATATAAATTAAATCGAAAACAATTATTACAGAAAAATGCTGCGATTATTATCATGTTTAATCTTAGTAAAAGGTACATATCACAAACATATAGTATACCTCGAAATTATACTTGTATTACTAGCATAACTGCATATATCTGTAGGAAAACAATGTGTGTATGTCTGATAAGTCGCACTGCAGAGCTATCTACAATAGATAGAGAACAGTTGCAACCGAATAAATATGCCATAATACAAAATACAGGACACAGTAATACCGAATTGCAAAGTTGATTCCATCTGCAGCTGGTCAAGATGATATTTAAAGAAACCTGTTTCGTAATCGAGAATATATAAATAAGTATGAGAAAAAGACCTTGTTCACATGCCATATTTATCATCCTCTCAATTGTTTTAAAAACGTATACTGTAATATGTCTATGAACTAATGATACCATATAATGAGGTTATTGCTACATCATTAATTATTTCCTCCATTTGTCTGGTTTAGCTTTGCTTGGCTTCAAGCCAGACAGTAATAATTAACTGAATTTCTATTGATGAATTACGTAATTTGCTTACCTTATTCAAAAGTTTTCGAGAGAGACGAGTAGTCAATAATTTAGAGAACATTGTTCAAAATAAAAATGCACACATGAATTTTGAAAAAAATATCAAGTTATGTTTGATAAAATATCATACAGCAGTAAATATTTTCTTTATTCTTAATCCTTAAAATATGTTTTAACATCACGCATGACTAAAAGAGCCTCACATATAATGACTGTAATTCCAAACTAAGGATGTTCTGCTTGTTGACACTTATTCTCAAAATCCATTCTTTTTATTTATTCTGTTCAATTGAAAAGTTTATTTATCTTTCTCTTAGATGGATTTTTCTCACAATGACTTCAGACGACATAACATTCACAATTGCTCTATTGCTCCATAAATAGAGGTTTGGACAATATTCCATTAAGGTTTCTAAAATATGCTGCTTTTTTCATGAAAAATCATGTGACATACCTGGTCAATAGGGCTATTGTAAATACATTGTGAGTACAAACCGACCAGAAAAGGCAATCCTTTGTTTAAGAAAAACAATAGGTCAGAAGTTTCGAGTTATAGGCCAATCAGCATATATCATCTATTGTCTCAAAGATAAAAGAAACAACCGTGTACAATCAGTTTGAAACATTTTGAGTTAAAAATGATCTTCTATATGAACATGCAGATGGTTTCAATGGTAAATACTTCACAGACACATGCTTAATTCACCTTGCCGATCACATTGGAAATCAGACTACAAAAGTTTTTTGTTTACTGGTATGATCATACTCGACCTCCAAAAGGCATTTGACACAATTGATCATGTCATTCTGTTCCAAAAAATACCAAAAAATGGGAGTTGAGACTGAAGATTGGTTCCGCTCATATCTTACAGAACGAAGTCAATCCAAAAGCATAAGCATAAGCTTTCTATACTATCTGAGTTGTTAATATGATATGACGTTTACACACATGAATATATCTATAGTGACCAGCGACTTCATAGCAACCTGTAACTTCCTTAGACACAAATTAGTCCTCTAGCAACCAGTGAGTTCTACAAGTAACCAGTGACTTCATTAGCATCCTCTTGCCACAAGTGACGTCATTAGCATTGACCACCTTACCAAGCAACTTTAACAGTTGACGTTTTCACTCACTGACTTTCCATAGTGACCATATCACCGACTGCCCCTGGCAGCTGGCGACTTTTTAAGCTACCGATGACTTTCCCTATTCGTAGCAACTACTGACTGCCTTTAGCAACAAGTGACTTCCCTAGGTAAGTGCACTGTTCTCAGTTGAGCAATATAGGACCATTATGGCCCTATTGTTATACTTCCCATCTAATACAGTATTCAGTTAAACTTTATCTGAAATTTCCAGAAAAATAGGCAATTAAACTTTGTAGATAGAATGTGATTGTACCTCGTCACTATGGACACACTGTACCCCACATATAATAGTAAATTATCAATTTAATTGGGCATATTTATTTTAATTATGCATTGACAAACAACAAAGTTTGAATCACATTGTAGTATTGACAGACAGATCTCGCTCCCTCTTTAGTGAATTTTGTCAGTTTGAATAGTAAATTGGATTAGCATTAATCTAACCTACTTAACTACAATGTGCAAATCCTGACATCTGTTAAATGAGTTTTTCCCTATTTGGTACCGAGTGTAATTGATGAAGTAGTGAACGATGCAGATAAGCAGATGAAGGAAGTCAAAGTGAAAGCAATACCGGCCTATGGCCGAAAAAATAAATTACTGCTTTAGACGAAAGCAAGCCTGAGGCCTATTTTATGTGCGTGCATATATGACAGAAACTACTATTACAAACTTTTATTTGTCCACACATGATCATAAAACAATGTGTTTTATACATTCTAAATGTAATTAACTACATTTGTAACTTACTAACCTGTCTGTTTCACACTGATTTTCTTAAGACATGCCTAAAATATTTATTATGCTGCTGAACTGCGGTTTGTCAGCATTTATGTAAATAAACCTATAAATGCAAAGCATTATTACATTTTGTAAGAAAGAAAGCAAGCCAAACAAAAATTGTACAAAACACAATTAACGAAATAACAAATAGTTTAAGAAATAGCATGTTTGTTTGCTGCTACATTTCGTATAACCATATAGGATCAATGATCAAATACAACACGTGTCTTAAATGAGGCCGTAAAGGACCTACGTATGTAAGCAAGCGCGTCCAGTCGTATTTCCTGTTCCAAAATCACAATGGTGTACTTCTACGCATCAAATAAGTTCGAAAGGGTTATAGCGCGACAAACTCGCATTCGTGATTTAATTACTACATGTCCTAACACATGACCGTACAAAATTCAATGATATAATATAGGTCACAGTTTTATTATTCTTTTTGCAGCCGGATACGCTATATGAAAGTAGTCGAAGCATAATTTCTCTGTATATGAACCTTTGAATGAGAATGTTTAAATCGGATAAAACCTGTTTCCGGCAGATTGCAATTTTATCCGAAAACACAATGACAGTTCATTTGAACTATTTATCTCCATGTAACCAAGCAACAGAAACTAAATATACATAATTCTGTTATTATTTATCCAAAGGGCTGCTTTTTGGAGATTTTGTCAGGACGTATTCTAAGATAAAAGGACCTTGAGATACTTAATTGGCCTATTTTCAAGTAATTTTACGGAGCTTTCCTTTAGGACAGTAATCAATGTGAAACGTTCCAATATTAGGCCGTAAGGCTAAATGGCTGTTCTGCTTTCAGTGAAAGTCATGAATTCGTGTATTTTCGGAATGCTACATATTTATCTGTCATCCGATGATATATAAGCCGTATATACTGCAAGTCTATAAACAAGTTAACGGTGGAAAAAAATGTTAAATATGTGGATCAGAAATGATAAAATTACCTTCGATCCAGAAATAATAAGGCATTGTTTCCCGTGTGATAGTAAGATAAAGATGTATTGCCCTGTTATATCTATATCACGCTACAAAATTGCACATAATAGATAAGTCTCGGTAAAAAAATATTTTCACTTGCAGATCACATTCATAAAAAGTTCCCTAACCCTTAAAAACACATTTAGTGCAGCTATGTAAGACCATCAGACATATTTTTCTCACATTTGGTGTTTTCAAGTTTTTGGCAGGAGTGTTTCTATATGCGTCAACCGTGAAGTAACATTTAAAATTAAGTGCTTTGTATGAAAGCACAAAGGCAATCCTTCCTTTACTCACCTTAACCTCATAAAGACGGTGTCATTTTGTAATCTAAAAATTTCGCATCACTGTTGTTTTGTTCACCTTGTCAGCTCTGTAGCAGAGAAACCTGCTGTTTAAATCTAAACGTACTTAATAAAACCTTCAAATATGTTTCTCGCATAAACTGCTAGTTAGAAATCTCATTATTTCTCTGTAGAAGCTTTTATCAAATTCCTTATAAATGTTTTCACCCCATTTTAGAAACCGGCCGCCATAGATGAACGTTTAAATTTGGTTAATGCATTTTTATTAGATTAGCATCCAGCTTTAAAAGCCTTTCGCTTCTGCCTGAAAGCATTATGAACCATACCGAAAAGGGATGTAAATACATATGAGCTAGGCCATCAGAAAATTAATAGATGGTGCAAAGATACTTAAAACAGCTGTTCTGAGTTTTAAGTATCTTTCTTGACATCAATTGATGACCCAATGGAGAATAACAAAATTATGGTGATTTATAGTACCATGTTTACAAGGTGAATTAACATGACGTCATTACTGCATAGAAGCATTTTGATGTAATTCTACAACAGTTGTCTGACAGACAAAAACACCTTCAGTCAGTTTCGTGCTTGGAAACAATTATTGCAATGGCAAAATTTTAAATGGTTCCTAGATATTTTCAGCATATGAAAATTTTCAGTGCTAATAGTGACGCTTTAAAAACAACTATTTGTCACAACACAAAACTATCAAATATCATTTGATTGATTTTTCATATGTTTAAAATCCAAACGAGTAAATATCTGTTCTATGTTATTGTCACTGATTTTGTCGTCACAAAACTCAGGCAGTTTAATCAGACCCTACTTCGTCCTACATGTACGTACTAAGTACGCTATCACCATACCTGCTAAATGATAAGGACATAAAACAGTTAACATACCGATATTCTAGCATTTGTCCCGAACCTTTCTTCGAGAAAGTATTCACTATATAACGCCAAATAACCACCTGCAAGATTAAATGACCGAGCTTTATTTAGTTTTTCTGCTTCCTATGTTAGTTATGACTCTCAGTATATATAAATCTGTCATCCGATGATCTATATTCTTTGATTTCAAAGCATTCCGTGATATTTTACCGTAAATCAATGAACAAATACAGACGAAACTGTTTGTATTATAGATCAAAAATGATAAAATTACTTTCTAGGCACATATAATAAGACATTGTTTCTCTCTTGATGGTAAGATAAAGATGTATTGAGCTGTCAAAGCAGTAACACTAACCAGGAGTTTCCCTGATAATGTGGGTAATACCATACTGTAAAATAGCAAATAATAAATATGTCCTGGGAAAGAATTGTTTTCGTTTGCAGACCACATTGACAAGAAGTTATTTATCTGTGCTGTTAATGGTAGAAGAAAATGTGATACAGGTGGTTTAAAGTCCAAAAAGGGAAGCAGCAGTGAAAAAAGTGACATTTTCATTTGACAACAAAAATATTCCCAAACTAAGTATCAGCAAAAAGAAAAAAAGCTTAGTACGAATTACAATCATTAAATGTAAAGTTACTTTATATACGCAGATTCTTACATCATTATTTCAGCAAATAAAGTTGCTCATTACTTATTTCTATACAGAACCAAATACAAAATTTGACTTATTTTCGGAAAAGAAAGTACGATGTTTGCTGTTTTATTTAGGCCGCTTGCAAGTCAAGTGAAGCAATGGGGGACTTTAGTGAGTAACGAATTATTTGCTTTCGGGATAAAGTCGAAGATAACAAATTTGCAAGTTTGCGCTTACAGATGGAATCCGCTCTCTTTATCGTTGTGTCTGGTAGAAGTATCGCTCTTTATTCGTAATATTTCTTACTTCTGTGTTAATCTAATTCTGTCAAAAATTGAATACTTTTATATCGAAAGAACATTCTTTCAAACTCATTAATTTTATTTGAAGATCATGCTTGCAACTTCTCTTGTGTACTCCTTACTATACCCAACAAACAAAAAGGCGATGTAACCAAAGTAATCGAGATGAAAGGACCTACACTACTAAGTAAAGTTATAAAGGGAGACTACTTAACTCTTCAATTCTATATGTATAAGGACCAAGTTGATTCACTGAAATTAGACAAGCAGCAAACAGAATCTCGAGCTACAGTCAAGATATCAACAATACTTAGACATTTGTATTTTACAATAAGAATACACAATATTTAGTTTATATTTATGTGTTTTAGCTCGAAAGTGAAGAAAGCTTGTAGCTTATCGAGTAACTCCCGAGTCTGCTTCCTGGAAAACCAGTTCTGGTACCATATGAGGAGGTATGGTCTTGACCCAAGTGGGGCTCGAACCTTCGGTATGAGTAGCAGACACCTTAACTGCTACACCACCACCCCCTTAAACACAATATGTAGCAATATCATACATTTTAAGATTTGTTTATACATCGTAATTGGTTTATGTGATATACAGAAAAGCAGTTTTAGCAATTTCAAACTCCAAATGATATACGCATTGCAGCAATTTCGAACATCAAAGGACATAGATATTACAGCAATATCGAACACTAAAGGACTTACATAGAAATTGCTGTAACTGGCGTTCCATACTGTTCATACATAAGGTCAGTGTAACTATAAGTAGGAAGCAAAGCATTATAGAATACTCCCGGTCGTGATAACATTTACCATGGTCTCGATGAGAAAATGCACGTTATCGTCACGCATTTAAATTTAGATCATTCGTACTTATTATATAATATCGATTGCAAACAAGTTCTTACAACTTATATTAATTGCTCTCGAGACTCACTTCAGATCGATTCAATCTCGAAGAGAGAGAGAGAGAGAGAGAGAGAGAGAGAGAGAGAGAGAGAGAGAGAGAGAGAGGGGGGGGTATAATGTGGAATTTTCTGTGTCTTGCCTAAGGACACCATGCAGATACTATTTAAGGATAAATAAATAATATACATGTATATGTTAACATAAAACCGCATCAAACTTACAATATACTTCTCTTTCAAACTCAATTTCTTACAGCTTAGAATAATCACGTCGATAACATGTCAAAAACGAAACAGTTCCGTACAGGCCGAGATTCTGACTCAACATCGAAAAAAAATAATGTGAAGTTTTAGATACTACTGCTATGTTACTGGGAATTGCCGGATATGGATGAATACAATAAGGACAATAGCATGAAAGCCTTAAAGACTAGATATTTTAGTGTTTTTAGATTGTTTTGGCGACAAGCATTGTGCATTAGATTAAGGGAGTTAATTAAACATTGGGAAGAAGAAGGGATGTATTTCTCGGACTTTCTCGTATTACCGTATATCGTTACTAAATTCTAAAATAGTCGTTTGACTATGTTTCAGACAAGTATTAAAAATACCATAAAACAAATATTTAAAAGATAGGACAGGAGTTTTATTGGGTTTTACCGTTTAAAGTCTTTGTCAATGATCCTTTACAGGAATTACAGAAATTGAGACTTATATCTTCATAAGAGCTTCTCAAAAACTACGACAAAAGTCCGTCTAGCTATTCGTGTGTTTGTTGATACTTAGTAAGGGAATGTTCTTGCTGTCAAATGAAAATGTCATTTTTTTCCGTTTTATAAAATTTTACCCAAGCATGGACGACTTTCTAGAAACTTTTTACAACAGAAATTATGTTATTGCCGACATGGTGATTTCACTTATTGGTTAATATACAATTTGCAAAAACATATATACACATGGTTTAAATGTTAACAAGTCGGTAGAGGTACATTCATATTTAGAAATTCATACATTAGGCAGTTTAAGAGTATTGCCTTTTTTATTTCATGCATTTATTATCAATGATAAATTGTTAAGGAACATGCATCTTTTTCAGATAGAAAACTGAGTTTGTCTGCCTCTCTGTTGAACCCGCCTCTCCATAGACACAGACATGATTTATATCCCCTGCACTATACAAACATGCTTTCAAATTTACGGGAAACTGTTTCAGGATCACCAGACAAATTACTTTCAGTAAGATGGAGACAAAGTTAAAATTAGATAAATGTTTTGAAAGAAAACGAGGAATTTATATGGATTTTAGTTCTATTTATGTTCTTCATGTACAAGTTATGTCCAGAATCATTTTAAGGCTGGCTCGATTTCAGTATTGCGCGTTAAAATGATAAACCTGTTTATTCAAACAATATGTATAATATCACAGAATTTGCATACATTTTGTTTCTATTTTATTCATTTTCTGGAACTAAAGCGGCAGCCGAATGTCTTTCTAGGTGATTCCGGGTCACTGTGCCTTTCATCCCGAAAAAATTACAGACTATCTAGTTTGTAAGGCATGTTTGAATACCCAAATCAGGGTTTATCTCCAGCTTTCGTTCTAAATGGAACGAAAACGCTGAGTTGGCAGTTTTATGTGGTTTTCGTAGTAAAAATCTTATCGCAATACATTCTCGCTGAGGCGAGCCGACAATACCTAACACGAAACGAAGGTTCTAAATCTTATCATGCTTAACTATAACATTTGTATCACTAAAGAGATTTACTTGTATCATCTGTAATATCAATTCATTCATTCTAATTGCTCGGCTTGCAAATATTTGATTTATTGGCTTATATGGATTTTGTGTTCTTACATCATAATTCCATCTCTTATTATCCATTTCAGAATACGAGTAAAACGGAATAAAGAATATTAACTAAAGCATAGACCGTTTCCGCTTGATCGTTTCTGATGCCAAAATCTTTGAACAGTTAGCATTCAGTTTGCTCCAAAAGTAATTAGAAACGATTTTCTCATTTATTGTACTTTCTAATTTCCGCGAATTTGTGAGATTCACGTTATATATGTTAAGCTGTGTAATATGTCAAAGGCTTGTGGCGTCATAGATATGATGTATGTCAGAGCCGACTCTGCACAAACTTAAGCAATGTATCAATAAAGTATCGAAAACTTGTTTTGGGCAAGCATTTGATAATATTTTTCCCTCTTCTATTTTGTGGTCGCAAAAAGGTTGTTATTTTTACTCTGTTCGCTATAGCGACCGTTCCCATTGACACATTAAACTCTAGTCAAAAGGGGACCCGACAACCCACCTATAGGGGTGACCAAGAAAACATTCGAACAGATTAGTCTCTCAGGCACCAGAAAAGCTGTTTTATATGGGGTGACCAACCCAGTTTTTACAATTTGGCAAGGGAGACAACCACCCCACTCAGTCAGGTGAGATTTAGGAGTCTAAACCGCAGTGACACCTTCTATTCATATGGCGATTTCAGTGTTATTATTATGATAACCAGTCCTAAAATATTCATTCGCGTGCAGAAGACATTGCATTTATTTTTCAAATGAGTTTTTGCATTTGTAAACACAACCTTTTCTACCAATCAGGTAATGTCTCATTTAATCTTACGGTTTTCCCTGTACTTTTTTCAGCCAATCCCTGAGCCGGACTGCAATAGGATCATTTGACCTATACACATAGCACTTGCTAATTATTGTGATATATCTCTTTTGTGAACACCAACAGTTATTTACTTTACTCGGGGCTAGATTTATAGTTAGATAAATATTGGCATCTTACACCAAAGCCAACAGTGTCCTCTATATATAATTTCATTTTTACCTGTCATGAAGCTGTGTCAACTCTTTTACTGAATGAAGGACATCAACATCTTACTTGTCTCATCTGTTACATTTTATTTTAACCAAGAAAGTGGAGTGTTAGTATCATCAGTCATAGTCATTGTTTTGTTTAAATGAAAAATTATCAACAAAACATAAATGAAAATGCATGGAACAGAAAGCTTTAGGGTGAATTTTCAATTTTGGGGAATGATAGTAAAAAAAGATTTTAACAGATTTCCTCTTTATTCAATGGGAATGAAACTGTTACATATGGAAATGTTCATTATTCTAGGAGTATAAATCTGTGATTAATGTCTATCTTAGAATTACTATGGTCATCTTGAACGGTAAAATCACTTTAAAGTCATACATTGTCTCAAAGTATCAGATTAGATATTTTTAAACCTATTGAAACTGCGTCGTAAGCTATAAACAGAAATTGTAAGAGAATGTAATTATCGAAAGTCTGAATAATTTATCAAATACATTCCAAAACCTTGACTTTAATGAAGTTAAAATCTAAAAGAAACAGTCTGGAAAGCATCAATGTATACTTCCTGAACAAAACAACCGAGGTCATTGATTAACATATCCCGAGGGGTTCTGCAAGTGTTATAACACTAAAAAACGTGCATTAACGCTATTCTAGCATAAATAGCATAAAACATCATAAAAATAAATAAAATGAAACGCTCTTACTGGTACATGTACGACGTTCAATTATGCGTGGGACAACGTCCGTGTTGTTTACGTCACTGTTGACGCCTTCAATAATATAAGACTTGGGAGACAGGTCCATTGTTTACACAACGGCCATGTATTGCGCATAGATGAAAAAACGGCGAGTGAATCTCACCGTAAACACACGTTTTTTCTTCTGTTAAAACTCCAGCAAAATGGGTAAAAATAGCTAATTGTATGCTAGAATAAACTGATAATCTTATCATCATTAAGGTATCTTTAGAATTTCATAGAAAATAACAAGAGATCTTTTTAAAAAATAATCATCATATTGCTATCACTAATGTATTGTCAGATTATCAAAGTTTCACATTTTTTATATACAATATATACATTTAAAGCAAAATTAATCATTTTCTTTACCAAACTTGTTCATTGTATAATTGCAAATATTATAATTCTTCTTACCATTTTATTCCTGTGTCTTAATCGACAAGGACAATGCATATGTTAAGCGACAGTGACAATGCACATGTTCACTAAAATTGTATAAGACTTTATATCTATTTCTATAAGGGGAAAATAACTATATTACTTACAAAGCTATTAGAAACACGCTCTGTAAAGTGATATATGCCCCTGAAGTGTAGTAATTCTGACTATTGGAAACAATGTAAACTTTCATATTTATAACAACCTATGATTCCAGTATGTCTCTTTTTAGTAGACATGAATACTACCCATTCCTTGGAATAGTAAATTTAGCGAGAAAAACTATGAATATCATAAGGGAGGACAATTAAGAATGGGGTGAAAACGATATCCATTTCTTGGAATTTTTCCGAATATCCGTATCGTAATGTGAAATTTCAACGAAATCCTTTGTACAGATTTTGAGTAATATTCTAGAAGTGCATTGTAATGTAATATATAACCAAGACGTATATTCAAAATGGTATAAGGGAGTAAAGTTGTTTTAGCATTCGTTTTCTAGCTATGAAATATCAACTTAATTTCATAAATAGTACCTACTAATTAGTATGCTATTTCATTTTCGGACGATTTTTTATGCAATCTTTTTGCGATAATTAATAAATAAGTGATTCGCAGTCACTGATCTTGTGCACTGAATTCCCCTACTTTTGTTTTCTGTTTTCATATGCTTTCATGTAAATCAATAGACGTATGTTACAATCTCATCATCGGTCTAAAAGTTTTTGTTTTTTTTGTAAAATACTTAATCATTTGTCGAATATGAAATTAAAGAAAAGTTATGTTTTTATTTCATGGTGTACTATTTGATCGTTTTCCAGTTTTAAAGATTATTTTCAAAATTATCTAGTTAGTGAAATTCAATACTGATCAAGATTTGTTAAACCGTCTTGGTAGAGGATAAGTTGAAATTCTCAGTCATATAGAAGAGACTATTATGGTATTTTACTAAATATAAAAATAGCCCGCCAACTAAGGATTCATTTTGTGAAGAGCCTATATAAATTAAACAATAATGAGATGAAATAATTAGAAATATTTTCTGTGAAATCATTTCGAAACCTAGCCATTGATTTTAGAAGATTTTTATACATTCTCCTGTATAAGTAATGCCCTGGGACATGATTTGAGCAAACTTGGCACTTGGCTACTAGACACTGTTACATAGATATCTAAGCTTAAGGCTTCGCGGTTGTAGTTTTCTGTTTGGATACAAAAGCAATAGATGAAATGGAATACAATTCTTTGAACAAAATTGGTAGAAGACTATTCAAGCAGTATGCTGGCAAAGTTTCATTAACTTCTATCGTATGGTTCCAGAGGAGATGCCGTTTAAAGGTGGTGAACAGACGGTCGATGGACGCAGGACGACGGATGGTTAATAGTTCATCATTAAGTATATACTATAGCCTACACATATTTAATCAGTAAGTAAGTTTGTCCTGGCAGCTTTAGAACCTAAGTGGATGTGCAGACACTATGTTACAGGAAATGCAACTGGAAAGGATCCAGGTTTTATCTATTAGTGTCATAAAAGTGATTTACGTTATCAATGTACTCATTCCAACTGATCGGCTTGCGGCAATTTGTTTTATTAACTAAAATGGATTGTATATCGTTACTACTTACTGTTATGCAATAACATATTTATTTGCCAATTTGACAAAAGTGTTACTCCATGGTTAATCACTTTATCACAGACTGCTTTTATATGGGCGTCTGCGTTGCTACAATCATTTGAGGAAATAGTTAGCATTATCTAGCATTGATTTTCTTCGAAAATCGTTCGATCTGTTGTGAACAAACAATATTCACATTCACAATATGTTCTGATTACCTTATGGATTAGGTTATTTTTACATTTTAGTAAAAAACGATAATAAAGAAAACAAATAGGCAAATTATCATTTACTCTAATAGAATAAAACTCATTTGATTGGCACGCTACCAAACCGTTACTTACAAATATCATTTTGTTGTACCACAAATCAATAAAATGTCATTTTATAGAAATGACAGAGTTCTCAATATCTTCAGACGGTTTAAAAAAAACCACACACTAATTCAAACACAACAAGTAATCGACAAACTACTTTTATTAAAATAATTTTCTTGATGCTCCTTTCGTAGTGCTTAATGTATTTTACGGGACATAATGGGTTATTGTGTTCGTCTGTTCTTTACTTGGGTTTTCAATGTACTAGACGGGTGCGATTTAGTAGTTCCGAATTTGGAATTGATTCCTAGAAGCACTTCTGAAGCATTCGATTAAGCTTTTTGGCTTCTCGGAATTAATTCCTTCTGTTCCGGAAAACGGTAAGATTTGGTAGTTCTGAATTGGGAATTAATTCCCAGAAGCACTTCTGTCGCGTTCAATTAAGCCTTTTAACATATCGGATGTTATTCCTTTAATTTCGGATTTCAAGCAGAATTTCTGTAGTAACGTGACCAGAAACTTGGCACACAGCAGCGTTATCCCTGCATGTGGAAATGAAATTAGGTGCATATTTTTATATTACATGTATTAAAAAGAGCTTAGCTTATTCCGAAAAAAGAATCGTTCGATTCAGAATCAAAACTGTCACATGACATAATGATTCTAGAAACACCAAATCGCACCTACCTATCTTTAGCTTATTGGCCCAATAAGTCCCCCCACCCCCAAGTTACTAACATCTTCTGGAACGAATATTCTTCCCATTTGTAACTTCAGATTCAACCTATAATTTTATCAGGTGTTTTATGAGCACGTTTGTGTATTTATTGTGTTGCATTGTGTCCTTTATTTGTTTTTACCCCGGAAAAATCGTTGTCATGGTATGACTTAAAATGAGAGCTGTCTCTTTCCTAGTTATATGATTCATTTTTCTGTGTGCCTTGCTGCTGGTAGATGTAATGTTTATTTGTGTGTTGAGATTATTTTTCAAAAGGTTTCCTGTGATAAGGAGATACCAATGCACATGCTCGTGTTATGAAATGAGATACGCCGACAGCTTATTACGCAAAACATACACCTTAAACGGTGGCGCGTTTGGCTGAGTGGTTAAGGCACTGGACTACCAATCCGTTGGTAATAATCTCTGCAGATTTCGGGCTCATGTAACTGCACAGTCATAACTTTTATGTTGGTTTTCCCACAAGAGGTCTGGGTTTGCGTTCTTGTTTTCAGAGAGATCTAAGATCCCAAGCTCATTTCACTGTGAGTGGTAGTCTCTGTCCTACAGCAATGTGATCACATGCGGAAGGTTGGTGGTCCCTTTAACGGGTTAACTCATGTTTGAAATAAAGTCAGAAGTGGCATAACAACATATTAGCAATTCTTGCAACTTTAACCAAATCAGTTAAGACTTTACCGAATGCATGTGATAAAATGATATACCGATATTTCGTTTAAAAGGCATTGACTTTACTAATGTTTGTTTTGTAGGTAGATGAATATCTTAGAGACAAAATCGAAGAACTTGAAAATAGAAGGAGGAAAACTGTTGTGTAAGTGGATTTCCACAGGGTTGACATGTCATAGTTGTATAGAGCGCTATACAGAAAAACTGAAATCTTGTATCTTAGAAATCTGGTCGTACCTTCCTGTCAAACTCCAGTTCCAAAGACGCTTATAGATTCAAAAACAAAAGTACGTGGAATATTATATTGATACTGAATAAAGATTTTTAAAATAAAAAAAATTCTGAATGTACTGCATAATAAATACATGTAGGTATAATTAATTGTATCTTGACTTGGTTTCTAGTTTGATTTTGTCATTAATAGTCACTTTGATCGTCATAAGGTTTAGTTGACTGACACAAGTTTCCTATGGTCGAAGTTATAAGATAATTATTTACACATAAAGAAGTATTGGTCCAAACTCATAATAAACAAAAGCTGTCCCTCACAAGTGACGAATGCCCCCGAAAGAGGTGTCTCACAGTCTTTGTCCTCTCCATGTGCTCAGTAATTGTGGTATGTAATTTTAAAATCCTTCCATGTATGACATAGTTACCATGCATACAGTATTCCATTACTTTTAAACACTAAGTGTGACCTTGACCTTTGAGGTAGGGACGTGGGTCTTGTACGCGACACGTCGTCTTGGTGTTCTAGACATTTGTGCCAAGTTATTTTAAAATCCTTCGATGCATGACAAAGTTACAGTCTGGACACAAATGTGTGCATATATATACAGGATTCCATTACCTATAAACTCCAAGTGTGACCTTGACCTTTGAGGTAGGGACGTGGGTCTTGCACGCGACACGTCGTCTTGATGTGCTAGACATTTGTGCCAAGTTATTTCAAAATGCTTCAATTCATAACAAAGTTACATTCCGGACACGAATGTGTGCATATGTAGAGGACTCCATTGCCTTCAAACTCTTAAGTGTGACCTTGACCTTTGAGGTAGGGACGTGGGTCTTGCACGCGACACGTCATCTTGATGTGCTAGACATTTGTGCCAAGTTATTTAAAAATCCTTCAATGCATGACAAAGTTACAGTCTGGACACGAATGTGTGCACATGTAGAGGATTCCATTACCTTCAAACTCTAAGTGTGACATTGACCTTGAGGTAGGGACGTGGGTCTTGCACGCGACACGTCGTCTTGATGTGCTAGACATTTGTGCCAAGTTATTTTAAAATCCTTCAATGCATGACAAAGTTACAGTCCGGACACGAATGTATGCATATATAGAGGATTCCATTGCCTTCATACTCTAAATGTAACCTTGACCTTTCAGGAAGGGACGTGGGTCTTGCACGCGACATGTCGTCTTGATGTGGTTGACATTTGTTCCAAGTTATTTTAAAATCTTCAATGTATGACAAAGTTACAGTCTGGACATGAATGTGTAAGCGGGGACGCACAGACGGACAGACGGACATACAGATAGACAGACGGACGGTGCGATTTTAATATGTCACCCTTCGGGGGCATGAAAGAACTATATATTTTATTAACGCAATCTCGTTTGTCTAGACCGTGTTAGTTTAAATTTAGTAGGAGATTTGGCGGCTATTGATATTTTCAGTTTGCAATAGAATTCGCATTGACAATTTATTGCTGAAAATTTCCATATTGTTTTACTCTTGGGTTTTATGATTTATTATTGATTGTAGTATTGAAAAAGATATCCATTTTATTTTAGTGAATTTTATTGATTTGTAAACATTAGTTTAAACAAATACCATCGATGAAAATACATGTTTGTACACAAGATAATATCAAAAATGGTAAAGACAATTTAAAAAGATCCATTTATTAATTAATAAGAGAAGCCTGCAACATGACGGCTCTCCCTTTAAAATAATTATTTTAAAGTTTAGTATTTAGCGCATTCAATTATCGTGGTTACATGTACACCAACAAAATACAAATATGAATAGGTGACGGACACTTACTTAACGTGAATTGGGTTAGGAGTTTTAGCAATGAAAGGCGGATATCAAGATTTGTCTACCTTAAATTCTTTGTATCAGTGGGTTCCCAAACAAGCCCTCGTTGCACTTTTGCTCTCAGCGAAACAAATATGTAACACAGATAATCAAATGAGGTATCCTACCGGCGACACAGGTCATTATCATTAGTATCATTAGTTACTTCTGGGATGTTGAAAAAAAATGAATTGCTATAAAAATGGATGTTTCATTCCAATGATATTGCAGTAGATATGAATTGCCTCTAACCAACAACTATCCCTGGAAAAAGGCACACATACGACAATAATGTTATATGTTTTAAAGCAAGGTAAATATCTGTGGCTAGGGAGTTTAGTAATGTTTTCACGATGTAAAGGAGAAACTGCTTTGCAAAAGGTAATGTTTAACCAAACCTTTTTACATAGTCAATAAAGAGTGATCTCGTCGTACTCATGACATCGCTGGAAACAACAGGTGCTGTTTCATATCCAAATGTTGAGTCGAGTGTTGTTTCATTCCATAATTCTTTGGTGGAAAATTCCATAATTGTTTGGTGGAAATCTTCTGCATTCTGCTGTAGAAACCTTTCTGTAATAAATCAAAACTGATACAGAAAAACGGCCACCAGAGCAAAAACGAAACGTCGTTTATTACTGGCTCATCAAACCAGCTCTATTTTGCTTCCTTTTAAGTTATTTTCTTGTTTCTTTAAGCATTAAGGTCAAATGTTAAACATAAATTTTAATTTAGACATTGTGTGATGTTATAGGAATCAACCCTTCAAAAGAAGTGTCTCTGTTAGTATGTAAGCAAACGAAATTGAGACACTAAACGTGAACATACTGAATAATTGATGCATGTATTTCAAAACCACGTGTTTAATGAAATTAAAGGCTTTAGGTTAACAACTTTAAAATAACCACAGAATGCAGTATATCGATTGGGCACAGTATATTTTGTCAAGCTCTATTGCACAATAAATGACCGCAACGTCACTGTCATTTGGGATCTAGGCGCATACATTTCGCAGATTCGGTGCAAAACTATTGTACATTTAATAAAACATAGATTCAATCTACACGCGTTCTTACTTTGAATTGTCGCCACACAAAATGATTCGTAGTTGTAATTGCCGCGTATCAGCAGAAGACCTACTCGTTGTTCATTAGACGATGAACAACGCTCGAACTACATGTACAATCATTCCAAGGCAGAAGCTATGATTCTTGTTGTTCTGGTCTTCAGTTATTAACCAATCTGGCCTAAATTGAATTTGCAAATTGTTTTAACTTGATGTGTGCTCCTGTTGACACTGTTCAGTTCTTTATAAACAAAATCCTTTTGAAACAACTATGTACAACCTGTCAGCTTATCACGCGCTTCGCAAGAACTATCATCAAAAAAGATGGTCGGCGCGATTTTGAGTTTTTATGAATGCGTTTGTTTGCTAGATTTCATAGTAAAACTCCTTTCAAGTTCAATTTTCATGCAGTGAAAAGGCAACAAACGCCAGGGTAAAAAAAACGAACCAAGGGCCCTTCGCTCACAGGGCTGTAAGCGCGAATGAGCAAAGCGGTCGCTTACACATCATCTCCCCACGTACCGTGACATGTACAACAGGAAAACAAACTTATTCCTCGTGTTTTGTTACTCGAAATATTGACCGGTATTCACTGGTCGGAAAAGTATAATTACCCTGCACCTAAAAATTACATTAGCTTTGGTGGTAACAACATATCATGTTGATAGATAGAACTATGTACATATTAAACTTATAAAACCATTGAAAGACTGAAAAAGCAAGACTATTTTATTGACATTTTTATTCGGTACTATCCAATAAAAAGATGTTTTACAGAGAAAATTTGTAAATTAATTTTTTATACATTCCAATTGCCATTTCATTGGGGTTGAAAGGCTACCAACGCCCGGTCAAAAAAAGAGCATAATCGCAGTGTCCTAGCGTACAGTCAGCCGAAACGGAATTTGCTGATCTGTACGATGAAGCATAAAACACTAGTTTTGAACAATAAAGAGCATAATAAAATGATATCAAGTTTTATATCGTCAGGTGGTTGTGTTCATCCCACCCAGCAGAGCTTATGAATACTGTACATTGCCTTAACAATTTAACATGGTCATAATCATAATTGCAACACATTGACAGGAAGAACATGTACACAAATGTCTAATGGTTTGAAATGGAAACCGTTTATATGGCAAAACTTAGAGAAAGAGTAGAAATCGGTGTCATGAAGACAGAAAAGCTAAGTCCTGTGTATAACCGGTCAGTATAAAGTCAGTATCGTTTGTAATGCTGTCTGCACTGAATTACTGGACAGAATGCTGAGTTGCGGTGTCCACTTAGATCTACTATAGAAATAACAGTGATTAAGTACAACTTAGTCGATTGTATGTTTACACTTATCGACCATTTCTGCCTTGATTGACATGCAATACACTGATCATTTTGGCAGTGGTGTAGCAATAAATGTTTAATCATTCTCCCGTTGCAATGGGGAAAAGTAAACATTTTCAGTCTTCATTGGCATTAGTTTGGATTCTTTGTAGAGTTAAACATATGTAAAGATGGAATTCGGGTTTCCTTAGTTGGTTGCCCATCCACAGAATGTATGGAACACACCTGTTAAATTTAAGAAAACAAAATTCAGGAAACTATCATTTACAATCATACTGCGAAAACAGTGCAAATGTAATTAAAATAAAAACATGCATCACACAGCTCAATTTTCTCTTAGAAGTCTTACTGATTGCATTGCTGTTTTCTAACACTCATCATCTATATAGTATGGATGCATTACAAACATATAACAAGAATACCATTGATGCAAAGCATCAAAGGG
Source organism: Saxidomus purpurata (assembly GCA_022818135.1). Lineage (NCBI taxonomy): Eukaryota > Metazoa > Mollusca > Bivalvia > Venerida > Veneridae > Saxidomus > Saxidomus purpurata. Next base: position 41,113,068 of record JAFMSR010000003.1, on the reverse strand, counting down.
CGCCGAAAATAGTTTTGTACATGTGTGGCGTTAAATAGCTAAAATTAGCTTTTTGATAAGCAATCATTATTAGTTTGATTTGAATGAAAAATTTTATGAATATTTGCAGAAAACATTTAAAATCATGGTGGTTTTAAAGCTGAAAAAAAACCAAAGAAAAATTATTTTAAAAACTAGGGTTTGACCGGGATTTGAACTCCTTTCGTCAAATTAGGCGGTCATCAGCTTACCCACTACACCACGGAGACTGACTTTAAAGCACGTGGTAAAAAATTAAGCTGATATTATAATTTTGCAAAACCGATAAGGGAGAAGTTGTTTTACGTTTTCGTATTTTCTTTAAAAGATATAAAAAGGAACATTATAATTAAACAATTACGTTTTAATGAAGGAAATGTGTATAATCAATATTTTAATGTCTATTTCGTATTATTTTAGCATACAGTTAAAACCATTTTTCTTCGCATTCTAATAACCGCTCATAGCATGTACTTCCGGAAAAACTATTCCATAATAGGCCGCCGCAGCGCCAACAAAATGCCTTTAACAGGTCCAATATATATGCAAAATTACTTGAAGTGAAAAATAGCGGCTATTTGAAAAGTGGAAATCATGACAGAACATTAGATCTATTAATGTTTTGACAAAGCACAGATTTTCAAAGACATTTATAACTCTAATAATGGCATGTGCGGCCTATTTATTTGACCACTGAATGCGTAATTTGGCTTGTAAATAATTCGATCCTAGTACATTGATCACATGATTTGGTTTTATTCATTAGAATTTTGAATATAAATTATTTGAAACTTATCGTAAAGTCTTTATTGAAAGTTTGCAATTAAGCGTACAGTCGCGTCACTTTCAGTGACGAATCAAAACAGTCATTTGTTTATAACTATTATTTTCATAACTGAAAAGCTTTTACTTTCTGTCTCTTAGAAATAAAATTATCCAATTGTTATATTCATTTTCTTTGATTTAAGCTGTTCGGAGTTTCATCTTTTTATATTGTAATAAATGTCAATTCGGTTTCGTCAATTTACTAGTCTAAGAGTGTTGGATTTCTTTTAGATAAGGCACGCTAATAATACATATATATCAACAAGTCTATGGTAATTTTATTCTCAATTGTATAGAGAGAATAACTTATCTCCTTGTGCTCAGAAAGGAAAAGTTTTAGAAACTTTTAAAAAAAAAATTACGATTTTTCTTTCAAGATAATTGTGTTTATATCCGCAAATTCACTATACATGTACTTACCTGAATGAGTCAGAACCAGCCTCTGCATTCGCGAATGATGTCAGTAGGTGAGTAGTCTATATCGTCTGATATAGTAAGACAAAGGTCGTCATAGTAATAGATAATCATGAACATAAGGAAGAGGTAAAGTGTAATAAAGAGTTGTCTCTCTTGTTTTGGTAAAAGTTAAAATCAAAAGTATGTTCAGTAAATAAAGATTTTTCTTAATTCAGATCTTATATTTGTCTATAGGACATTTGAGTGAACATTTTAGTGTGAAAACAACATAATTCGACACGGCTACTTTCAAAGCTAATCCTATATTCTTCACACTCGCCAATATTAGACACCATGTGTAGGATACATGGTACTAAAGTGCCGTATTTATGTTTCGTGTCTGTAAATTTCGAATTTTTAATTTGTATTCTGTTTTAAGCTTGTTTAAAACTGACCAGTCGTGCTATTATTTGCTAGTTTAAGTAAAGGTTTTAGCTGAAGTATATAAATGCTTCATAGTGCAACATGTAAAACTTTTCTCGAAGTTTAAAGTTGTAACGTTTCTTACTGTAATTGTAAGAAATCTATCTCACAGATTATGCCAGAATGCTGAAACGGCGTCACGGCGTCACGGCGTCCTTTTACTTTACTGTCTCCACTCACGTAGGACAGTAATCACCACATCTTACGTTCCATTTGTGCAGCATACTGCCGGCAGCCTACAGAACAGGTGAAACATTCATCACTTATTATTTTATTAGTTACAATATCTCATACATTTCGGATGCTACAGATTAAATATTACCCTGCAAGCCGATGATATATATACTGCGATGTCAAACGATTCCGTGATTTGTCACTGTAAATCAATGAATGAATGCAGACTGAGACAATGTTGGCAATATGAATCAAAAATGATGAAATTACTTTCTGTCTAGAAATAATAAGACATTGTCTCCCTCATGATGGCAAGATAATGATACATACCACTGTCATAATGGCGACACTAACCAGCAAAATTCCCTTGTAATGAAGCTACATATCTAGCGATAATTGCAAATAATTCATATGTCTTGAGAAAAAAATATTTTCAGTTGCAGACCATCATGACTAGAACGTATTTATCACGGTAATACAAGGTTATTAATGGAAGAATAAAATGTTTTATGACATGATGCTTCCAGTGCGGAAGATTATAGGACTAGGGAATTGTAAACTTTTGACTTGCGTTTGGAATGAAAATATTTTACAACGCAACCTACACTCATTGAACCCTGATACACTGAACATCCTAGGATAGTGAACCAAGTCTTCTCATTGGGATTTCTGTACAAAAGACCGTCTAATCCGTTGAAGTAGTATCTTATAGGTAGTAATAGTACAGGTAGCCGGTGAAAATTGAACTCAACTAACCGACGAATTTTAGAGCGATGATAGCTGTCTTGACTTGTCCAATATTATATTAAACGAAAAACTCTATAACAAACTTTGGACTGTTTTCCTCTTCACTGAATAAATACTCGAACTGTTGTTCTATTTCGGCATTCGTGGAGGAAACAGGACAAAGAAAATGAGAGAGTTCGATGTAAGTACTGCAATTTGCATAATTATGAAATAATGATTGCAGTTAGATGTTAAACTGTCAAATGATGGTCTTCTCTTGACAAATAATTGACATACCCGAGGCAATGCACGATAATATTATCTTGTTAATGCAAAATAAATTACATGTACTTACGAGTAAACGATATATTTATAAGAGGAAATGCAAGTGAAACTGGAAAAAAATATATGAGATGCGGGAAAATAAGGATATAAAGTCAGTGACTGGAAGTACGTGAAATACATGCACTTAACCGTTAAAAATACGAGCAGTGATATTGCTATTATTTTAGATACAAATGTAGATATGATACTTGATTTTCTTTCAATAGTTTCAGTCGTTTGTTAAACAATCTGCGTGCAGAATATGGTAAAGAATTTTAGCACTCAATTTCTACTGTAGAAACGCAGCAACCTGTTTTACGTGCCGTATCCATAAAATAGGCTTTACACATAATCATCACAATACTTGGTACTAATTCAATTATTCTAGATTGCTAAACAAGTTCTTTCAACTTAAATTAATCACTCTCGAGACTCATTCCAGATGAAATATATCCTCGGAGAGAGAAAGGCAATGTTGAAATAGTTGTGTCTGGCCTAATGACACAACCACCGGGGCGCTGGTGGGGATCGAACCCGGGACCCACCGATCCCAAGGCGAACGCGCTACCACTGCGGTACTGCGGCTCCTCATCACAATAAGAGAATTATTGCTTATTACTTTCTAATGTAAAGTTTAATTTTGTTTAATCTCACTAAAATTTATTAATTTTCAATCGATTGAAGGCCTATGTATTCTCTTGCAACTTATACAATGTAGTTACATTTTCCTCGATGATTTCTTTCCGGGGTTCTGATCAGTAAGGGATTGTAGAACTCCAGTCGGTGAAATTCCTCTGATGGAAGATACTATTATCTCTTTAATGTCTCGAAAATGTATAACATTGTCAGAACAGTAGGCATAAATCTAAATCCTCTTTCTCACAAACAAAGAACACGTTTCAAATGCAGGTTTTTATAAAAACCAATAAGCAAAAGCTATCAGAAAAAATAAACGTAAAATATATGAGAGCGTTCAACGACCTGTGTGAGTCAAGCGTTTCTGCTTTCATTTTTGCTACACCTGTCAGCACGAAACTTACTCCCGCCACTCCTCGTGCCACGTGTCTTAATCATCAAATATGAAATAAAAATAAAGATAAGCGTCTTTTAACACCTCATCTGTAACGCGACTAGAATGTACTTCAATGCATCATTGATATATATTATTTGTTGTTTGTTATTGCATTTCATTTATGGAAGGATGGTTTAATGTTAATGTGTACAAATATAACAAGGAAAACAAAAAATAGCAACAACCAAAAAGAAAAAAATGTACAGCGTACACTACCGAATGAAGAAAGCACTTGAAATATAACAACAGTTTTCAAAGAAACTAATTTGTATTGCTACATGTATTTGTTATTGTTAATTTGAAGAAAAACACTTATAAATAAACAAGCAGGGAAGTAAATGGCGGGAAGTTGCATTTGCCTTGTCAGTCAGTTAATGCTAATTTGAATTTATGCAAGTAACACATTATTTTCAAACAATGGTGGTTATAAATTGTTAATAAAAGTCAAAGGAAATGTGCATATCACAAAATATTCCTTGATAAGTGAGGTGAAATAATGCATTGTCATTCAATGCATTTAGTAGCATTGTTGTAAAATTAAATGTTTAGAAACAGGTACAACACACATGAGTTGAATACGGCGGATGTATGGTTCAAAATACATGTATAAATGACGTACCGGTAGTTTACTAATTGTATTATCAACAACCATGATTTACATCATATCTATGACATAATATTAGATTTCACTTACTTATGAAATGATAAGAACAAATTTTGATGTTATCATAGCTGGAGGGCTTTAGATCAGCTCGTGTGTCACGTCTGGCTTGTGAAAGTTCTTTTGTACGTTCCGTCTTGTCTGCTATTACCCTATGCAATCTGTAATACGATCTAACATATTCTTCCTGTCATTTCAGCTTGAATTTTGTTTTGAAAGTCACAGGAAATATGCAAAAGTCACGTATTTACTAAAAAATAAAGAAGGGAAAAAATGACCAGTGCGAAACTTATTAATGATTATTCTCTGTGTATTATTTTCATTAGGCTTACTGACTACCACACCTACAAAGGTAGAAACGTTGGTTGTTGTTTTGTCTTAGCGCAGCTCATTGCAAATTTGTTGTTAGTCACGCGCTGTGCATGCGAACTACATCAGCTGTTTGAAGAATACTGTAAATAAACATTACTCATGAGCTACCTACGAATTAAAAAAATAACAAAGTGGTACTGAATAGTTCATACGTAATATCAAACGTAGAGAAAATGAGAGCAATATTTGGGAAGTGTTATAATCAAGGATTTAAATACTTTACACGGGTAAGTGACATTTTAATGTTTTGATATTTTCATAAATATCATTTTTTGACGAGGTTTTATTATTGAGTACATATAGAGAAAGTCATTAACCATGTAATACTATGTATCTCAATTAGTGTGATAAAATTACCATTTCAGTACTGAGATTCTGAATGTAATAATTTCTGTGAGTTTTATGTAATATTAGATAGATAAGTAAGAATTTAAATTAAAAAAAGGAATGTGTTAAAAAAAAGGAATGTGTAAAACAGAACAAAAAACAAAAATGTATTTGAGACGAGTGTCGTTACGTTTGAGTTATACCGTAGTCTATTTCTTTTAAACGCTGAATCTATTTGATTTACTTTACTGTAGCACTTCTATTAAACTGTCCATTATGTATTACTGTTTATTCGCCATATACAGTCTTCGTCTTTTTACGTTGAGTTATATTTCATATGGCTTTCCTACCTACAGTCTGTTGTAAAAGAACAAAACAAAGAAGCTTTTTCAAAATAAACTGCCTTTCCTACTGCTTCCTTACGCAAGGCTAAAAGAGATTAACATTTAGTTGCCCCAGGTACTTTGTGTACATTTTAGTACTAGTGTACACATACTGTCTTGATTAAAGAAAACAAACATCATAAACCAAATTTGTTTCTAGGAATGTCACATTGAACCTTTAAATACACATACACACAAGACAAATTCCATTAATTAAGTCTTGGGCTTCATTAATTATTCATTTAGTGGGCATTTTCACGATATCATTACACAGCTTACGTTTGTCTTGGTGTCTACTTTAGGAAGTCTTAACACTTTATTAGAACGATTTTTAAATCGTCGGATCGACTAGCGAACGTTTTGCTGAGTTGTATCCAGTTGCGTTTGTCTTTTATCACAAATACGGAACCGAGTAGGTGGGTTCGTTTTGTTTCATTTGGCCAGTCGTGCCCTTAAAGGTAAGCTTCTTGGTATTCTGACCTCTGAAAAGTTTTTGAGTACATACGCAGTCCTGTCTGTCTTAGTGAGCGTATCTCCTGAATTTCCTACTTTCCTTGGCCATAATTAATGGCTTAGTGTTAATTATCTGTCGAATTAGGTTACAGCTTCTCTCCACAGTCAATGTACATGTACTGGTAGTATCTGATTACATAAGCGGGGTAATACGGCACCTCTGGTAATAAGAAAAGATATACAATGTATTCATGAATCGGTACGCATAATGTGTATAACCATAAAAGTCTTGGTCAAACATTGAAATTCAACTCAATCTGTTAGCATTATTTTCATTTATATCTGTCAATAAGAGTAGAGACCTATTATAACATATTTCTTGAGTGTTTTCAGTGCAATGCTCGCCTCACCAAGTTGTGATATGACCATTTAAACAATAATATAATAACGTTATGGAAATATAACATTTCAATGGTCTCAGAAGCTAACAGTTTATTTTCCCAATACCTTTCGGCCTATGTACACAGCAATGATTTAAACATACTTTCTTGAAGAGAGGTTTTTGAATGCACAATTAATTGAGTTTGAGTGCACATTATAATTCCAGGTAATCTGGTGCGCCGTGTCTGGTTTACTGTTTTGGAGGACATATGAACACTACAAGACTGGCCTAGAATACGTCTACCTCCATGAAATACTTGGGGTAAATAATTTGTATTTTCGTATGATCATCATAATGTATGTTTTAATTGACCATATTGCTTTCCCGCGGTAACTTCAAAATTTCAGCTTGGACCGCACCATTAGTTAGTCAATGGTTGTTTGCTGAACATTTACCGACTGAATAGGACACAGTGGAGATCAAGATGTGTACGTTGATCATGATCTGCAATCGTCGCAAAGGCAATATATATCTGTTTAATTAAAAAAAGAGAATTGTATTAAATCTTTTTTTTTAATTACTCCCTACAACTGGTGTCAAATTAAATTACTTCAAATCATAAATGATGGAATATTATCGATAACATTAGCTTTTGAAAATATGTAAAAGTGCCGTTAACCATTCAATACCCTGTGTAAAGTTGTTGTTGAACAACTAATGGGTGGATATAGAGGGTAATTGTTGGTTTCGGTGTAAGTTCACGTTATAATTTCACCGGGTGGGCACCAAAAGCGATATATTCACGAGTGGCGCAGCCAAGAGAGAAAATATCATTATTTGGTGTTCACGAGTGAAATTAAAGTGATATTACACCGATAACAACAATTTTTCTGTTTGTTTCATGGTTAAAACTCTACTTTTATTGAGTTGTTTCTATAAAATATAAAAAATCGCGGGAAACGTCATCAGAAAACTACGGAAGGCCAATAGTGCCACTTTGTTTGTTTTTTTAATTGATTTTTTTCAACATAACTAAGTTGAAAATTCAAGATACTAAGTTGAATATTCAAGATACTAAGTTGAACATTCAACTTACTAAGTTAAATATTCAAGATACTAAGTTGAATATTCAACTTACTAAGTTGAATATTCAAGATACTAAGTTGAATATTCAAGATACTAAGTTGAAAATTCAACTTACTAAGTTAAATATTCAAGATACTAAGTTGAAATTCAACTTAGTAAGTTGAATATTCAAGATACTAAGTTGAAAATTCAACTTACTAAGTTGAAAATTCAACTTACTAAGTTGAAAATTCAAGTTACTGATTTTAGTACTTAGTATCTTGAATTTTCAACTTAGTAAGTTAAATTTTCAACTTAGTAAGTTGAATTTTCAACTTAGTATCTTGAATATTCAACGTAGTATCTTGAATATTCAACTTAATAAGTTGAATTTTCAACTTAGTATCTTGAATATTCAACTGAGTAAGTTGAATATTCAACTTGGTATCTTGAATATTCAACTTAGTAAGTTGAATATTCAACTTAGTAAGTCGAATTTTCAACTTAGTAAGTTGAATATTCAACTTAGTATCTTGAATTTTCAACTTAGTAAGTTGAATTTTCAACTAAGCATCTTGAATATTTAACTTAGTATCATGAATTTTCAAAAGTAACAAAGTAGCACTATTAGGCTTCCGTAGAAAACATAGCGCAAATGACGTCATTTAAACGACGTCATCGTCGCATGGTTTTCAGCATTAATTACGCTTGGTGTACTTTTTTACGTAAATCCGGGTAAACGATTGCAAAAACAGTGAAAAATAAAAATGGTAATCCACTGTTTCAAAACTGTGGATTATCACTTTTATTATATACCTATAAATATTCTGTCAAAAATATAGCCTTTATTCAACCATCAAATACGGTCTGACAGAGAAAAAAAATCCGTATTGTATGTACGTGCAATACACACAGTGCCATTATTTGTAACAGTGCATTCAATTGGCCCTAAAATACACATGACGTTAATAACGTCGCTTTTGATTGGGTCGTTACTACTTGTTTGTACGATGACATCACAAAATGACGTTGCACACAACGTATATTGTGCATTAAAACGAGTTTTTCTTTAATTTTAAGGGTTATTAGTATAGCAATGTGATCGATGATCCATAAGCCGGATTAGCACTTGTATGATCCGACGCACGACTCGAGCAATCCGGCATGCTGGATCACGTTACTATACTAATAACCCTATTTTATTTCACTGAGAAAACTCTATAATTCACTGAAAAACATAAAATAAAACGATTTATTACAGAAGGCCTCTATGTTGATTATTTGTGGTAAAATGAAGCATTTGTTGATATCGGTTGTTCTTTGGAATATTATTTATTTATCATTTTACTTTCGTTGAACACATTATTTCTGTTTGGAGAATATAACCTGCTAGATGTAGGGAGCGCCCCTTTAAACTAATAAAACTACTCAGATTATGCGTCGTCACTTTTTCTTATTTCTGATCAAATGAAAGTACAAAGTCAATGCTATTGACTGTACGATAGTTTACATGTTTTGATGTCTTCACATATTAGACTAAATTTGTAACATAAGCTCAAAACGAACTTGCCCATAAAATATCTTCTGCGAAAGGTCCTGCTTTAACGCCAATGACTACTGAATTATGACGTTGTTTTGCATTTCTTTCTTACATTACGCTATTTGATTCCAAGACCGTTGTAGCATTTTCTGTGGAGACTGTCGGCGTATATTTCAGAAACACGCTTACCGGCGACGCTGTTATTAGTAAATAAATATATAATAATGATAAATTATTCTTTTAATTAGTTTCAGCCACAATTTTGTGTAAAATTGCACTAAACGTGATTTAAGCTGTCATATGGCAGACATAGTTTCCTGCTAAATGGTTTACACATACAGATGAACAGTTATATAATGTGTCTGTTTTCACACAGGTATTGTATGAACGATAAAGAAAGAAATTTGCTTTATTTTTTCCAGACATGGTTGTGTCTGGCACGGGGCTCTGCTGCAGTTTTGAACTTAAACTGCGCGGTTGTGTTGTTACCAATGTGCCATTCTCTGATATGGTTGTTGAACAGAGCTGTAAGAAAGGTACATATATTTTGTAGTTTTCCAATATTGTATATGTAATATAGCACAAGTTAATCAACATGCTAAAAGCCGAAGGGAAGAGCTTAAAGTTATTTCAACAAAGATTTAGCCTTTTTCTGAGCTACAGTGACTTTCATGTAAGACATGTGTATTACGAACGGAAACAAAAGAAACAGTGTTCATTGCTGTTGGGTGGAGTTAATATATTGGTCGATGCATACATTGTAAGTCATAGGTTTCAAATTCCGGACTGCAGTGCCGAACTCATTCGAGCAAAGAACTTTACACTTGGTTGGCTATCTTATTCTGTCAAAATGCAACAACAAAAAACACACACACATGTGTCGTTAAATCCAAAATTCTTACATCAGCAAATGTATTTCATAGCTCTATCGTACTATTTCTAAAGCTTGTGTCCTTTTCTAAAATTTGTGTCCTTTTCTAAATTTTGTGTCCTTTTCTAAAATTTGTGTCCTTTTCTAAATTTTGTGTCCTTTTCTAAAATTTGTGTGTTTTGTATCTTTTTTTAAGATTGAGTCGATGAACGTCTTGTAAGATTTGAAAATAAAAAGCAAATTTAATGTTTACCTTTCTCTCGGTTTCTTTCAGATCAACGTTAATATTCATTGGTTGAAAATAGAAACGAAACCGTTTCATATTTTTATTGGTTATGTGATATTTATTATGACAGGTGAGTTTGCAGAAAAGCGTGCATTGTTATGCAATTTACATTTTAGATATTAATATGTATGAAATATGAATACCATTCATAAAACATACATTAACCTGAATTAATTACGTCTATACTCTTAACTAAATTGCTTTTGAACATTATATCAGTTTGTGGTGTATATGTAGACAGCGCAGGCTTGGCTTCATCATTATTAAGTATAATAGCGTGCCATTCTTTTTTATGACAGTATGCTGTATGTACTACAACTTTTACTAGGTTTGCTTGTTAAAAGAAAAGAACTAGTTTTACAGTTACTGTTGCCTATATTAACCGAACGCTCATAGCTAATGTCGTGCTCATGGTAGCAAGGTAGCAAGTGCACTCGAACCTTTTGCTAAAGACATTCAGTCTCTGCATTTTGACCACTTGTCAACATAGCTTCAAAGTTGATTATTAAAAGGTTAATTTAACACAGCTGAAACAAATTCTTTGAAAATAGCGAGTTAACGTTTTAAAAAGTTTAATTTTGATTTAGCTAATATGTGCACATGTATCATCATACGTAACGTGAAACTCGTCGAACAGTTTCTAAACTATGTGCCACGTGACACTGACGTTTTATTTTTTTCATTGTTAAAATTTCTAGGTGTACATGTGTCTGCACACATTGTCAATATCCAAAGTTTCTGTGATAATTTCCACGAAGAGTTTCAAGACGTCAATCCATTTCCGTACAGACCAAAGGTAAAGTCTAGTTAATTTTCTTGTTTATCTTCACTAAAAACACCTGCACACTTGTCTGGAAATTCTATGGAAACCTACGTGATTATAAGTGCATTTATTTGCTTCACAATTTGCATAACGTTTTATTCGTCCCAATATCAATCAATCGTTTCAAGACGGTGCAACTTGAAAAATAGTTCTGTTTCATCTAACGGCTAACAATTCTAAAAGAGTTAATGGAAGTTTTTAAAATATAGCCCAAGAGCTACAGTTAAACAATTCAATTCATTTCGTTCAAGTGGCTTCTTCCGAAATATCCTTTGATCTGTCATAGTAATATGGCTTAATAAAGAGTGCCTTTTGATAATAACTCGTTTTCGACTATGTTTCTCCTTTTTTCATGGTATATTTGCTGCTTTATATATGTAACATGTATCTATCTGCGTAATAAAGAAATATTTACAAATATTTTTTACACGTTCTTTAAAATTATTTTTTTTTTGCAGATATACAGCATTATTTTTGGAACTGGTAAATATAAGACATATATTTTACAATTAACTTTCAGAAATGTAATTTTATTCATACATTCTACTGCTGTATTTATGAAATATTATTGCTATTTAGAATTGTTTTATCACACATGAAATGACTATTATTGTAATGCCATAATCACATGGATTGTCAAAGGTCATGATAATTTAATTCTTAAGTCTTCTTTACAGCAACAACTTAACAAATTTGTTGAAAGTAAAATCAACAGCAGACATCATTATTTCCCCTGCCTGACTACCTCATTTATTTGTCTACTTTCAGTGACTGGTGTTACAGGTATGCTGATGACGCTTTTGTTACTTCTGATATATTTGACAAGTCTCAAAATAGTGAGGTATCGATGTCTCTATATTTTACGGCGTTTATTGTAATGTCAGCGTATCTTTAAATAAAACGTTTTATTACACCTTCCATGAATTTTCCAACCTTTTGATTGGTCACTGATCTGTAAAGTAATATACGCTTGAAAACCCTACGTCAGATGATGGTTTTTTTCTTCAATGAACCAAAGAAATTTCGTCTCTACTGACACTGTAATTCATCTACAAATCACTAAAAATAGATGTCGCGTTTTTTGTAACATTCTTATTTGGTTTTTGACTTGATATATGTGGATATAGTACCCGCCTAACGACTCGGGTATTGACATGGCAGGTACTATATCCACATACACTGTGTCAAACAACTAGCCTTGTTTAAACAGAACTCACTAAAGAAAAACTTCTTTAACTGAGGTGCATTTTTTCTTTTCCAGGCGCCGTACATTTAACACGTTTTGGTACAGCCACAGAATATTTGTTATATTCTATTTATTATTCGTTATCCATGGATTTAGGTATGTAATAACTTTTTATATTCAGACAATATCAGCAGGAATTTAAAACAATACAAAATTTCTAAATTATAACATTAAATATCTAATTCTACATTATCACTCTGACGGTCTGTAGATAGACAATTACATTTATGGCAAAAATAATTCCGATGCTTATTTAACTCTTTGGTTATTGTTTATTTCATTAATATTTTTGCACTTCTTTACCTGTTAAATAAACATATGTACCCCACAAATAAATAAAATGTCGAAAGATAATTATTTAGGCATGGTATGATTAATTCTAAGCATTGTGCTGGTAAATATTTTGATAATAATTTTCTAGGGGACCACTTAGAAAGCAGCTTAACGTTGGTCAACATGTACCTGGCTGCCATAGAAACCATGCAGGGGAGACAATGGTTAACATGACCAGCAATATGACCTTTAATTTTACATCATATAGTTACAACGAAACATGTTTAGAAGTACCAAAATTTGGCCCGATTGGTTGTCAGGTAAGACTTATCCGATTTCAAATAAAAACTTTTTCCCACAGTATATTAACTATATGTAAATATGGAAGGGCATTTAAGTAAATATTCTGTTCATGTAACTGACATCTGTATTTGTCTAAATGACAAGTGCCTATGTGCAATTGATTTGTGCCTACTTATTATTGACTGCGTACAACTTTTAGTTGCCTTCCATTCATTGCTTAATGATAATTACCTACGTTTAGCTGGTAAGTACATACGTATTAATACTTAGTGTCTATGTGTATACGCTATGTGATTACGTGAAAATGTTAAGTGTTTATTTTCATTGACTACTGTGTTTGTGTATATATTTATACATAATCAATAGCAGTAAGCATATAGACGAATGCAACTAAACGAATGGACTTGTAAGAATGAAATAGAAAGGGAACCAATAATACTTATACCCTGCGACTGCACAAATTAACCTAAACGGGCACCAATTATACTGGTACCCTTTTAAACCACGAACGAGAACTCTTGCTAATAATTCTTCTGCCATTGGTATACCGGAAGTCTGATTATATTGAGAGATTTTATGTGTACCAGTAACAAAACTAAACTGATAAAACTTGCCCCCTTTGTAAAATTATTATATCCCACTTCAAAAATTGACTCATTCCCCTACATTTTCTGTAATTTATAAAGGTATCGCACAGAAATCTACATTTGAATATATCTGTCATATACAAAATTGTGTATTTGTTCCTAAAAATATCACATGTTAATTGTAGCTAGGATGTAACAAATGTACATGTTTTTATGATCACATGCTTGAAATAAGCCTTGATCAGAAATAAAACTTGAAACTTGGAGTAACTACCCCTACCACTACGCCGGGTAACAGACTAGTATGACAGACGAAAAGAAGTGAGTTTGTAAACAGGTTTATATTGGTTTTAGTAAATGTATTATATTTCACATTTAACATAACCGATAAATCTATTCGCTAAAGTTCATCCCGGCCACAAGTATTATCAGAGGGAGGACACCAAAGCTTCTGTTGCCCCTATTAATCTGGGGGGACACATCTCAGCTCCTATTAATAAGGGGGATTATACCCAAGCCCCTATTAATCAGGGGGGTCACATCTCAGCTCCTATTAATAAGGGGGATTATACCCAAGCCTCTATTAATCAGGGGGAGCACAACCTAGCTCCTATTTATAAGGGGGATTATACCCAAGCCCCTATTAATCAGGGGGGTCACATCTCAGCTCCTATTAATAAGGGGGATTATACCCAAGCCCCTATTAATCAGGGGGGAGCACAACCTAGCTCCTATTTATAAGGAGGAGTATATCCCAGCTCCTATTAATCAGGAGGATGACACCAAAGCTCCTATTAATGAGGGGGGTACACCCCAGCCCCTATTAATCAGGGGCATGAGGGGGAGCACATCATAATCTTCGATTACATGCAAATTACGATAAGGACTTTTATTGCTTGGCGTGGCATATATATATCTTCCTGTATGAGATACATCTCACTATTATATCTAAACTGTACGTACAACCTTTAGTTTGTGCCCAAACACAAAAATAGCTCAAAACGACGAAATATTTACATGACTGTCTTGGTACCTGAATGATTGTTTTCGTTATCAGAATTATTCATCATGTCCGAATATAAACGATTATTTTTTTTAGCGAATAGATTAATCAGTTATGTTAAACATGAATTAAAATACATTTACTAAAAACAATAAATACCTGTTTACAAACTCACTTCTTTTGCGTAATGGCAGGGGTAGTTACTCCAGACTACATACCAATGGCAGAAGAATTATTCGCAAGAGTTCTCGTTCGTAGTTTAAAGGGGTACAAGTATTATTTGTGCCCGTTTAGGTTAATTTATGCAGTCGCAGGGTATACGTATTATTGGTTAAACGTAGGCAATTATCATTAAGCAATGAATGGAAGGCAACTAAAAGTTGTATGCATACACGATGCAGTAGTCAATACTACGTAGGCACAAATCAATTGCACATAGACACTTGTCATTTAGACGAATACAGTTGTCAGTTACATGATCAGATTATTTACTTAAGTGCCCTTCCATATGTAAAGGTGAGTTTGTGCTTGTAATGTAAACCGACCTAAAATTATTGTTTTATAATTTACAAATATCCACTCTCGCATATACACTTCTATGCCAATGTCTGTGTCCACTGTAATTGGTGCAAATTATGCAGTAATATTTGTTACTTTTGTAGAAAACTCGCGAAATACTAATTTGTTGCTGTCAATAAAAGTTGAAAATATTAAAAAAAATGTAATATTTTAAAAGTACCAACAATTATTCTTTACTTCCTGGTGTAAAGCAACGCGTTCACTCATAACCCAACTTTAATGTATAAATATATTTTTGCTCTCTACTTCCAGACATGGATATGGGTTTGCATTCCGGTGATCATATATATCTGTGATATTTTGTGCAGGATTTTACGAAGAGGCCGATCAGTTCAAATTTCTGCTGTGGAACTGGTTTGCGAAGACGTTCTGGAAATATCCATGGAAATTCCTGATATTAAACTGCTACCAGGACAGGTACTGTAGAAACCAATTTATAGCGTCTACCTCACACTGATTTTACTTATTAAAGACAAATAATGCTTGTTTGCTTTTGCTCATTGTGGGGACAATCATAGAAGTACGATTTAAAATGGTAATTTTCTCTGTTGTCCAAAATGGATTGTGATTGGTTAATTTCATTTCCAAACAGAAATAACAGAGTGGTATTTTGCTAACGAGGAAATAAAGAATTTCGGACGCGCAAAATACGGATATCAATTCATTTACATGCACTTGTCCTATAAAATCCGAGACACCTCAATACACTAGGTAGATCAAGAATAAAACAACAAAGTAATTTTTTGTATTAAGAAATTATTAGCTTAATTGACTTACTGGATTGTATTTCAGTACGTGTTTGTCAACTGTAGACGAATTTCAACCCTTGAGTGGCATCCCTTCTCTGTTGTACAGGTACTTTGATTTTGCATCGCACTCATATTTCGGTTATGTTAAGTATTTATATAATGTTATAGCTGTATCTTTTTAAAACAGGTGCTGAACTTCCTGCAAGTAAGTTGTTGTGTTCTTCGTGTACAGACTTCCAACACACTAATTTAGCCTAAATGCATTCCTAGTAAAACAATGTGCTGAATACAATAGCTGAAGTATCATGTATACATTTAACATTCGCTGACATACCAAATATAGATCATTCATTCTGTGTAATTGTAAACTTCAAGGTACCTACATCATCTAACAGATGGACATTCAAAATGTGGATAAAAGCTTCAGGAGACTGGACAGGTAAGACATAGCTATGAGCACTGATGCACATATTTTAGATACTATTTTTCCCAACGCTCGTCTAAATTTTAATACGTTTATTATAATTATAAAACAACTAACGATTAATTTGTAAAAGAACATCGAATTTATGTAACAAAGTTGAAAAAGTAAAAATTGGCTCTGGTAGGATTTGAACCTACACCGCAGAGTGGCATAGAATTACAAAAGCAGTGTGCTTGACCACTGAACCATCATTTGGTAGTCATTGTACTATATACACATTCATTGCAACTGAACAGTTATCCGATAGAGAGTTAATACAGTTTGTATCTTTAAGTGGATCGCTGAAACAACAATATGTTATATCGATATATATTCTTAGATAAGTATTAAACGTATCTTTAATTTATGATATTATGACATTAAAAAGGCTCATGTTGATCTGTTTCTCACCTGTTTGCTTTCCAGAACAATTTATACAAAATGTGAAAGCTGCTCTAGGACCCTTAAGTTGCGAGGACCTCACTATTAGGTAATATGATGTATACCATGAGCAAATAGTAAAGAAAGGTATTTTACATATATCCGCAGTCTTTCTAAAAATAAGTAATCATTTCATTAAATCATCTGAACTTTGTAGTCTTGGAAAGAAATTTGATCTGAAAAATATACACACAGTACTATCAGCATATATTAAATCCCATACTATTGCCTTCTAAAATAACATTTTTGCAAATATCACCCAATACTGTAATAAACCAATACTTGTATTGTTGAGTAGACTCATGCCACTGTGTTATGTTCTTTTCAAAATTGTAACTGCATTAAAGAAAGGTATAAAATACAAATATGATTGTTTTCAATAGATATCCTTCTGTTAAACTCGGCGGACCATACTGCAGTTCAATGGAAAACATCACAAAATACAAATTAGCTGTTTATATAGCGGGTGGAGTTGGAATAACACCATTCCTATCACACATCATGTACTTAGCTGACGAAAGGTAATACTAAGTTTTGTTAATCTGCATCGTTTTAGGTCTGTCTAAGATTCAAGAATTCGTCTTTCACTGCGACCATTCTCTTCCAACAATTTTTATATTACATTGCTATTATGGAAAACGTTAATTCGATGCGTGATCTGTGTTCAAATATTTGGTATACTTTGAATGTAACGTACATTAGCATACTCATTTAACTTGCACCCTCTTCTGTATTGTTTTAAGAGAGTTGTGTGCGCAAGGATGCCCCTTGAAAACCTGTTGTAACATTCACGCACGATCTATGCGATCTCTTGATCAGCAATACAACAGGCCTTAATACCACAAGAAGTCCGCTCTCTTTCACTCAGTATGCAAAAGTAAAGTTTAGTAACATTCCTTCACCACAGTATTCCATCTTAAAATTCTATTTCGACAGAATAAATATCGGTTCGGTGGTAATAAAGCATGCTTAATATAAAATCGAAATGTTATACATATATCGTACTTTTGTTTCTAGCAAAAATAAAAAGACAAAGTTGAAACATATATATCTCGTATTTGTTGGAAGAAATGGGCAGCTTCTGACACGAACTCATTCTTTTGTACAAGAAACATGTATAAAGGTTAGTAATGCTATTTATCAGCACCCTTGCTTCTTTATTAGTTATTATTGCCAATACATAATTTTTTAGTTTCAGTTTAAGTATGATTTATGATTTTAGGACAATATTGTCTAAGAAATAAGTTTTTCAAACTCTTTTTATTATTTAACTTTGAAAGGAAGAAAATAGTTTTGATAAATCAATCATAAATGTTGATAGAATTTCCAAATTTGTTTCTTTTGGTTATTGCTTCCAGTACTAGCATGAGAACAATTAAATGTAAATCTTACATACTTATTTGTTACTCATGTATCGTACATGTACTAGCATTACTTTTGTATTCAAATATACTTTACTTGTTTTCATTTCAGCTGAAGGGTAAAGTAGAAGTAAATTCAAACTTCTTTTATACTGGGAAATCGTCCATACACACGGTGAGTCATAGCTCAGTTGTTTATAACATCAATTTCTTTACATTAGGACAAAATTAGATGAATTTAGTCGGTAACTAAAAGTAAAACGTAATACAAAACGCAGTTTAACCGGTAAATAACTTTTGACTAATTTGTATGAATTTTAACGTCCATTTAGCCTAACGCATGATATTTACATATTCTAAAGATTTTTGCTCTATTATGATATATACTCTTACATGATAAATTAATTTTTTACAAACTAAATTGAATTTCCATATTTCAGGCATTAGAAGGAGGAAATGAAATTAACAGAGGCCGGCCATCATTGGAAAAGATATTTGCAGACATTGCTAACTCAAACGAAAGGTAATCACTTCTTACTAAGCCAAGTTTACAGTTCACAGTGAAGAGAATCATACAAAGATATATATACATACATTTTATATATTTTGCAGATAACGTAGACCAAACGGTGCGAACAAGTTGCATAAACTAAAATGAGAATGGGAGATCCCTTGAGTATACATAAACAGTATATTTGTAGACCGAATTTTATTCTGTCTGTTGGTTAAAGAAAATGGAAAATGTTTACGTAACATTTCTCACGCCCCATTTCACAAGATTAGCGTCTGCGAAAATATATTTCAAATTAAGTCCTACTAAAATAAGCCAACGAAAGCAAATTCGCAAGATTCTTCTTATTTATTTTTGTGATTGCATATCAAGTTCCTGTAATTGTCTATTAGATGAGACCTTAAAACGAAGGTCACATGTATCGGTTATATGCACTGACAAGTTGCGGGACATAAGCTGTGTGATTTTTATGTGTCAGTAAACTTTTAGTATTTACATCTATGTCTTGTATTAAAGATTGTGTATTTGACATTGTTTTTGTTACCGCCTAAACACTTTGCAGTTGCAAATTAAGTGCTACAGAGAAGGTAAAATATGTTGGAAATTGCACAATTTCATAGACACAGTTCAATTTCTTCCGTCCAGAGGGGACACCCCTGCTGCACGCATCCCAAAGTAAGCACCCTCGTGCAAGCCTGGTCTGTATCCACCCCAGTTAAATGACATGTTTAAGCAATTTAAAATTACATATGATAATGATTGTATTCAAGTAGTGTTTTGCTTTGATTTCCGGTGAACGATCGGCAAAATTGAATTACATATGATAATGACTGCATCTTAATTGCGTATTTTCTTTAATTTCAGGTCAAAGATCGGAGTATTTGCATGTGGTCCATCGCCTTTGTGTTCAGACACTGCAAAGGAATGTATCAGGAATACTTCCTTTCATACGAAATTCGCATTTCATAAAGAGTCATTTTAGAATACATGAACACAGACATATCGTGAAATGCAGAAAGCATGTGATAATTTTATGTGAAGCAGCAAGAAACTCCATTCCGCTAAAATGATGAATATTTAATCGCCAAATGTCTCGAGAACTACTTTCAACAGTTGAATTCGTACTGAAATGTGTGCTGCTGCAGAAATTAAACGTTAAGAAAATGTAAACCCAGACATGAAACTTACTGATATAAGGATTGTTATCAACTCAACAGAACAATGATCTTCGTCGTGAGAAAATGATTGCCATTCCATGTTATTTGCCTTCCAACATAGCGTTGATCTGAAGAGTATCACATGAATCATAACATTCAGAAGATATAAGGTATTTTGATAAGCATGTAAACTCAATATCTGAAGTATCCGTCTTAGGCAATGCCATAACGTATCCTATAATCGTTCAAAGACTGATGGAGTATTACTGAGTTGTATAACATTAGCAGAGTATTAAGAACCGACGTTTATACTTCATGAAAATAAGGATAGTAAATGACGACGCCAATACCATAAAATGGTTTTGTAGATAAGTCTTTTATGTACCGGGGATGTACAAATGGTAAACAAGAAAATGTTATAAATATTTCGTTACACATTGGGAATTAAATGACAGCAGACTGACTCTGAGTCAGTGCCTGGTTATAAAGGTTGTTCTATTGTCTCTGTGATTTGTTTTAACGTACCCTTAAATGTGTCTTCTTACTTCTTGTCTTTGTAGACGGGCTTAACTTAGAATCATTAAAAACGATATACAGTACTCGGTTGTTCGAAACTTTAAACGGTTGTTAGGCTAACCGCCGATAAAATTTTGATTAAAAGCATTAATCTTGATGGGACACAATAGAGGAATATTTTCATTTTTGCTGTGAGGGGTTCTAAGTCCTTGTTCATTTGGTTTTAAATTAGTAAGTCTTTTAAACTGCAGAAAAAGCCCTTAATGTTAACCAACTGTTTGTTTAACCCCGATTAAAGTTTAGAACAACCTGGTCCATGTGTGTTCCTTTGATGTATTACTCTAGGCTCTGTACTTATTTGTTCACATATTTCTATCAAAACTATATACATGTACATGTTGTTCAACGCCAATGATAATCTCAGATGGCTGAGTCTGTTTCCAAACAATTCACTGTTGAATTGTATTATGCGGATAGAGAATACAAAAAAATATGGATAGGTTTTCTTCTCGCTTCAATGCTCTGAAAAAGTGATGGCGCAATCCAATGGCAACAAAATATCTCCGACAAAGAATTTCGAAAAAAGTTTGAAAGCAGAACAAATTGAAGACAGTTTTCTCCTTTTCTGGAACTATAAACTATAACTGTAAACATTTTTATTTGGAGCTTTAGAAACGTGATTAAGCTTTCAGAATATGTAATAGTTATTTGTGTCAATAATGTATCCAATGCTACACATTATTCGTTACAGCCATATTCAAGGCGCCCGATTTTAAACGATAAACACTCGCGCAGTGTGAACAACTTTGTTTCAAAGGATCAGACAATGAATGTTACTGTAATACATATATATACAACAAAGTAAAATGTTGTGGGTAATTGACCTCTGTCTGTTATATTTTTTAAACTTTTTTTTTTTAAGTTTTCAATTTAATGTCTATGTTCCAATATGGTACCTATGTCAGCAGTCTGTTGTCGAACGACCGTATCAAACTGTTCACTAATGCATTTAATTGAGTTCTGGAGCTACTGAGCTACAGAATCGGTAACAGTAACTTTTAAACATTCATTTTATTGATGCTTTTCCCAATGAAGTTTAACTTCTCAAGCCTGTACAGTTTACCAAATTGCTTTAGATGCTTTTATTTTTTGTATAATAGATGTTTATGTATTTTTACATATCCTTTTAATACAATTGTCTTTGTAACGCTATACAGATGAAATTGTCAGCTTTGAATACACATACATGTATATAGAACAAATAATTAACGAATAGATAAATGATAGTATATCACAAGATCTGTGTTATATGCTAATTTCTTATTTACATATGCATTTTGTGTATTCAGAGAAAATGATAAAACGTATCTTTGAAATGCCATATAACGACATCATATAGACTCTTACTCATTTTGATTTTTAGAGCAATTTATACAAAGTGTAAAAGGTGCGTCATGGCCCTTATGTTGTGCGGACACCACTTTCAGGTAATCTTGTGCATATCGGAAACAGCAATTTCTGTATAACCTCATAATGAGAAGTCTATATCAACTGAAGTAACCTTTTTGATTTCAATCATTTTTAACTTTGAAGTCTTGAAAAAGAATTCGATCTGAAACAAATATCCACGAAGCAAACTTTCGTAAAACGAATACTTATTATTGTGGAGTATACTAATGGCATTGTCTTCTAAAAATGTCTTTGGGCATTTACTTAGCCAACGAAAGGTAACATTAATATGTGTTTATCTGCATCGTTTTATTACTTAAAAGTATGTCTTATATACAGGAGTTCGTCTCTTAATGTGGCCATTTACTTACAATAAATTGTATATCGCATTGTAATTATGTAAAACGTTAACACGATGCGTGATATGTGTTCAAATATTTTGTATACTATGAATCGGTATACGACAATACATCGACAGACAACTCATCGACTCGACATTTCACCGACACAACAATACATCGACACGACAACTAACCGAAAGACAACTCATCGAAATGTCGCGTCGGTCTATTGTCGCACTGCGGTAATTTAAATGGTTATGTTGAATCACAAGATCGAATCAGCTTCCGAATATTCGGATACGATATAGGTATCCGAGTATTCGGTAAATGCGTCCAAAAAACGAATTTCAATTTAAAACTTAAATATTTACATGTTGTTTTCATGACAATAATTAATTTTCAATTACGGCCGATAAAGTGTCAGTTTACAATACCCGGTTGCTCTGGTGATGACACTTTCTATAGTCAATCTTTAGCGATAGACAAAAGAGATTATGCAAACAACTAGGTGTGAATTGTTGAACAAACATTAAGATTAAGAAAATTTATTATGCAAGTGTTTAAAGCCTTGTTTACGCCGATACATAGTTATGGAGATGCGCTTACTTTAGCCATTGCAATTATGAAGTATCTTTTTGTACAGCGGCACGTTTTACAAACATTAAACAAGTTTATTAAATAATTTTACATTTTTAATTAAAATGAAAATCTTTTCAGGTTGTTCTCAATTGAAGCTTTTCTTTCCCAGTCCTATTAAGCCTCCTACAGATCTATAAAGACTGAAGCAGCAGAAAAAGAAAATAAATGTCCGTGTAACGACTCTGTCACGGAGAAAACGAAACCGAAAGTACAACAGTCCTTACAGAGTTAGCTCCCGTAATAACAACGTATATGCAATTTATTTCATCCTAATTTTATGACATGAATGATTGAATCTTATAGCCATGAATTGTCTGACTCAAAAAATATAAAAGTATGTTCTCGGGATAGAATATTCGCCTGGCTAGGGTAACTGTAAGCTATAAATTTTACAATCGCGAAAATACGTGACAAATTGATCAACAACGTATTAGGTTTAGTACATAAAACGACCGAATATCCGGATATTCGTTCGGAAGGCTGACCGAATATCCGAATACCAATTTGGGTATTCGTTGACATCCCTAATAAAATCATAAAATGTAAAATTAAGTTCTAGATCTAGAATCAACAAAAATTAAAGAAAACATAGCAATTTGAGAAAATATGTTTAGAATGTTGGTGACACCCTACACTTATATGTTTTACTGGGATCTCAAAAGCGTTTGCAACGTATGGTGACGTATAATTTCAAAACTACAGAAATAAATACTTTACAGGAATATATACTGAAACCTTTTTATTTGATTGTTCGTTCTAGAACATATTAATTTCAGACAGTTCGAAGAACTTTATTTCTTCACCAAAATCTTAGAGCGAGCAGATTTAAAAGAAAGTTGTGTGCAAGGATGTCTCATGAAAAACTGTTGCAAGATTCACACGATCTAGGCCATTTTTTTGACCAGCAAGACTACAGGCAAAAACAGCACTAGGCGTCTCTGTTTCCGTATGTAAAAGCAATGGTTAGTTCTCTTAATAGGTATTCTCTTTTTCATGGGAAACATCAATGCTAAGCCTCTTTCCACACAAAGCAGCATTAAATTATAACATACAAATAGATAGTTAGTAGGTATATTTTCCGCTTGAACGCCAAGAAGTGCCAAAGCAACATCCAATGGCAACAAAACATCTTAATGAAAGAATTAAGAAATAGGTGTGTAAACATAATAAGATTGGAGGTATTTTTCTCACTTTCTGGAGCTGGTAAACTAAGTACACAATCTGGAAATTATCCGACAATGTTGTTCTTAATACATAGTGTATTACAATGTACGTACGTAATAGCAAGAACTATTGTAGAGAGCTGTGTGTCATGTTGAACAGCCACAAAGGCTTACGAACTTATAGTGCCATTAAAGGTAAGAAATGTACAAAATATTATGAATAAACTTCAAGAAAAAAACGTATTTAACTATTGATGCTTGAAGTAACAATACAGTTTTAACTTGTGAAATAATGTGTTTGTAAAATGTTTGGTATTGATCAGTCGTTTCACACAAATGTGTAATTCTACCTTAAAACAGTTCAATACATGTAACATTTAACAATTACAATTTATCTGAACTGCATACAAAAGTTAAAATCTAAAAATGAAATCATAGCGACAAATATCCTTCTCGTATTTACCAAAATGTTGCATTTTTGCTTTAAAATTCATCTATTAAAGCGAGTATGAAAATGAAAGTTTAACGTTGTTTCAATTTATACGTCGTCATCCGTGAACACTGTTGGTAGATTTGCTCTTGTCTTCTTTTCTTGGGGTAAAATCATTTTCTGCGTAAGTCAATATAGGTACATATTTGCTTTATTTAGTCTCGGGTTTGCCAAACGTATAAACAACTTGGCTGTCTGATATTATTATCTCTAGATTGAAGAATCTCATGAACAAATGATACATTTGTAACTTTGGATTCAGTTCCAAATAAAATGCCAAACCACTATAAATTGAGAGAACATTTTCTGGTCACAATTTCAGTTTTAAAACACATTATATGTAATTGTACCACGTGTGTCGATAAAGCAAAGGAAAGTTATAGGACACTGCGCTGCGGCTCGAGTAAGTGTTGCAATGAATCATGTGCGACTTCCTCTGCATACTAATTTTTTCAACATTATCTGAAATGCCCTCCTATAGTCTGGGTTCCTGTATCCATATATAAGCCAATTGATAGCAGAGTTCATAAGCCCAGGTATTAAACTTACTCTTCTTGCAAAGTCTGTCTGTCTTGTGTCCCAAAAC
Source organism: Saxidomus purpurata (assembly GCA_022818135.1). Classification (NCBI taxonomy): domain Eukaryota; kingdom Metazoa; phylum Mollusca; class Bivalvia; order Venerida; family Veneridae; genus Saxidomus; species Saxidomus purpurata. Next base: position 41,088,030 of record JAFMSR010000003.1, on the reverse strand, counting down.
TGAACAACAATGACCATCACAACATAAGGTAACCAACACACGGCAAACGTTCCAAGAACTATCACCATTGTCATAATATGGTGCAATTCCTTCAATCCTTTAGTATTCCTTAATATATATGGCCGGGCAACAGCCCTGTTTCTTGCTCTTCGAACTGCAATACGAACTACCGGTGCGTAACATATGAAACTAAGCACGATAAAAGCAACAAACTCTCCGTTTATCCAATTAATATAGCCCATTGTCCAGATATTTTGATCATAACATTGCAACGTTTCGTTACTATGGTATCTATTCCATCCAAATACGGGTGGTAGTGAGCTGCAGACTGCTAAAATCCATCCGAATGAAATCATCAGAACAAGCTTTGATTTGCTTAGCAATCTCACTTTTAACGGAAACGTAATCGCCAAATACCTTTCTATAGATATAATGGTCAAATTGATACATGACGATCCTAGGCACACAACAAATAAGGATAAAATACTTAAGCAAACATACTTATTTTGGGTGGACTCCGTGAACGAAAAAGTCAGGTTCAGAGGTATCAATACAGCACCAACGAGTAAATCAGACACTGCTAAATTCGCGATTAAAATATGCATATTACTTCTTAGAAACTTAAACTTGTATACACAATACAATATAAGCCCATTGCCAAACATTGTTGGAAAAATTATTGCGCCATAAAGTAAATACTTTATCAAATGTAATGCATCTAGTTCCATTCTGTAAAAATATACTTTTGACGTTAATGCTCCGATCGTATATTCGACTATAACAGCAAGCTGATGGAGGTTTTCATTATAAAATGGTTCCCTTCTTTGAATAAATAAAACACACCTCTCAATGGCGCTTCCTTGAGTACATTATAACTAACACTTGACAAGAACAGATATATTATGTCCATCAGTGTATGTTTGCCACCTCTGCAGGTGGCACAACTTCATCCTCATGGATTTTCCATCAAGCAAACAAAAGTCTAACGAGTTACCTCTTTAGGGTCGTTATAATTAAAAATGTTTAAACGTCACAGCAAGTGGTCGCCATTACATTAAAACGCCAATACTTGACGGAAGTCATGGTTACCGATGTTTTTACTTAAAAGGCCGTCACAACGATGAATTGTGGGCAGATTAAGGGGTTAAGTGAATACAATACAAAATTTCCCACATCGTCTCTTAATACCTATGAATTTGACTGCAAGAAATATACTAACTTTTTATGGTGCTTTACTGTAGAGGCCAAAACCTGGTTCATACTGTAGCAACGTGGCATCATGCCTTTCTCCCAACATTAATACTGTTTAACTTACTTCCTTAGTAAAGGTCATATAAAACATTTAACACACACCTGTATGAATGTAATACACATAAACATGAAGAAAAGATTTACTTTTCAATATGTAAAGAACAAGAAGAGTGTCTTACATTCTTTGTTGGAACTTTGCTGATTAGTTTCCCTTGTATAGCTATCTCTTCTATATTTTGAGAAGAATGAAAATGTTACCATTTGTCTCTCTTTAGCCATATTGATTGGTCATTTTAAGAGCATCATTGATGAGTTTATCACAGTAAATCAGACAAGGTAATAATTCTTCGAATGGCCAACTAAGAACATTTATGCTAGGTTTCATTAACTTCGATAAGGTTCTTTCATATATGTCATTTAAAGGAAATATTGGATAGATAGTAGCAAATGTCAGCTATAGCTTTCTCTGAACATATGTTGCCAGGTTAGCTGAATGTTTTGTTAACATCACTTTTTGTACCAAAGGAAATAATCAGACGAAAAATGGAAAATTTAGTATTGGCATCTATGCTAAAAATTCAAGGATTCGATTAGAATTGTCTCATCAAAGATGTTCATGTTCAGGGGTTGTGATCACCCTGGCTGTGTCTGTCTTCGTCCGTGGCGGTCAACAATTTGCTTCAAATAGCATCTCCTCAACCCCTTGACATAATTAGATATTTTGCATGGATGTTGCTTGCATGAGGTTCTACCAACGATGTTCAAAGAATTTTATTCCATGCAGAACTCTGGTTGCTACGGCAACAAAAATGTTCAATTTCATAAGTCTTCTCAATAACCACAAGTACTAACATATTTGGCTGGTAGCATTGTCTTGTGGAAAATTCAAATCATGACACCATGGATAATTGATCCCACTCGGGGGTCATTTGATTTTACATAAGTTTCTATTGTAGAAACATTGAAAATCTTCTCCAAAACCACAATTCCTAGAGCTTAGATATTTTGCATGTAGCATTGTCTAGTGGACCTCTACCCACCCAGGGTCACTTGTTATATGAAAAACCTTGCTTCAAGTCATTTCCTTTAGCAAACAGCGACCTACCTGGCAAACATTGACTTGGACTAGTTAGCAGTGACTTCATCAGCAAACACAGACTTTCCTAGCAGCCAATGACTTACTTAGCAACCAGTGACTTCTTTTAGGAAGTGAATTCTTAAGCAACAATTAAGTCCCGTAGCAGCGAGTTCCCCTATCAACCAGTGACCTCCCCTGGGAACAAGTGATTTCATAAACAAGAGCTGTCCCTCACAAGTAACAAATGCCCCCGAAAGAGGTGTCTAACAGTCTGTGTCCTCTCCATGTGCTCAATAATTGTGCCATGTAATTTTAAAATCCTTCCATGCTTGTTGAATTACAATCAATGCATGACGAAGTTATAGTCCGGACACTAATGTGTGCATATATACAGGATTCCATTACCTTCAAACTCTTAAGTGTGACCTTGACCTGTGAGGGAGGGACATAGGTCTTCGTGCGACACGTCGGCTTGATGTGCTGAACATTTGTTTAAAGTTATTTTAAAATCCTTCCATGCATAACATAGTTATAGTCCGGACACGAATGTGTGCATATAAAGAGGATTCCATTACCTTCAAACTCTAAGTGTGACCTTGACCTTTGAGGTAGGGACGTGGGTCTTGCACACGACACGTCGTCTTGATATGCTGAAAATTGTGCCAAGTTATTTCGAAAGCTTTCAATGCATGACAAAGTTACAGCCCCGACACGGAAAAATGTAAGGACGGACGGACAGATGGACAATGCGATTTTAATATGCCACCCTTCACGGGCATATAATTGGACTTCAATATCAACTAAGTCCCCTATCAGCCAATGACTTCCGTAGCAGCATCCTCTTGCTACAAGTGACTTTCTTTAGCAACTAGCAACAGTTGATTCCTTAGCAACCACTGATTTCCCATATTGACTATTGATTCCTTAGCAACTACCAACAACTGCCACCATTTGGCAAGTTGAACAAAAAACTTCCTTAGGTAAGTACACTGGTAATCAGATGTGTGGTATAGGATCACCATGTCCCTCTTGTTCTTTTTTTCCCCCAGTATTCTTCCTTCTTCATGAAAATAAGGCTTATTTTCAGCTGATTATATAATCCAGACAATTTTTTTGTGGATTTTTAAAGGGAGTTATCTTTAACTCAGCTTTGCAAAAGGTTTACGCTAACCAATTGTACAATGTCAGATCTTTACAGTTCACACAAGTCCAAATTACATACCAGAAAAACAGATAAAACTAGAATTGTGTCCAAAGGACACGGATGCCCCCACTGTGCAGATGTGCTCATAAACAAGAGCAAGCATATCTGTATGTAAGATTTTTATGTGGAACTTTTTCATTCCACTGTTTCATTTCTGTACATATACCTAAAATGATCTACAGGTAACCTTATGTACATGTTAAATTAAATTACAAATGTAAAATTTATATGTTCAATTATTTATATGGTATATAGTGAAAAAATCAACAAAGGGCCATAATTCTGTTAAATTTGGTCGCAACAAATTTATATGGTATATAGTGAAAAAATCAACAAAGGGCCATAATTCTGTTAAATTTGGTCGCAACAAAAATTTCTTCCTTTACTACCATCTACACATTAAAGCTGTTCATCCCTGGAAGTTTAAGCAAAATCTGCCATCCGGTTTAAGAGGAGTTGCGTTCACAATATTTCTATATGGTATATAGTGAAAAACTTAACAAAGGGCCATAATTCTGTTAAATTTGGTCGCAACAAAAATTCCTTCCTTTACTACCATCTACACATTAAGGTTGTTCATCCCTGGAAGTTTAAGCAAAATCTGCCAACAAGTTTAAGAGGAGTTGCGTTCACAAAATTTCTATATGGTATATAGTGAAAAAATCAACAAAGGGCCATAATTCTGTTAAATTTGGCCGCAGCAAAAATTCCTTCCTTTACTGCCATCTACACATTAAGGTTGTTCATCCCTGGAAGTTTAAGCAAAATCTGCCATCCGGTTTAAGAGGAGTTGCGTTCACAAAATTTCTACATAGTATATAGTGAAAAAATCAACAAAGGGCCATAATTCTGTTAAATTTGGTCGCAGCAAAAATTCCTTTCTTTACTACCATCTACACATTAAGGTTGTTCATCCCTGGAAGTTTAAGCAAAATCTGCCATCCGGTTTAAGAGGAGTTGCGTTCACAAGATATATAGTGAAAAAATCAACAAAGGGCCATAATTCTGTTAAATTTGGTCGCCGCGAAAATTCCTTCCTTTACTACCATCTACACATTAAGGTTGTTCATCCCTGGAAGTTTAAGCAAAATCTGCCATCCGGTTTAAGAGGAGTTGCGTTCACAAGATTTCGGGACGTACGGACGGACGGACGGACTGACGGACGGACGGACGGACGGACAAGTGCAACGCTATATGCACCCCACTTTGTGGGGGGCATAACAATGTAACTCTCACACATAATGTGTATAAGAAAACAAAAAACAAAGGTGTTTCATTTATTTTTCAAATTCAAACACAAAAAAATACTTTTTTATATTTGTTAAGTGACATTTTTTCCATAATATCAACAACTCAATGTAAGTTACTTAAAGTGCATTTATAACTAATACACTGAGCACAGTTTTTGCTACAATAAAAGCCTTTGTATGTTATGTAAAATCATACATATTTTCACTACTTAGTAACAAAATCTTTAATACACTGTTAACACCAGCTTTTTACACACTGTTTCAAATAGTATAGTTTGATAATATAGTTCATGTCATTAACACTATGGTCCCTGATATTATACAGCTTCCTTTAGAACTTGTTGATACTTTTTCATCTTGCTAGCTATGGACATGTCGATGAATTTGTCTCCTATATTTACAACCATTCCTCCCATAAGTGTTGGGTCAACCTGCAAATAGTGTAACAAGCATTGCTTATAAATTCACAAATGTAACAGGTCTATTGAATTGTGATACATCAAAATCATGACCTGAAAATGTGACTTCGAGGTCAACTCTGTGATTTTTGAGCACTGAATACAGGTTTTTCACAGACCTCTGCGCATGCGCGACATCAATGAATATCGACTGTATTAGCATCTGAGGGGACAGTTACATGCCACTGCATAAGCAATACATACTGATATATTGATCTATCATTTATATTTGTTTTATAAAACACTTTAACGAGATTGTTAAAAGCCATTTACTGATGTTTAATATTATATTATTCATTTAATCATTCAAATTTAATTAAAGTTATTATTTGAGAATGTTCAATGAAAAAAGTAAACGACAGACACATCTACTTGACGGTTATTTTATTTCATAAAATGGTACTGTAACAGTTTTAAATATATTTTACTTAAACCTTTTTAATGTCTCCCTTTTTTTCTCTAAATGGGGATATGATTTAAAAAATTTAATAATCTCTGCAACGATTAATAGTTTTAATATACAGGATTAATAATTAACTGCACGGACCTGAATACACATATGGTCCATGTTAACTGAAATAAAACTGCATGTTAAACTTTTAGTTAAAATAAGATATAATGTTGAAATTAATAGATATTCATTTATATTTTTACAGATCTATACATTATTAATCATGTCAGAAGAAAGAAAACGACCAGCGTCGCGTTTTCTTTTTTTTGTATCTTCATATGAATACCATTATTTGATACTATAACAACACTTTTAAAGCTATGAGAATTATTTTCGTGTTTCTTAAAAAGAAATCATTTTGTGTACAAGCAACAGCAGCATTTTGAAATGATATTCTTTATGATTAATATATACCTTTACCCGGAAAAGTAGAAGAATAAATGAAATAAAACTGCCCATACACCCATTTATATACTTCAAGTTATAGAAGTATGTTAGTATTTTTAAAGCATTTTCTTTCTTTTCATTTACCTCTCAGTATTATGGCAACACTTTCCAATTTTTATTATTAAAACTTTTTTCACCCGTTTTTTCATCATCATTCTGTTTTCAAACTGACTGCAGAGCTATGCACACGCGCCGATGTACATAGGTCCGTTTTTCTAACTATTTCTAACTATTTATATTAATTTGCTTTCTTTAGAATATGTTGCTGACATCGTAAAGTAATTGTTAATAGATTATTTTAAAGTCATGATTGATGTGTTATAAAGCTGTAGTAAGTTAGTATAGGTCCGTGTCCAAAAAAGTTCAGTTACGGAAAAAAACGCTGTACTTGCCATTACTATTTATCATTATTTGCTTCCGTTTTCAAGTTTGCTTTGACATTTTTTAAAACGTTTTATTGAAATTTACTTCATATCTTCTTTATTCTTTTGTTTAGATAATAAAGTCATTTAAAGTAATTCACAGTTAACCGTATAAATTAATAGTTGATACACAAAATCCGCTGCAGAAGTGTTTCTGTTTGAAGAAAGAAAACTCCCTTACCACGTATTTTGCTTTATTTTTTTAAATTCTAATACAAGTACGAATTTACTTAACTTATTAAGAAATACATTACTAATATTTTGTTGAAATGCTGAATGCACAGTTTTATTAATTTCTGTAATCATTTATGCACATTCATGAAATTGTAAATGAAGCCTTCGATGGTGATTCTTTCCTTTTCTCAATATTATAATTTCATCATTTTCTACAATTAAAGTTACAAAATATACTTATTTAAGTAAGGATATAATTCATAGTAGAAATAAGTTAATAATTTAGCAAAATACACGCTAATCATAGGATTATTCATTCATGATACATCAAAACAGTAATACGCTTCCGTTATCGGGCCAAAACTGCCCCCTCATTCGCCGATCGAAAACCGTTTGTGCTCTTTAACGCTGAAGGGTACACAAGAACGATAAGTCTGTGAAAAACACGTATTCCGGGGAAGAAACTTGATCAAAAATGAGTATAAATTTTCATGGGGACACCCAATAAAATCTGGAGACCTAAGATTTAGTTAGTCAATAACTATAACTCCTCACACTGCTTTGACTGGATGAATCCCACTCTACTAAAAATACCATAGGTATGTGTATATTGAAAACAAGAGCTGTCCATAAGACAGCACGCTCGACTATTGACACCCCTAAAGACATGAACAAAGTTTCAAGTCAATATCATAAGTGGTTACTGAGATATGTGCATGATAGTACCTAGCAGGCAAAACTTTAACCAAATTTTCAAAGTCAAACAAGGGCCATAATTTGTACTATATGTTTTCAAGAGTTATCTGCCTTGATTGTATGACACCCCTAAAGACATGAACAAAGTTTCAAGTCAATATCATAAGTGGTTACTGAGATATGTGCATGATAGTACCTAGCAGGCAAAACTTTAACCAAATTTTCAAAGTCAAACAAGGGCCATAATTTGTACTAAATGTTTTCAAGAGTTATCTGCCTTGATTGTATGACACCCCTAAAGACATGAACAAAGTTTCAAGTCAATATCATAAGTGGTTACTGAGATATGTGCATGATAGTACCTAGCAGGCAAAACTTTAACCAAATTTTCAAAGTCAAACAAGGGCCATAATTTGTACTAAATGTTTTCAAGAGTTATCTGCCTTGATTGTATGACACCCCTAAAGACATGAACAAAGTTTCAAGTCAATATCATAAGTGGTTACTGAGATATGTGCATGATAGTACTTAGCAGGCAAAACTTTAACCAAAGAAGCAACGCCGACGCCGACGCACAAGTGACTGTAATAGCTCTCCATATTCTCCGAATAGTCGAGCTAACAAGAGGCCCAAAAGGGCCAGTATCACTCTACTGGTCTGTCTGACTGGATTGTTCTGAGTAAGTTTTGTGAAAATCTTTTGCAATGTTACCAAGGAAAAGCTAACAGAGGTCACTGTGACCTTGACCCACTGACCCCAAAAACGGTAGCCATCATCTACTCAGTAAGACCAATCATCCTATGAAGTTTGAAGACTGTGGGTCAAATAGATCTCAAGATATTGAGCGGAAAAGATTTTCAAAGTTCAGATCACTGTGACCTTGACCTCTGACCCACCGACCCCAAAAACAACAGGGATCCTCTACTCAGTAAGACTAATTATCCCATAAAGTTTGAAGACTGTGGGTCAAATAGATCTCAAGATATTGAGCGGAAAAGATTTTCAAAGTTCAGGTCACAGTGACCTTGACCTTAAATATGGATAATTATACTTTATATCATATGTTTTGGCGAAGTATGATTGAAATACAAGTGTAAAAGAGCAAGAGCAAAAGAAAGAATGAAGCAGACAGACAGAAAACTCAATTTGAAACAGTGTGTTTCCCTGCAATGAATCAACACAATAATATTCTTACAGTCATAGATAATTGAAGAGTTTGTCCCTTTTTTGCAAATCCCTGTAAAGCTGCTTTCAATTCTCTTTCATCGGCTGCTGCAAGGGGCTGAAAAGTTGAAGGGACACTTAAACTACATGGAAAATTGTGACATTAATGAAGAAAATGTTGTTTTCAGAAATGCTAGTAATTTTGTATTGTAAATCACCAGTAATTCCAATGGCTAACATGGTAAGTATAGGGTAAGTGTACAGTAGTTGGAACGTAACAGGTGTCAGAATTTGCGTATATCGTGCGTATAATGTGCGTGTAACGCGTGTATAACATGTGTGCACTCACCGTGTATTTTTCCAATCGTATATTGTGTATCATTAGGTATCATTCATCATGCAATGTGAACCATATACTAGTGAGTATACATGATATACATTCCCTATTCGATGTCGTATTCAGTGGTAAATCATTTCACTAAGCATGAATATCCCCGCATAGAAGTGCTGACTTCACATTGTATTATTTCATTCATTAGTGTATTTACAGGCGAAAAGGACTTCCGGGACAGGTCGAAGACAGTTTACACCTGATATCCAAAATTTTATTTTATCAACGAAAAGGAAATATTTTTTCATCAATATCTAAACTGCTGTTGTCACGGCAATACTAAAGTGCAGATGACAAGGCATGCCTGCAGCAAAACACCGTATCGGAGGTATGATGTCACCAAGTTGTTTATTGGCTAGGTGAAAATAATAGGACAGATCAACGACACTTTAACAAAATCAGTTTAAGTCCCAGCGAAAAAAAATGTTACCTTCTTGTTCAGGGCAATCCTGGTAATCCTTTTTAAAATCCCGGATTGAATTAAAACTATGAACGATACTGACTGATTGGAATAATATTTCCATTCGCTGCCATAAAGACATGGGCAGTGTCTTTCATGTAGAATTGATTTAATGAAAAGTGTTGATGACAATTAACTTTAATTACGCCCACTTTCTCGCACCTCTGGATCAATTTCCTGCCAAAGCTACCCACAGGTGTTCAAATTTGACACTTACTGTGAGATTATTTCTCACCTATGGAAACTGTGAATCTTTGAAACTTATCGAAGTCTTTTTTTCATTTGTGAAGGTGCAAAGCCTCTTAATTGATCTGATTCTTTCGGTCTCATTGAAAGGCCTTAGGACAACTAATTGTTATAGAGAAATCTATGTGAAGATGAAGAAGTAGAACAAAAAGATTTGGAAAAAAACAATCAAAATCTAAATGAAATGTAAAAAGTCCAAAGTCATCGTATAACGTGTACTCAGTATATCGTGCCCTTTCTATATCGCAAATATCGTGTATCGTTCAGAATTGCTTATTGTGTATTTACCGTACGTTCAACGTGCGTATATAGTGCGTGTATCGTAGGCTCCCTGTGACAACTGTTACGTTCCGACTACTGTACACTGGTTTTTACACAAAATAAAGGAATAATCAGCACATATGATATCATAAAGTCAAACATTGGCTGTTTGCTTAACATCAAGTTCCATACTTGTAATAAAAGGGATAACTTTGAAACTTCAAATATGGCAATATGAGCATTCTCTCCAATCCTACAAAGATTTGCTTAAGTTGATTTACAGACTAAGTATTCTTCTTCAGTTGATTGTACTGTATAACAAAGTACCTAGACAGCTTTCACCTAAAACAAAATGTTTTCTGTGAAGAAAAACATCTGTTCAGAGGAATAAAGGCAGAGACTGAACTGGACCGATACTGTAAATTGTTTAAAAAAACACTATTTCTTTGTGGAAAGAGCAAACCATTCAGGTTACCTTAGCTGTGGTTACAGTGCAGACAACTTCTCCTCTATTTGCACTCATCAAATTGTTGAAAGCAGCAATAACACCAGATGCCTTAGGAAGGCGTCCATTCTCTGCCAATAACCCTGTAACATAAAATTTTATTAAATAGATAAACATACATTAGTATGCCTCCTAAAACTTATTTAGGTTTCTTGTCAGCATTTCTACCAAACTAGAATTCAAATCAAGTGAGAGTGTAAAAAATATTTGGTAATATATTCTTCTTTTAAACTTCAAATGCATTCCCTTAACAAAGAAACTGAACAGGGAAATTTCTGCATGACAAAGACATTTACAGGGCTAACTAAGCTGTTCACTTAGTTAAGATAGCTATAGAAAGTGCAACTCACCTAAGAAGTTACTAGTAATAGCACTGTACTTCTGATTCTCAGCCAGCCTGGCCATAGCAGCTGCAATAACAAACATGAAGCTTTTATTACAATAATCACTAGTAAGGCCTTTTTCACTCTAATTTCTCTGCTGAGAAAAATCTGAAAGCAAGAGCCGAGCCTTACGGGTGCAGAAGCTCGTCTGATATTTTACTGTGTGATACTAAAGCATTGTCCTACTCATCTTCTTTGATGGACTTTAAAGATTTTAATTTTTATCAATAAGTTTTTTAAGTTTGGAAGGAATAGTTCTGATACATCAGGAGCATAATAGATCTAGACACAAAATTTAACAAAAATTTTCAAAGTCCAAAAAGAGCTATAATTCATGCAAAGTCCAAAGAAGAGTGATGCAACTTGCATTACATCATTGTCTTTTGATGGTAGTTTAGACTTCCATCTTTCAAAGCCATACGTTTGATGGTTCAGGTGAAAAATAGACCTAAACACAGAACTTTAACAAAATACATGGTTAGGGACATTATTCCTGCAAAATCTAATGTAGAATAATGCAGTCAACATAATAATTATGATGATGAATAGGTATATAAATTTTCGAAGCTCTATCTATATAAAGTGAGCCTAAACACCGCACAGGTGATGAAAATAACTCATAGATACTTTTTGCAAGGTACAGCTTAAATCTTGTCAACAATGGACAGAAACATTCTTTTAACGTCTATAATTATTTAAGTGTCCTGTGTTCTAAGCTGTCAGTTCATGTCATTCAACAGAACTGCAAAGAAGGACAGTGCCTAAGATAGAGCGAGAGATGAGCGATACTTCAATCATAACTACAGATCGTTTTTCACGAAAAAATGTATGTCTCCCACCCCTATGACCTTGACCTTTGAGCTAGTGACCCCAAATTATAATATGCACAGCTAGATTTCATAATGATGCTTCTTGCAAAGTTTTATGAAAATCCAGTACTAAGGGGTTTTGGAGAAGAAGCGTGGACAAGACTTTGTTTTCAGGTCCCTGTGATCTTGACCTTTGAGCTAGTGACCCCAATGATAATATACACAACTAGACTTCATACTGATGCTTCCTGCAAAGTTTTATGAAAATCCAGCAAGGGGTATTGGAGAAGAAGTGCGGAAAAGATTTTACTGAATATCATAAATATAGATATATACGACAAAACCTTCAAAGTCCCATGACTCGTACAAAAATGAAGTGGAAAATCCTGATGATATGCACAACTTCACTTAGTACTTACCATTTCTACCAAGTTTCAGTAAAATCCATCCAGGTGTGTAGGAGGAGTTGCACAGACAGACAGACAGACAGCAAATAGTAATACAACTACAATGATGCTTCTCCACCAGTTGTTAATACTTAACTGTAGATAATTTTATTCCTATACAAGATAAACACAAAACATAAATTCTCACCTTTCTTTGCTTGTCTCTGGTATGATGGATTGTACAGGTAATCTTTGACTTTCAGGTCATTTTTCATCAAAGTCTGTACAAAAAAACAAAATGATTTCACAAAATATACATGTTCAGAACCTTGCACCTCCCATAATAAACAGACAGATCCCATTGAAAATATGTGCTTCGTTTAACAAGCTAGTATTTACCATGGTCAGACAGCTAATACTAATTTTACCGTCAATACCAGCTCGTCACAATTAGGCAATATCATTTAACTATAGGGGTGGCAATGGCAGGAAAAATATAACACCAATCCAGTGTCTGAGACAAAAGGGCAACTGCGTATTTTTTCCATTTTTTAGCTTTATTTCAACTCAGTAAACAATCTTGTGTTTAAATAGGAAAATTCAAAATACAATTGTCCTTTCCCTATCACTGTTATTTTACGAAAATACAAAACACAAAATCTGCAAAACTGTTCCTAATTTCTGACAGTCAAATTTTCACATGTTATGATTATCTTTTTTTAAAGAAATGAATATTTTTAAACTAAAAGAAATGATAATACATGAACAACGTGAGTTCAGTGTCACTTTTGGATGTTTTGTACAACGTGTTGTACAAGTTATATTAAAAATAATTTAATAGGGCACTGCATCATGTACAACATTGTATAACTTTTACATTAAATATGGCAAGTGTTACATTTTATATCATCTCTCTAAAAATGCTGATATCTCTTACAAACATTTATGAAAATAGAGCATTTATTTTCTCTCCTTGAAATAACGACCCAAACTAATCTTTTATTGTGATCCAACATAAATGCAAAGAACACTGAATACTATTATAACTTTGTGAGGCAGTATGACGGACAAGCAGGGATCCCCTTTCCATGATTATTGTTTTCTTTAAGGCAGCTGAACATCATTACCTTCAATAAAATGTTAGAAGAATTACCTGGAAAGCTTTGATGTCCTTCTCGACCTGATCGAGCTGTTTCTGTTTGGTGGCAGCTGAATACAAGGCTGTAGCATATCTGCCTTCAAGACCGAACAGTTTGAGAGGAACCTGTGAAACATCAAACCTAGTGAGTTTACAATGGCATAAACAAAGAAATAAAACACTGGAGAATTTTACAATAACAAATTATGGTGAAGGCAAGTATATTTATAACTACATGTAAATCAACAAAATGTTTGTACTGAACTATACAACAACATTACAGCTTCTTCAGATCTATGGAGCAGCTTGACCTCGACCTACAGATGTGTTGTGTTCCATGATGTGAACCTCAATTTCCAGGACATGGAACTTGTAGGAAGAGTAAAGCTGAAATTCTGCCCCACAAACGGCGGATTGACAGCCCTGGTAAACTAGTCATGTAATCGGCGTTATCGTATCTATTTTAGATAAAACTTAGTTCACCTTTATTGGACTGCAAAGTTTCTAAATACTCTTCTGTTATATCTTAAAATTAATCATGCAAAATGACTACCGGTAGCTTTTTGAAGTAGTGAAACTCATCTTTAGACTTACATTGGCCAACTTTTCTCTAACAGCTGATGTAGAAAACTGACGGACCTGAAATAAAAAAGAGGAAAAAACATTAATAACTTTAATATTAAACTGTTATTATATACAGTTGAAATAAAGAAATTTTAAGGGCTCATTTGATCTACAAGAGTTACTCCTTATTTGAAGTCTTTCACTCTTAAAGTCTTTATTTTAGTCATTCTGAATAGTATAGAAGTATGTGCGTGGTAGTACCTTGTACCCAAAACTTTAACCACACTTTCTAAGTTCAACAAGGGCTATAATTTGTAATAAATTCAATCAGGAGTTATCTAACCTGATATTTGATATTCCTAAAGACTATATTGAAGTTTTAAATCAATCCAATGAGTGGTTATTAGATATAAATCCAAACAATGAAGATTAATATTAATTGACACCAGACAGATAAGCAGCTACAATGTGCTGATTTGACGCGTGGATAGACAGGTAATTATATTCCCTTTTACAAGTTTATAAGTTGGCGGATTAATATCGAAGGATGGAGCAAACTTTCAGCTGGACGAATTGGCGGACATAATTATGTTTTAACAGACAGGTTATGTCAATAAGTAGGTGGATCATTATTATTGAGGGACATGACTCGGTTTTTGTTCTATTCTCGGCTTCGCACATCCACCTACTGATAAATTATTTACATTTGGGAAAGGTGATTCCTTGGCTTTAATTGCTGGTCTCTATGCATCTTAAGTTTTAAAATGTCAGGGGTGTGATTAGGCAAAGACTCAAGGGGAGGAAAATTATTTGTACAGACAGGGGGTACGGGGGCCGCTATAGCTCCCCATTTGGGTCGAAGGACAATGCCCCTGTGGGGACCAGGGTCATAGCCCCCGGAAAACTATGTGTTTTTAGCACTCTAGGGGAATAAAAATGCATTTCTAGAACACTTCTAAGGAATTTTTCAATGTGTCTTTAACCAAGCAAGTTTGTTCTATAGTAATGTGTTACTCTGAGGATAAAAACAGTCAGTTTCAAATTTAAAAGATTAAAAAGTCTGTATCAGGGGTCTCGTATATCCATTTTTGGGGCCAAAAATACCACACATTTCAAAGAGATTTAGCCTAATTTTAAATGTACAAAAACCAAGAATTAAAATGAAAGGAAACGACAGTCTACCATTAGCTTGTAACTAGCAAATTCAATTTATAATAATTTTTGTTGTTAAAAGCTGTCTGTTTTGTTTGAAATAACGAGATGGGTGTTCAGTAGAAAACTTGGAGGCATCATGACTCTTTTGTAATAAGCAATACAATTTGAAAATCTGATAAAGAAATCTTAAGAATGGCAAAGTTATAGCCAAAATCTAAGTACAAAAAGGGACATAACTCTGTCAAAAATGACCTTGAATTACAAAATTGGCGGCATCACGACCCTTTTGTCATAAGCAATGCAATTTGAAAGCTTGATAAAGAAATCTTACGAAATGGCAAAGTTAAAGCCAACGTTAAGTTTTCATGAAAAAAACTAAGTACAAAAAGGAACATAACTCTGTCAAATATGACCTTGACCTACAAAATTTGGCAGCATCACGAGACCCTTTCGTAATTAGCAATACAATTTGAAAGTTTGAAGAAGAAATCTTAAGAAATGGCAAAGTAATAGCCAACGTTAAGTTTTTGTAATGGACAGACGGACAAAGGGATCCCTATGTATCGCCTTTTCTCTGAAAGGGCGGCACAAAAACAAAACATCCATATCAGTCTTCGGTAAAGACTGAGTTTTCATCTTTTACCAAATGAAACTAGAACTATCACTGAAGGTGATGAATACCCCCCCCCCCCCCAACACCCCACTGACATATTATTTTAAATTTATGTAATATTTGATGCTTTGATTATTGGGCCTGCACAACTGAAGGCTTCTGTGAAGTATCATTAAATTCTGACCAGGGGGTTTGGAGATCAAAAGCGCACAAGATTTTACTATCTCAAGCCCCTGTGACCTTTGATCTAGTAACCCGAAACATGAACCATGCACAACTAGGCATGGTGCTTATCACTTCAATGATTAATCATTAAATTCTGACCAGGGTTTTTTTGAGATTTAGCGTCTACAAGATTTTACCATCTTGAGGCCCTGTAACCTTGACCTTTGACCTGGAGACCCGAAACCTGGACCATGCACAACTAAAGCATTGTACTTATCACTTGTGTGAAGTATCATTAAATTCTGACCATGGGTTTTGGAGATTTAGCATCCACAAGATTTTACCATCTCTAGCCCCTGTGACCTTGACCTTTAACCTAGAAACCCGAAACACCTGACCATAGGTTTTTGAGATTAAGCATCCACAAGATTTTACTATCCCGAGCCCCTGTGACCTTTGACCTAGAGACCCGTAACATGGCATTGTACTTATCACTTTCGTGAAGTATCATCAAATGCTGACCAGGGGTATTGGAGATCTAGTGTCCACAAGTTTCCGTCTACAGACGGATGGACATTGAAGCTGAATCCAGTATATCCCCCCTAACACTTTGTGTTCGGGGGGTATAATGATTCCAAAACATAAACAAGAGACTGTTTTAACAAAAACTGACAGAAACAAGGTAGATTTACAATGTAGGACTTAAAACAAATTTCAACGGACAGAAAGGCAAAACTGTTAACAGTCAGGGGTGTAACTTGTTTAAGTTATTTTAGTGTTATTTTAGATAACTTCTACAAGTTATATTTATCTTTTATTCATCACTCACTTAATCACTTCTTTTAAGTTATTTTTCAGTCATGATCACTTATTAAAGTTATTTTCGTCCAAACAGTACAAAGATTTAACATCATTTTTTCACAAGGATACAAATTTTCTGGGGAGTTACACATTTGTTTTCTAATTCTTTGATCATTGAACGTCAAGATTATGAAATAAAATATGTTACGCCACAACCAAATCTTATGCAAGGGCTTTGAAGTAGGACATTTTTCAGGTCATCTGTTAGACAATTTTGGCAATAAATCCATTATGTCTGATTGTAAAAGTCATTACTGTAAGCTATAAAGAAAGAACCTGCATTTCTTTCACTTATCTAAAGGTATTTGCAGAGGTAATCTGCTAGTAATGAAGAAATTCAAGAAAAACTGAAATGTTGATTTGTAACCTGTATACGTTATTTTCAGATATTCCCATTATGTTGGTCACCTCAACTTTCAAGGGAGTTAATTCTTTCAGCAAAGGGAAGTAATTTTATTAACAAAATGTTTCAAATATCATGTACAGAAGTTATTTTCAAAATAACTTATACAAGTTACACCCCTGACTTGTTAGGTAGTGGGACCCTAATTGGCACCAATTCAAATCATGATTTGTAACAGAACTTTTAATTACAATTTATGTATTCCTAGTCTGAAAAACAACTAGCGTACGCTGGCAGATGACATTTTAAACTGGAGGATTGTTGGACAACTTCACGTGTTTCCATAATGCAGACTTTTGATGGTTTTGAATTTGAGATAAATTTTAATTTTCTCAAAGGACATTTTACAAAACTAACATACGGAGACCTAGATACTTATATAATACCGTGAAAAATATATACATTTCCACACAACAACAATGAAACATCACAAACCAGGAAATCGAATTATTTCAACAGTCGGCATCATGAGGTTATAATTTTATAAACCACTTAAAGATTTCTCTTAAGGGTTTCGACTGTGTTACTTCCCTTGTCATTGATTCAGACATAGTGACGGTTGCGCAATATTTACTATTGTAATGAAATTGTTATAAATTTGCACCTGTAGAAGTAATCCTGATAAAGAGAACGCCGCTATATCGCTTAGGTAGGTGAGCTCTCAATTGACGGGAGGGTACAAATTCCAGTATTTTTCAAGTACCTTTACAGTACATCCACAGTGAATAATCTAGGTTTTGATTTATATGAGTCCCTGGGACGCACATTTTTCAAAACAATGAGTCCCAGCTATGAAACAATGAGTCCCTTTCCGAAGAAGTCAGAAAATGGATTCGGACATCCCAGTCGAATTATTTTCGTTGCGAATCGCCGCTGTGATGTGTTTTTTTCAAATATAATTGTTTCTAAAAGTATTGAGTCACTGAAAATATTAATAACCTTTTACGTAGATATAAAATATTCATTTCCGTTAAAAATCTGCTGTAATTAGTCGAGGTTTATTCTCCAATTAGCATTTGTCACTCGCGAATGTCGCGGTAGGTGTGAAAAGTACGAGCATTCATAAAGGATGGCAAACTAACTACATTTACGTCAACTTTGAAATCTCGAGCTATGTGACACCACTGATTGAGTAACGTTCGATAATTTGTGATTGTTAAAAGTATTTTTAATTAACTTAATTAACATTTATAAGTTCCAACTTTTCTTTATTTAGAATAAACGCTATGTTTATAACAAAATCGCGGCGCTTCAAGCCGAATTTTTCTAAGTAACAATTTTCTTCTACAATGTATTTACTTTAAAGAATTACCTTTGCCGAATAAAATAATTTCTACAGCGACTTCTTTTACTAGCAACCACAGATAAGCCAATAATCCCCATTAGATTATACAGATAAAACAAAGGGTGGTAGACTAAATCTTTAATTACATGAATTCCCTTTCCTTAATCATAATAAAAATTACATATTTTAATTGCAAAATAAATTATCTTTCATGTCATATATTTTGTTTATCAATTGATGAATATTAATTATGATATTTTTAATATTAAAAATGGTTTATTGATGATTATCTAATTAGCAAATTAATCAAGGTCACGGACGCGGTTATGAAGAGGTCGATGTTTTCAACCAATGATGCGACGTACTATTTACTCATGAATATTCATGAGTCATAATTATCCAATCAGAAAAAAGAATGGGCTTCATCGCGGTGTTTTTGATTATTTTGAATTTTAAAAAATGGCCGAGTAACAACCTCATGAACTTCGCCGATTTTTGTAGAAAATCCGCCAGGTAAATATCTAAATCATTGTTATAGATAAAAAGCTACGCATATAAACTTTCATTTGACACCAGAACCATCAAAATCGGTTCAGATTTAGACCGTCGCTTTGTAAAAAAAAGTTGGAAGGTAACCCAAAACAAGCCCGCCGTGCGCAGCCGGGAGATCGGCGCCATCTTGAAAAACAGTGTACAGTTTTCGACGATACAAAAAAGCCGATAATGTATAAAATAAATGTCATCTACCTATAAATATTGTTTAAAATGAAAGATTGATTATCATTTAACAAATAAGTTATAAAAAATAAAAGCCAACTTGCTTTATAACTTGTTTATTTTAGCAAACAAATTTCCAAGTTTTACGTATTTATTTTATATGGTCTGAAATTTGAAATAAATATGATATTTCAATGTCCCTGACATAGTTATCGTAAAGATTTAGATTTTTTTACGTTATTTAATTGTCCCTTAATCGTTTTAACAACATAGAAATTTGTATTTAATAAGAATACTTTAAAAATATTACAATAATCGGACCGGCGATAAAGACGGG
This sequence comes from Saxidomus purpurata, assembly GCA_022818135.1. Taxonomy (NCBI): domain Eukaryota; kingdom Metazoa; phylum Mollusca; class Bivalvia; order Venerida; family Veneridae; genus Saxidomus; species Saxidomus purpurata. Next base: position 41,068,756 of record JAFMSR010000003.1, on the reverse strand, counting down.
CACTTGTAAATCATCGATTTTCGGATAGTCTTCATTTCGGATAAAATACCCATTGTTTGTTTTCTGTGGTAAAATTAATTAATTTTTGTCTGTCTTTTCTTGATTATAGGCTACTATGGTGGTTGACAGTCCTATTATCTGTTAGAGTGATGGAATCAACAGCATACCCAGGAGCATTTTGCCAGCAGATTGAACTTGAGAACAAACATTTAAATGATGAAAACTTAAAAGTGATTGATGCTGGAAGTTTGAAAATTGGTGTGGTTGTAGAACTTGTGCAGTATGCTTCAAAATATAGAATACCTGCTAGTAAGATTGAAGTTTGGATATGTCTACTACAGCCCGAATTCATGTCAATGAAAAAGTCTACCCTGAAAGCACGCATAAAGAACGCGTATGAAGTACATAAGAAAATGGTACATAAGAAGAAAGTATCTGCTTACAGTACACTAGCAGATTACCACAATTCAGTATTCCTGGCCACTGGAAAAAATTCAGCTACTTGTGTATCAGAAAAGTCTCCTACAGTGACAGACACTAAATGTACAAAGAATGTTTCAATTCTACAAGAGAAAGTTTCTGAAAAACTCCCGGCACACAATGAAAGTGAAACATCCTCAAGCGTGATTGAAACTGTATGTGCTCAAAAACAAAAGAACATGTCTGAAACAGTGTGCGCAGATGTGAAAAACCAAGACCCTTGCCTTGAGAAAAGATCCTTGACTGTGGAGAACATAAGTGAAGAGTCCAATGTAAAAGAAAAGAACTTAGTACTATATGAAATTTCAAAACATCAGAAACAACTTCAAAAATTAAAAGCATTAGTCAAAACTGATACGGAAACCCTCGAGCATCTTAGATCAGTAAAAGGACATTTCTCTATTCGCAATGTAACAAAGCGCGATGAAAATGCTCAGAAGACAAGAAAACGGTTACGTGATTCTCAAAAGTATAATGCTAACTTAAAGCAAGAGATAATGAAACTCACCCAGAAAACGCAAGAATTACAAACGACCTTGTTTATTGTTGAAAGAGAAAATAAAGATCTCAAAGGTAGAAAAACTTGAGGAAGTTGAAAAGAAAAAGTCAAATGCTCAAAAGCTGAATAGTTACTACAGGTCCACTGTAAAAAAGTTACGTGACAGCCCACACAGTAAGCAACATCCTGATGAAGTAATGAAAAATGTACTGAAACAATATGAAAGTAACATGGAAAATTTAAGACTAGAAAATGAAATATTGAAAGAGCAGTTGAATGAAAAAATGTGCAAAACTAAAAATGAAGATGGATCATTCAATAATCAGGTGCGGCTCTGTGTCATGGAACTCTTCGGACTTGAAATAGCTGTGGAGAAGATACCGCATGCCATTGAAGCAGTTAGCAGAAACATGTTCAGTTGTGAGTTACAAAAACACGAATTACCAAATCCCACATCAGTTCAGAGTATAGTGGATGAGGGTCATTACTTAGCAAAGAAGTATATTGCAAATCAAATCGAGCAGTCAGATAGCTTTGGTATCAATCGGGATGGCACCACCAGAAGGAAAGAAAAAATCATAGATACTACAGTTACGTTAGACTCCGGTGATATAATGAGCCTGGGATTTACTCAAGTTGCACGTGAAACAGCTGCAGTCATTAATGAGGTAACAAAAAACCACTTTGATGAGCTTTCCCAGACAAATGCAGGAACAAGCGGTAAAGAGAATGATGATGATTTCATAGTTAGGTCACTTGAAAAAGTAGCCTTTACTATGAGTGACAGAGCTAGTAACGAGAAACTGGCAGACAAACTATTATCGGAGTGGAGAGATAGTGTTCTAACTAACTGTGAAACAGACACACAAAAAAAGAAAGTTCTGCATTTTCACTGCATGGCCCATGTTTTGTTAGGGTTTCACCGCTATGTTTGTGAAGACTTGAAGAAATTTGACAAAAGTCTAGTTGAAAAACAGGGTCCAGTAGGCAGAGATCGTCTCCCGGTATTCAAGTATTGGAACAAGAAGCAGACCGTTGCGGAGAGAGTAGCTTACACAACGTCCAGCGTATTCGGACCTGTTGGAGACCACCTTGGAGTTCGGGATCGGTGGGACGCCTACTGTTCAATGAAAGGGATACGGTCTGTTATTGGGAACTACAAAGATAATCGCTTCAATGGGTTGTTTCAGACTGCTTCAGAAATATTCCTCCATAGAGAAGACTTCCTGACAGTTCTTTCCACAGTGCAGAATGGTAACTTGAAGCTGAAGTCTGTTCAGGCTGACCTTGAATCTGAAACAGTACAAACAATACTACAGTGTTTAACATTTTTGTATGTAAAAGTCACCGGTCCATATTGGTGGCTGGTAACAGACAGTCCAGTAAGCTATCTTGAACTTTACCCTCACATACAAAGTCTTGAATCATACTTGAAAGTTTGTATAGAAAGCCCAGACACTATTCTCGAAAACACTGAATGGCTATCAGATTCTGCAGTAAATGTACCTCATATGGCACTTTACAAAAATAAACTTGCAGAGAAGACAGTGTCAACCATGTTGTTAGATCTTGTTGGCATAGCATGCAGTGCTATGCTTCGCACTATTCAAAAGCAGCTGGCAGATTTTCTCCCAGGTGGTCAGTACAGTTCTGCTCCAAACAAGGATGATTTGGCAAGAACGTGCTATGCTCAAGTATCAAACCTCGGTTGTGAACACCACTTTGGGGACCTTGACAGCAGCCAGCGGCGGCGCCCAAATGCTTCCTTCCATCACCATTCATCAGTTCAGCTATTGAAGCGAAACAGAATTAAATTATTTCAGTGGATCAACAACATGGAAAAGAGCGAACAAGACATACTGCTCAAGTCTGCAAGGAAAGGCGGACGAGAATTAAGAAAAAGACACAAGCAGCACGAAGAGACTGTTATGAAAGAAATACATGCTGATATGAGCAAACCTTCTAAGAAACGCAGGAAAATTGATGACAGTGTCGAGGTAGAGGATGACTATGAAATGGAATTTGAAATAGCGCTACCAATAAATGACGAGTTAAAAGACAATGAGTACATCGCTGTTGCCTATCAGGATGCCTGGTATCCAGGTTGTGTTATTAAAAATGTAGACAATAGTAAGACAGTAGTGAATTTCATGGTACCATGCAGAAAACCTGGAACATTCATGTGGCCTACCAGAAAAGATACACAGACAGTTGAGAAACAATTTGTTCTGAAGCATGGTCTCATTCCAGAATGTTGCAACTCAGGAAGACAGTGGTTTTTTAAGGATTTCAAAACAATCAATGAACTATACTCTAAGTACAGAGATTACTATTTTAAATAAATGATACCATTTATGATAAGTTTGTGACAAGATAGACTGTATATAAGATAGAATGTATATATTTGCACATATTTATTACCTATTTATTCTTTCAATAAAGCATTATTGAACTTGACAACTGTCGCTATGATTTATTGAATTAAAAATGATGAAATTTTTATACTGTTTTTTACTCATACCCTTTTTATCTTTAAAGATATCTGAAAAGTAATAAGTAAAAAGTGACATTATTTTATGTGAAAAAAATACCAAAAAGAGTTCCGTCGCTTCGCGGCTTATTATATAAGTCTTTGATAAGAAAGAATTCATAAAGTTGACCGAAAATAGCTGGCTTTGAAATTTCATAACTTTTGACACAACAGAGATAATTACAAAATTTAAACTGTTCTATGCAGCTCTTTCCAAGCTCTTTAAATCTGTATTACAATTTGTAACAAGTATTAACTTTAAGAAAATGCCCTGTGGTTGCTACTTTTACTCATAAAGCCGCAGATGTTACGAGATGAAAGCACGTACGGCGACGCTGAGTTTTGTTTGATCCAAGCGAAGCACGTGGCATTAAAAAGACCGAATATTTTGACAGGTAGTGACAAAAAAACAAAAATAATATCAAACAGGGAATGCCACGTACCAAAAAAACGCAGCCTCCCCAAAACGAACCCCACAGCACCCAGAAGTGCACACCACCAACACACACACACACACACACACACACAGTCTGATTATTTTGGAATCATAAAAACTAGTTTGGAATAGACAATGTATAATATGAGTAAGTTTTATTTTGATAATGCACTATATCAAGCTATACAAATGTACGTCGGTCGGCAAATATTTTCGAATTTAATAAATGTACAAAAGTAAAAAAAATACGTGTATACAAATTTTCATGGAAAATAATTCTAATTTAATGTCCTGTTAGCTGTCTGAAACACCACTCTAAGTACCGCGATTTTACACCCGAGAAGTGCCGCGATTTTTTAACGATTTCATGTGAAAATTCTTCTAAATACTCGCAGGAAACGCAAGTTCGTGGACGATATTCTTTTATACAAACTACCGCGAGCATATACCTCACGTGCTTGCGTCCTAAAGGACGCACATATTTCAAATCTTTGCGTCCTTTTGCATTTTTTTGCATCTATGACGCAGGACGTAGGGCTAGATTATTCACTGCATCCAGGGAGAATTTTTGCCATCAAAACATATGGGAGAAAAATCCCTATTGTCCAAAACCTATGAGATTTTTACCAATATCTATGAGATATTTTAAATAGACAAAAAGTATCACTTGACTTACATTTCAAATATAAAGGAAAATACTGTCGTTTACATAACGTCATGTAGTGGTAATAAGGACACAAGAGCTGTGCTGAACATATAATGTATTGCAAAGATTCAATTTTCATTTTGAATTTAGAATCAAACAGAAGCAATTTATGTTTGTGGAGCCATTAAGGTTGAAACTTCACAGGATTTTTTTTCCATGTTTACCGATTGTATCGGCGATACGTTGTCGTCGATCAACTTGTTGGTCTCTGAATCGGACTGAGACTGAGATATTACTACAGTACATTGTTATTGGATGCATCTTTTCCCGAAACAATGAACTTACTCAGAGACTCGCTTCCAAGCGGGCACAGTTTCTTTTTAGGTGGCATTTTACTTAGATTTTATCTGCTACATGAGCCTTGTTACAGATGACAAAACTTTTGCAGAAAAGCTTGCATCTTACGCGCTTATCAATACCGTATTTCCCCACTTATAAGACGAGGAAATAAAGTCCTGATTTTTTGCCTCAAAGTGGGGTCCTCGTCTTTTAAGCGAGGCCATGAGAAGCAACCAAAAATAAAAATCAATCCTAGATTTGTGATGAAATGGGCAATATCGAATGTCGTCCTGTGAGTGTCTATGTGCAGACAACAGTCGAACAATTACTGGTACCGTACATTGGGGAATTACGTTATTGTGTTAACTCACCTCCGCTGTCGATCGCAAATGTCGCCATTTGCAATTATTTAAAGAATCTGAAGGTAAACTTGGCGAAAATAAGTGGCGCAGACTTTTCCCGTCATATTTGTTTTTTCCCGGTATGATGTAAGTGGCCTAAAATTGATATCTGAATCAAGCGTTTACACAGCGTTTATTGTAAAGAAACCCGATAATCAGTCTAGTCTGTGTATTGTTAATTCGAATATTGATTTTTGGTGACACTTTGAGACCGGTAAATACGTGTCATCGGTTGATTAATCAATTTATGAAAACATCTGGCAGCTTGTGTATAATTAGTAAGAGTGCCCAGGATACCCCAAATTAGCGACAATTACGTCGTTGTTAAAAGAAAAAAGGAGCGAGAGGCTTAGACAAAAGGCCGAAAGTTTTTTTTATAAAATTCGTCGCTGCGGTTGTTTTGTCAACTTTTAACTATAAATACGAAAGTTTGCTTATTTTTTTAAAACATTTTGTGATAACTCCCAAGATATTGTAACAATGGGAATGAAAAAAATAATTTTTAATTGACTTTATTGTCATCTCGATCCTTTTTTGTCTTTAAAATACGACGTAATTGTCGCTACTTTGGGGGATCCTCGGCACTCTTAATAATTATATACAAGCTGTCATATGTTTTCATAATTGATTAATCAGCCTATGGCACATATTTACGCAATTATCTTTTCAAAGTGTCACAAAAAATAAATATCCGAATTGACAATAAACAGATTGGTTTATAATACTCAAAAAAATCGGCGATTAAAAAATTAACTTATTAGCTTAGAAATCATACGAACTTGAAGAAAATAAATAACTGGGTTTCATTAAAAAAAATTGCCTCGTCTTATAAATGAGTCTATTAAAAAACCACATAATTTCCATGGCAAAGTAGGGGGGTCGTCTTATAAGCGGATCGCCTTATAGGCAGGGAAATACGGTAAGTGTCCAGATGACTAAGATTTCAAGGGACGTTACTCTCGTCGCATTTACGAATACTTGTATACATCGTTGTCAGCAAAGCATTTGAGTCAAACTAAGCACTTTATGCGATTTTATATCGCTATTTGTGAAAATGAATGCGATTTATCAGGAAATTATGTGAGAATATCGCTGAATCGCACCCAAAAATTATCCCTGTACATCACCAAATTCACGGACTTTTAAAGGCCGAGAGTCTCGATTTTGAAATTTAAGAACTTTTCCTGATTTCCCGGAAGCATGGGAATCCTGCATTGTGTGTATTAGCGGAAATGTTGACAAACTAAATTAGCATTAATTATAGGAGTTATCGCCGTGACGTCACACGGCAATTTTGATAAGCTTGCTGGTGGGCAATAACAGTTATGTTTACAATGCTTATGTATCGGAAAGGAATTTTTGATTTTTTATAACTTTTTTGCTATCTAAAGGATTTTTAAAATTCAAAAAGTTATGACATGCTCTTCATACTCATATATTTAATTCAAAATATCTCTTTTGAAAGAAATACCATTTTTAATGACACTTTTTGTAACGGCTTGTTGCTGCTATAATCATTTATGAAAACAGTGTAAGTTACTCGCTCCCGAAATTTTCAGTTTGAATCTTAACAAAAATTGAAAATAATGAATAAAGGGTTTATTTTATTAGCTTTCCAGTGATATAAAACATTTTACAATATCTTTTGTTTTAAAAAAGTTACGGTCGTTAAAAAAACATCCCTAACGATTAGAAAACACAGACTACCGACCGCTGCCCACCGCATCTATCTCTTATCAGTAGAAATTATTGCGCAATACCGGGTTTTGTTTGCAAACACGATCACTCCTATATTGATTGAAGATAACAGCACAAAGCGACAATACGCTTGGTGGCAGTGAAATAACAGCATGAAAACCGTACTGCATGCAAACAAACTGCAGCCAATTATGTCCACTTGTTTAATTCCAACTTTATGTACATTCAACTTCTTGGAACAGTAAATATATTGCATCCAACCATTACGTATCATATGGTGGCACCTGTGTATGGCGATACGTGTTGTATTATCGTGAGAAGTGTATTCTTATGAGAATAATTTTTGGGCATAAAAGGCCCTGCAAATTATTGAATATATTGGCTTTTCCCATCGATAGGTAGCATCTATAGTTATATCATTAAATGCATACACCTTGCAGTCTTTATTGATTGTAAGAAAACAACAGGTATTGTGGATTTTACTTGCAAGCTTTGTGGTTAACCGATATAGAGTGCAGTGTCCTTGGATTTTCAACACAAACCTTCCCTTGTCATCGATATTTACAGAATTATTGGTAATTTTGACCACCATTAATCTTACTGTGTATGAACATATATATGTTGAATCACTCTTTTAACAAAATAAGCTTATAATATCGAAGAAAAAATGGAAAACGCATGTACCAATTGTCCGGTTCCTCTGTAAGTTGCCATTTTGAAGGTCGAGCGGAAATGACGTTATTTTGAAAGTGGATAAATTCCGTCCTAGGCCAACTGATCAAAGGTTTGAATCCTATAAATACGGACTCGTATACGGACCTGTATTCTATGTAAACTCCTAGAACACAGAATTGCATCTAGCCTATCCACGCATCTCTCAAAACACAATGTACACTTTGAGCTGCCACATGGGTTCCGTGAAAGACGGTCCTGTGAGACCCAGCTCATTGAGCTAGTTGATGACTCTCCTCAGGTAAACAGACCGACCTTGTCCTACTTGATTTTAGTAAAGGCTTCGACAAAGTCAACCACCTCAAATCATTATTTTAACTCCGAAAACATGGTGTCTCCAGTCAAACTGTATCTTGGATCCGGTCCTTTTTAATACGTAGATCTCAGTCAGTAGTGGTTAATGGTTGCACGTCTGATCAAGTCCCTGTTACATCTGGGTCCCCCAGGGCTCTGTCCTAGGACCTCTGCTTTCTTACTCTATATAAATGATCTTCCTGACACGGTTACCTCCCAGGTGCGGCTATTTGCTGATGATACTACCGTTTACCTTGCATTTGCTTCCCTTTCCGATTGTCAAAGGTTACAAAATGATCTCCCTAAGCTAGAAACATGGGAAAATGTGGGACATGGAATTTAACCCTAGTAAATGTCAGGTCCTTAATATTACACTCTCGTCAGTAAAGGATGAAAAATACCTTGGTGTAGACATCAGGAATACACCGAAGCAAACCAAAACGTCCCCAAACCAAAACGTCCCCAGTCCAAAACGTCCCCATTTTGACCAAAACGTCCCCCCATAATGACCAAAACGTCTGCTACAGATAAGATGCTCTGTATAAAGTTAACTGAAATTATGTCTAAACACAAAATCTTCAAGTATAAATAAGAATTTACGATGAAAACATAAATCATATACAATGTATATGCATATACACAAAACTTTTTGAACATAAATTTTATTTACTTTAATGGTTCATGGTTGGATGTTCAATTCACTTTACTTTAACCCCTGGACACCATGCTAGCCCGAGCACTTACATTCCAAACCTGTAATCTAAGTCTTTGTTTGTTAACTTTTGTTTCAGTTTCATTGATGTAAAAGTTCGATGTTGTATATATGTTTGTATATATGTTTTGTATAAATGTTTGTATATGTGATGTGCTCTCCCTACGAGGAGGTAATGAAAAAAATATCTACCATTTACAAGTTGCTCTCATTTTATCAAGAAAGATGTCTTTCTGATAGAAATGACCTTAATTTGTACCAAAAACATTCCTAACTTTATTTTTTATATTTCACCAGGATCTGGTGAGGTTGAGATTAAACCCTGTAAATATTGATAAAACAATAATTAACTCTTACAATGCTTAATTTCTAAAATAAGCTTGTCCATCATTAATTTTAAATGGTACTTTTAATTGTTCAAAGAGATGATACACAGATGGCAAAGACAAAATCAAACAATCTGTTCAATATATGTTATAGAGTAACTAACATAATATTTGCCTGTGTTGGGGTATACATGGCTGCTTGAAGTGAGGTATTGAGATTGGTGTTTTGGTGTAGGAAAGGGTATAAAATACACCTTATATATATGCTTAACAACATTAAAAATGCAACCAGGGATTTCACAGGCACTCTGTCGTAACTGCAAGCGTAATGCAAGAACACAATGCTTGTTGCCATTCCTTGGTTTTATTCATTTGATAACAAGTTCATTACAATATTCAAGCAGACTATCATTCCTAAACGTCAACAATTTTGCAAAGAGAGCACTTTTACTGACTGCTCAAACTACGTGACATATTAAAAAGGTTGCGTTTTTAATGTTGTTAAGTATATATTTATTGTTAATGTAAGTGATTCACTGTTACAAACAGCATAACAACAATGTTTTGTAGTGCATTTTGTTTTTATTTGCTTTATTACAGCCAACAAACGTAAACAGAACACTAGGCTTCCTCAAATGTAACATCAAAACAAAACATGAAAATAACAAATCACTCTCGTACAAAACATTAGTCAGACCACAATTAGAGTATGTATGGTCACCACACACCCAGGTTAATATTCACAAGTTGGAGATGATCCAGCGACACACAATCAGATGGGTAAAAAATGATTACTCTGGAGATACCAGTGTGACAGACCTGCGGAACACCCTCGGCTGGAGCAGCATTGAGAACAGGCGTGGAGCCTCCAAATTGGTTGTGTTTTACAAAATATACTACAATCTTGTAGCAAGCTCCCTGCTCAGTTACCTAGAAGTCCCAAACAGATTAACAAGACATTTGTACACCCTAAGTCTCCGCCAAACCCATGCAAACTCGGACTTCTTTAAGTACTCGTTTCCCCCATACCACAGTCCTGTGGAATAGGTTACCCACGCACATTGCGATCCTGCCTGAACTTGAATCATTCAAGCAGGCAGTGGCCCAACTTAGTTGTTAATCGTACAACAGATGTTTTTAAACCTTTTATTACTATTTTAACAGTTTAAACAATCTTTATTTTCTCACCTATGAGATGCATATTTCCGCACATTTACCTATGTGAGATAAACTTATTTCACATCGCTTACCTCACATCGCTGCCAGACTATTTTTACGTTAATTGTAAGAAGACATAAAAATAAAAAAATGACTGTAAAATTGTTATTTTTGAAATAAACATAGGGTTGTTGGTATTCATTTTCTTAGTTAGATCATTTTCTATCCATCTACAGCAGTTTTATAGTAAAATTCGAGAAAACGTTGATTTTTATTTTTTCATCCCCATCCTGTATTTGCACTTATTCCTTCTTACTTTTGTGAAAATGCGATTTAAACGGTGAGAAAATAAATCTACCATGTCCATTGAGTTGTGGATAAGGAAATCCCACCCTCGGGTTGAGATACGTCCAAAAAACTCGGCAGAGCCTCGTTTTTGGACATATCACAACCCTCGGGTGGGATTTCCTTATCCTCAACTCATGAACATGTTAGATTCACTTTATCCTAACTGTAAGAACTAGCTTGCAGTAATCTTATTTTATCTTTTCTTAACACCCGGCGTGTACCTTGCCCATGGCTTCGTAGGCAATCCTTTAAATTATGTGAGTCTGCCAGGTGTTTAATCACGGCATGGTATCGTTTGCAAAACAAAACAACATTGTCTTACTTTTGACCATGTCAAGTAGGTTATTTCGATTATGCACAGTCGTTGGACTAAGTCATGTGGACACCAGACATTATCGGTTACTTATCCGATAGATGACCTTCCACCGCTACCCTTTGGATGCGATTTTGTAAGAGTGATCTAATCCAATATACTTCCTGCGGATTTACTCCCAAACTCTTTAGCTTATGGATTAACTTGTGATGGCCAACCTTGTCGAATTCTTTTGAGAAGTCATTGACTGTAACGTCTGACTGCTGTCCATTGTTTAGAATATCAAAGATTTTTGGGTGTACATATCTAAGGCAATGGATTTCGCAACTTACGTAAACCGTGTTGGTATTGAACTATGATGCTGTGCCGATCAAAGTAAGACACGAGGTTTGACACTATCATATGCTCAATTCTATCATAACTCACGATTTTGTCACTGTATACAAAGAGTAAAATAATTATTGTTATTATGCAATAAACAACGCGCGGCCGATATGCCGTCAAAAATTACGTCATTACTGGCCACATTACGTTAATTAAGTATCTGCTTAGTAATCAACGCTTTGCATTTACTCAACTTCTGAAATATCTGGCTATCGAAATAACATACTTTCAGCGTTGTTATCGTCTAATAAACAACCTTTTGTTATTCTACTGTGCAGTTATAAACGACTCAGGCCTCAGTTTAAAACTCCGCATCAGACCATCGTTAATTATAGAGCGAATATCATTTCATATTTAACTTAGAAGCTATTCATGCTGAAGATAGGGGCATGTAGTTGCTATGTTTTGAATACTGATCCTGTGCGAACACTTGAGCAATGGTTGCAGTTTTCTTGTCATTTGGTCTTAACCAGTTTTAAGTTATATCTTAAAGGTTTCACAAAGAGTAGGGTTTATTTCACTATGAAATTCATATAGGATCCTCGTAGAAATTTGAAAAGGGCTTGGGGATTGGCTGAACCTAGCAAGGAGTTCCATAAAGCCTTTAAATGAAACGGAGATTAGTTGCATATCATGAGGAGGGGAGTTAATTAAGTTTGACGTACATGTATTTATTTGAGACTTGATGGTTCGATTGTTTGTTTAGTAAACTAGACTTCAAGGGTGGTATTCAAAGTTATTTCTTAGAGCAGTATATAATTCTTTTAGTTTGTACAAGGCGCCCTCTACTTTGTGTTTACATCATTCGAAACTGTCATTATCTACGTACGTTTCTTTAACTTACATTATGCATTACTGAAGGTTAGTTAGAGCAGAGCTGATCTAGTATATGTTGGTTTCTAGTTTGAGTTTTTATCATTGTGATCATTATCAATGATTGCTTTGATCTTATATATGTAGGTAGGTATTTTAATTCAATGAAGAAAACAGCGAGATAATTTTGGATGGGCTGCTTCTTTCATAATGTAATGAATGTCAACTCAATTAACTGGCCAAACCCAAAGGCTAAATATAATAACATCACGCGAAGTAACATTAAACCAGTTTGTGGAATTCAACAACTTGTCATGATGGTATACTTTTGTTTAATTACAATTCTATCCTCGCCGAAAGTTGTTAACCCAAAATATGTTTCATAATTGAAACGTTTATTTATTTGAATTAGTTGAAATTGTTCATCTGATACATAGCAAATAACATCATAATTAAAATAGTATATAACATCTTGTTCGAGACCTTTATACATGTATGTTCGGGTTTCCAGTAACCAGATAAAGAAAAGGCATTATTAAAAACAAATGGGTATCATGATTTTGTACTATGCTGAAAGAATTAGCATAGTGCCGAATGATACAGTAAAACAGTTATGGTACGCCATATTGAGATACATTTTTCAGGTTGAAAGCTGCTCACTCTAAGATTTTGATGAAACATTAAAGTTCTTCAAACTGTAAGAAAATAACATATTTTAGAACAGAAAGTCATATTAAAAGGTTTCTTTTCATCAATTACAGCGGTAAGACATCTCTTTGGTAATATAAGAGTTACATGGAATTTAACATGGAGCGTGCCAATGGGACTTTAATACATGCAAATAAAGGTTGAATTACATTTTATGGTGTCTTTGACATATCTAAGGAAAATAATATAATGTTTTATTACCCTTCCATGAAATTTGCGGTCTTCTAATTGGTCAATAGATTTTGATATTTACGGGCAAGCCGGTAATATACACTTGACATAACCCCGTTACCCAATGCTGAACGTGAGCTTGTTCGCCGCGTACACTACGCCGTGCTGATTTGTGACGTCACGCAGTGACATTGATGTATCATAAGGGGATTAGAATGTCCGGTTACGTTCATCCTTTAAATAAATAAAACATAAACGGAATCTTTCAATATTTAAGAAAGGGAAGGGTAATAAAATTGTTATTTGTTTTTTGACGTGATATATGGGGATATATTACCCGCCTCGACAAAATATTACCCTCGCCTAACGGCTCGGGTAATATAAGGCAGGTAATATATCCTCATATACCACTTCAAAAACCAAATGACATAATAATAGTGTAGCGGTGTCATAAAACCAGCATTTTCAATCGATTTTTGCAAATTCCTACTTGTATCCGAATCTAGCCTTTAGTTATATATTTATGTCTGAGTTTGTCTTTTTTGAAAATTTTATTTTTTTCATCGGCAACTGAGAGCGAGCAGCTTTAAGCTTGAAGACATTAAATTTTGCATGAATTAAACACAATATTATATATTAGAAAAAAAATACATTTGAAGCAAGCTTTATTTAATAATGTTTGAATAGATGACAAGAAAGATGCATGTAATTTACTGAAGCGTCTGTAAATACCAATATTTGATTGTTTTAATAGTCTCCAAGTTTTAATAGTCTCCAAGAATGTTTACAAATTTATCCGACAATTTGGCTTGGTGAAACAGCTTCTCTGAGGAGCAAACCGGAGAATGTCGACCAGCAACAATGAACTGACATGTCAGTGCTATATGCAGCGTGTACTTTAACCCACACGTTGTCTCCTTTGTTGAGACGCGCGATTACTAGATTGCTTCCCGCGCCGTGAAATTTTCCAGCTCCAGAGTAGATTTCCGCGAGCATATTTCCATTGACGACTAATTCGGTTTCAATATTGTTGTTAGCCTCAGATAGAATATTGACGAAAAACTGGTATGTTCCTAAGACGGGAACGTAGAAAACACCAGTTGTGTTGTTGTAGTAGTTTCCAATATTTGAGAGTATACTACCAAAGACGATAGGTTGATGTGCCGTTAGATTCTTCACGTGCTGGGAAACGCGTGCACTAAACGCAACCTCATTTTCAGGGTAGAAGCTAGCGTCTCTGAAAATTAGAAATACACATTTGTATAAATCCAGGGAACGAAAACTATAACGCCACATTGTGATACATGTATCTAAGCAAAATGTGAAAACATGTAGGTTTTAGAGTAATATATGAATACTAATGTGATTCAAACATCCAACTATTTTAACGATTTTTACCGTATATCAGCCTTAAACCGCACAGCGTCTTTGCATATATTTTACTATGTGTACCTCTTTGGATGCTGGAGACGTTGATTAAGAATCATGTTCTCGTGCTGTTTTGCTTCTAGTTTAGTTTCTAGCTCGACGACTTTACTTGTGAGAGCCTTTAACTGAGCAGTGACCATCTTCTTGAAGGATACGTCCTCCCCATCGTCGCAGTTCACTGCACAGACCATTGCAAACGCAAACACTTTTGTAAGCAGCATTTTCAGGCTCAGAACTGAAAAAAGAATAAGATACATGTATTAAACTTAGCACTTAATATTTTGATTTAGATCGATGTCTATAGAATTATTAAATTGAATATTAGCAAGAATTTGAGCACAACTGTATAGTACTTTAATCAGACATATTTACTTTTCTTCAAATATATAGATAAGTGTGCACCAATTGTAGCAATCATATAGGTTCCAGTATTACGTTTTAAGTTAGATATATATACAATGTACTAGAAAAATAATAGAACTGCATTTTGCTAATACTAAATCGTATTCCTTTCATACTTTTGTCTCTTCTTCACGAAACGGTGTTGTCAAATTTGTTTTTGCAATATTTTAAGAAAATTTCACTAAGGATCAGCAAGATGTAAAAGCAACGTTAGAGATATTTTTCACGCAAATAACGATCAATAAAGGCGGTAAGACATCTCTTTGGAGTAACATGGAATTTAACATTGAGCGTGCTAATTGGACTTTAATACATGCAAATAACGGTTGAATTACATTATATGGTGTCCTTCACATACGAGGAATATTCAAATATGAATGCATCTAAGCACATAAAAATGTATCCTTGATAGATTTCAATGAAAATTTTATGTTGTTCATCAAAAATGTCTTTACACCCTATGCCAAGGATACAACGATTCTTAATATAGGACCGTATTTCAACGGCGTTCGCTGACCTTCTTCCAACATTTTTTTTATTAGTATATACACACTGCGGATGAACGACCACCGGATATTGGGGCAAAAGTGAGCACAGATAATCAGTTTTCGCGAGGAACGTGTTACAACCGGGGTAAGTTAAAACCCGATTTTCACTCTGATGCATATGATATTGTGTTTATTTGTGTTTTTTCATATACGATAATGACTGTCCAAGCCGAATATATTCTCGATGTGCAACAAAAATATGTTGAAATGTTGAAAATATCCAAAAAATAGCCTGCTCACTCGAAAAATCTCGACCGTTTGCAAATTATGCCGTTTTATTTGATAAATCATTAACATATTAATAATCTGACAAGAGCATATCATTTGAATAAAGACAACATAATAATGTTCAAAATTTCATCATTTTAGACGAAAGTATAGCGAAGATACGGTTCTCGAAACATTTCAATTACTGTACTGGGTATTGGTTAAACGTGTACTGAGTATTGACGGAGTGAGCGAATCACTGTACTGAGTATTGCATCAAGAAATGAGTAAAAATAGAATTTTTGAATGGGAAATGTATATATTTGTTATCAGTTGAAGGTATTGATTCATTAAGTGTTTGTTTTGACAAGTCTTATTAAACGTTAATATTTCAAACTATAAAAGTGTATTATAAACGTTTTGTCCGGCGTTTTGAGTATTAGACACGCATGTAACAATTACATTCATATTTTTAAAATTTCACCAAATAATTATGCAGTACCGCACCAGCAATTCAATGACTCGGACATGAAGTGACTTTAAATGCTCGCTACAACTAGTAAACATTTGTCTAAATACGTATAAGTTGTAAGATAAAATGCAGTGTTTTGTTCTAGGTAATGGAAATAGCGGAACTTTCTGCCACATCTGCATTGTGTGTGTCCTGTGTGCGTGCGTGCGTGAGTGCGAGTAACGCAATAAAACAACATTTTTTTTATGAATCGCTACAACATTCATTTTTATCGAAATGTAGATACATATTTGACCCCATGACCTAGTTTCTTACCCAAGATAACACATATTCTAACTCTATCAAGATTTTATAAAGGCTGTCATTCTGACCAAGGTTCATGAATGCAACCTGCTTTTAATCACTCTATATTCGCGTGATCTTTATTTCGCGAAACGCATGGTCCTGTATTATTTCTAGATTGAATATACTACTTAAAATTGGTACAACAATAACATTTAGAAACAAAATCATTAAAAGAAATTCAGTTTTTGTGTTGAAGATTTACCTTTACATCAGGTGATAAAAATCCATTCTCAAACAGTTTTGAAATGATGAATCACACAATTCCTTGAAAAATGGTCCGTTAATCCCTACTTTTATCTAAACAAATACGTCAGATTTTTCGGTTTATACAAAATATCATTATCCCCTGTATTGATATTGTCAAAGCTGAAATTGGTCATCCTTCCCTCAGACATCACACGCTTTGTTCGATGTATACAAGGGCATTCAACGTGAATATATACTATGCACGTTAAAACACGTGGCCGTAATGTGAATATTAAGTTTTCAGGGATGTGTAAATTCAAATTATTTTGTAGAAACAGAATTGCTTCTGGATATGCAGCATATCATACTGAGACTTGAATTGATTTGATCAAAACATTTTAAAATTAATTCAAATAGATACACCAATTAACATAGAATATTGCATACACAAGTTTTTTTAATGATTTTATTTGGACCAAAGATGATCCATGTGCACACTCAAAATAGAATTCATCAAGATAGTGATTCTGACTAACAGTTATGAAGGTTCAATGAAAAATGCAACATCTATTGTATACACAAGGGTTTTCTATGATTTGATCCAGTGACCTAATTTTTGACCCAACAAGATTCATATTCTTACTCGACCTAAATTTCATCAAAGCAACCATACTGAATGAATTCATGGTTGAATGAAAAATGGAACCTTTGTTGCATACAAAATGTTTTGTCTATGATTTGACCCCGTGACATAGTTTTTGAACAATATAACCCATATTCGAACCGACATAGATTGCATAAAGGCAGTCATTCTGATCAAGTGTCCTGAAGATCCAGTGCAAAATGCAGTCTCTTTAGCATACACAAGGTTAAATGTGCACAGACGACACGCATACTATAGACAGACATACATACGACGGACGCCAGGCGATCACAATTACCAACCTTGGGTACTTCGTGCTCTTGTGAGCTAATACAACGCTTTTAAAGGCAGCAGACTCACTTTTAATGCCCAATACTCAGTACACGTTAGTATCAATACTCCGGTACACCAGAAAACAAAATAAACAATACCCAGTACACTAACTTTAGTTACACATGTATCAATATTTTGGCCCCGAAAGCACGTTTGTTGATAAAATCATGATCACTTATGTCTGGTACTTGCGCAAATAAATTGCTCGATTCAGGTTATTCAAAGCTAAGCACATATGCAAAATAAAACGGTAAACATTACCAACGGTCGAACTTTTCAAGTGAGCAAGCGATCTTCTTTTTGATATTTTAACATAATAACCGACATTATTTACAGCTCGGGTATGCACTCGACTAAGATAGTCATCGAAGTATCCAAAAACACACAAAGAAACACAAGATACTGTGTATTAGATTAAATATCGGATTTCAACATACACCAATTGTAACACGTTCCTCGCGAAAACTAATTATCTGTGCTCACTTTCGCCCCAATATCCGGTGGCCGTTCATCCGCAGTGATACACAAGTAGGCGATAGACACAGCTAAAGTGAACAGATTTTAATGGGTGTGGTTTCAATGTAAAGCTAACATGTTTATCTACCAAATAAACTCGATTCCCTTGTTATTTTCGCATTATTGAGCGAGATAACGTTCTAGATGCATTCATATTTGAACAATCCTCGTATCTTAGGAGAATAATAATTAAAATGTTATGTAAATGTTGTTAATTGTCTCTATTTTGATAGAACGCGTGTACATCAGAGGATACTTACAAATTTGGCAAATCTCCTCTGTGTGTGTAGATGACACAATGCTGTGCCTTATCTTGAAACGCTCTTATCTTATACTAGTTTGTAGCGCGATATCTATTGTATCTTCAAAGGCCATTTAAGAGCTAGTAACTTTTAGACGTTAAAAAGAATGTAACTTTACACTGTTTTGGGTCAATGCGAAACCAAATAATGTTCAAAAAGATATTTGACCGTAACAAATAACATCAATATGATCAAAGTCCAATTTTATCAGAAAGGAACCTGCATTGTACACACTTCAATAAAACAAAACAAAAAATTACTTCATTTAATGAGATAGGTTATAATTAGATTCTATATAAAGTATTCGATGAATATAACAACTACTTTTTTCAAACTTCAAACGTCTGTCATAAATTTGCGAAAGAGCTGGCATTAGACCAACTGATTAATATTTTGCTATTTTGTTTACGTCTTTGTATTTCAAATACGTGAAGATAATATATTAATCCGGTGGGTTTCATCGTAAGGAAAGCGTGTTGTATTCTTTCGATTGTTGTCTTGGAGATCGGATGCCAAAATGCATGCAAGAAATCGTTAAACAAAGGGAGTTAAATGTTACTTTACAGAGATGTTTTACTTGAAAGAGTTGTAGGTCTTAGTGTAATGATGTAACGACATCTGCCATGAGGAAAACATTTGTTACTTGGATGTTAAACCAAAATAATTAAGTGATTTAAATGTTTTAAAACGTTGAGGAATGTCTTAGTCCCTATTGGGTAATAACCTTGTGAGATGTTAGCTTTCAGCAGTTCAACTGATCTGCACTCGAATTTGTTTTCCATGTTATACAGATTTTTGCAAGGTGGAGAGGCATTTTTGTTCAATTTATCTGTCCTGTTATATACGCTTTACAAAAAGTATGCCCTATGTTTGATATATATCATATCGCGGGAAGTCTTCGAAAATATTGTGTAAAACCACAGTTTCCAAAACCCTGGAAAGGTCAGGCTGAATACAAGAAGATATTTAAAACAAATAAAAAAGTATATAATTATAAACCTTAAGAACATTTGCCAAACATTCCCAAACTAAAATATAAAGAAAATAAAGTTGCATTTTTTCTAAGAACAGTTTTACTGATAATAAGTTCAAAACTCAAAACAAATTAAATTTGTACCTACAAACAACAGAATATTGTTCTGTCACGTTTAATCAAATCCAATCTATGTCTGCAGTCTAAAGAGGTATAGACAAAATATATTTGGCAATTGCATAGTTTGCAGTCTTCAGAAACACGAGGATAGTTAAAACCTTCCAATCTTAACAGAAGTTAATAAGAAAACAAAACGAGTGTTGTCAAACTGATCTACCACTTGAATTAAGAGTAAGTCTTGCTCCCCCCACCCCCTCTATCTAAATACTGAATAAGGTATGAGCAAAACTGATTAGACAATCTAAATACTGAATAAGGTATGAGGAAAACTGATTAGACAATCTAAATACTGAATAAGGTGTTAAAAATGATAGAACAATCTGAATACTGAATAAGGTATGAACAAAACTGACAGAACAATCTAAATACTGAATAAGGTATGAGAAAAACTGATAGAACAATGATTCCATCACAATACAAAAAAACACACACAATTTATTTTTTCAGTTCTGAGATGTTGATAGAAATCCATTAGCCTGTCTGTTGTAAAGAGTTCCGAAATGTTGTATTGTGGATCAGATGGGATGTTCATTGAGAAAAAGGGAAGTTAACATTGTCTTAAATATGATTTTTAAAAGTGTTTTTTATCATGCGGTAAAACAGTTACAGGATCATGGGCATATAACAGAAAACATTTTATATAACTGGGCAAAAATAAACGGAAGTTCTGCGGAAAATCTCGGTATTCAGCAGAGGTCCTGATTCCGAAATAACATGAATTTGAATAAAACACTGGAATGCTGACGCGGATCATTAGATCGAGCATCTTTAACACAGACTTGTTTTGTTGCTGATTTACTGCTAGTCATAGTTTTGTCAAATTGATCAACAACTAGACTAAGTCTTACATTGTTTCCAAATTTTAATCTACAAGATCTTAATATTCTGACAATGTAAGATCATCCATGGTGTACCCCTGCCAACAGCTGAGCAAAACTGATGTAATGAAAAAAAAAAGGAATATTGTTCCAATCGAAATACAAACATTGCTCATCACAATTTCAATTCTGAATTAAATTTTTAGGTGTTGATAGAAATACATTTGGCTTGAGCATAACGGTTGTATTGGGGATCAGATTGGATGCGTATCGAGAAAAACAAGAAGTCAAAAAATGTCTTAAATGTAAATTTTAGAAAAAAAATACTATTGATAAACAGTTACGTGATAGAAAACTCGGTATTGCAGCCTCAACCTTCCCTTTTATTGCTGCAGTACATAAAGTGTATTCTGTTATATGCGCATAACACCTCGTTTCCTATCCTATAACTATAACAAAGAATGAATGTTATGCTAGATACCTCGCAAATGAAACTATTGAACTGGATTCTTGCCACATTCATATGCTGACATGCAGTCAGATCATAAATCATTGACAATTAGAATTAATTTCATGCTAAGTAATACCGGAATCCCTGCCTTTGATCAGACGAAAACAGAATACATGTACATTTTTCATTAATACGATCATCCTAGTTGTATGTGATGTATCTTAATATATTTCTTCCATTGCATCATTTCCGATTTTATTGTGCCCGTTGTAAGTTAATGTCATTTAATACAATTCATAAACACATGTATTTGTATAATATAGCCGTATTGAACCTCTTGATGTACTCAATTAATTAATTTTTTTCTTAAATCTATCACAATCCGAGTTATGTACACCATTTTCATGGTTCTACGTTATAGGAAATGAATATGAAATTGAATTACACCATCTTGAAGTTTTATAAACTCTACGTACACGTCTTGTTTTCGATATATGGAGAACGCGTCATTGATAATTTATTATAGTAAAAGTTCTTAAACTTTATTCACTGTATCAAGTATAAACATCACCTAAACCTAAATACAATACAGGGTAAAATGTCTCACACGAGGAAATTATTAATGCGAAAAAATGCCTTATGCACGTACACATTCAGTTATTATAAACATGCTCATACATTTAAATAAGTCAACAGGAAAATAAGGGCGTACGGCAAAATGATATGAAAGAATTATTATTGAAACAGAAACGCTTCCCTTTCTTATCCTGTACACGGAAAATCTTAACAATTATGACAGTGACAGTCACTATTCCCTCTGAATTTACAGACAAAAGCAATAGTATAGTATATATTGAGTTTCGTGCTAGAATACTATTTGGAATGACTGAAATACTATGTATTGGCCTTATTTGATAAATGGGTCACTGTTTGGTCCACTATTTGAAAACAATCGACGATACATCCGGCGTTTGTGATCTTTAGAATGCAATTGCGGAAGATAATTCGTTTCTGAAAAGTCATTTATTGTATTTTGGTTTTGAAAACAGTTTAAAAATGTGCGGCAACCCACGTTTATACAGGGCTTAAATGTGGTTTATTGAAAAGTGAAACAAAATCATTGGATTTGCTTTACCGTGAAAATTTCATATTTTTACCTGTTCGTGTTTTGAAATAAATCAAAGGAACTTGAATAATTAAACATGAATGAAACAAGGACAATAGAACAACTAAATGCCGAGGAAGTTGAAAGGCTTATACCACTGTTGATTTATCTTGGTCTTATCGCTGGCACCGGAATTCCAGGAAATACGATTGTTTGTTCGGTATATCGAAATTCTTCAAAGAGATCTATTTCTAGGTTATTTATTTGGTGGCTGGCAGTTATTGACATCATCAGCTGTTTTGTGCTATTTTTAGAAATAGTAAACGTAGTGAAACAACTTAATTACACCAACGCTTGGTTATGCAAATTAACAATTTTCTTCACAATTTGGCCAGTAATAACCTCTGGTTTCGGGCTGTGTTTGATTAGTATTGACCGGTACCGGAGGGTATGTCGGCCGCTCAAGAAGCAAATAAGTCACAGAATGGCACGATTTATGTGTTTGGCGACCGTTATAATTGCGTTGCTTTTTTCTTGGCCATCGCTTATTTTATTCGGAACTTATGAGACAAGCATACCGAAATACAATCTTACAAGCAGTGCCTGTACAATACAGAATAAATACCAAGGCACAATGTACATGCTTGTCTATAACGGTTTTTTATGGCTTTTATTCATGGCGTCTTTAATATTCATAGGCGTGATGTACATCTTGATCGGCAGAAAAATATGTACACAAATGGACAGTCATATTTCCCGTGTAATACACATTGACCAGTCAGGCAAAACTGATACGACTTCATGCGACGACAAAACCGAAGATTCAAATGGAGCTGCTAACAAGACAAATCAAAACCCATCTAAGGAGAAACACGATATTGTACGGAAACTGTCAACAATTAGTCACGTCTCCAAATTACGAGTTTCCTCTAATCGGCAGGCTAAAGCAAGGAAATCAACATTCTTAATGTTCCTGATTTCCTTTGTGTTCATAGTCAGCTTTCTACCGTACCTTATTTTGAGAATTAACGAAGCTTTTGATTCGAATTTTGTGCACTCAATGTCTGACACTGGAAGGGCTTTGTATAAGTTCTTCCTACGCACATATTTCTTGAACTGTGCTGTAAATCCATTTATCTACTGCGCATGTGCAGCATCATTTAGACGGGACGTGCGCTTGTTTTTTAGACAGCTTTGCAGAAGGTTTCGTTGAGAGTTACGAACATTGGAAATGGAAAACTGACACTTGCACAGTATGTGATATAAATGCAATTTGAAAGTTCACATGATATACGTGCATGTACAACAAAACAGTTTCAGTATGCCTGTGTATTATGAATAGTGAAAATGACTGCAGTTGGTTTTTATCTTAAATTGTTCTTTTCCTGCCTCATAAGAATTGAGTTGAATGTGGTACGAAAGTTTTGAATTCACAAGATGTGTTCAATGATATTTTATGACCATGACCTTAAATGACATGGTATACGTGCGTTACTACCGCAGCTTGATAGAGAGAAGTGAAGTCACTTTGATCTCTTGTTACGGGACAGGTCCTAATATTAGGACGCAGTACAGGATAATTAGAAAGAAACAAGGTTCAATGTAAAGTCCATTGTTACAGCAATTTAATGGTAAATGCATTTTCAATGAATAAAATATGTTAAAATTCAATATATCTTTGTTGATCTACGATGGCCATGTGTTGAGTTATCAGATATATGAATACGTGTGGATATTTTAAAGCGCACTTGGCTGTTTGGGATAATGTCAAAATTGGGGGCAAAAGCTAGTGATCGCTAAAACACCTTTCAGACTAACCAAGATTTGAATTTATCTTTTGAAACTGCGATTCATTATCAATTCATCATGATACTGTAGTATCCATATGACGAAATTCTTACGCAAAATAAACCCAAGTTGAATACAATTACTAAATACTAGATATAATCATTATAATGTCTTCTGAAAAGTCTGATTTTTTTCCAAATTCCTGTAGTTTGCGAAACGATGAAAGCACAATAACGCTTAACTTCACATTTACCCTATTTTCTAATTATGTGTTTCCTGTTAAATTATTAATGTCCTTTTAGGCTTTTACCTTCAATTTTTACCAATGTCTAAAAATACCACTTTATATCAGTGTCTTTTATATCACCCGAAAGTAGCTTTGAAAAGTTTGTTCATGTTGTAAGACTATACAGGAAACAGTTAGCAAGCTGACTTCTTGTAAAGCTGACTCACTCAATGGTTTGTATATGAGATTCTAACTTGTACAACTCCTTTTAAATGTTAAATAAAGTAGAAAACTGCGTAGATATCACGCATATTTACATAGGTAGACAGATTTATATGTGTCGAGAGAAAAAATAACACAGGGAAAAGAAAATCGCGATTATTTACAGAATCCCAAGTGCACCGACATAGGAATCGCATGCCAGACGAGTTTATATCAAAGTCAGATTTCACGTAGAAGAAATAAGAGGAAAAAATTGAACTGTTTCATTTTACACAACGTTGCCTTTGTGCATATATTAAGGGAGCGGAGCAGACAAAACTGAAAATACATCTATTACATAGAATTACAAGGAAGTAGGAGTGAGTACTATTTAGAAGGGCGCCTGTGATTTAACTGTTCGTCGAATTACAAACGCGTTTTACTTTCACAATTACTTTCACAGTAACCGAGTGTGTAAGCATTCTCAGTGAGCGCGGAAATTACGCGGTCATAGATGATTCAACATTTATTTAGGCCAGACTAAACTTCTTGAGACATTCAGACGCTAGCAAAGAGACTTAAGAATGAACTTAAAAGGTTTTATACAAGTATCTTTTATATTAAGATTTCCTAGAAGCTACTAAATTTTAAGCTTCGGTTAACACGTGATAATGCAATGGAATTGTATACTGCAGGGACTAGAAAGAAGGTAAACTAGTTGCGTAAAGAAATGATAAAATAAAAGAAAAGTGAAAGGTAACCCCTATAGTTATTAAGACAACTTTTGAAATCATTTCATGATGAAAGTAGTTTTAAACAAAATAATTAAGATAAAGTTATAACAGACCGAAGGGTTATGGCTATCATCGAATGCGCAGTATAAATATCCACGACGTTACTTTAGTAAAAGAATCAAAGCACTAAGAGAAGGAAATCGGAGCTATATGAAGTACAAATGTATATCTATTTTTGTAAATACTAAGACTGCGTCAATTTTGATCTTCAGTTAAGAGGATAGGTTCAAGTTTACCGCGCATTTTTAAGTAATGAAAAAATGGACTGACGTATGATATATGAAGACGGTTTCAACAACAGACAGACAGACAGACAGACAGACAGACAGACAGACAGACAGACAGACAGACAGACAGACAGACAGACAGACAGGGGGGGGGGGGGGGGGGGGGGGGGGGGGGGGGGGGGGTGTGCCTTTCAAGTATTTTCTAAAGCAGACTATGTGCCAGTTTCATTATAAAGAATCTTGCTACTTTGGATCATTTGTGTAGTGTCATGTGCATATCTAGTAGTAATTAAGGCGTTTTGAAGAAATAACGAATAAGTATCTCCAGCGCAACAACACTGCATCAACAGAATAACTGCGCAGCTACTACCATACAACAGTTATACAAGAAAAAAAGAAGCAGTACTTTTCTTTCTTTCTATCTGCAATTTTGTCTAGCATTTTCACATTGAGGGCAACTGCGAAAACGAGATGCCATCCGCCTGACCGTTGATATCTTGGTTCTTTCCCAATTTTTTATATGCAAAGACGAGAGAACTGAAAAACACAAAATTAACGTGTCAAACCCCCACAAATAACGTGTCAAACCCCCACAAATAACGTGTCAAACCTCCACAAATAACGTGTCAAATCCCCACAAATAACGTGTCAAACCCCCACAAATAACGTGTCAAACCCCAACAATTAAGGTCAAACCCCCACAAATAACGGTCAAACCCCCACAAATAACGGTCAAACCCCACAAATAACGTGTCAAACCCCCAAATAAGATGACTAAGACAAGTAATGCAGGTCAATGAAACCGTCTGATTGAAAGTATTGCTTTTCATTGACAGGTGCTTATCATCGTAAACAAAAAATAAGTTCAGACGATTTCATAACACAGTGAATACACACACCATAAAAAAGATCGTAGCTTTTTTCGGAAGGTCATTACTTCAATACGTTACCATCCTAAGTTGCCAGACATTTTGGCTGTTTATTTGATATCATTTATATGCTAATCAGAAAACGGCGAATGAAACGGTTATGAAATTCCAGCTAGAAAAAAATAATTTAAGACATCGGATGTAAATGAATTCTTTGAGATTAAATTTAACATAATGAAGTCTG
Organism: Saxidomus purpurata; assembly: GCA_022818135.1. Lineage (NCBI taxonomy): Eukaryota > Metazoa > Mollusca > Bivalvia > Venerida > Veneridae > Saxidomus > Saxidomus purpurata. The sequence goes on along the minus strand of JAFMSR010000003.1, from coordinate 41,042,510 downwards.
AATGTCTGACCTCGGAATCAGTATGTAGACTCTCAATCGTTTTCATCTCTTAATTTATGAATGAATAGACAATAAATTTAGAGCGATAGACTCTGACATTTTAATCACTACCTTTTAATCTTAATATAAACATATATAGCTTTCAACTATGCAATAAAACAAGATCTGAGTGCGCGTCAGTACTATATTTTCACAATACCTGAGTTCATTGGTTGTAATTTATTTCCACAGCTGCAATAAAGATCATTTAGCAATGTAGCTTCTAATATAAAAAATAAGTTCAGATACTTGAAATTGATTTCATGCATTAAATACCGTCTATTTTCATTTGTTTGATATTTTACTGTTTTTTAACAGTTGTCTGTACTGCAATTATGCTAAGTGGTTTCACAATTGATAATGACTCTATATTTTGTATTCGTTAACTAAACATTTCATGATGAATATAAAAAAAAGATGATTTAACGCGCGTTTTCGACTTCTAAAATTATAATTTCAAAACACAATGCAATCATAAAGTCAATAGAATCATAAAAAGGTATTTCCCTATCTTTGTGCGTATTAACAACTCTAACATATATAATCTAATTTATCCTTAGACATATTACAGTACAGAACAGTCAAATTAAAATCTACAATAAGTAGGTTACACTTCAGAAGGCTAAGTAGATCTGCTATTTGGGATTATAGGCTGAGGGTATTTTCTGATTTTTAAAATCCAGAGTTTATAAAACTTGTTTTCCAATCAATTTTTTGTGTGTGTATAAAGAGCATTTTATTTAATTCGTGATTTTGCATCATGTTTCCTTATACATACTTTGTATTAATCAAAATTATTGATACGTATATTAACGGAGTATTGATCGAGAAGAAGAATGACGTTTTGTATGGAGTCATAAACCAGAGAAAACATTGTTAGGAATGTATATGAAAATGATTTATTCATATTTCAGAGTACAAACCTGCATTCATAGGAAAAGTTTTGTCAAAACAAGATGGCGGATGGCATTCTCATAACCCAATAATAAATAGTATCTAGTATTTGTGGCGTTGTATTGATACGTCACGAAATAACATTCAGGTATCATAAGTACATTTGAAAGTCTGCTTACAGTCAGTCCTTGAATGAAATTAAAATGAATGTAATCCTTTAAAATTCTAGAAAGGGAAGGGTGATAAAATTGTTATTTGATTTTTACGTGGTAAATAGGTATATATTGTAACGCACTGGGGTTGTCGTTGTCTGGGTGTGGCCTTTAATGATTTATAACTAGACCTTTAGGGAGGCCTTGGCCGATTGAGAAGTTTAATCTCCTTCTGGTATATCAAGTCAAAGAGTAGCAACACTGCAGCAACGGTTGATGAAGTTTAATTCATGTATGCATCTCAACATGATACTATAAACAATTGAAATGTACCGGAAAATAATAATAACGAGCTTACATTAATCACTTAACTAGTACTTCAGAAATAAACTCTAGTTGATCACAAGATATCAAGCAATATTTGAATTCTCCTCAAAATTGATATGAACATAGAGGACAACATTGGCTTTCCATACTTAAACTATTAATACTTGTTTAAGACTAACGAAATAAGAAGCGGTTCAGCATTTAATAGCTTGTAAAATATTTTTTACATATGTATTACAGTAAAACCACTGAGGCTTTCCATAACTTCAGTAGATAAAAGTACATGAGTCCTTGGTAAATATTCGCTGTTTTCATAAAGACAGATATTAAATGAAGTAAAAATGGTACTCTAGATCAAAAGTACTATAAAGCCTTTAAATCAAATCCAAAATACTTCAGTTTTAATGATAATGTGCTTACACAATTGACATTCATGCTATTGAAAGATTGAGAAAATCTCTGTAAAGACAGTAGCAAATAAAATGAGCTCTCAGGTTAAGTTCTCAGAAAGGAATCCATTTAATTGGTATCTTTTTTTTGTTCTCCAAAATATAACTCTTATCTACCTTGCACTTCCGATTCTTCTTTTTTATTAAAAAACCTGTATATGTATATTACATAAAGTGTTAAAATAACTATGTTTACATTACAAAATGCTGTGTATATGTATGTATATTGGAAATTGAATTATAAAAGATTTAAAAAAAGACTGTATCAAATAAAATGAGCTCTCGGGTTAAGTTCTCGGAAAGGAATCCATTTAATTGGTCACAAACCAAGCCCTTTTATACTAGCAGAGATAAATGACCAAGAAAATGTGGCCAAAAGTGGTTATTATGGTAAATGTACCAACATTAAAAGGTTATAGACCAAAATTGGTCACAGTGACCAAGTACCAAAAATTGGTCACAAAGTTAGTTTTACAAGGAGAAACTTGCTGAATTCTTCAGAATGGCTACTTATATAATAAACTAATGATATTCAATGAAAAATGTGCATCGATGGGTTAAATCTGCAACTAGATGATGACTTATACATAATCTTAGATAAGGATGCTGCCAACGATATTAAGTTTTTCTAGGTTACAAAAGTAAACAGTCCCATAATGCAGTGTAATAACAATGTGCTGTGAAAAATGTATGATATACCTTTAGATTGTGACAATAACCAGTACTGGATAGATTTACATTGAAAACATAAACTTTGAAGCTTAAAAAATGACGTAATTCCGGATTATACATTAGGTAGTGAAAACAGATACTAATTAGAATGTAAACAAGATCAAGATAGATTAAAATGAGCATGAATCTGTATGGTGTGTTGTTGGTTGGTATTTTAACTAGAGCAACACATATTCTAGCATAAAATGTGCTGTTTTTGCCCATTTTGCCGGTGTTTTAACAGGAGAAAAAGTGTGTAACGGGGAGATCACGCGCCGTTATAACCCGTTTTCATTTATGCGCAGAACAGGGCCATTGAACAATTGACCTGTCTCCCAAGTCTTCATCATGTACGGCGTCAACAGTGCCGGGCTTAAAACTGCTGGTGACGACATAAATATGACGTAAACAACACGGACGTGTCCCGCGCATTATTGAACGTCGTACCAGTAAGAGCGTTTCGTTGTTATTTTTATGATTTTTGCTATTTATGCTAGAATAGCGCAACGAACGTTTTTCGTATTAAACACCTGCAGAGACCCTCGGGATAGTGGTGCCCTCGCCCTAACGGGCTCGGGCAACAACCATCCCTCGGGATTCTGCAGATGTTATAACACGAAAAAACGTGCGTTAACCCTACATTTGTACAATTTTATGACTTGTTATTTGCATCTAAAATGATTTTCCATGAAAATGCAGTCCTGTTAAAAGTGGTATTAATTTTACACTTAGGATGAACAGAATAAACTTACAAGATTTGAAGTTATTACTTAATGGTAAGTTCCGGGTTATTACATTATTACCCGCCTCAACATGAAATCACCCTCGCCTAGCGGCTCGGGTAATATAGATATAGGCGGGTAATGTATCCCCATATACCACTTCAAAAAACCAAATAACATATAATAATATGGACCGTGACACATTATTTGCAACCAACCACATTTACCTTATCTTCTAATATATATGCAAAAACTTGTGTTTCCTTACCCTAATAGAGACATATTTTCACCAAACAATCCGCCTGACATACCATTTCGCGCCATGTCGATGACGTAATTTACAGACCTTGGTCACCATCCACCAAACAAAAACCACATAAGAATATGTAAAAGGTCACAGACAAGGTACACACTGCGACCATATAAAGAAAACGATCAAGTAAGGAGCAGCTCATAACAAAACTACGAATATACAATAATGTGCACTTACAGAACAAAGAAATCATAGATATAACTAAGTTATATGTTGAACCCGAGAACACCACCTTTGACGAACAGTTTTCTGAAACATAGTCAACAGTGGCTCAAGAAATAGCCTATGTCAGCTACTCAATGAGATACATGTATATTAACGACACAAAATTAACAGTGTTAACCCGTTTCAACGCCAGTTACATAAGGTTTGTTTATTCAAATTTACCAACGCAGACATCAATTCAGACCAAAACACAATTAGAAATAAACAAATCCCACTGAAAGATGATGGTATAATTATGCAATACCAATTTCAACATTAGTTACATAGAGTGTGTTAATTCCAGTTTACCAGCCTAAAGTTACATGCTTAAAGCAAAACGCAATTACCAATAAGCAATGATGGTATGATTATGCAATATCTCTTTAATTTTAGATAATGGTATAATTACAATATTGCTTTCATGCAAACCTGTCATAGGATTTAGCTAAATTCAATTTTGTTTTGTTCAGAGAAAAGTTCTTGGAAAGTGTTTGTTTTGTTCCGAAAGTGCACCTTTGATAGGAATGCAATTTCAGTGTTTACGGCAGAAGTACCTCTCTCTCTCTTTGCCTATCGGTTATATATACCTGTGTGTATATTATGTTGTAGATAGTTACTCGAAGCTTTCATAAATGCTTGCTTTTTCTGCTTCGCCATTTAAGTGAAGTGAAAATGACAAAATCACTGTAGCACATGAATTCGTTAAATCCTTTTTCTTTACCTTGAATGAACCGCTGCTCACTCTCTCTTTAAAGATCCATTTATACTAACACCAAATCAAATTTTCTTTTAAATCTGGAATCGTAGCGGGCGTCTACTCACAAGGAAATATATGAAATACTGCATCGAATGTGACCATATTGTGTTGAAAATTTGAGTTTAACAAAAGAATTAATAAACTATTTTTTGCCATTTCAAAAACGAAAGTAGGTTTACCAGTTTTCAATTATCTTTGTAATTTTCCATAAGTCTAACAGAGGTTGTAAATAGGTTGAATAATAGTTGAAGAACTTTACTTCCAATGATGGGCAAAGTATATCTCTGGCTGTTTACAACATTCAGTAAAGAAAAGAAAAAGTAGGATAAAAAAACCACCCAGGTCAATCTAAGGAAATACACAAACATTCACTGAGCTATTTCCTAATCCTACTTAGACAAAAGAACTTTGTGCAGTCTGTAACAAAATCAAGTGACTTTTTATGTATTTCTGGATCGAACTTGAAATAAGATTTATTTCGAACAGCATTTGGTTGGAGATGAAGAAACTTTGAATGGAGTTTCCATGAATAGTCTGCCTTCATGGCTGTAAACGCGTTCATTTGATTCCGAACGCTTTTTGCTAGATCAACGAGGAAGAAACTTATCAAACTCTTCCCTTCTCAAATTGCTGACAATATTTAGAATTGTTTTTCAGAATTTCTTAATGAAGAAGCAAATGAACGCTAGATAACAAATATCCCTATGTATATGTGTTAACAATAAAACTTATTTTATATAAGCATTGATCACATTTTCAAATAGTATCACTGAACTAGTTCTTATGTGATCCGATCCTCTCCAAATATTGTTCAAGACATTAAATGTTGGTTACTTCACATGTTAAATGTTTTTGTAACTCTCTACCTGAATGTTTCAACAGTTGACTCGATAAAAACATTTATAAAGGGGCAGAACGTATATCGTGTAGCTCATAGCATTAAGACAAAATATTTGATGTGGTTTATTTGAAATGGTGGGTGTTTTCGTGTAAAAAATTAAGTTGTAAGTTGTTTCTTAGGAAGTAGGTTGATTTTCTTAAGGTGAATGTATTACACATACGAACTGTGCCTTGCCATATGGTTTGGAACATCCCTGTTCAAAACAGCCTGTAAAGACTTGTAAACGACATTGAAAAGCCAATTAATTTCACAAGCAACTTTGAACAGAAAAATGACCTTTATTAGACAAGACCCAAAGATGTACATATGAATGTCTTAAAAGTACAAATATTTGCCATAAACCTCTTCGTTCAGGTTTAAATCGCCAGAGAAACTAAATTGTACATCCTTCTACTAGAAAATGTCAGACACAGAGCACGAAATACCCAATTTCTCTCACACAAAAAAATCAAAATCACCAGAAATGTTTTTCCCTTCAATAACTTCACAGTTTTTATTAGCACATAGACATAGAACACAACGTTTGACTAGGTACTGGTCGAACGTACAGTACATTTATTATGAGAAAACCCGCCTACTTTTATTAAAAAACTTAAAAGGGAACATGCCATTGCTTATAGACTAACTGCATGTTCTGTCGTTTAAAACACCGAACTACATATAAACCCTTCCATCTTATTTAGAGGTTCTTTTTTATTTCATTATGAATTGACAGTTGATAACATATAAGCCTATATCCATAAATCAATGACTTGATCGCCACAAATAGCTCTGAAGAAAATATAAAATCTCCATTTGGGAGCTGCGCTGGAACTCAATGAAATGTGAAACATATATGAAACCGAGTAATTTGGTTAAATGTACCCTATTGTTAACTCTAAGCACCGCTATATTGGTAAAACAGTAACACTTTTTAAACTGTAATTCGTATTTAAAGATACATTTAATGAATGAATGATAACGGAGACGATGTGACACATATACTAGCATTTGTGTTACAGGCATGTGAAATAGTAATTACAAGATATAACCGAAGCACATAAAGATGAGTGCGGTATATTAGCTTAATGACTTATATTTAAAATATAGAGTACTGCTCTATTTTTGTACGCACTTAATATTACAAGCTAGACAGGTAAATAATTTATTACCCTCATGATCATTAAAAGCGTAACATATAACGATATAGAATGATAGCAATGAAAAATATGCTGATAAAACGAACATTTATAAGTAATTACAAAACATATAATGTCCATTTATCAAATAATTACATGGCTGCTATATACTTTAAATCATTGAAACATAATACCCAATACATAAAAGTAAATAATGCTGATCTTACTCTGATTATGTTAAAGTTCATTTGCCGTTAAATTATTTGAAATTAATAAGTATTTAGAAGATAACATGATGGAACATAACAATGTATAAACTCAGACATTCAAGTGATTAACTTTGTTATTCGTTTACAATGCTACTTTACAGTTAACAAATTGAGCAGGATTCTTTAACGTTGTGCAGAACTTTGTTTTTCATATTTACTAGTACATTTTTGTACTTGTGAAATAAATATCAAAGTCGGACATATCATGCATTGCTAAATGCTGTGAATCTTTTAACATGTCGCTATACTAGACACACTCATCTAGAGTGCAGTGATTCCTTTTTGGCAGTGTGTATACGTACTGGTGAAGTAAAGAAATTATAACTTACAAAACGATTTAAGGCACCCTTAATTAGGTTAATGCTATAGGGAGATCTTATTCATGATCATACTGTCATTTGTTACATTTCTTAACATGCGTTTCAAGAAAATGTTATCTATTACAAACTAATACTCAATGATCTAAGGGAATTTATTTCAACGCATAACACGGTGGCTAAGATTTTCCGTGCAAGAAAACTATACCCAATTAATATTGTGGTAAGACATCTCGGCTATTCACAGATACCATGGGCTTTTTGATAGTCATGCTTCCATTTTACCATTATCTTATTTCTACTTTACAACTAAGACGCAAGTCTGATTTAAATATTGTTTATCTAGACTTACTTATGAGTAATTTTTATTTATCACTGTTTTTTCCTACTTGTTTTGCAATTACTAATATTGATATATCATTTCTACATACTCCAGAATATTTCCCGGAATTATTTGTGCTATCCTACTGATTGCTTGGAATATTTTTGATGATAAGTAAGCCTATGCATTTTCTACATATCAGACATAAACTAAGTCTGGTTTAAATCTATTTATCTTTCACCCATAGTAGATTAAGATAGTTGATGTGTAATGAGAACTTTCTGTTTAATGACCATTTGGAATACTTTGGATTTTATAGTTGTACCTATTTTGTACTGTGGCGCAGTGGTTAGAGCGTCTGCTTTGAGATCAAGAGGTCCTGAGTTCAATCCCCGAAGAAGCCCAAATTTTATCAGTTTTAAAAGTTATCAAATTCGATGACATGGAAAATTATACCATTTGACAAGATTTGAAAACTGTATTTTTAAATTTTAATTTTCCTTAATTTTATCACGGTGTACAGTTACTTGAAAATATAAAAATTGACGGTGCTCACTTTTAAAAGTTCAATATCTCAAAAAGGAAGACGGTAAAACATTTTCTTAGGTTTGCAATGATTCATTTAATGCACTTCCCTTACTTTAAATGACTCATAAGCAAGACTAACTCATAGTACTATATTCAATGCCAAATATATAGATCACACGTACACAATGTATTATAGATATACATATAATTGAAACTACATTTTGTACACTGTTAAATTGATAAATACCCGCCGATCCAACAAAGCTCAGTAAAACAGATGATTAAAGTAAAATGTTTGGTTTATAACATTTCAATTCAAGCCCTTTTTGAATCTATTAGATTTTCGTGTAAGGTGAAGGCTTTTATGTCGTGTAAATCACTTCTTTGGTAAACATTGCGATTTGCAAATGAGATTTGTCTTATGATTTCAATGTACGGTTTGCAAATGTAGTTAATTAGCAAATTTTCTTTTGACTTGAATTTCTACAATATTCAAGTAAATAGTTATTCAGTCTACTGTCAATACGTATTTTCATGAAAGACGTTTGTGAACAAAATTGTATTTTACCTGAAATACGACTGATTTTTCTGTTTACAGACCGTTTACCGATTATGGACAGGCGTTTTATCACTTAACTACCATGTTTGATTCTTGTAGCTGTGACCAATTCCAAGTGAGTTAAGATGATGTGTCGTTATTTCGTTGTTCAGTAGCATTCGATTTTATGTATTGAAGGTGTTGAAATGATTTTTCACGTCTTCCAAGATCAAGTAATTTCAGGATAATGCAAAAAGTGTCTTCAGTAATGCGCGAAAGCCGAGTGTGCGTGACTGAGAAATGTGTTGTAAACAATATAAAGCTTGCCCATGTTCTGAGCATGCTAACACATCCGCGTTTACGTTAATGATACCTGACACATGATATTTAGTCATTGAAGCTATAAATTCTGCTTGTATTTACTGAACAAACAAACATAAAACTCTTATATGAAATGGCTTTACACAGGGAGGACAATGGTATTATAGATAATAGGAACCACAGTGAGTGGACCACAGAGAAACGTCCGACAATTGAAGCAGTTTAACCGATAAGAAAACTTCAGTTATTTGCAATTGTTATTTGCCAATAAAATTAAATGCAGTATTAAAAATATTCAGTATGATTAAATATCTATTACTGAAAAACGAGTATTGTTAGAGGTCATGCATACATAAGAAAGTTGTAGCTTGGGCATCTTGTATTGTAGCGATAAATAGATATTAGTATTACTTGATATGTATTTGAATGCTTGCATCATCCTTAGTTTTTAGCTTGATTATATTTTGTAGCACACGTTATGTAGTGTTCCAAATGCCCTGTTTTTGTAGAGATAAAGTGTGTGATTTTCATAGATAAAAGCATACTCCAAAATGTACGTATCGATCTGAAATAAGACAGGTGATGTTCAAATAGAAAAAGAAAGCATACGTAATGTTGTGGCTGGATGCATCTAATGGCACGACTTGATGTGATTAACATGCACATTTCCAGAGGAATTAACTGAGTAATGGAACCTTACATCAATGCAAAGTGTTAATGTTTGTGATACACACGCAAGCACGCACGCACGCACGCACGCACAAAACATGAAAAGAAACGAGTTACATTACTTCTTATATTAGACATAAATTTAAGCTGGCATCTGATTGGCGAAACGTATTGATGTCATACGCAAAAATAATTTAGGTATTCTCTGATTGCAAGAACAAGAACGTCTCAATTTCTGTAAAGAATTATTTGTGCAAGTGTTTGTCTTCGGCAGTTATGGCACTAGGAATACGTGGTAAGTTTTGCCAATAACCACATCTACTTTCATACGGCTGGCTTTGTATTTGATTCTGTACGAACTGTTAAGTTCATTGAAGTAATTCTCGGGACAATATCACATTATCATTTAATCAAGTATTCAATTTGATTTTCGTTGTCTGATTTTAAAAGGCAATTTGAATTCCTCGTCAAAACAATTGTTTTCTATTAGAGTGTCATCCTGTCGTCCACTTGTATACAAAAAACTGGTAAACCAAAGCGTGATATTCAAAAGCCTATGCTGGTTTTATCTTTAGTACCACTGATAGTTATGTATATACAACGCCTACACCGGAAACAAGCTATCAGGTTACAATATGGTTGTATTGTACCTAGCGTCTATTTTTAGTACAACTGCGTCTTTTTAATGTACTTAACGTATGTTCAATACGAATCACGTGATTATCAAAGAGTAATAGGATCTACTGTTTGGTAAAAGCGGACAATCAATCGTTTGATAAACCGATTCTATCTAGATTTGTGAAAGTGCTTAATATTGGGTAAGCATAGGACACAAGCAAATAGTTGACTTTTAGTGAATACATGCAATAGAAAGCAATTAAATAGCTACCTGTACTTTTCCTATTTGTAACTGAAGTGCACAATACATTGTAAAGGAGAAACTTGAAATTCGAAATTACGTACTTTGCACATGCCTCCTTCATGTCCCGCCAAACGAAGTAACTAATCATATATGCTTGCTTATTGTGATAGCCTTATCAGAGGGAGGACATAAATTCTGACATAATGTGATGATACTGGCGCTCCGTCGGTTGCGGCATCAAGCTTTGATTACTTCCTATTCCAGATAGTTGTTGATGTAGTAACTAAATTACCTTAAAATTGTCGAAAAACATTAAGTTTTGATAAATTATAAAACATTTCACTGTTTTACTATTTGTTAGAACAACACAGTTACCTCATTAAGCTCACTTGACATCAGATCGGTAAAATCCTGTTGATGTCATATACATATTTATTAATATGACATGTAGCTGTGATTTGTTAAGAAATAAAAACGTATTTATCAAACTTTTGAGATGTGCTTAAAACTTATACAAGTTGATTTATGCCATAAATAATTTCATTTGTTTGCTCATACCAGTGAAAAGGGTAGTCACCAGGAAATACGAGTAGCTTTTGCCAATAACGACATCTATTTTAATGCAGAACGGCTTGTTTTGTATCTAATTTCGAACCACTTTTAAAATTCATTTGAGTAATTGTCGGAACAAAAGAACATGAAATATCCCCGTTGATTTAATTAAGAATCCAATTTAATTTTAGCAGAATCGTTTTCGTTTTGCTTTTCAAAAGGTAATATCACTCCCTTGCGAAAACAATTGTTTTTTACTGGGGTCTAACTCTGTAGTTTATTTTCTATGCAAAACTTAGTAAATCTAAACGTGATTTTCAAAAGGGTATAATTGTGTCATATTCAGTATGACTGATAATCAATGGTGGAGGCCATACAGCTGATAAAAACGAAGTTGTGGTCGTTCATGTATGTGTACATAACGCCTACACCGGAAATGAGCTATCGTATTGCACTGCTAGCGTCAATATTTCGAACAAAATACCTTTTTTAATGTACCTAAAGTGTGAAAGAACATTTTAGTATTAAAACATGGTCAGTATACGATAGTATTCTAAAGGGGACCTTCACTTTAAAATAAAGTTAAAACACGTCGTTATAAAGCAGATTTGCTAAGCCATTTAAAGTAGGCCAAACACTAAACTACAAGAACAAGTTGATTCTCTCCGTCTGCAAACAATTTACTGAGATAGATTTATAGGAACCTCCTACGTAGTACGTTTTCCCAATGTAAGTATGCGAAAAACTTCAAAGAAAATGCTTGACATGCACTCAATGTCCGTGTTTTTCTTTGTCCACTGGACGTGCTTATAATATTTGTTACCGAATAGTTTAAAGCTTACAGTCTTGCAACAGAATGTATAGAATTATAGTTGTGTAATTCAGGTCTGCTTGGCAATATGACCATTTCAGTAGGACACAAATCATGCCTTTATTTGATGATGTTTGCAGCTCGGTGTTTCAAGTTTAGACCAGACACGCGCGTTTCTTTACAATATGTAACAGGAAATGTAGGGAATAGCGATGCGATAACCTTAAAGCTTTTTAGGCATAAGTTCGCTTCTGTAAACTGAAAAAAATAACATTTAACTGATTTGACTATTTGTGAGTTCTAGTATCAAAATGTTTTCGATCTAGCTTCGGCACTGCTTCTGTCAGATTGAGCGATCAGGATTTAAGAACAATTTGTTCTTAAACAGTAATTGCAAGTTTCGACACGACAAGCTTTCTTAATATTTCAAGAAAAGATTAATTAAAGTTGTATTTCAGTAAGCAAATTAATTGTGAAATTCAATATAATTAAACATCAACCCACGCAAATCATCAGAAGATATGTGGCTTAGAAAATGAATGTTTTTTTCTGAAAATTGTTTAAACGAGAAATTGAAATGAATTTTCCTTCTAAGAGAGATTTAACACAAACTTTGAACACATAAATGTATCGATAACGATATGTTTATTGGCCACTATATATATATACATTTGAATAAATAATATTGGTTTCTAATTTTAACATACATTTGTACTTGGTTTATTTAAATATCAACTTGATGCATTTGAAAAATTAACTATCTTTTCAAGATCAAAGTGAGTTCAGATGAATTTCGAATAAAGTTTGTTTTCATTCACTGAGTGAAGTCGCACTGGTCTTTCAGTGATGGATCTACTTTTATGTAGAAATCAAGGCACTCTTTTCTCTCTGAATATGTAAGCTATGCTTTTTTACAATCTACATCTCTTAAAAAGTTATCCAAAGGATCCTCTAGAGTGCTTACAGACTTTTACTTAGATTGGACCTAGTAACCTAGATTTTTACCACATATGACTCTGATTCGAACTTTACTCAGATGTTGAGATGAACATTCCGACCAGTTCTCACGAAGATTGGATGTAACCTCTAGAGCGTTTACATTGCAAGTGTAAATAGACAGGCAGACAACAGGCAGACAACGGGCGATAACAAGAGCGCACCTGTGCATAACTTAAATACTGTTGAAACGGGCGTGAACCACCGTGAAGCAACCACAACGTGTTTTAGGTCGCAATAACGTCTTCCTATATTCAACACTTATTAGATGTTTATGTCCTAATAAAATGATGCTATTTGTACAGCTTATACTTAGACACAGCTTAAGATATACATAAATCACAGTATGTAAGTTTTAATCCTTGATCCGGACAACTCTTAACAGATGAAACCAGAATTTTGCGCCAGGTTTCCATAATTTCAGTGCAATGATACAACTCAACATTAACATTATAATACAACCTTTTTTTGCTCTATTTCTGAGATCAGTTGAATATTGCAAACAAACCTTCGTTTGATGTCTTATTTTTGTGGTGATTATTTTGGTTTTAAACTCCGTTTCGGCAATATGTTAGTTAAGAATGGTTTAACATGCATTCATCAAATCATTTTTCCTATAAAGGACTAGACTAGATACTCCGCTGAAATGCCAATTTTCTCACATCAACAGTCGGGTATTATGCGAATCTACGTACATGCTTGAACTTGAATACATTAATGAGAGAGTTAAGATACAATGTATCCACATGTAATAGGTCAGCGGCCTTAAGTTTTCACATCGGATGATAGACCTTTTAACTTTCTAGTATTGCTTAACTATGGTGTTTGAACATGTATGACTCTTCATTGCAATATTTGAAATTGTAAGGGTAAAACGTTTTGAGAAAAAATATTTAATCGTACCAATCTCGTAATTACTTTCATCTTTGTCACTTAGACCTCATAAATAGGTTCAGATTGCTCGACCTAGAAAAATTTAAGTCAAATTCAAAGTGAAGAGAATAATAACGAGTTTATGAATGAAACAAATAACATCCTTTTGAATGCTTTAAATGATTTATTTTTGGTCCAAGATTTTCGAAAATTGGTCAGAATGATTTCTATTAGCGCTATACAGCCTCATTCACAAACTACGCTATTACAATATTTTCCATTCTCAGTCAAATTGAAAAAAAATGTATTAAAACAAGGCTGCTTTGTCATGCCATAGTCCTTGTAAGCGATGCCATAGGATAATATGATAAAATGCGTGAAAGAATTTATCAATTTTTTCCCGTTTTAACGAATGTAATATTTGAACATATAATTTTTCTAGGTCGTTTAAATGAAATTCTACAACAAGAAAAATGTGACTGGTGCTTGCTTTGATGTGTAATTCATCAATTCAAAAAAAAACCCCAGCGATTTATGTATATATAGTTTTCAAATAACATAGAATCATTAAATAAAATGAGCATCTTTAATGTTCTTCTTACAGCAACATTCAAACAGGAATTCTGCAATGGCAATACGCACCGTATCAACATTTAAAGTTTTTCAGGGAATCATGGGGTATAGGCTGTGTATAAAAATATTTCTGGTGCAATATTAGTCGTTTTAATTACATAATTATGTAATTCTTCCCTCAGAAGATACATATATTTCAATTTGAAATGTATTCAAGGAAATCTAGAAATAGAAGACGGTTAGTCAGACACCAAGCATATACATGATAAATAATTACAATTATAAATGGTAATGTTGATTGACGTGCAATTTTTCTATCCATATTATCTTTGATGAGAAAATACTATTCTATTTTTATTATAAGAGTAAAATCTAAAGTTGTATTTTACAATCTATCTTATGAAAATTTGCGTTGAAAAATTTAATCAGGCATAAACCTTAAATGACTTTTACTTGGCCTTTCTTCTTTACAATGTACACAAGCATTTATGTAGGGAAAACAAACGTAGTTATGACGTAAGAGCAACATCAATGATGCTATAATTAGTAATTGCGACAGTAAGATATGACGTGTGAAGGGAAAAATAAGGTCGTTACCATGATTTTTTTATATCTGATTGCACCAGTGCATGCTTTAAATGTTAACTTAAACTATAAAAGAGGCTATCCAAAGAGTGTGTATCTATCATTTGTAATTAGACAATTCCTAGGCATCTGCAGTAATAAGTGGTGCTAATTAGTCAGTCTCTTGTCGAGTCGCGTAATTTGAGAAACCATTTAACAACCTTCAGATTCTGTCTGAACTTAAATTTGTAAAGCTTATGTTATGGTCTGTTTAATCGCTTAAGATTAAACTAATCATCTAGAGCGAATATTAAGCCTGCTTTTCATATAGGATTCCATACACCGCTTCGGCCCATACTATACCTTCTTGTATTTTTAAACTCTAACGTACTTAGAACTGCGTGGACCCAAATCTATTAAGGTTCTAGCGTAATTCTGTCAAACTATGTAAACTTTGTTTTATGTTTGTCATGCGACAGCTTCTGTCGAAGTGACTTATCTAATCACATTTCTTTAACCTATATAAATAGACAATTAATGTGTTATAATTATGTTATAAAAACCTATCCACCCGCGACGTAATGATTTGCTTTCAAGACTGATGTATATTTGAGGAAAACAGACTGCTACAACCAGATCAACAAGAGCAAAAGCTCTTGGCTAATTTTAATGAACCTTTGCAGGGATATTCCTTGAATGAACAATTACCAACATTGGTAACATGAAGAACTCAAACAAAACATCTTCTTCTCTGACACTTCTGATCAAAATGTTATTAAATTTTACGCAAATCATCATGCTATGACTCTACAACTATTGCTAACATAACATAAAATTAGAAATTTGTTGGATCAGTTGGATGGGACTGTTTTCTATAAATATTCTGTGTAGAAACTTTTAAAATCTTGTTGAATAAAACTTTTAAAATCTTGTTGAATAAAACTTTGTTATCAAACAGTGACAATCACTCGATATCTCATCGTGATTAGAACTTTCTGTACTGTGGCATTATTAGCATAAAATTCAGATTTTGGTTTCGTTTACTGAGCAAAACCCTTATCATTAAGTTTAAGTATACGAATTTTACATTAATCCTATCATCTAAGCTACAGCCAATATACGCCACAACTTTAAATGAATAATAAAATAATAAAGCAATTATTTGTGTAGTCATTTGCTTGTGTATTATGCGACTGATGGCCAAATTGATATCGGGGTCAGTAACTCTATTAGTTTGGATTTTGTTATTCTCTTTAATTTGCAAGCTTTTAGCGACAACATCTTCTTTGGAAATTGCAAGAAAGTCTTCTGAAATGAACATGCACATTTCGTACAGAAAACAGCTGACTTCAAAACGAATTTTGCTCGGTTACCACTCAACGGACGTTGAGGATACTTAGTTACGTATCTCTTAAATAGTTCCTTTCATAACTATTAAGAAATATCAATTATGTTCAGAATATTTGCTGCTATAGTAATGAAAAAATGTAGGCATGATAGGAACGTCACCTCGCGAAACTGTTCCTTGGGTGACCTTCAAGAATAGATAATTCATTAACAAATAACTGATAGCGAGATAGCATGGAAAAAGCTACAGAAAAAAGTGCCTTTTAAAATTTTTTTTTTCATTGAAATCGTAAATCGAGTTAATCAGCAAAAGTATAATACATATAGGAACGCCACCAAATGACTTCTTTTGGTGACGTTTCTTAAATTGAACAATTCATCTAAAGCCAGTGATATCCTTAGTAGTTACAATTGAACGTAGCTTTGTTTTATCAAGAAAGGCATCTTACCGGCGACATTTACTGATATTTGTGCACCAGACATTTCTAACATTGCTTTGTACATCATAAGTCAGCTCGGTATTTTTCAATAAACGTTGTTCGTAAAGAAACGACATAAGCACAAAATTTTGACACATGTCGAACACAGTCATATTTTAGTATAACTATATCAGTAAATGCACAATTCTACATGAGCAAAGTCAAAGTGCAGCAGCAATCTAAATACTTTCATTTCAACTGCGGATTTGAAGTTTACGTGTAAGCTGTTGGAAGAAAAAAACTTTAGATGCACGCGGTCTTAAAGTACACAACGTTTGGTTATATTAAAAAGTGGCCTCTATCCACATTCATACTAATCATTTTAACTTTGATGTGCTCCTATTTTTCTATTATCTCTTTCAGTCTTTAACATGTTTATGAGAGAGATTATATTCATATGCTAGTAGTTGGCAGGTTTTTCTCTTTATTTCCATAATTTCTTAATATTTTGCAAAATGTTCAAGATTGATATATCATTCTGACTTGTTCAAGGAGTGTACTTAGAAAACTTTTTGTGCTACCTTACATCATGTTTAAATCATTTTCTTGAGGACGAAATAATAAATCTGTGTATTTCTTCCGTATCAGACATTACTCTTATCCACTGTAGACAGAAGTGCTATGAACTTATAATAAGTACGCCTGATGACTTTTATATTTAGTTCGTGCAAGTAAATGTGACGAGGATCAGATTGAGGATTTATAAGGTCACTTCTAATACACACACTTTGATCAGATTCGGTAATCCTCGGACAAACGTGTAGGTGTCTTATTCTCCATTCATTGGCGTTTCCTAATCAATTCTTGCGATAAGTATATTAAAGTTATTTGGAAACTCGACCACATACAATGAATCAACAAGTAATCGTATTGCTCTTTTCCTTTTTTTATTAATTCATTTACAAATCATACAATTTGTCCAATCGGAACATCACTTGACCTTCACTCGGCCTTTTTCTGTTTCTACAGAAAAGGCCGAGTGATGTTCCAATTGACAATTTGTCATGCACAAAATATGATGAAGGAGTTGTTTTTATAATTGTCTTTCATTCAGATATATGAAGAAAACAGGCCCGCATGTCATTGGAACAAATGTTTGGGGGGTCCTTGTGAGATTGCTTATCTGATTTTAACAAAATGGCAATTTCATGTTCGTAGGTAAAATGTTTCGCATACCTTCTTAAGATGAAGTTTAATATGTTCTAAAATGTATTCAGAGAGAAAAATCTATTTAAACAAATTTCGGTCCTTCAGTCTGTGTTTCTAGTTTTCGACTTCTTGGACTTAATAAAGTACTTATTAATAACTGAAATGTTTCAAAATGGCATAAGCTTATCGATAGGACTTTTTATCTAAAGGGTGCTGTGCTTTTCGAGATGGATCAAATAAAAAATGATTTCACAGATATAACAAACAAAGGTTCTGAGTTAGTTTCCTTATATGGCTAAAGTTTAGACTTCAAGTCTTTAAAGGAATTACACAATGTATTCACATTTGATCTTTTTCAGGTTTATTGATTTCTCAGCAGCATTATCGCAATATGACATGATCGTATGCGATTGACTGTTTTAATGTACATGTTAACCTGCAGTTAATGTCTCTATAGTACGAATATGTCAATATTAAAGTATGTTCATAGGAATGACTTTAATGTGGTTTCTAAACAGTATGTTAAAGAAATGATGAATCAGCAAAAAAAAGTAAAATTGGAAACGATTCGTTTGATACTCGTATTTCAGAAATGTTCATATTTCATATTTAGGAAATATTGATTCGTCAAACTCATGACCATTTTCAGTTGGGACTGTTTCCAATATATCTACGTAGGAAAACATGTTTAGTAAGAAATCAACGACTGTATTTCTGGACTGCCTTAAAAGGAACATCTGTTTTTCTTCTCGAATTAGAATGTTATACTTCGAAATATGCCATAACTTGAAATATGCTACGAATGTATGAAAGATAGAATTTGTATATGTAAGTAACAACTGTTCGCATTATGTCAATATCCACATTTTATGTACATTTGTAGCTACCTGACAAAAATAAAATGGATGTTGAGTTGAGCTGAGTTGAGATAAACGGGGTTTATTGCTATAATACTTGCCATTATAAAGCAGTTACCCTTATGAGTATAAGCTCAAAAAATAGCAAAAGGACCTTTATTTTCAAAGCAGATATTTTGTTCTTTGTACACGGTAAAAAAATCTTTCATTTTGGCAGCATGTTGATCCTTAAAGACTGAAATGTTTGTTTGTGTAGTTTTAATCAATTTGCATTATTATTACCCCGAGGTATATATTTCAGAAAAGGTGAAGAAATATGGCGATATTTGAGGAAACATGTTTTGTTGAACTTTAATTTGGCATCAGTGTATTCTTTAGGGGAATTATTAATACTTATTTGAAAGGACAAATTAACTGAAAGGGACAAAAACCACGATGTTTAAGACGGATTCGCAAAACTGTTGATGGCATTACATCGCATGGTTTTATCACACATATTATGTAACGGGATGTAATTGTTTCGTGAGTTCAATTAAGTAAAGCCTTCGATTACGTTTTAAAAGATTTTTTTTTTCATCTTCATGATCAAATAACGTGCTTATGGTAAATGTTTTCCATGGACTAATCTATGTATGTAATATTGAAATCAAAAGTAAAGTAATTCCTTCGTGGGTTCGACATTAATAGTTTTCTTCTCCTTTTCACATCATACATTTTAAAATGATACAAAATACAAACAGTTGTGTTGAAGGTTTAGAAGGTCATTATACTTCAAGTGCGTTTAATATCGATATTGCCATATTTGCGATCAGTAGTGATAAATGGCATGAAATGTTTGAATAGTTTGTAGGAATATTACATTAGATGGCAATTAGTTGTAAATGAGCCTTCGTAATGTGGTCACAGTTTCAACATGATGTTACATTCTTTTATACAGGCAATCTTATTGAAGCAGACATTTTTTTTTCATACTTGTGTGTTGTGCGTTACAAACGCTTTTGAAAGATATATCCATATAGTGTATCGGTGCCATTAACCAAATCCCAACATTTTTAATTGATTTTTTTGCAAATTGCAACCTAGATTTGTAATTTTGTTGTTGATATTGTCATATATTTTTACACTTAATGCTTAAATATATCATTTTGAAAAATCTTTTTTCTTCACCTGAAACTATGAGCAAGCAGCTTTAAAGCTTCTCGCTCTCAAGTACCGTTGAATTTTTTCTTTTCTTTTAAATTTGACATACTTATTCATGAATATAAAACTAAAGGCTAGAATCAAAATTTAAGCACAAATCTAGGTAGGAATTTGCAAAAACCGATTGAAAATGTCGGTTACACAGCACCGCTACACTATATGTTAATATTGAAATTTGCAACGCTTTTGAATTTGGTAGCGTATTTTTTTAAATTGAGAGATATACGTGAAAGAAATTTACACTGGAGCCTTTTTATATGACCATATGTTCTAAAACACGTAATTTACATACAGTTCGAAGAACTCTGTTTTTTTTAACCAAAATCTGAGAGCGAGGAGCTTTAAGAACAGGCAAAACGTAATATTAATTATACTTTTATACAAAATTGTACAGGCTGATTAAATGATTAGTACAATTTTGTTTCACATTTGTCTGCCACACACCGGATATTGCACGTATTTCAAAGTCTTAACAGTACTAAGATATTG
This sequence comes from Saxidomus purpurata, assembly GCA_022818135.1. Lineage (NCBI taxonomy): Eukaryota > Metazoa > Mollusca > Bivalvia > Venerida > Veneridae > Saxidomus > Saxidomus purpurata. The sequence continues at coordinate 41,022,207 of JAFMSR010000003.1, read as the reverse complement.
TGAATGAAAATAAGATTAACAAATTACCGTATTTCATAGGTAAAGCTCATTTTCTGACCGGCTGATTACACTCACTGGTAGTTGCGACGGGTATCTATTTTGAGGTTATATGCGACCTTTGTCCGACGTCAGACGTCAAAAAGCGATTTTTTTCCGATTGTTATGAAATTTTGCTTAATGGTACTAAAAAGTATTGCACGCATTGTTATCGTTTCAATTTTTCCATTCTACATTTCGTTTCCTAGCAACGCGGCGTCGGATGTCGGGGGTGTAAAATCGACGTTTTGCAAGCATACTTGATTCAAATATGACCCTAGTGAAATTTTGGTAACACCATATGCTAGCTCTCTACCTGCGGAATACGTACGTAAGTTTTAGATTATTTATCTGTCAATTATTCCAGCGCGACACGTTTAATACTGAAAATCCGCCCATTTCTTCACCTGAAATTGTGACTCCCGACTCACTTTAAGGTTAGTTTTGGTCAACGGAACGAGATTCAATCAACAAACAACTCATACGGTGATTTAACGCAGATCCTAGCAAATAACATAACAAATTCAAATAGGGGGGTCTTCGGGGATTTCTTTCCCACAAAGTTGCAATCAAGTAAAGTTCGAACGTCAAGAAAAATGAACGTTGAGATATAACGTCGTGCGAACTATTGTCTGACGTTATTACGCGCAGCGTTTGAAATGTTCAGTCTGGTGCAATTTGAATGTCAATTAAATTTTGCACGGGTTTTGAGATTGAAATGACTGACCTAGCACATTTATGTTAGTCATATAGATGTTAAATTCTTCAATATCAAAAAAGACCATTGTGTTTGCAATTTCGTTACAGTAATAGCAAATGCAATTGAAAGATCTGTGTATATGTAAAACAGAAACTTTAAAATAAAATATTCAGTGGTTAACATGTTACTTAATTATGTCAATGCTTTTGCATGATTGACTGTTATTTTAACCTGCAGACAAAATAATTATAAAATCATTCATCGCGATTGTAAAGTTTTATTATCTACAATGAACAATAATATACAATAGTAATCATTCAAAAATATTATGAAAACACCCGTGCTTCTTCATATTTGAATATTGACAGATTTTAATTTTACAAGTCGAAGTCAAGTAACGTCAAAATCCGTTTATCCTCTCATTTCATACACATATAAAAGAATGAAGATAGTATAATAAATGTATCAGCGGCTCAGAATTTAAACAAGCAAAGTGATTACAAAATAAAATAAATGTCACTAAATCATTGAAGTCAACCGTAACTTATATTTCCGTTAATCTGCATTTTCTAATTCATTATTTTCCTTTTACACACTTCTTGGTTTGATAAAGATGTGTTTTTCAGAGAGTCAGAATTTCTGCAATATGCAGCTAGTACGTTAACATTAAGATTTAAATAACAATTTACACTGACCTGAAATGCATTCAACGAATAGCTTTTTAGGTGACGTATTGATATTAAATTTCTGAAATAGCAACAGAAAGTTAATGGGTTCGAAACCTAGTCAAGGTTCTTTTTTCTTTTTTCTCACCCTGTGACATTTGGCGCCCGCCGACTGAATGAAATCGATTTTCACAAAAACAATCTACCGAACAGTGGCTTCCATATACTAAAAACTGTGCCGACTATATTTTTTAAAGGTCGTCTTGATATAAGTGTTATATCAGTGTACTATGATGTAATCAAAGCACTGAAAGTGCTGACAACAAGGAGTCCTCTGCAAAATTGGGCACAAGGGAGTTTTTCTTACAGACAATGAGTGATCATTTGTGTCAATACTTTGTAAAATTACTTGATTTTGGTAACTGTACGTTTATCTTAATCAAGGAACCTGTAGTTTATTGACAACACATTATGTTGCTGTTGTTTTATTTTTTTCAAAAAGTTAACATGGTTTTGCTTAAGACTTTTCGACGAACTAAAATAAAGTGCTTTTAAATTGTATACAACCAGCTTTGTTTATGAGAAATACGTGACACGACCTACACAGCACATAAAAGCTGCTCGCTGTCAGATTTTGGTAAAAAAAATATTGTCTTTCAAATTGTATAAAAAATAACATAGTTTAGAGCATATAGTCATATCAAAGGGTTCCAGTTAATTATATCTGTAGATTTTTAATAATACGCTACCAACTGATAAAGCGTAAAGTAATACCAGGATTTTCATTCGATTTTGGCTAATTCCTACCTAGATTTTTACTCCTATTGCTGATTTTAGCCTTTAGCTTTATGTTTATGTATTAGTATGTCGTTTTTTAGAATTTAATTTTCTCCAGCGGCAACTGAGAGCAAGCAGCTTTATATGAAATCGTCTATTATTTCAAGAACTTTTCGTGAAACCTAAAATCTGAGAGGTTATATGCATTATGTCTCCGTAAAGGAAATATGCTGACATCATAAAACATATAATAAACGTCATTATTTTCATAATGATATCCGACCAGATCCGCTCACGTGGTTTAGTGGTTAAAGAAGCTGACTTGAAATCACTGTAACCTCCAACCTAGTACTGGAACTTTCTATGACGATGTTAGGGAAACTAGCTGCCAATTATACATACCAAATACATGTACTTTTGAAGTGGGCGTTTAACTTTTACAACAACACTATCCGACCAGAAATCATAACAGAAAGCAAATGTGGCATTTTTTTCTAAAAGTGACATACCCTATAGCCAAAACGAAATAACCTCCAAAAATAATAAATAGAATCTGTAGAAGTACATGTATTATAAGTTTCAGCGGATTTTTAAAAGTATTTCATTAAAAAAAACTTTACAGAATTCAAACTCATTTTTTCTGAAAGTGACATATCCTATAACTGATGCCAAACGAAATAACCTCCAAAAAATAATAAATAGAATCTGTAGAAGTACTTGTATTATATCTTAACCTAAAAGATTCAGCGGATTTTTCAAAGTATTTCATAAATTTGTTTTACAGAATTCAAACTCATATTTTTGTTGATTTTTCACAACCGCATTACATCGGCAGTTCGCGCCCAACAGTTTCATTTCATCACATTTTGTGTTGGTAAGGGGAGATAACAACCCTTGTAAGTTACACTTTAATTTACTTTAAGAAATCTTTTGAAAAGCTAGATATTACACCCAGGCTTATTCTTAGAGCCTATAATACTTTGAAATTTAATTATGATATATATATAAGTAGGCTACACAAAATATTTAGTGTTCTCTTTCCATTTTTCATCGGTTTGCACCATTCAAATTTTATGAATGGAAGCGTTGTGAATGAAATACATGTATAATCGTTTTGATCACGTGAACGCCGATCTAAAGATATACTGCATATTGTTAATGTATACATATTTACGCCGTTTATCTTTAAAAAAAATAGTACTGGCTGATATATGAGCTGGGGAGACACAAAGTTTGTATTGCTAGTTGCTGTATTGCAGAATGAGTTAACACAGTCGATGACATGTAAACGCTAACCGTACGCAGTGTCGGATCAGTGTATATTGCTGCCTGATGGTGTAGTAATTTAAATATTCTGAATTTTGCCTACATCAGTGTTACAAAGATTTGAAGCATTTACACGTATATTTGGAAACGGAAATGGCTTTTAATTATTTTTAAGTCGAGATCACAAACACAATCCCCGCGCGTTTCAGCTAAAGTCGATCTACTTTGCAGGCGAAAGGAGAAACTTATGGCCGTTCAAATTGTCAGGGTTTGTGGGAGATATTCATTTGACGCATGCCGGCGTACGCCGCTCTATTCGTTTCTAAAAGCCAGGATGAATTCGGCGCATTTTGAGCAATGAGGTTTGGACATACCGGCGTATCCCGGCCTACGCCGCATCCTGCGTCAAACGAATAGGCCCTTCGCTGAGTCGTTTTCAAAATTTGCTACTAAAACAAAGAGTCACGTGACTCCTTGTTAAAAACAGAAATTTGCACATGTAAACAGACAAAGAGAATTCAAATGTTGATGTGTATAATTTACACGTATTCTTACTAAGTCTAACAAATGATCATTGATGAATGTCATTTTAGAATTACTGTCGCAAAGAATGCAAAGTCGATTCGAGTGACGACGAGTTTTATTGTTCGTGGAATTAAAATTCGCACGGACATTGCAACCTATTCGCAAGAAAACCTAACTCTACCACTCTTCTTCCTTCTTGCCATGATATATCTATAATATAAACACAACCAAGCTAGAGGTCGCGGGTTGCCATATGTTCTCCCGTCATATGAAATCAATGAAGGTTTATTGAAAGAAAAAAATTCTTCAATATCAGCAAAAAAAGTCGTTAAAGTTCAAATTTTCATTCAACTGTCCACCAAACACGTACGGACAAAAAGACAAAAATACCAGACAGGGCTAAGTACTGCATCCTGAATAGCGGTATGAATACTTAAGAAATAATATGTATCCATGTTTGGTTTATCGTAGAATAACCCGAGTTTAGAGTTTTTATGCGTAAGAATATATCACGAAGGCCGAAGGCCTGAGTGATATTTTCTTACGCATAAGAACGACAAACGAGTTATTTGGACGTGTGTCATCCGCCGGATACCCCCGTTTTGCCACAATTCATCCACAGTATGAAATGTTAAATAATCTATACGTCGGGTAAATTGAACAGCCAAAAAACGATGCGCGTGCAGCGTCGTTCAAGGTCGGTTTATTGCAGAATAACCCAAAAAGAATTTGTTCTACATGCATGTAGGTTATTCGCTGGTCGTGTTAGAATTATTATTTTATGATAAATTATTTACAGCGTATTTGTAAACGAATGATCCGTCTGTTGTATCGTGTAACTGGGGAGCTCTATTAAAAAGAGGGTACAAGAACCCAGAATAACGTGGGGAGCAGTATTCGAAAGGAGCTGAATTCAGTGTTACTATCGTCTGCTGTTCAGTTATGTAACCAGACGCTTATTAATTTATGCTATTTTATTTCTTAAGTATCTAGAACTTAGAGTAAACGCTCTCGAGACCAATTCCAGATGGAATCAACCTCGAAGAGAGAGAGGCAATGAAGAATTACATTATGTATTCGTGTCTTGCCTAAGGACACTACCGAAATGACCATGGTGAGGATCGAACACAGACTCTTTGAATGCGCTACCACTGCACCATGACGATTCCATGACCAGACGTTACTTTCTTAGCAGCTGTTCATAATAACGGTAGGCTAGGTGTTGTAGGCAACATCTTCGGTGTTTTTTTCTTACTTTGTAGTGATGGGTAGGGTAGGCGTTGATGTATACAGAAGGAAAATACTCGCACAAACTGTTAAAATGATACAATACGCAAATCATTTGCTTTAACGCACTTTAATAGAAACATTTATTCGAATCAATTTTACATAGATGATTGATATTTACGCGATTCTTTAATGATTTGTTTCTCAAAGGCATACTTTTGTTTTAGAGTACATTGTGTAGTTGATGAGCAGGAGAAATGATGTCGAATAACGTCGCATATTTCATTAAGATGCGGTCAAGTTTTCGAAAATGTTGAAAGTAACAGGTAGTGATAGCAATATCTTTATGTTATGTAAATTATCATACAATGATTATGCGTATTCCTTGATAAATAATGTATGATTTTAAACAAACGAATTTGTCATTAACAACGCACGAGCTATCAAAAAATAAAAATGATGAAAATTGTTTAATTTTACACTTATTTCTCTACTGCTTGTTAATTTTTGCTGCCATTGGCTAAAACATTTCGAGTGTTTGATTGGACACACGTTGCATTCGTTCTAGACGTACGCACGTGCATAAATTATCGTAAATGAATGTACGTGAAGTTTCATACAGTATACTCAAATATATACTTATCCCTAAAATTTTGCTTTGACCATTACAGCTGCCTTGATTATCACCACTTACCCCGATATTTTCTTCTACAAGAACATGATTTTTTCTCAAATTCTCCAAACATTTCAACTAGCATTCTCGTCTGCGTCCGATTGTTGTCTGTTTCCGGTACAACGGCAAATCATAACAAATGACATAATTAACGTGATTTCTTTCAACTGTCATTTGGCGCAGAAATAAGCTTATTAAAGTATTTGTTTTAGGGATAGCTTTTGAAAATAAAACTAACAAAACACATTTGCAGTAACAGCAAATATAACCAGTGCATATATATAACCGAGACGTTTAAATTTGATTATGTAAATTATAGGTATCACTATCTGTTTTTATTTACTCCATAGTGATTATCCTACTTTTGCGTATTCAAGGATGGCTGTTCCAACGTTCATCTTTGTGTAAGCAGACCTTAAAGTCACGTATTTCGCCAAAACCACACAATGTACGGTGCCCGTGAAGTGAAATGTGATACTTTTTTTTTATTTCGTAATTACGAAATACATTTCGTATAAACGAAATCTTATTTCGTAAAAACGAATTGTTATTTCGTAAAAACGAAATGTTATTTCGTAAAAACGAAATCTTACAGTACTGCCAACGGTAATTTTTACCATTTTTGCGTTCCGGTTACGTTCCGGTTGCGTTCCGGTTGCGGTTCGTTTGCGTTCCGTTTGGTCATATCGGTCCATAACCGTTCACCGGACCGTTCACCGGACCGATGACCGCAAAGGACCGGTAAGCGAACCGTTTCAATCGGGTTTAGCGGTTCTGTGATCTGATTGGCTGAGTCTGCTTACTGTATTTTTTTCGTCTGAAATTCGTTAACCAGTGACAACCTTAAGCACCGGGTCGTACCTCGCGAGAGGATGGTGGACCTTATAAGCATGATTACAACGTTAAGCGCTATTTTATAGGAAAAGAAATACATATGAAGTTGAAAAGAGGTGGTAAATTGCCAGTTGGTATTAAAACATACCTTACTGGTCATACAACGTTGCGTATTCAACGGATCTTATTAAATCAGCATGGAAACAACATCAGCAGGCAAACTGTTCGCTCTAAAATGAAGATTTAAGAAATCACGTTAAATGAAAACCGTACATTTTATGAAAAATCTTACCACTGTATAAAAATCTGTATGTTTAAACCTAAACATGGAATTTCACACATGCGGCATGATACACCATTTATTTTCATATTTCACCGATTGATGCAGGTGTGTAGATAGGTAAATGTATCTCGTATTTGTTCGTAAAAACGAAATCTTATTTCGTAAAAACGAAATGTTATTTCGTTTGTACGAAATAAGATTTCGTTTTTACGAAATGTATTTCGTTATTACGAAATGTTATTTCGTTTTTACGAAATGTATTTCGTAATTACGAAATAAAAAAAAGTATCACATGTCACTTCATGGGCACCGTAACAATGAGGGTCAGGCGACGTTATCATTTTTCTTGAAGTCCCAACTTTACTTGATTGCAATTTTGTGAAAAAAGGTCCCCGAAGACCCCCCATTTTGAATGTGTTATGTTATTTGCCAGGATCTACGTTAAATCACCGTGTGAGTCGTTTGTTGATTGGATCTCGTTCCGTTGACCAAAACTTACCTTAAAGTGAGTCGGGAGTCACAATTTCGGGTGAAGAAATGGGCGTATTTTCAGTATTTAACGTTTCGCGCTGGAATAATTGACAGATAAAGTATCTAGATCTTCATATGAACGTATTCCGCAGGTAGAGAGCGAGCATATGGTGCTATTAAAATTTCACTAGAGTCATATTTGAACCAAGTATGTACGTAAAACGACAATTTTACACGTCGCGTTGCTAGGAAGCGAAATGTTAAATGGAAAAAAAATATTAAAACAATGCGTGCAATACGTATTAGTATCATTAGGCAAAATTTCACAACAATCGGAGAAAACTCGCTTTCGGACAAAGGTCGCATACTACCTTAAACCTTGTTTTACGTTAACCCAGCTGTTTAAACATGAATGTAGTTCGTTTATGGTTCATATCTAAATGCATGTAGTATTTTGTAGAGCGTACTGAGCCGAAAATAGTACTACAATAAGATTACTGGACATAGGTCTCAAAATTTCTGACTGAAATGCAAAAAATATGACATTGTCTTTAACTATTAATTACAATTGCATTTCAGTAACACTGATCTAATATAACATCGATTTATAAGACTGTTGTTGATCAGTTAGGGGTTATGTTATATCCATTTTTTACATGTCTCTCAATTCTAAGAATAATTTGAATTCAAAATGAAAATATATTCAATCTACAATATCTAGGCGCTAGATAATGGAATCGTTTTAAATAACATTTTTGTATAAAGTTTTAATTGCGACAATACGGCATGAATAGAAGTGTTCAGTTTTACGTCAATGGTGGATGTTTTTTTCTATGGGTTTGCTTTTCGTTTGTTTTCATCGATTGCAGACCCGCGTTTTATCAACAAACTACATGTACTATGATTGTTTCCTATAGTTTTGACCCGTACCAAGTAAGTTAAAACGGTTTGCCATTGCTTCGTCATTCAATAACAGTGTGTGTAAATTAACGCTTAACTTGACAAAGCGTTTCATAAAAGCTTTTGACATGATTAGTTTATAGAATATCACATGTTGCTAATATGGTGTTCTAAAATATAATGAAAAAGAGAAAATCGTTGCGCTTGATGATGGAAGTATATTGATCTCGAATTGTGTCCACAATACACTTATTTCCCCACTTTCCATCCTTGTCACAAATCCAGAGCAGGTTTTCCATATCTGTGCTCTTACCGACCTGATGTGCTCAGAAGAGCTTAAAAACTAGAAAGTAGGTCAGTAGGTCATGTAATCTTGGAGACTCAATGTTTGTTGACAATGGCAATGACAAAGTTATTCGCCACATGCAAACTACATGCATTACACAAAAGCATAGAATTTATGTAGTTAGTAAAGGGGCAGTGTGTGTTGCAAGATTATCGTCTTAGCTTTAACTAAATCAAGGGTCATAATTCTGATGTAACTGGCCCGATATAGAAAGTAAAACCTAGGTTCAAACTTCTAATTCCAATAAAAATGTGTATGGAGTGCGGTGACTCTAGGTCTATAAGTTAAGGCGCAGTCCCTGTTTTACGTGTTTAAGTTATAATTAATTTTACTTTTGCCAGTGATGCGATAAGACAACATAAACCTGATGATCTGACAGTAATGTATAGAAGTCTTCCGTGACTACATGAATCCTAATTTTGATAATGTGTCTAAATACAGATAAATACAAATTAAGTATCAAAATCGAGATATTTACAATATTGTCATGTAATTGATGCTATGTTTCTATAGTTACGCATGCAGGAAAGCCTTCGTTCGCTTAAAGTTATATTACCCTTCAAAATGGCCATATTTGTTTATAGTTAAGAATAATGCTCAAAACACAGTGGATGCTTTAAAAACATATAAGAAATAAGTTTTACCAAGTTATTTCTATTATTGACAAATACAAATAAAGATATACATAACCAAAAGGGTTCATTTTTTATTTTTGACTAAGATAAATGTTCCGTACGCTTGAATACATGAAACTATTAAACAAGAACTCTGATACAAAAGTATCACAGCGGGCCTTCGAACAGTGTCTTGACTTGATCAGTTATTGCCAAGTCCAAATTCATTTTCATTTTTCTCTCCTTTTGAGAGAAACCTTCCTACGTTTTGTAACATGGACAAACATGATCCACATTTTGGATTTTTTTTTCTTAAAGTAACTTTATGCTTTTAAAGGGAGTTTCAGCTATACATTTCAGTCATTATCGATAAAACAAGCGGTTTAAAATACGATGCAGTACCGTAAACCATTCAATAATCTATGTAGAGTTGTTGTTGTTCAATTAATTGGTGGATGCGATTTATTACAGAAGGCCTCTATATTGATTAATTGTTGTAAAATGAGGCATTTTTCGCCATAAGTTCTTCTTTTAAATTGTATATATTTATCATTTTACGCTCATTGAACACATAATCTTTGTTTCGAAAATATAATCGTCTAGATGTAGGGAGTGCCCTTTTTAAAGATAATAACACTGAAATTTCTTTTTAAAAAGAAAATGTAACAGATGAGACAAGTCAAATGTTTATGTCTGGCATCAAGACGAAGCACTTTTAGTAAACATCAAACTGTTGTGTAATGGTTAGTTAATGCATGTATAGGCAATGTATGCAACAATTCACGCTGCATGCAATGTATGCAACCATTCACGCTACACTCACCCATGAATATATTGTAAGCGACTGATTACTTCTAATTGTATAATAAACAGATGTTAACCCATTCTTTATCTTACTTTCGAAGGCGATTTTCATACATTTAAAGAACTATCCACTACTTCACTTACATTCCCTTTTGACCAAAGCAGGTGTACAATAAAATTGTGTACTACTTTCTAAACGTGTGTAAAGAAATATATACTACTTCACTTAAATAAACATTTTCAAAAGCCGTCAAAAATATAGCGGGCCTTACTTCAAACTACCAACTCCCTTACTTCAAACTACCATCTTTCTTACATCTAACTCCCTTACTTCTAACTCCCAACTTCCTTACATCTAACTTTCTTACTTTTAACCTTCAACTTCATTACTTCAAACTTCATTACTTCTAACTTCCTTACATCTAACTATCAACTTCCTTACATCTAACTACCAACTTCCTTACTTCCAACGTTCTAACTTCCAACTTCCTTACTTCTGAAAACCAACTTTAATACTTCAACTTCCTTATTTCTAACTACCACATTCATTACTTCTAAGTAACTCACTTTCTTGATTTCCAACGTTTTAAATTTTACATTAGAAATTGTAACTTTATTAGTTTTCAAATCGTGCACTATTGTTTGTAATTAAACACGCGGACGCAGAGCCGGTGGACAGAACTTGTATGGATTCTTGTAAAACATAGGAAGCATCAGCATGAAGTCTAAAGATGCATACTGTACTCGAGTCACTAAGTGTAAGTCAAAGTGTTAAGGGAAGTGTAAATTGCAATCTTGTTCAGGCTTCATGTCCTATACCCCTTGCTGGAATTTTATATAACCTGTAAGGAGTATAGTTAAATATATTGTACTCTGGGTCACTAATGAAAGGTTAAGGTAATACACAGGGGACAAAGACCATATCATTTTCTTTTGTTTTCGATCTTTGTGTCTAACACATTCCGTAGATGAAAAATGACACAATATGGTTGATTTTATGGACTGATATACCTTACTTAGCAAGTCTAGTCTACGTGCTTAAGAAGTACCAACGTTAGAAGAACGGAAGTTGGAATAAAGGAAGTTAGAATAAAAGAAGTTGGAAGTTTGGACGTTATACGGGAGGGAGCGGAAAGTTATAAGTAAGGAAATTTAAAGTAATGAAGTAAGAAGTAAGGAAGAAAGAAGTAATGAACGTAGAAGTACCGAAATTATAAGTTTGCAGTCAAAAGTATTGAAATCAGATAACTGCTCTTAATAAAAGAGGTTTTAAATGGAAAAACACATGATTTTGGGATAACAATTTTATAAGCAGGAGTCTATTTCAGTTAAATTATTTTTATAATAAGCACGTTATCAAACAAGACCAGTTTGCCCAAGGAAAGAGCAATTCATGATATGCATTTTCCCTTATAAGGTGTGTGGATTGAAATTCATTTTGACAGCTGAATAAAAAAGTACGGTAATAAAATGTACTCATTATCAAAATCCGTGAAATTAAGCAGTAAATGTTTTCCCCAATAGAAATATCGGTAATCCTGATAGCAATGAGGAAGTTGTATTCTTTGCAGAGTAATTGTACAATTAAAGCATAAATCTACCTTTCATCTCATGAATGCAATGCTAAGCACATCTTTATGTCCTGATTGGGGATGATTATTTCCATTTACGTGTTTCATATAACTTTTAAGTAATTACAAACACACCAAGTTTTAAGGAGTGTTCTATTGGTGAGGTTTTGGGATTTTGCTTTTCCGAAAATTTACATCTGTCTAATTTCAAAAAAAATATTTTAACTGGAGAAAAACAATTATGCAGTAATAAGCTTTTACACAATATAAATATTTTAGTGCAGAAAAGATTTTTTAGGTCAAACCACGTTTAGACATGATCAGATGATGGTCATATAGTGGTCATTTCAGCTTATGTTTATTGAGCTCTGAAATGACTGCAATTTGACCATGTCTGGAACATGGTTTGATCAGGTATGTCAAATGGAATATTGCCACATCAAGGCCAAACCAATGTCTGTTAAATTCTGCTTTTATCATTATATGTCTATGATCTTGAGGGAATGTTCTTGATCTGATACGGTCATTTCATTTAAAAATCAATCCAAGAGAACAGTATCATATCATGGTCGTTTCAGAGTGATTTGTGACCATGGTCTAGTCCTGATGTGGCAGTGTTACAATTGACATACCTGGTCAAACCATGTTTCAACAATGGTCATGATACATATAAAACAGCGCTAGAACCTAGTCTTTGTTCATGACTGAACCATGATTTTCCATGGTTCTACCATGGTTTGTACATGGTTCTACCATGGTTAATCCATGAGTTTTTCCGCTGGGAAGGTCTCAATTAGTCTGTAGGCAAAATATCTCAAAAACCTTGTTATTCCTGTATCATGACAAAATTACTGATCAAAAATTAAAAAAAGAAGAATTTTAAAGTAGAGTGGGTGGGGTAATAATGGGGAAGGTTATACTTATTCAGATGACAAAAATACCACTTATGATTTATTCATATATTATTATTTCATTAGAAAAGAGGAAAAATTGATAAACACGCAGCAGATATTAAGGTTTATGATACCCGAATTCTAGTTGAAGTTGAATTTAGCACATTTCTTCGACGGTTTATCACTGAAGATTGATATGCGTAAAAGTTAAGTTACCGACCCATCATTATTTTCCTGAAAGGAACTAGCAATATGTTAGTCTTTTGATTTTCAGCAGTGGCCTCCAGTCGCACCACCTTTAGTTTACATGCCATTTGGCAAACTATTCAATTCGGTGGAAAGTATTTATATCAAACGCAAGAGATTTAGCATTTTTATAAATGATTTTCGAAAGCAAATATGTTTATTAAATCCCTAAATGTGAAAAAGCTAGTCTTCAATCGTTAAAGAATTTAATTTATGGCGTAAATACTTTCATTTGTTCGCTTATAAGGTCTGAAAGTAACGTAGTACGGTGTATGTGATAAATTCATCTACTTTATTTCCTGATATGCAACACAGCTGGCTTTGTATTTTATTTTGTACGACCTTTAAAATTCATTTGAGTTATTATTGGAACAAAAGAACATGAAATATCGCTGTTCATTTAATTAAGATTCCAATTCAATCCTAGAAGCGATGTCAGCTTTTCAATATGCGATATCAGTTCCTCGTGAAAACAATGTTTTTTTCTAGAGTGTCATCCTCCAGTCCATTTTCATGCAAATTTTAGTAAATCAAAACGTGATTTTCAAAAGCGTATAATGGTGTCATCATCAGTGGCACTGATAATCAATGTCTGAGGCCATACAACTGATAGAAACGAAGTTGTGGTCGTTCACAAATGTGTATATAACGCCTACACCGGAAATAAGCAATCACATTGCACTATGGTTGTTTTGTCGCTATCGTCTATTTTTAGTACAAGCGCGTCTACGTGTGAAAAACAATTTAGTTTAGTAGAAATGTTCAATACAAATCACGTGATCAGTAAAGATTATTGTAGAAAAAATAGGGAATATACACTCGGACAATCTGATTTCACAAAGCGTCTCTTTCTAGCAGATTAGCGAAAGCTCTCGGAATTGGCCACAAGAAAATAGTAAATTTTCTCTGACTGCCAAACTGAACTGGAACCTGATAGTCATATTGCGTTGAGCGTACTACAATTAAAGTGTACAAGATATTCCAAGATACTTTAAATACACTCATTACATGTCCATTTTCTGTTTTCGCTGTCTCTCCAAGTTTCATGTGTTACCGAATAGTTTAAAGCATAAAGTATTAAAATTATAGTTGTTGACATCACCATTGCAAAATGACATAAATGAGGACACAATGCGATGATCTTGTTGTTGAGTCGGATCCAGGCTTGATTCAATTAAAGGCACACGTGCTTGTTTTTCTAGGAAACAATGCGCTTCAGAAAGCTAAAATACATTTCATAGATCACACTTTTTGTTAGACCTATATAATATCGATTTATTTCAAATTTGAGTTTATTGGAAGGTTGTTTCTAAAACTCTCAAACTCAAACTCATACATTTTATTTGCTGAAGGCCACCGGCCCATGACAACATAATATAGCAAAACATATATTACACATATTTACAATGTGGTGCATACTACACAAATGTACATACATGTACACGTCAATTCAGAATTTCTTTTCTCAGTTTGCTTGCATACCAGATATGCATTGCTAAATTATTAACAGTAGTTTCATTTGAGAAGGACATCAATATATAGAACTTATGAATATAAACATCTGTAAAGAATTTGTGAGGAATATACTTATGCCTGAGATCACGGTACGCAGGACATTTAAGAACAAAATGATATTCTGTCTCTATATCGTTTTGACAGAGTCTACAAATACGTTGATGCCTATGAATATTATTATATCGCCCTCTTTCAATATCCAAATCGTGCGCTGAGCATCTTAGTTTACTTAAAGCACTTCTAAATTTTCGAATTTTTACACAATTCAGTTAAGATTCATGTTCAAAAAGTAGTTTAAAACAAGCATATGTTCTGAGTTTACTACCGTCTCTAACCTTGCCAAACCATACCTATATATATTGGTCTATCAGTCTGTCTACAAAGCTGTTAATAAATACATTTTCATCATGCACATTTTGTTCCAACCATACATAACACAACTACGTCTCTGCTTATCGAAGTATGCTTTCCCAGTGTTTCAGCAACAAACATTGCATGTTTCTATAAACTTTTGTAGATCTATAATATTCCAAGAAGAGATTATTTAAAATCTTGTCGTTCAGTAGGCAAATGAATTGTGAAATTTAATAGATTTTGACATCAACCTACGCAAATCTTTAAAAGATCCGTTTAGACATCGCATAGAAAATGGATGTCTTGTTTTTAAAAACTGAGAGTAAATGGAATTTCCATTCTTCGAAAGAATTTACGATAGCTTTAGAAGTAAGCGCATATTCAATGAAAATGTAGCGTGAAAAAAAAGTGACGGTTACAAGAAGTAGTCAACAGCCACTAAACACTTAATTGAATCATTAATGTTATCTTTAAGGTTCTTAGATTCTACGCAGATATTTATTTTACGTCATGAAAACACCATATGATGTCATTTTTGACGTCATATCGGTCGGTGAGTCATGTCATTTGTATATTTCAAAATGAATTCTAGTTTTTCTACTTTTCGTATATAGAGACGAAATCGTAATTCATATTATACATGAAGACTCGTTAACAAAATCGTCAAGGTGAATCTTCTTTTAAATGTCATATCAACATTTTAGGGCTCACTTTATTTGTGTCAATTTTATTGTTTGTCTATGGAAAGGGAGTATATCACAGCAAAAAAGGAGACAAAATTATTTTTTTAGGGTATAAAATGCAGCTAAACGTTTTGGTATAAGTGGCAACCTCTAGCCGTACAGCAGGCATTGTTCAAACATCAATAAAGAATGAGACATTTTATTAGATTTAATGTACAAATTCTATTTGCTATCATGGGCAATAATACTTATTTGCTTTTAAATTGTTTAGTGACAGAAAAGACCTTTCCAAAAATTTCCAAAAAGTTTACATATGCTAAACATATTAAAAAGAACTATTCTATTGAGAAAGTTTTTACGAAATAAATTTCAACTCTGGTTAAACACCAGGTTAGATCTGAAACACGTTCTGTGTGCAATTTATTATGCCCCCTTCGAAGAAGAGAGGTATATTGATTTGCAGATGTTGGTATGTCGGTATGTCTGTCCGTCTGGCCGTCTACCAACTGGTTTCCGGATGATAACTCAAGAACGCTTGGGCCTAGGATACTGAAACTTGATGTGGAGGTTGGTCATGACCAGCAGAGGACCCTATTGTTTTTAGGTCAGTATGTCCAAGGTCATGATCACAGTGACCAAGATAGTAAAACGGTTTCCGGATGATAACTTGCAGATGCTTGGACTTAGCATATTCAAATTTGATTTGAAAGTTTGTCATAACCAGCAGCTGACCCCTAACGATTTTGAGATTAGTAGGTCAAACTTCACGGTCACGGTGACCCGGAATTGTAGAATAGTTTCCGCTCAATAACTTAAGTTAGGAGTGACAAATTGCAACGAAATTAGGTTTGTAGGTAGTTTGCGTTGAGAGGAAGCTTGGAATGCATTTGGGGTCACTATGATCAAGATCAATGTCACTGACTGTAACTAAAAATAGAAAAATGGTTTCCGCTCAATAACATGAGTAAGGAGTGACAAATTGCAGTGAAACTTGGTGTGTAGGTAGCTTACATGGAGAGGAAGATATTTGAGCTATTTCTTAAATTTTGTATATTGTTTTAAAGTGGCACTCCCTACATCTAGCAGATTATATTCTCGAAACATAGATTATGTGTTCCATGAACGTTAAATAATAAATAAATACAATTTCAAAAAACAACCTTTGGCGAGAAATGCCTCATATTACCACAGTTTATCAATATAGAGGCTTTCTGTAATAAATCGCATCCATCCATTATTGTACAACAACAACTCTACATAGATTATTAAATGGTTTACGGTACTGTAGTATACTTTAAACCGCTGGTTTATCGATAATAACTAGGAATACGTAGCTGAAACTTTTTGGTTAAGTAATAATGCTTCCAAATATTCTATTATTAATGTTTTGGGGGTTATTTAGTTTGGCATCAGTTATAGAGTATGTTCCTTTTAACAATACTTTTTTAAATGGGGTCAAAGGTCACTGTAACTAGAATTACATATATATTTTTTTTCGATTTCTTATTTTGATTAAAAAAATTGTTTTACGCAAAAAAATGTTAGGTCAAGGTCACTTCTAAAAATACATTCTTTTTCAAATTTTTATTTTTTGATAATGAAATTGTTTGAAACTAAAAAAAATTTCTAGGTCAAGGTCAGTTTCTAAAAATACTTTTTTTTCAATTTATTCTTATTTTTAAATTGTTTTTTTGCAAAAACAATTTTTTGGAGGTCAAGGTCACTTTTTTTCGATTTTTTTCTTTTGATTTCATTACATTTCATTTTTTTTATGTAATTTGTTGTTTTTTAATACGACCTTAGGTCAGTCCTTTCTTTCTTAACAGTAAATGTTTGTTTATGTACGACAAAAAGATGTTTTATTCACACCGTATTCTTAGATACATCTTAAGACCTTCATAAATCACAGTATCAAAGTTTTAATCCTTTATCCAGAAAACTCTTACTAGGAGAAATGAATGATTCATATAAAACAGAAGAAACTACAATGTGGCTTCACATTTCAATCACTGTTGAGATAAAGCCAAAAACATCTAAAATGCATATATACATTGCTTCTAACAAGTGATATTTGTAAAAATAAAGTCATATATTTCTCTATGGAATTCTTATTGACAGTTGATCCTTGTTCAATTTCCTTCTGAATGAAATATACTTTCAGAGAATCCGTTACAAACATGAAAAGATTTAACCATAGGCATGATCAGTTTTGTATCTTGAACTAACTCCCGAAACCTAAAATAACTAAGATTTTCTGGGGGCGTTAGTCATATCGATTATCTTAAACTCTGACATACATACATACATTGAGACAGAAGATTTTATTTTCGATTTGGATCGAGTCAGAAATGTGAGTTAAAAGGTTTCACACAAAAATTGTTAATATTTCCTAAACCTGTATAAAAATGTATTCATTTAGTCACATATGTTGACATAAAGAAACTACTGATATGACTGCATGGAGGTATTTTTAGTATCAGTTAGAGTTTATCAAGTCAAATTTCCTTGTAAAAAGATATCAATGGGTATGAGATAACATATACAGAAACAAAAGGAATATGATACATAATACGAAACCCATTGTAGCTTAGTATACGAATGCTTTTGTTCATTAAACATGCATTTCATCTAATAAAGTATTAAGGTTATTTCAAGTTGTATGAGAAGCATGCCAAGTTCACATTGTCAATAACCTACTGACATCGACCTGAAATTCTGCAGATATATTTATCATGAATACGTTCTTAAAGCTTTGAAATCATTTAAAATGTGCCAAGTATGCAAGCATGTTAAGCACATTAAAGTTTGTTTACATCCTGTTTAAAACATTGCAACAGTTTTTGAAAGTTTTGTTTTAATTACATCTTAAAGAGTTTACGTTCATGCTCTTTTAACTATCCACCTGCTTGCATACCGAACATGCCCGTATAGAAAAACCCCATTTTAATACCCAAATTCCACCAAGAAGAAGATGTAAAGTATAAAATAGACTTACATATGCACCATTCATTTAAATTTTAATTGAATTTGCGTTGGCAAAAATTTGTCCTACTTGACTGCTAATAATCATGTTTTACATGTATGTTAACATTCAATTTGATATATATATTCTAATATGTTTTTAAACTATGCTATTATTCGTACGCTATGATTTACTTAAATCTATAAGTATTTGAAATGCAAGAGTGTGTGTCGTAAGCATTAACACACTACGAGTTTATTTTAAGAAATCATTTGTCGGATGATATCAAATGATGTCTATTTTTCAAATTATGCATGTGATCGTTTGTTCAAATTTATCTGCTTAGTCAAGGAAGGAAAATGATGTTTTGCATCTCACAGTAGTACATTACATTTTGGCTTCTTTTTTAAATCAGTAATTTTGTTCAGAAGTAAGTAAGTCTGTTCAGTTTTTAGATATCAATTTACTCTGGCCACAGACCTGATTATCTTTCACAGATTTCCGAGTCTTTCTCCTTTTTGATTATTGTTGTGTTTTGAGAAACAAAAAAATAATGCACAGCGTTTCCAGTGCGTTGATTCTTAATGTTGCCTAATGTTAGGTGGTTTCAACAGCTGCATTGAATACATCAAGGGTCCATATGGAGATGGCATAGCTGGGATGGTTTATCCAAAGGGTGATTTAATGTGAGAAAGCTGAGACTGTCTGACAGTCACCTACTACTTGTAACTGCCTATCAAATTAGGGATGCCATGGTCTAGTGAGTCAGTTATTGAACATAATAAGTCTGACCTTGTACTTTGACCCAGTGGCCTAAATGTCAATAGATATGAACCTACTGTTTAAGACCAAACTGTCCATGAATTCTGAGATCCTAGTTCCCGAGTTATTGAACATAATTTTTGGCATAACCACGGGTGTGGTCAGTTTTGACCCCTGTGGCATAATGTGAACGAACTTCGTAAGAGACCACCAGGCAATGCTGTATGTTTCTGGCCACACAGTTTCTGGCAAGACTTTAAAAAAGTCCGAACTGGAAAAATGAGAATACTTACCTAAATATCGGTGCATTTCTTTGATGTTACACAACATTCATCAGATCGGTACATTAAAAGTTACCTAACTTATGTTATATACACATTGCATGTGATATTTACATTCTTTTCTAAATGTAACTGTTTTGGAATTTAATGCCTAGCCCTTTTTATACGCGCAAAGGGCGAATTATGGAAACACCTTCGGCGGGCAGCATCCACACTTTGTCCGCTCTAAAGTCAAAATGTTTTCACCCGATCTTCACCAAACTTGTTGAAAATGTTTGTGGCCATGATATCAAGGCCAAGTTCGGTAACCAAATCAAAATCGCCCGAAGCACTTTGTGGTTATTGCCTCTGAATTTTCAAAATTGGTCAAATGAACCTTGTCCGCTCTCTTAAGTCTAGCGTTTGTATATGAAAAGGGACGTTTTAACAGTGATGCCTAGAAATAACACCATTTTTGAAAGCCTGTAAGGCATAAGCAATGAAAATAATGTAGAACAGTCCTGAAAGTAAGTCGTATAGTCTACAGGTACAAAACCACATTGCCTCTGGAAATACAGCTGTTGCGCTTTATTCATAATATCAAATCGTTAAAAAGACATACATTTAAATCAACTTTAATTCAACTCTACGATTTGTGAATTATTCCGAGCGGCACAAAATTTCGCTTGAATGCTTAGATGAAGCAATTCGAAATATTTACTATTTCCTGGTAACAATAAATGTCAGATAAAAATAATCGTTTATCTGTAATGTCTAATTTCTGATTTGCTCCGAACACTCATTTATACATTAAAGATGGATTGATATTCACATAATAATGCTCTTCCTGTTTTCTAAGAAAGCGGATACAAATACCTGTAAACGTAAACAAAACATTAACGATTTGCAAGTACTACAACTGTAATTGCTGAAGTGTATTTCGTTATGCAAGCTTTTGAATGAAATATGTTCAAAGAATCTTTATGAGTCTTCCTAATAAAATTGTTACTGAATACGTCTCATGAAAATAACAAGCTTAGATGATTGATTATATAACCAAAATAATATCAGTTGCGGTTTAGATAGAAATATCCGTCATCCAGGGTAACTGTTTTGGCAGGAACGTGGTTCTGCCGAGTTCCGCGAAACAGTTACCCGAGGTGACGAATAGTTCCATCTGAACCAAATATCTCATGGTAAAAGCTATTTCTTGCATACTGTCTTGCACTTTAAAATAGATGTTTAAACGCAAAGTTATCGAAATGACGCCTTTTAATATAAAAAAAACGTTATTCAGTTACTGTGTTTTGGAAAATGACGTCACATTGATTCTAACAATACGTTACAAGTTATTCACGAATGTCATATTATATGGGGGGATGTAATGTGGGATTTTCAAGCAGTGGTGAAAACTACGGATAGCCCGATCCGGTATTATGCAACAATAATA
This sequence comes from Saxidomus purpurata, assembly GCA_022818135.1. Classification (NCBI taxonomy): domain Eukaryota; kingdom Metazoa; phylum Mollusca; class Bivalvia; order Venerida; family Veneridae; genus Saxidomus; species Saxidomus purpurata. The sequence goes on along the minus strand of JAFMSR010000003.1, from coordinate 41,001,390 downwards.
ATGTTTTAGAAATTCAAGCATATGAGAACTGAACATCAATATATCTAAATATTAAAATACGTACATAAAACCTCACAAATATGGCAACATGTACGAGTACATACTTCAATACATTTACTTATTTAGTTTCTAGACAATCAAGTCTGAACATGTCCAGATTTATACCCGATTTACACGAGATATAGAGATAGGCAGGACAGCAAGAAAGGAAGCATAAATGATGTAAATAACTACAGAGGTATCACACTCCTTAGTACACTCGGCAAACTTTTTACAAGGGTTTTGAATAGTCGACTTTGTGAATGGGCTGAATTGTATAATGTTTATATAGAGTCACAAGCCGGTTTCAGGTCAGGTATGGGAACTTCAGACAATATTTTTGTGTTACATGGTTTAATTAGTAACAATAAGCAATTATATTGTGCCTTTATTGATTTCAGTAAAGCATTTGACTATGTATCCCGTGACAATCTATGGTTGAAGTTGATCAAGTTGGGCATAAGGGGGAAAATTCTTAATATCATAAAGTCAATTTTTGAAAATGTCAAATCAAGGGTAAAGTATATGAACCAGCTGAGTGATAGTTTTGAGTGCAATTTAGGTGTAAGACAAGGTGAATCGTTGTTTCCTTTTCTTTTTTCAATGTTTTTAAATGATATTGAAGATATGTATGCAGAAAATGGTGTTGAAGGGATAGATGTTTACATGTTCAAAATTTCCTTTATATTATATGCCGATGATATCGTTATTTTTGCAAATAGTAGTGAAGAATTACAGTTTAACTTAGATCTGTTATATGATTATTGTAGTAGATGGAAATTATCCGTTAATCCTGTTAAAACAAAAGTTATGGCATTCAGAAAAGGTGGAAGGTTGCCAAATAATACTGTATTTAACTATGGTCGACAACACCTTGAAATTGTTAGTAAATTCGTATATTTAGGCATAGTTTTTTCTACAGGTGGATCATTCTCTGATGCACAAAATACGTTAGCTGGCCAGGCATTGAAAGCAATTTTTAAACTCAATAAATATTTACACAAATTTACCAATATCTCGGTCAGACATAAATTAGAATTATTTGACAAGTTAGTTTTACCTATTTTAAATTATGGATGTGAGATATGGGGTTTTCATTATGGTAGTTCATTAGAAAGAGTTCATTTACAATTTTGTAAACGTTTATTAGGAGTTAAAAAAACACTCAAAATGATTTTATTTATGGTGAATTAGGTAGAATGTCACTGCAAAATCATAGGTATTTTGTAATTGTCAAATTCTGGATCAAAATATTGCAAGCAGATTCCAAGAAGTATATCAAAGTAATTTATAACATGTTGTACCACGATATATTAGATAAGCCTAATAGTAAAAATTGGTGTTCATTGTTAAGAAATTTACTTTTTACGCTTGGTTTTTCCGATGCTTGGTATTATCAAACGGTTGGCGACGCCAAACTATTTCTATCTTTGATAAAACAAAGAATAAGCGACCAATGTTTGCAAAACTGGAGAGGTAGACTGAATGATTCTAGTCGGGCAATGTTCTATAAAAATATCGCAAATTTTAGGTTTCAGCCTTATCTCGATACTCTGAATATACCTAAAGTTCGAATTAGTTTATCACGACTTCGTTTATCATCTCATAGACTTTGTATTGAAACAGGAAGATGGAACAAGCCTGTTAGTACACCAGTAGGTGAACGTAAATGCATATTTTGTAACACTTTAGAAGATGAGTACCACTTTGTTATGGAATGTGTCAAGTTAGCTGAAATTAGAAAACAATATCTACCAGCTTATTATTGGGAACGTCCAAATATGTTAAAATTTGTAGAACTCATAAATACAGAAAACAATGAAATTTTAAAGCACTTGGAATTTTAGTAAACAAATCATTGAGAAATAATTTACTTTATGATAGGTCATAAGTGTAGTTTGTATAACATTATGTTCATTTTAAGTGTTTATGTCCGTTATGACTTCGTTGCATTTCATGTAATTGTTATAGGTTATCCTCCACTTGTTTATCTTGTTATTTCGTTTTCGAAACAAGATTAACAGTAGTGGAAATAAGTTCTGTTTTGTACGTACATACTCACATATATATGAATATTATTATGTATAATGTGTAAAGGTATGTTTATGCATGTACGTAATTCAGTATGCACTGTTAATGTCATCATAGTTTGAAAACGTCCAATACAAATCACTGTATAAATATATGCCATAGTGTATAATTACATTCGCCATATTTATATCATTGTATTATGTACATTTTGCCACATGGGTTTATGACCCTCTGGTTTGAATATAATAAACTTGTCAACTTGTACCAAAGAAATCCTATTATAATGATGTGTTTAGATAAGCCACATATATTAAATAAATGAATATATCGGAGTTGTAACCAGGAAAATTTGAAAAGAAGCTAAGTCACTGCAACAAAGCCGACAGCATGTTAACTTAAGCATGTAGTGTCATTAGGCAAGACACAAATAGTTTTACATTGCTTCTCTCTCTTCGAGGTTGATTCCATCTTGTATGAGTCTCGAGAGCGATTAATCTAAGTTGTAAGAATTTTAGTCGCAATCAAGAATAAATAAATTAGTATATATATAATGTGCTTTTCTGCATTTCATCCAGTTATGAACTGTCTGAAGTTATACACCTAATTTTAACATGAACACTTCGTTGTTTATGCAAAGTAGGTGTAAAACTTCTGACATGTAGCCAGTGTAAACAATAACATTACCCTATTTTAAAAACGAAAAAGTAGCTCGTCATAAATATAAATGAGAAGCTATGAATTCGTACCTGCTTCATCATGTTATGAAAAACGGGCGCTAGAGCAGAAATGACAAATCAAAAAAGAGATTTTTTTTGGGAATTATTGCAAGTTGTAATTATGGTGTAATTTGAAATATTCATTGACAAAGACTAGGTATGAAAATATAAATGCTGAAATGATGCTACGTAAACGATAGCTGCAGGACTGAAGTGAAAACAGAAAATCATCATTCAGATTTAACATCAGCATAAACAATCAAAACATGTGACAGGAAATTGTCACAAAACCAGGTTTTCATTTTCCAGTCTGCTGGCCGAGCGCAAATGTGTTTTTAAAGTCAGTAGATATACATAATGTGAAAAAGAAACAAAGGTCTTCTTCTATATATTACATGTGTAAAAAAAAGCAAAGGGCCATAATTCAGGCAAAATTGATCCAAACACAAAACCCAGACAATATGCACGAGGGCACTTGATGACAACAGTTCTGTGAGAGTTTGGTTTAAATATCTTGAGAAATGTAGGAGGAAGTGGGCACGTGACAGTATTCTTCTATATATAACATATGTGGAAAAAAAGCAAAGGGCCATAATTCAGGCAAAAATTAAAAAAAAAAAAAGAAAAGAAAAAAAAAATTGCTCTGTGTGGGGTTTGAACCACTGGTCTCATGAGAAATTTTGTCATCTTACTGTAACAGAATACTCCAAAGTATACAGGACTGGTAATCTATTCTAAAAATAGACAGTGATAACAGAGTATTCTCCCTTTTATAATAACAGAGTATTCTCCCTTTTATATATACTTAAATAAGGAGACACAAAATTGCTAACGGACGGACGGACAACCAGGGGCAGAACATTATATATTCAAAATTCTTTAGTTCACAATTATAGTTCTGTGAAAGTTTGGTTGAAATCCCTTGAGAAATGTAGGAGTTGCACACAGAAGAGTATTTCTCTATATATATTACATTATGTGGAAAAAAACAAAGGCCAATAATTCTGTAAAAAATGATCAAATCATAAAACCCCGACAATATGCGCCAGGGCACTTAGTGACAATAATTCTGTGCAAGTTTAGTTGAAATCCCTTGAGAAGTGTAGAAGGAGTTGCGCACAGAAGAATTACATATGTGAAAAAAAACAAAGGGCCATAATTCTGTCAAAAATGACCAAATCACAAAACCCCGACAATATGCGCCAGGGCACTTCATGACAATACTTCTGTGAAAGTTTGGTTGAAATCCGTTGAGAAATGTAGGAGGAGTTGCGCACAGAAGAAATTGTTTACGCCGGCCCGCCGACATACCTCAGTCTAATAACCAGGATTTTTCCTTCGGAAAACCTGAAATCGGAGAGCATGCGCTAGATGGTCCTAAATTCCTAAATGTCTCACCAGAGTGGAAACTAACCTCAAACCTAAATAATTACATAAAAAGGCCTTATTATGATAAAAAAAATTGTTAAACGTCTGATTACATCGCTTTCCTTTCAGGTGAACCGGTAACCCAAGCTTACAGACTTAAAAACATAACATAGGCTCACCATTGAAGTAGATTTGACAATCTAACAACGTGTCACTTTAATATGGTGTTTATAATATTTTTCCCATCGATAAGTTTCGATTCCCTCGTTTTTATCAAATATTGATCAGTTTCTTATTTGACATATAAATCATAATAAGAGAAATCGTTACTTTAACTTTCTCTGATGATTGATTGTAAAGTGTTAAAAACAGGTTAAAGATTGATCAAGGAACTATAAAGACAAATATTCTGACCAGAATACATGATAAAATGGTAACACTATTCTTTAAAACATTCACAGTGTTTTCGGATTGAACTTCGTTTTGAGTTTTGACCTTTTACCTGGACAAATAGAGAACTCTATATTAAATATATGTCAGTAAATAATATAGATTTTAGATTGCTGGCAAGAATTTAATTTAATTAGCCACATTTACTTCTTTAATTCCCAAGCGCTTTAGTTTCAATAATCTAAGCAAACAGTATTACGAGTTGTCATAATAATTGGGAACAAAATGTGGGCCCTCTAGAGTGTTTCATATTGTAGGTTATTGCATGCTAACGTTGCATTAATTTCATTTGACCTAGTGACCTCGTTTTTTCTACTAACATGGATCGTTTTTTCTGGAGAACACTCAGGTAAACATTTGAACACTTGTCATGGTTTTTTACATAACCTGTTTTCTATAGTGTTTACTCCAGTGTAATTCGTTAAGGTGGCCTTAAACTAAACAAAACCAAACACATGGTGATTTCAATGCAGTGCTTCATTCCATGATAAACACCTGGCCGTAGACCTCATTTTAACTTTATTAATGATAGCTTATTATATGTTTGGGTAATGGTGAGAATAAGTTATTTATAAGTAATGCGACCCACAATACTCTGCGAATATGTTAAATATTAATGTCCGATTGACCAAAGATATACTATATCTGGAACAATACACTCCCACTCAATCCGAGACACTAATAATAGTAAACTAGTTAAATTTTTAATGCAAATCAATAAAATTCATCCGTATTAGCCATCGTCCCTGTAATCTTCGATAGTTTCAGTCCCATAAATAACATAGATAAATAGTCGCGGCATTCATGATATTTAGATATCACTTAATACCAGGAATTCCCGTTTGCAGATAAATTTTAATCTAAAAGTGCATTTTACTATTTATACAAAGTACGCACTTTAGCTTAACACGGAACATGACACATTAGCAATTTGACATTCAAGTTTTACCACTTACAGCTAGATGCATTTATTCTATATGACTGGAACAGTTTCTTGATATCACGATAGAATGCATGTGCAAACGCTACACAGTTAGAGAGGAAATTATTCACAACTGCGTACAGTATGGTCAGTATACAGTATACACAAGCCAGACCAAAATGAAATATTATATAACATTTGAAGGGGTCAACGCGGAAGGTACTGCAAGATATGTGCGGTTATAACGATAACACCAAAAATGAAAGAATAAGATTTAGATGTGTTAAGATGTGACATTCATAGAAACAAAAATAATATCAAACAGGGAATGCCACATACCAAAAACGCAGCCTCCCCAAAACGAGCCCCATAGCACCCAGAAGTGCACACCACCAACCCACCCACACACACACACACAACACACACGCACACACAATCATGTACACACACAAACATACACTACCAACACACACTAGCATACAAAGCAAACACACGAGGACAAAACGAACAATTAAAGGAACACAGTGGGGCACCGCCTTGGAACGGTCAGTGGCAAAAAACACCACTGGGGAGCTTAAACCGGTTTATGGTGCGCACCCAACCTCACTCTTACCCCCACCATGTTCCAAAGTCACAGGACAGTGTAAATAAAAGTAATCCCTGCTAGGTGAATCTCTAACACACGCAAGCTACGCCAATTTTGATAAAACGGCCCCCAGGAGTGAGTCCTGCAACCCAATCTTCACCAGGGACACCGTTCTTTAATGGAGTCTTCAATCCTAGTTTTCTCACAATCCTACCGACTTTAGACTTGAAGTTGGAAACGGGAAATATGACTAAATTGAAACACAAAATGGTAAATGGCACGCGACGATGGAAAAGGGATATCAAGACTAAGCTTTTTTCCATATTCTGGATCAAAATACTGAAACATTGATATGCGAAACTTTCAGTTTTCTATTTCTAGGAGAAACCGAATGATATAATTGGGTGTTGCTTGATGTTATAGTGTTTTTAAAGAACAGGTCCGTAGCAAATTGTTCGAAATGCAGTAAATAACCAGTGTGTATGTGTTGCCCCCATCCCCTCCCTTTTTAAACATCCTTAAGGTTTATGATAGCCCACCCCCAGCAACGCGCAACTACAGACAATATTTACCAACTATCCTAACCAAGGCCTATGACAGTGTAATTGATGGTGATCTCTCAGTGTGGAAGGCAACAGAAGTATATAATGTGCCCACGTTAACGCTACGAGATCATGCACTTGAACAGGTTGGCCCAGAAATGTTAAATTATTGTTCAAATTATTTTACAAGAATTTTATTATAATTTGTGCAATGCCTTTGGTATTTCGGTTTATGTTAGTTTCTGTTGGCTGAATTGTGTTTGATATCAACTAACCAGGACCTGGATCTTTGCTGACTTAATTCGAGAAGCGAGACTAGCAGGTCACATTCAGCACGGTTGGTAAACTATCCCCACCATCACAAAATGAGGTGAAAAGAAAATGTGGGGAGCACACTTCCGACGTGGTGGGGTTATACCAAATAAACAAGAAATGTGAGTATAACTTTTGTAGATTTTGTTTTAAAATATTTTGTTGAAGAACTTTAAAAAATCGGGCTATGTAGTTACCAGTAGAAATGTTTCTTTTCACTTCATTTTGTGGTGGTGGGGAGAGTTAACCTTCCGTGATTCAAGGAATGGCTAAGGTTGAGTATCTGTAAACGAGGACAGAGGGGATGAATTTAGCTTCAGAATTTGTTTCTTCCTTTGGTAGAAGAGACGGAGCGAAACCCTTACCATAAACGTGGTTATATGTAGTTTTAGGTCAGTGGCCTGAGTTGAAAGTTCATCGCCCAAAGAAAATGTCTTATTTAAGAGAACTTCGAAGGGAAGTATCCACAATAATTCAGTCGCAATCTACGCCGTGAAAAATGGATATACATGTATGCTTTTTCCACTTACACAGCCTTTGACATTATAGAAACGAAGTGCAGTCGACAGAATATTCTGTGATGGCCTTTTTAAATATATATGATATTGTCTTAGCTATTTTTTTTCCATTTCTATCAAGTCTGTCTCCGTGGTGTAATGGATAAAGCCGATAAATCAAACACTTTTGTGTACGTGTACTTTTACGAGTCCACGAGTTCGAATCTTATCAACACCCAATTTTTAAAAAAAAAATTCTGCTGTTTTAATAATCAATTTTAGCTTTTTAACCATTTAAGAATATTTTACGGCAAATAAACATAAAAATCTTCATTCATGTCAAATTAATAAGGATAATGGTAATGAAAAATTGAGACATACCAGGAACGGTCTATAGAGCATTCCTGGACATACTGTAAAAAATATTATTTGATAACAGTAAAGTTTCGATACTACAGGTCAGTCAGTAGATGTGGTGTCGTGTCAGGTTTTGCTTGTTCAACCAGAATTGGTTCCCTCGAGTTCTTTTGGGGCCATGCCTCAATATCAACCATCACCAATTTCCAAAATATTTACATGGGATTATTGTTTGTTGGCCCGCTGTGATACTTTGTATCATAGTTTTTCTTGTTATTTCTACATGGCCTTTCTGTGGATCGTCCTGCTTTAGATATAATTTTGAAAATAGCCGTCTTCTAATAAACTAGCCATACGGTGCTGCTTGTTAAGGTTTAAACGTTGAAGGAAAGACGAAGACTGCACGCCAGATATTGCAGATTTATGTTTCTTCGACAATCAAATAAGGCTTAAAACAAAAGAAACTATTATAGATTATATCGTAAAGTATAACTTCCGATATGTTTATGAACACTCCTTTGCACAATTGATAATGTTTTGTACATGATACTGCTTTTCCTGTTTGCAAGAAGCGGATACAAAATACCTGTAAGCATAAAAAACGTCCACATGCAAGTGCAAAGCTATCAATTCTGAAGTGTGTTTGGTTTTGCATGTTATTAAATGATTTTAAGAGCTTGTGTTCATTCATCTGTTCTTAAATACGTCTGAAGTAAATAACAAGTTAGTGATAAATTATATAACAACATGTATGAAAATGTCAGACCAGTTTACACAATGACTTTTAACATTTAACGGAAGATAACAGAAGAGACAGAATTATATTTTCAGCTATTTCCGGTGCAACTATAAAGCGTTTACAGGATTTTCTTTTTGCGAAATATGCCATTGAGCAGGACGAACTCCACCCTGAATACATCTTTCAGAGTGAAATCACAATGAGCTGCACAACAGCCACACTTAAAACTATGCAAGGCAAACTTGTCCATCCTGAAAATGTTTCTGCAGCCAAGTATTTGAGACACCCTGAAATTTGGGAGCAGATTCATTTTCATATAAATATATATATAGTTGTTTTATACTACGTTAGGAATAAAATGTAGATAAAGTGGACAAAAATCAACATGAAAATCTACCTCATCCTTAAAACTACTTGTAATATGGAAAATCCATCCAGATTTAAGTGCAATCCCGCCCTGAAAAAGTAAAGCCCACATTCTACCCTGAAAATGATCTGTACAGAAAACGGTCTGATATGTTATAGGCAATGCAGAAAATAATTACCACTGTCGAATAGTCCACATAGTTTTGATAGGATCAAGCTATAATGAACAAGAGGCCCAGAAGTGCCAGTATCGCTCTACTTGACTGCCCGGATTGTTCTGAAAAATTATGTAAAATGGAAAATTTCACCTGTCACATGTATTAAGGATTTAGAAGAATTGGATTTATGCACAGTTGGTTTTCCAACCAAGTGGCTCAGTTGAAATGCAAATCATTAACAGATTGGAATCTTCTGAGCAAGTTTTGTTAAAATCCATTGGAAAATGTGACCTGTAGATTGTTATCAAGGTTTTACAAATACAGACTATAGCACAGTTAGTTTTCACACAGCGCGACTCAGCTTTTATACAGATCATCTACATGCTGCAAGCAAACTTTTGAGCAAATTGTGTGAAATCCATGGTCACTTACATATCTTCCGCTCAATTGTGATTTAGTTCGTACCGTGACACATGCATTAGGAAAACAAACCTCTTTTCTTATCAAAAATGTTACACGAAATATTGACATTTAGACACTGGTCGCGAAAATATAATTATTCTACAGGTAACAACATATTATGTTGATAGATATAAACTACTTATGAATTAAAATCATAAAACCATTCACGGAAAGGCTGAAAACGCAATAATAGTTTATTGACCCTTTTCATACGATATTATCCATTGTCATTTCTCTGGCCGTGGAAAGGTGACCAACTTCCGGTCAAAAACGATCTTAGTACCGCGTCCACTTTGGATGTGGTGTTACAGTACTTCATCGTTACACAGGAGTCGACTATACCTTAGACATTTCAAGCTTTCATTGGAGGAAGATGTACATTAATAAAGGTTTAATATCTAGAGTTTGAATGCTTCGAAACGATTACCATGTCATAAACGATTGATGAAAACACTTCGTCAGAGTATCTTACATAAAAATACGTACGTTTGAAAACCTTGAACAAGTGTGTCCACTATGTGATTCATAACGAAAGTACGTGTTAAAGTTGTTGAACTAACATTCTTGTATGTGGTACCGTAGTGGCTTTGTTACACCACATACACAGATATGTGTGACAAGACTAAAATTATTTTTTTCTTTGATATACATTTTTTAAAACTTGATTTAATGGGTTTTCGATGTTTAAAAACAAGTAGATGTATTAGGAAAGTGTAAGAAATATTGAAAAGCGTTTAAAACTGGCCACCTAAGAAATGTCGCAGAAAATGTTTGAACAGCTTTGTCTACAGTTTTGTGTAAAAATTACTATAAACTTGCATTAAACACTAACATTGGAAGCTTTTTATTCAATTCTATATTTTATTTGTAAATTATCGTGCAATAACGGAAACCCTGCTTGCAATATACGTTATATAGGTAAGTGTAGTCATGTTTATTTATAGGCTTTTTGTCTGTTTACGTTCTTACATCGGATGTTAGATTTAAAACATCTGTTAGGTTTTTAACCCAAACAATAATTATAAGTAAACACCATACAAAATATTTACATTTTTGCTTTAGGGATTGTCACAGTGAATAAGTGTTGTCAAGAATATTTACAGTAACAAACGTCAAATGCCAGAATATTTCCTTCTACGTAACAATGTTTCATTTAAATTATTTTTGTATTATGATGACGACCACTGTTTCTGCATGTTGTATTATGTACATGCATTTTGTATGTCACCATATGCTATGTTTGCCTATACGGATGCAATAAAGTTGTCTTGTCTTGTATTTTTCTCAATTCTAAATTGTTTCATTAGTTTCTATTGGCATTTTTTGGCCTGTTATAGTATTGAAAAGTATAACGTTATTGACCTTTTTCCCATATTGGTTCGTTAACGTTTTGTTCTTATTTGACTCAGGTTGATAATGAAAGTAAAATTCAAAGTTTGATTGAGCTCTTAACAGGAAGTCATTACACTGTTCTGATTTATAACAGTGTTGATAATCTGGTCAAATACCCTGTGATGTTGGCTCCCCATTGTCAAATCTACTGACTATCTGAAGATACTTATCCTTTGATATTTTAAGTAATTGCTTTCGTTGAAATTCTATTGACGGATTGTGTCTTTTCAATTAATTTAATAGGGCATGTATACCTAAATAGTAATATGCTTAGAAATGTTTTAAATTTCTTAACAAATAAAAGATTTTATCTTTGATTCTTCCTTCAAATTCAATTGATGCTCCTATATGTATTTGAACTGAGATAAAGGGTTATTCCCCTTCCGATACAAAATGCTCTGAAATAATAATATACGAGTGTTTTTACTAAACATGGGACACTTTTCACTTTAAAGGTTACAGTGAATAACAAAAGTGCCTAGTTAAAGATATCGGTACGCTGATGGTTTTGTTCAAAGTGTGATAGTAAGCTAGGCATATTATGCCATAAAGGTCAAATTATTTTGTGATTTTATACACAATGTTAAATTAAAACAATTAACCATACTTGTACTAACCCACGCGAAAGGCGTCTATTATAATGGAAAACGTGTCTTCAAATATTATTATCTGGAGATTGCATTTCTACCTACATGAAAAAGAGAACTCATTTAGAATTGATATTTCATTTATATTTATCTTAGCATCGTAAAGCTCTGCCTTGGGTTGTAAATAGCATTATTCACACGCGTGTTATGACACCCGTGGGTGCCGCATTTGACGGGATGCTATAAAATAAACTTTCGTCATCACATTCTTATCAGCAACACATGAATTCACACTATCACAAGCAAGTTTTATGTACTGTCATTGCTTCTATTGGAATCTCAAAACACAAATAAGTCTATAACATATCTCCTTCTACTACTAGCGGCAGACACTAAGATTATTAGCCCAAATGACATATTTAGGCGAAATTTGGTTATTACAACGTTTGCATATACATGTAGATATATGTGTCGATCACAGCAAAACAATTTTTTGCAATACTATAGTACTTTAAAAACTGTCACCATGACTACAAAACTCTCTAAGATTTATAAATTTATTTCAATAATTATGGTTAATTTTAAATAAAATGTAAATTAATTATGTTTACAAGTTATGATAGATGTTTTATAAAATAATCTGTTCATATCCAAAAAGTATATTTTTTTGCAAAAAACACAAATGCATACCCGTTGCCATGGGAACCAAACTACAGCTATCACTAAATGTGATTAATACCCCCAAAAGACTGCTTTATAAACTGAGGAAGTTCGTAGTAACAGAATACCTTGCAAAAAAAAGAACTAAAATAGAGACATTGTTCTTGGAAATAACTCTGTAATTACTGAAGATAGAGTTCTGGTTCTTGTACACTGCACTTCCTCTCATTGTGCTGAACCATTGTATGAAGTTGTATTGCATTCCAATCAGTAGTTTTCAAGTTATGCTCCGGACAAGGAAAAGTAACAAAGGGCAATAACTCTGTAATACTCAAGATAGAGTTATGGTTCTTGTACACTGCACTTCCTCTCATTTTGCTAGGCCATTGTATGAAGTTGTATTGAATTCCAAACAGTGGTTTTCAAGTAATGCTCCGGACAAGGAAAAGTAACAAAGGGCAATAATTCTGTAATGAGTCAAGAAAGAGTTATGAATCCTGTGCACTACACTTCCTCTCAATGTACTTGACCATTGTATAGATTTTTGTATTGAATTCCAACCAGTAGTTTTCAAGTTATGCTCCGGACAAGGAAAAGTAACAAAGGGCAATAACTCTGTAATTACCCAAGATAGAGTTATGGTTCTTGTACACTGCACTTCCTCTTATTGTGATAGACCATTGTATGAAGTTGTATAGAATTCAAACCAGTAGTTTTCAAGAAATGCTCCGGACAAGGAAAAGTAACAAAGGGCAATAACTCTGTAATGAGTCAAGATGGAGTTATGGTTCTTGTACACTGCACTTTCTTTTATTGTGCTAGATCATTGTATGAAGTTGTATTGAATTCCCACCAGTAGTTTTCAAGAAATGCTCCGGACAAGGAAAAGTAACAAAGGGCAATAACTCTTAATGAGTCAAGATGGAGTTATGTTTTGGCACGCACTTCCTCTCAGTGTGCCTGACCATTGTATGAAGTTGTACTGAATTCCCACCAGTAGTTTTCAAGAAATGCTCCGGACAAGGAAATGTAACAAAGGGCAATAACTCTGTAATTAGTCAAGATGGAGTTATGGTTCTTCTGCACTGCACTTTCTCTCAATGTGCCTGACCATTGTGTGAAGTTGTATTGAATTCCAACTAGTACTTTTCAAGTTATGCTCCGGACAAGGAAAATGCAACAGACCGCCTGACCGCCTGCCCGACCGACCGACCGACCAACCACCGGGTGACTCCTATAAACCAAACCCCCCACCCCCAAACTTCGTTTTGGGTGTATAATAATCAATAAAATTGCTAGACATAATTAATTTGACCAGTTTTTAGTTGTTTCTGAAATGATTGATCAAACAATGATTTAAACACACGGGTATCTTTTAACTGTTACATAGATATCCCACGGTCAGCAATCAAAATAATCTTAAATTTATAGTACATTATAAAATATGATGAAAGAAACAGCAAAACAAAGAATTCCACTTCTTATACTATTTTTTCTACTGACCAACTAATGTTAATGAAACAAATAAAACTAAAGCCTATAAAAGGTGAATTAAAAATATTCACACTAAAATTCAAAACAATAATAAGCAGTTATGTTTGCTATGGCAGCAAACGTAATAAATTTTCTGAATATTTAGATTTTCACTGAACAAATGGCCATAATAGTTTTAGTACTGAGAATACAAATGCAGTAACTTTGCATAATCTTAAAACATTTCATACAGTTTCGTTGTAAAACATAGCATTTTCAAATGACAAAAGAATTTACAGAAACATACGTGTTTAAGTTTGAGTTGCTTATATGCTGGTCACTTGACACTTCTTCTTAATTCTTTCAAACTTTGCTTAATGGGAGTGCATGATGTAAACAAAACAACACTTTTATACTTGATGTCAACAGTTACACTTTGTGGCCATTAAAAACTAATTGTTTAATGCTATTTCTTGCAATACAAACAACATGAGTCTGAAGGTGGATGCAGCATTGAAATAACACAGTTGTATTCTTTTCCGGCTCATTCTCCTGCATCAGTTTAGTGGAAAATTTGGCTCCTTAAATGTATGTGATATATCATTAAAATCAGTAATACAATAAAGTGAATGTAAGATATCACTTTTATATATCCATATTACAGTAGTGTATTAACAAATGGGGATGTATACATTGTGTTACCATTAGTATATTTATTACTCCATTTCAATAAATGTTTTTATTACAATATAGTTATATAAAGATAAAATGTATAAATATTGATATATGTAACCAGTAATGGTATACAGAACATGCGAAAATAGTAGAATACCTGATAATTACCAGCAAACCTCAAAACATTGTCATTTCCATGGTGTTCTGCAGTATGCTTAGCATATTGATGGTAAGTTCTTGGTGTGCATAGTACAAATTGTACAATATTTGTATCAACACAACATGGAACTTGTCCTGAAAATTAGATTTCTTGAATTATGAAATTTACTTAGCATCTTAACACATGTCATAAAACACTATCCTACGTATTGTAATACTATAGCAGAACAGTATAATTTTATTATACTGTTGACAGCAAAGTGGTCCTGAAGTTCTGATCATGGTTTCTGACTGTGAGGCCAAGGGTTAAATCACTTGCTTTAGCCACTAGCTTCATTATGTGTCATTAGAAAAGGTACTATACACTGGTCACTGTTCTATGCAATGCAACATAATTTTGTTGATGGGTAGGTGTATGTTCTTTTTTTTGTACATTTGCTTTTTTAATGTTTATTGTACCATGTAAAAATGGCTCCCTAGAACTCAAAATGGTCGTCGATTTTGATACATGTAAGAAAACAAAGAAATAAAAGAATCTATGGTGGCAATAATCATCTCAGTAAGAATAATCAGGTCATTGTCAAATTTTAGCTTATACATCCGAGTTTGAAATGATTGCTAATGGTTTTAACTTCATCACAATTAAGACATAACTCATATTGGATAGTTCATATGAATCCATACTTCCATCCATAGGTGTTCATACGGATATATGAACACACGAATATATGGACAAATAATGATAATGTTTTCTGTTGAAGTATTTTACTTCGCAAAAACAAGAACTTAATTAGCTAAATAAACGACCATTTTGTCGAGTATTGCTTCCGCACATGCATTTTTAATGGAACGAATGTTCCTTACCTGTGTAAAAATTTATCATTGCGACTGCTAACAGTTCCAAGATGAATCTGGAAACGTGTCATCCGAAATTTTCTCGTCTAAAATTAGGTTACATTGACACCGTTTGAACTAGTAGAAAAAAACCCTCTTTATAGCGTGAAATGAAGAAAAGACAAATACCACGTAGGGTGTAGACAGCTTTAAGTTTCCCGATAATAGTTTTGCATCTATACAGCACCAAACACAATAAAATATAGTTTAAGGGTATTACTGGTAAGTTTTTGGATTTTTGCTTTTCCGGAAGTCTACATTTGTTATATTGCAAAAAATATAATTTAACCGGAAAGAACAATTATGCAGTAATAAACTTAGACACAGTCACAGGAATATTTTAGTGCAAAAATGTTCAACATGTTTGAACTTTTTTTTACCTCAAATTGTGTGACAATTTGCAATTTTTTTTTACAAATTTTGAGGTAGGGGTACAAAAATTAAAAGAAAACTGGTTGACATATTGATTTAAACTCAATCTGTATTACAAATATAATTACTAGGATTTAAAATCACATTAATAAAAAGTTTGTCAGTTTTTATTGAATTTCTTTCTGATATGCCCACCAACCCCTATTTTTATTTTTGCGTTTTAAAACAAAATCTTAATTATACTGTAGGTAAAATATCTTAAAAACCTTGTTATTTCTTTTTCATGAAAAATTGATTTATCAAATATTAAAAAAAAATGATTGTAAAGTGGGTTTGGGAATCATAAGGAGCGAAATATTTATTCAGATGATGATAAAAATATCACTATCCTTAATCTTTCATTCTAAAGTATGACATACTTCATTAGAAAAGATGGAAAAGTGATACCTTTCTGAAAATTACACAAATACATAAAAGTTTACGATTACCGAATTCTAGTTAATTCTGCAGTTAACATCTTACTTTGATTGTGTATCAATATAAATTAATTTTGCAAAAAAGTAAAGTCAACGACCCATCATTATTTTTTCCACAAATTAACTAACAATATATTAGAATCTATAAAAAATAGGGTAAATTTTCTTGTTATTTTGATTTTCAGCAGTTACCCTCTAAAATGCTTCAAATACTTGGCGCACTACGTCATCTTTTCTGCGAAACGAGGCTTATGCCATTTAGGCCAAAAATCTCAGAGACTGCCATATTTGGGAAAGCTTTTAGCTAAAATAGTAAATTAAATTGTAGCTATACAACGACAAGAATGTGTTTACATCGTCGTGTATTCCTTTTTAATTTCATAACGTCTCTTCTGTCGACTACTGATTTAGGCAGTTAACACGTTTTAGCATCCTATATATAGAAATTACGTAAATATCTCGTGTTGGAGAGATTTACTCCGCTAACTTTAAGTTAGCCCCGGAAAAAGCGTCATGGAACCTCCATGACTGCTCCGGTGACGTCACGATGTTAGCATTACAGCCTATGGAGAACAAAAAAATCTACAATTTTTTGACTGACTGAATTATATATAACTACAGATAAATATCTTATGACCAATAAATCTTTATTGTTGACAAGCGCATGTTTAACTTTTAATCGAAGCAGGTTTAATGCGACGCAGTCTAAGTAAAAGATATTGTATCTCAGTGGTCGTATTCCCAGTTGGGCTGAATATGGACTGATATACCGGCTATCTTAGACCAAAGAAAAAATCATTTTAATGATCACGATGTATTATTACATACATGTTATTTCATTAACTAACTCAATCACCTGAGGATAAATGTCGTTACTGTAGCAACAGAGTGCTCGTTGATATTATTTTCATTGTTGCCTCAAGCGATTTTATGAATTTTGTTTGATTTAGGCCCCAAATGAAATGTTCATGTTAAACAAAGGATTTCGTCTTTCCTTGCTATAAAATACAATATTTATCTTAAGTTTTATAATTTACAAATGTTCAATTTACAAATAAGATATGTTTTTGTCTATAATGTTTAATCTTAAAGTAGAATCAAAGATATTGACTTCGAGTGACAGATGCGGGAGTATTAATTACTTCATCAATGAGATTGCATTTCGGGAAATGAGGCCCGGATCAAATATGACCACACTGATCCTTTAAGTGAAAATTGTAAAGCATATTATATTATATGAATAAGTAACACATTGCCATTAAAATTGAAACAATTCAGAAAATGATTGAATAATTAAATCTTTAATCTATATAGCACCAACGCACTACTTTTTTATTGTCGCATTCATAACTACTACACCCTTGGGATAATCGCTCGCTTAATTAATTTGCTTCACAACGAAGAACAAATATTTCAAATCAAAGTGATTGTTAGTTTTCCGATATCGCCGAGAAATTGACATTCTCAACAATAAAGACGGAAGATTTGCTTTGTATTCTCTAGACATTTCCATAGATCAAAATGTAAATTCAATAAAAACCAAAATGACTCTTACATCTGTTTTACGAGAGGCCTTCCATGATTCGTTATCCGTATGCAAGGGACTAATGTGATGCATTTAAGCTGTATTTTAGTTTGGCAAATCGGTCTTCTGAGGCCAGTGTCAGATGTCGAAATTTCTGCATGAAGTGGGATGGCTTTTCCAGAAATAATAGCTATTGCATCGATTGGTATTACACACTAATCTATGGTTCAAAAATATCCATTTGCAAATATTTGTCGCACCGTTGGGGAAAGCTTTTATCTATTTTCTATACAAAACACGACAGCTCTATGCGAGCTGTTAAAAATGAATTAACCAGAAGCGACCAATACCTTTAACACGGTGAGACTGCGTATTGGCTATTCGTGGGTGGTTGAGACACCTAAGGCATTCGACAGAGAGCGAATGTCGCATTACTACATGGAACTTCGATAAACTTACTGGTAATTACATAGAGAAAAACTTTCAACTGGTTAACATAGCTCTTCATGCATGCAGCTGAGTGGGCTCTCAAGTCAAAATCATTCACACGTAGAAATAATGAAGAAACCTGAGCAATAATTATAGAGGTTTAATTTTGATTATTTCGGAGTTAATAAAAGTTGAAAATTACACAATTCGGCAGGCAATGAAGATATGCGTTTTGCTAGCAACAGCATTTCTGTGCTTTCAAACGACATACACCTTTACTGCTACAGATAACATAATGGACTGTCACATGGGGAAGTGTAAAAGTGTAAAACCAAATCGAAGAGTTCGAATCCTTAAGGATCTTGCTAGAAATTTTAATATAGAACCATCTGTTATTGATATTACGCTCAAGACATTACACAATAGAAAATATGGTACATTCGGACATTACGTACAGGAAGGCTCAAACGGATATGACATTCCAAAAATAGGTGAGTCCCATTCTAGTTTCGCATAAAAGTTAATAGACAAGTAAATAGTTTGACTTGTTTAGAACTGTTTGTACGCCTTAAATTACTTTTTCATAATCAAATATTTGTCAAATATTTCTGCGCTACAAAATTCTTTAACTCGTTAATGAAGAAAATGGAAGTTAACAGTAAAAGTTTATGGGAGCAATTTATGTGGCATTTGTAATAACATAAGCTGATATTAATTTGCTAACGATTCAAGAATTTTATTCAGCATCTATAAAATATGTAAAATGAATGAGTCATTTCTATGCATGATTTACACAGACTATTTCCAGATTTGATTATTTAAAACACAACTTTCATGTTAGGCGTCACTGGCACTCATACTTTTGATCTTGTGCATGCATCTGTTTTTGTTTGTTAAGGTTCTTTATATTCAAATACCAGTACATGATATTTGTGTTAAACGAAGGTCTTCGATATTTTCTTATGCTGTATGTAAATACTGATTTAATGCTTAACGAAACATCCTAACTCCAGCATACCACCAGCTTACAGAAATCCGTTATTATCGCAGAGTTTAACAGTTGTCAATACTTAATGAATGGGTAATAAAGTACGTAGTTTTTCCTCGTAAATATGTTTTACATGAAGGACTTGACAGTTTTACATGAAGGGCTTTACAGTTTTACATGAAGGACTTGACAGTTTTACATGAAGGGCTTCACAGTTTTACATGAAGGGCTTGACTAAATTAACTATTTATGTAGTAATGATGCCAATTTCTTAACTTCAGTGAGAAGAGTTAGATTTATTTAATGTTTTTCGGTGGTTTATCGAAATATAAAGGTGGATTACACTGTCCACCTAGTGAAAATTGTCAAAATCTGTTACCCGGTTTTACGTTCACTCGTGAACACGAAAAGCAGTTATTTTTACGCGTGGCTGCGCCACACGTGAAAATATCACTTTTCGTGCCCACTCGGTGAAATTATAACTTGATCTTACACCGAAACCAACAATTATCCTCTATATATATTAACCGTTAATTCGAACTTTTGCTATGCTAATAATGTTATTTAGAGTAGTATATAATATATATAAATATAATATAATGGACACCCAACCTCTCTGAGAAATATACATGATAGAAAATATGCATTTTACGTGCATGATTAATAAAAAAAGTATTTTTCTGAAATCGTACGACAAGGATTCCCTTCATAGAATTTCCAGAAAAAAATGCGTGCGCATTCAGGGACCGTCTGACTAGGTTTTAGGGTGGAATGTTTTAAAAGCTAAGGTTAAAATCTAATATTGGAATTATTTTAAGGAAACGTGTATGCCGATATCACTATTTACGAGTAATCTAAATTGGCTATTAGGTTTGCCTTTAATTGTGATCAATAAATGCGTTTCTATACGCGTTCTTGGCTTGCTACACTTTTTATTCTTCAAATAAAAATCTCATCTTGTTTTCCGTTCAGCTAGTGTAAACGAAAATGTTATTAACAATCTGTCTTGAATCACAGTTCCAGAATTCCCTGGGAAACGTGGAATATTCTCATTGAGAAAAATAATATTTGAAGTACGGAACTCCTGTCTGTGTTATTTTAATTATAAGTGAATAGACTTAGTTTGAATTGTATTAAACGTTACGGAAAGAAACTATGAGGCAATTAAAAATAAGGATGGCATGTCTGGAAAAAAGAAATTAAACCATGACATGATTTGTCTACAATCGAACATTGCATCGTGACATGAATACTCCTTTTTTAGAGTAAATGATGTCTGAACACTATTCAGGCTTGTGTATGCGGAAGTGATACATACTCTGCAAGTTATTGCCGTGCAGTAAATAATTAGTTTACGGTTTGCAGGAAAATGAAAGAGCTCTTTGGCAGCAAATGTTTTCATATTTAAACACTTACCTTTGTCGTTTAGATGCTTCGAAATTAATCACTCGGGTTTGACCCTCGTGGCTAGATTACTACGCATCTAAATTCCACAGTGATAAATTAACCGGTATATCACTCAATACTTAACATAAACGTATATAGAAAAATGCCTCATTTTAGTACTAATAATCAAAACAGAGATCTGTAATAATCGATAGCCATCAATTTACAGTACAACAACGTTACCTAGATTATGAAATGTTTGACAGTACTGCAGTATATCTTAAAACGCTGATTTTACCGATGATGATGACCGGAACGTATAGCTTAAATTTTGTAGGTTTTAAGTTATAAACTTGCAAATATTCCATACTTAATGTGTTTGATGCCAGTTTTAGGGATGGTCTCTTTAGAAAAGCTAACAGACAACTTCCTTCGCTTATCATTCATATTTAATAGTTATTAATTAATTATTTACTTATTGCAACCCGGATACTAAAACATTCGCAATTCCAAGCAAATCTGATTATTAAGAGCACTATTGTGCCTGACTCATTACGTCCCAGCTATATTCTGATTTTCATTTATATTTCAATCTCTGTCCGACTTACCAGCCTTTTGAAAAGCGTTAGACTTTCAGCTTAGCCCGTTTACTTGAACCGCGCCATTTGTTGCGCGGATTATATAGTCCCCACAAATTAAGCGTACATTATTTATTTAATGTTCAAAAGAAATCTTTTTCGTAATTCCTGTTTTACCGATGCTGAGAGGACTATTTTCCAAGCACTGTTTTATACTTGTTAACGATGTTATTTAAATCTCATAAGTATAAGTTCTTCAGTATAGAATGATCTATTTTTAATCCGTACCTCTTGAAATTATGAATCTCTTCCAAGTACAGGTGTGCTACTTTATTTCATAGTTTATTCTGAAATAATTTACAATCTTTGTCAGCAAATAAAAGTTCGTAATGTAACATGCATTTTCTTTAATTTGTAAGAATCCGCGTAAATCAGGCTTGTTGTCAATTACATGTTGTACTAAGTAATGCATCAAATTAGCATTAGTTGGCACAGTTTGGCATTAAATTAGCACTAGCTGGCAAATTGGGCATTGAATTAACATTTTCATTGCTGATTATTACACATTATCATAACAAAAAATTCCTTATTTGTTATATACGTGTGATAAGCTTTGATGTTATTTTTAAACTCACAGAGATAAACTGTGCGCAATACATGCAGTTTGCTTGGAACTTTTAATTTTTATCTTCAAATGTACTCTTTGGCACATCAAAGAGCTTAAAAAGTGACAAAGTTGTTTTCTATATGTTTAAATATTTCTGAACCAAATGTGCAGGTAATGCTGAGCATAACAACTGTTAATGCATTTACATTACAACAAGCCTGGAGTATAATGTACACGATCTTTTAAAACGGGAATTTTCGGGTTATGCAAAAACGATTACGATCTTCTTATTAAGGACTGAAACAAATTTGACCTTAAAGGGGTATATTCTACATGTACTTTTTACATATGATGTACTGCATATGTTTAAAATAGGATACATGATTGCAAATAAATTAATAGAAGAGCATATAGAACAAAAACTACTTTTAAAAAAGATGGTCAGCAAGATTTTGAATACATGAAAGAGATGGGTTACTATATGTCTTGAATAAACTGCTGTGATGTTTTATCTTTAAAAAAGAGGGCGCCTTATGCCACAGGGTAAGACAAAAAGTGCACCCTGACCGGGACGCGAACCAGGGACCCTTAGCTTACTGAGCAAATGATCTCTCGACTGAGCTTACCGGACGCTCAGAAATGCCTTCCCATATTGTAATAAAGTCCGTACCGTGACATGTGCATCAGTAAAACACACTTCATCTTTGTTTTTCTTATTAGATATGTAACTGGAAATATTGATTGCTATTCACTGGTTAAGAAAGTATAATTACTCTACACTCATAATTAACACTAGTTTGATTTCAACATTTGCTATGCAAGGCATCTTTTAATTGGATTATACCGTATGGAAAATGTCAATAACATGCTCTTGCGTTTTCAGTCTTATTAAACAATTCAAAGAGTGAAAATACGGTATAATCCAATTAAAAGGTGCCTTACATAGCAAATTTTTCATTCCGAAAAATGTTAAACATTCTATTTGTCATTTCATTGGCAGATGAAGGGTTACACACTTCCTGCGCCGAAAGTATTTCTCTTGTGCATTAACTGCCAGTACACCAACATGTCGAATTACAACTGTAGCTTAAGGTCTAACTGCAACATGTGTTAATTTGCTAATAACCTTCATAGTACGGAACTACTCAATGGCTGTTATCTTTTTTCTATATAACAGACACCTTGTTTTTCCTTGGACCTGTCTGTGTTTAATAATAAGTAATTCAAGCAATGTTTTGTATGCACTTTAATAAACATCTATGATAAGTTTACGTGTTTAAGAGCTAACACACTGTATTATAGTTTGATGAATGACAGGAAACATTTATATACGATATGAGAAATACAAAATTGACAAATTTTATTAACAAAGATCTAACAGATTTGCCACTATCAAATATGAAGTGATATATTTACAAGTGAGATCAAGCTGAGAAAAAAATATTTGTTTAGTTAAGGCTCACGCATCAGAAATACTCTATAAGTTAATTAGATATTTACATTGCATAGATAATAGTATAGATACTGTAGCAAATTACTTAACCAGGTCTTCTACAAATTTCATATTATTCAAAGACATGTCATGGAATACCAACTTATTAGACATAAAGTATGAAAAAACTTCAAATACTTTAAGTATATGAGCCAACATATTTCTGTTGTATTTGATATAAATAAATTCTTGCGCGAAGATCCTCCCAAACAGATTACGCAAAAAGACATAGCGACATAGATTTGATATATTTCGGCTATTTAGACAGACAGAAACAGTATAGAAAACACTATTAACGTCATTCGCATCGGAGGTGCTTTATGTTATTCTATTTGATGTCTTTCTTAAGAACAAACATGCCGCTATAAATAGTGTCTGTCAATATTTCCAAATGCTACGTGTGTATTTGCATATGATGCGAAGAGACAAGTAACGTCAATTTTACATGGCACCTCTGAATATTGACAAAATATCAGCCAGTATTTTTCTTTCTTTCTACGGAGCAGTACAGTACACGTACAAAGTAACGTGAACAGTGGGTGGGGAATGTATTGATTCACTTTATTTCTTTTGAACGATAAGCCTGAGCTAGACTGCGAACAAGTAAGTCGGTCAGATATAGTGTATAAATACTTCTTAGACCTTGAACGAATACCTTTTCTTTCGGTTCCTGGCGTCAGTGACTACAAACGATACCCATCCTGTTTAATTTATGCAAATTATTCATATATTGTAATATAAAACTAAAGTAAGCATCGTAATCCAGTAAGTATCAATTATAACACTGGATCTTGTAAAGTTTTATGTGCAAAGGTGGCTGGAGAATAGTAGCTTCACGCAAAGACCTTGGCACATTCAACTAGTTCCTGTAATTACTCATGTAGTAGTGTGTACTTGTAATTGCACTCATAAAATCTGTTTACACTAGGTGAGCTAGAGGATCAGACGGCTAAAGAAGTTAATGCCAGTAAATCCAAATGTACTTTTTTCGAGGTCAATAATAAAATGAAGAAAATAGCATTTAACGCCAAGAAGCAAAGAAATGGTTGTCCGTTCTTCTTAGTTCACCGAAATTGAAAGTTAGACATTAGAAAAGCGTGTTTTTAAAAGTCCTCCATGCAAAAAAGCATGTTTTATACCTCAATGTCTTTTCTGTAGATTGTCTAATTTAAACAATATATATAAAATCCTGTGAAAATTTTCACTTAACGGAAGAAGCTATGGCAGTCTTTGCTTAAAACTGGTCCTTACTCTGGGGCGTTTTCGTTATACCTGAATAATGCATGCCCTTTTCCCTGCTGGTCTTTATTCGTAGGATGGTCTTTAATACAGACTTGAGTGAATATCTCGCATAAGTGTGAATCTCCCCGAGGTTTAAATTCAAGACCTTACAGAAAACGAGTCTGACTGCGATGTCTATGTAAGAACCTAACCTAGCGGGTATGTATTTTATTCACACAATTTCCTCAAAGGCTTGGTCGTTGGCAGAGTAAAGCTGACATGCTGAAAACCGTTTTTAACTCGTAAACCTACCGATATTTTGGCTGTCTGACCAAGACAATAACCCGGTTCCAACGTATTACTTACTTATAGTGTCAAGTGTGTGTTTCTTCAGTCTGAGTGTCGTGTCTACATTATGCATGTGTTAGTTATCCTTTGATTTTTTTACTTGCCTTCATATACATGTAGTAGATATTTAGGTTGCAGTGTGCACCTTGTCTACTTTTTTTCGGCGCAGCCGTATTAAGCTCGTAACAGTTCAACCACCAATGAAATGACGATAAGAATGTTAAACATATTTCGAAATGAGAAATTTACGCTCTAAGGCACTTTCTGATTGGATAATACAGTTTGCATAGAATAACCAAAAAACAACGAAAAAAACCTAATACAGGGTGGATAGAATTACCGAAAACAACCCAAAAAGACAAAATAAGACTGAAAAGTCGTTTAAAATAAATGAAGGAAATTGTAAATAGTCAATCACTTACTAGCGATATAATTTCATCTTAAGAAAAACAAGCTGTTTTCAGTCGGCAGTATTTGTTTTTTTTTGTCTTTTTTTGTCATTTTACTTGATTTGTAATACGATAATTTCAAATTTCTTTATTTATCCACAGATGAATGAGAATGGGCAATAAAATATTCTCGCGTTTTCAGTTTTCTTGAATGGGTTTATAATTTAAGTACGTATATAATTTATAGCTATCAACATGATATGTAGTTACCGCCAAATTAATGTTAATTATAAGTCAAGAGTACTCGGCCCGTGAATAACTGTCAATAATTCGAGTAACATCTAAAAGAAAAACAAGGATTAAGTTTGTTTACCTGATACATATGTTGCGATAGATATTTAATAACTATTGGAGACAAATTTGGTGAGTGGCCGGTTAGCTCAGTCTGGAAAGCATTAGCACCACTTTGCAAGGGATCGAATCCCGGTCAAGGTCCTGTTTCTTTCCCACCTTGTGACATTTGGCGCCTTCCGACTGCATAAAATCAATTTTTACTATAAAAATATAGCTAGCAATCACTTTGATATACTAAATTTTGCGCCGGCTATCTTTTTATACCCCCGAAACGACGTTTGGAGGGTATATAGGAGTCACCCGGTGGTTGGTCGGTCGGTCAGGCGGTCTGTTACATTTTCCTTGTCCAGAGCATAACTTGAAAACTACTGATTGGAATTCAATACAACTTCATACAATGGTCAAGCACATTGAGAGGAAGTGCAGTGCACAAGAACCATAATTCCATCTTGACTCATTACATAGTTATCGCCCTTTGTTACTTTTCCTTGTCCGGAGCATTACTTGAAAACTACTGGTTGGAATTCAATACAACTTCATACAATGGTCTAGCACAATGAGAGAAAATGCAGTGTATAAAAACCATAACTTATCTCATTCTTAGCTACTTTCCTTCGGAGCATAACTTAAAAAAAATTGGTTTAAATTTTTTTTAAAATAATACAATGGTCAAGTACATTGAAAGAAAGTGCATGCACGAACCATAACTCATCTTGACTCATTACAAACTTATTGCCCATTTTTGACCTGGGTACTGGTCCCTGGCCTAATTGCATACACATTTACACTCAAGAAATTTACTTCTATGTCCGAAGCATGATTTCTTTTGAAAACTACTGATTGGAATATTACAATACACACTTCATAAAAGGGGGGGGGGGGGTTTTTTATTTTGGGGTGCATTATAAATTTTTTTCTGGTCTAGCACTTAATGAGCTGTTAGCAAATTACGGAAGTGCATACACGAAAAGTATAACTCTATTTGACATTTAGGGAAACGGGGGGGGCCCGATATTAGAGTTTGTAGTTTCATTATCAAATTTGAGTTATTGCGCCTTTGTTTTTACGAACGAATACATATATATTTACCTATGTCCAATAAATAGTATAGACATTTCTTAGAAGGAACTATATGATCAATGCCCGCTATTTATCGGGAATGTCAATACCAGTACGGTTTCACCATTACAACTCGGTCTAGCGTCACAACGCTTTGAGAGGAAGTGCAGTGTACAGAAACCATAACTCTATCTTGAGTAATTACAGAGTTATTGCCAAGAACAATATCTCTATTTTAGTTTTTTTTGCAAGGTGTTCTGTTACTACGAACTTCCTCAGTTTATAAAGCAGTCTTCTTGGGGGGTATTAATCACATTTAGTGATAGGTCTAGTTGACTTTTTAGTAAAAGGACCTCTTGTACCAATTTACAGTAAGACACTAGTTTGTAGTTCCTAAAGTGATATGACAGATTTCTTTCCTTTGCATTTTGACCTATTGTTTTTGAATTGGAAATAGTTTTATTACTTACACAGTGTTTTGATACTTCCCTTATTGTCGCTCCTTTTTTATAAGAAACTTCTCCACTCTTTTTTCTCCTGATAGATTTATGGAATCTGAGGTTAACTAAGAGACACTAGATAATTATAAAACTATCATCGTTGAATTGAACACTTGTTTTGTATTGCAAGAAACGTGTTGATATTTCTAATAAGTAACTTGAACAAAAGAAATCCGGTATTACTTTACTTACAACAGGAACATCTGCTAATGATAACTGCATTGCTTTTTAACTGAAAATATTTATGACAGGAGTATTGATGTAAACAATAACTATCAGCACGACAATTTCTGAAAATATTGTCTCCAAAAGTAAATTGGTGATAAAGGTAAAATGAGCGTCAACAAAGAAAAAAGATACGATCATCGCGTAAATACGAGCTTTGATTATAAAGCATGGACCTTAAAAGTAATGAAACTTCTTGAATAGATAACAGTGTTTTGGAAATATGCATACACAAATGTGTAGGTACATGACATAAATTGTTCAACAAGAAAGAGGCAAAATCCTATTCTATATTTTGATCTTATAGGGTATTCTGAAACATTTGCGTTTAAAGGGGCACTCCCTACATCTAGCCGATTATATTCTTGAAACATAGATTTTGTTATCAATGAACGTAATATGATAAATTAATATAATTTCAAAGAAGAAGCTATGGCGAAAAATGCATCATTTTACCACAACTAATCAAAATAGAGGCTTTCAGTAATAAATCGCATCCACCAATTAATTGTACAACAACAACTCTAAATATATTATTGAATGGTTTACGGTGGTGTGCACTTCTGGGTGCTATGGGGCTCGTTTTGGGGAGGCTGCGTTTTTGGTATGTGGCATTCCCTGTTTGATATTATTTTTGTTTTTACGGTACTGCAGTATATTGTAAACCGCTGATTTTATCGATAATGACTGGGTATGCATAGCTGAAACTTTTAGGGTAAGTTATAATACTTCCAAAGATACTATTATTTATGTTTTAGAGGTTATTCAGTTTGACATCAGTTATAGGGTATGTCCCTTCAACTAAATTATCCCGCTATTAATATTGCATATTATTTATAGAAAAAGTAAAAACGTTTCTGTTCAACAAATGACATACCACTTCTAAACATACTACATTTTGTATATATCTTAATCATTCGAAATTTAAGTTAAGTAACAATTCATTTAAGAATAAATTAACAAATATACAGGTATTTGCAATATTGTTTGAAATAAACGTATTATAAATCCCCTTCACCTAATGCATTCATGAGAACAATGAATTTTGTTCTCACAAATGAATTAAGCTGTGTTTTATAACAAAGTATTAGCACATACTCCATCAATGCAACAGTCGTACAGGAATAGCCTGACTGAGATGTTGAAGCGATAACATTAACTCTCTTTAATGACCCCCTTGAGAATACTTACACCCACTCCAACAGCAGAACAAACGCTATTAGATCTATTTTTAGCTGCGTTTGCTGTTTTACCGTTAAGCGGCAACAAGTTACGTGACATCGCAATATTCTTAGAGCGATAATCAGTTTATTATGTTTAGGATAAAAAAAAGTTTTTGTTCTTTTTCAATTAAAGACGAATACAATGAATGAGCATTGTCTTGTTATAATTCAAATTCGTAATATTTGTTTTAAATTAATCAAGTAATATCATCATGCACATGTTTTTCACAAATATTAAAATGAAACGTGTATAAATCAACGCAAACAAAGAAATAAAGAAAAAAAGAAAGCCCAACGAACGACTCACAAAATAAATAATTGCTATGTGGCTTATTAAATTGCCAACTTCTCTCTTGTTTTTAAAAATTGTTATCAACATTGCTCATTTATACAATTCCTAGAACAATATATTATTCGATTAATAAGTGTATAAAATCCAGTACGCTTTTAAAGCGGCACTCCCTGTATCTAGCAGATTTAAAATTGACATAAATATAAAATCAAAGGCTAGAATTAAATTATAAGCAAAAATCTAGGTAGGAATCTGAGAGCGAGCAGCTTTAAGTTCAACATTCCGGAAACAATACTTCAACACTGTTTATTAGACAGAGACTTGATGTAATGCATTTTCTTGGATTCACTTAATATGAGGAGCTGTCATTGTTTTTATTTGGAAAAAGTTATTTACGGGTGTAATTACATGCAGTATGTTTTTTTCCTGGTGGGAATTCTTCTGTATAGCTTTTGTCGCAAGGAATCTTTGACCTTTGTAGTATAGCTTTTTACCAATCATGAGCATGAAAACAATTTTATTTCGAACAAGAACTATCTTTAAAAATGGTGGTTGGTGCATTTTCGAGTATATGAAAGCAACGAGTAGCTAAGTTTCATAGTCAAAATCCACTGGTCGAGAAAGTATAAATTACTCGTCACTTATAACTAATATTCGTTTGTTGGTAACAAAAATTCCGTCTGTTGATACATGTTTTTAGAATATTTATTGATTTGAATCGTTTCAATGTTTTGAACAAAAGTACTTAACGATATAATTATACTGGTTTCTATTAAAAGGGCCGGAGGCTCGAGTGGTTTATAACTCCGCATAAGAACGACACAGTTTGACAATAACAACGCTGAAAAGTATGTTATTTCGATTCTCACATGACCCGATATTACAAAAGGTGAATAAGTGCATAGCGTTATTTTCTCATTATTTATTTTACATCATGTCGCATCCACACCATTCAAAACCGTCTATAACAAGAAAATTAAAATTTGAGGACTTGTACGTGTTGAAACTGTTGGCGTTTTTTTATGGTATAATAAAACATATGTTTTCTGCATAATAAGAGAGACATGGGGCCCTATAAGCTAACTTGTGAATAAAAACGTGTTTGGAATTCAAACCATATTTTAGCCTGCATGCATATTCTTTTTATATGAGAAAAGCAGTTGACCGTTTCCCAAACCACGTAAGTGTTCATAGGGTACATCTTTTGATCTTCAAACTTTTCTAAATTATCATTAAATTATATTTTCTAAATTATTTTTTTTCATATTGTTTAGGCCTACCATCCATTGAGTAGAATACTTGGAATGCGTACGAGCTGAGCCTACTGACAAGAAGTAACTCCCTTCCTCAATCGAACACGTTTTTAGAAATGGCGAAATTCGTTATCAATTTATTGCCAAGTTCTAAAAATTGATGATTTATGTAGTTAAGCGCTTGATAGATATACTTAAGCCTCGGGAAGATAGAAGTCTTGATGATTGACTTTGTACATAAACGAAACTCGTCTGTCCTCGGGGGCATAGCTCAAAAAGACTTGAAACAAGAATTTATCGACTCCTTAGTGACTCACATCGTGTCCCCGATCACGTCGCGATTTATTATTTAGAATTATCTTGTGCGACTTGATTTCGAAATAACGTATGTCATTCATGCCTGCCGTTCATTATTCTGATTTGTAATGCGTTTCCGAGTAAAGGATTAGTTTTTTCAACATCTGCTAGCATAAAACATCGCAACTTCAAAAGACAGCAGCATGTGGACAAGTTCACAACATCATATTTAAAGATATACTGATATTGTATTGCAACAGCCTTACAGTTTAATGGCTATTTTAATACTCAAACCATATTCACGTGAAAGGTACTACCAACATTTGTGGCTTTATGCCAGCATGCATATCATATTGCAGAAAGAATAGGTGTTACAATAACATGATTGACGTCTCAAATACATAACAATTTTAATCATATCCGCTGTTTTGTGAAATAAAAACTAAGTCCAACGATGCGTCTTCAAAAACATACCACAAAATCATACACTTTGTTTTGTTTTGTCTTTTGTTTAATTGTGCAATGTCATACATTTTGTACAGTCTCGGTCAATACCACTGTGACATATAAACAGCAAGAAAATGTGAATAAAATATATCATCAATGTCTATTTTGTTTTAAAGGGACATACCCTATAAATGATGTCAAACTAAATAACACCAGTCTATAAATAATAAAATCTTTGGAAGTATTATAATTCATCCTACAATTTTCAGCTATGCATTCCCAGTCATAATCGATAAAATCAGTGGTTCAAAATATGCTCCAGTACCGTAAACTATTCAATAATTTATGTAGAGTTGTTGTTGTACAATTAATTGGTGGATGCGATTTATTACAGAAGGCCTCTACATTTTTGGTAAAATGAGGCATTTACGCCATAAGTTCTTATTTGGAATTGTATTTGTCATTTTACGTTCATTGGGCACATAATCTTTGTTTGGATTATATAATCTACTAGATATAGGGAGTGCCCCTTTAAGTTAGTTTGTGTCTCATCATTTACTTGTTGTAACGGATACCTTGAAATCAGCTATGTGAACTAAGCAATGATGTTGTTAAGCCGCGGAATAATGCAGGGTTGTGATTTAAACATAACTGGTAGCTGTTTTACAAAGTCATTAAGCCATTAATTGCTGTTCCTTCAAATGAATTATCATATTGGTATAAACCAAATATTACCTAACATTTTTCCGCGTAGATTGTGCTATTTATCTTAATATTTTACGTGAATTTAATTCATATCCACCTTTCTTCACTGTTGGACAGACACTGTGGATTAGATATCTATTAACAGATTTCCATAAACATCCATGAACATAAAAGCATAACTTTAAAAAATAACAGTAGAGAGTCATTCTAAAGAGCCGTATTACATAAGGCCGTATTTGAAAAATATTTAACCAAAACCTAAGAAACATTTTGCTGTACACTGCATTTGAATCAGATTGTGATTTATTATTAAATTGATGTTTGTATTCAGCCTGGTCATCAGAAACTAACCGATACTAATAGGTCTTCAATCAAATTGGACTCGCTAAAAGTTCATTAAGTCCCGATATATCCAGTGGAATACCTTTCAAGTGTTATTAGCCGTAGTCGTATAATGACTTGTTTAATTCCCTCTGTCTCCACTTCAGCTCTCGCTACAAATCCACTTCAGAATCCACACCGGATCTCTATTATGTATTATAATAGTCTGTATATTGTTTATATATCAACAATTTGTCAATAGCTTCTGTTATCTTGTTCGTCTCCGTTTTTGATTTGCAATTACGATAGCTTTCGTATCTATATACGTCATTCTATATGCTTTATATGAGATTTTTTGTATTGTTATATCAGATAGATTTAATGGCCTATTGTATTTTTATCACGACCTATTTTGATTTGCAACAACCGTATCGTAATGTGAATAAAACCCGTTCATTATTTGTGAAAATCACACTTGGTACATTACTGTATAGTTTAAATTTGGTCAAAATAGTCTTGTACTCTTTCTTACTAATGTTGACATCTGTTCAGTGGCAGACATGAAAATGTTTATGGACATTGTATCTTTCCAAAACCGGTTACTAGCTTGATCGTTCAAAGAATGCTTGAGTTACAGCGCATGAATTCAAATGAAAATTATCAAATAATGAAACCAATTAATAATTGATGTTAACAGGAATATGCCATTATAAACAAGCTGTAAAACAAACAGTACGACGAAAGAGCAAAGGCAAATTTTGAAATTAGAAACTTTATTATTTTCATTTCCTCAATATTGTCATTATTTAATATGACAAATTGACAGCAAAGTGTTTGGTACCACTTGTTGGTAGTGCCCATATTTACTGTACAAATCTCATTTTACGGCAACAGGGAAAGTGGTTCTGAATGCAATGACAACAGAATGAACTTTTTATTAGATTCTTTTTATTTTCCAATGTACAATCGTTGTTGCAACAGCAACTATCCTGTTATTTGATACTACCGATTAAATTGCATTTTAATCGTTACAGCCAGCAGCTTCTAAAATTATTCCAAAACGATATTAACATAGTCCAATAACTTAGACAGTTTGTAGAAAAAGTTTTTGCATCTTATATCAACAAGTATCAATGACAGCCTGAAGTTCTTACAAATACTTACGCGGAAAGAAAGGGTGATGGAAGTCGCAGTCAAATGTCGCTGCCGGTATTCAAACTCACAACCACCGGGAAAGGAGTCCGACGCTTTACTCTTACACCACGGCACCGGTAGATATGTAACGAATTTTACAAATAGCAGCTTTTCTTCTACTGCATATCAATCAACTACTTGGAAATACGTTACTGAGCTAGGTTTATGTGCAATTTTTAAATTTATACTGAAATGTCTACCTTGTGGTGCTGCTTTTTATCATTGTTGGATAATGTTTTCTTCTACTTTGAAGTCTGGTTGCTGATAAGTGTTGTGTTTGACAGTATTTAAGGAATACTTTATTCATTGGACAATTGTTGAATACATCTGTGTTACCTACAAAAAACAAAACATGTTTTATAATTTTTAGTACTGTATTTTAAATCCCATATCGTGATGTTTCATGGACCCATATTTCTATTTTGCTCGTTAACAAACAAATCTGAGACATAACTGGCATGATTGTCTGTTTTAATACATTTATCTCAGATGATTATCAGTATAATTCAAATCACCATTTAGAGTTTTGATTTTTTTTCCGTCAAGAAAACACAATTATAAACTGGCATGCGTCTGCTAATACAGCTCTTCCAAAACTTCTTAAAATAACAAAGTGAAGTGAGTTTTACTGTGGTGTTTCCCTTGTTAATGGGTTTAATACAAGTGCCCGCTGTCGTTGCCGCAAGTAAAGATACTAGCTTGTGTCACGTCACACTCTACAACGTGTTGTTCACGATGGTAAACCGACTACGTCGAACTCAGTTACCGCTAAGATGAGCATATTGGATGCTTTGTGATGAAATCTGACTATCTGTAGCCGGTCTTGCAGAACATTGTACATACATATTTGATGTTTTGTCCAAATAAAACACTGTCCGATGTTTAATTGGTCACCTAAATACTACCCTGTTTCTTGCATAATACTTTTGTTTCTATTATTTACTTGACAAAACTATGTATTGATAACCAAATGCATGTCGTAATCTTTATCAGGCGTGAATAATATGGAAAAACAAATAAGATTATGCGTTACAAGGAATTAAACGTCCACTTATAAGGAACAAACGCTGCATTTTCTCTTTTCATATTCATCAATTTGCATGTTGCACAGAATTCAGACATTACTTTTTACAGCCATTTAAATACAGTCACTCATTCAAGAAAAACTCGTTTAATTCCTTGTTACGCATAATCTTTTATTGACGTTAATAGGATTAAGAGGACATGCATGTCATGTTAAACCCCAGAATGTTCAATTTTGTTTCTCTATTATTTTAGATTCCACAAAACCGATTGCTCCATTTGCCGGACATTTGACGAAGATTATTCTATTTAGGAATTTAATTGAAGGTTTTATTCAAAGTTAAATTAAGCATTACATGACAAGAAGAAAATCATTTTTCAAAACCAGCAGATTTCGGAGTAAAATTAGAATTAGATTTGAAATAAAAATGTTGAAAGATTGGATTCAAATACAGTTTGCATAAATTAACTAACAAAGGACAACCTAACACACGTTTTTAAAGTTAGATAATCTTTCAATACCATATCTTTTGTTCTTTAAAGATTACTTTGAAATTCGAAATACACGATCTTATGACGTAAGTTGTCTCCACATAACATCTGGTCATACGGAAATATAAAATGAGTTATAACAGGAACAGGATTGCTATAGATTCTTACACTTTAAAAAATAGGGGTATACAATCTGTTTTTTCAAGCAAATATAACGAATCATAATCGACCCATGATATTACAAGGAACAATGACATGGTCATAAGGGATGGGCTACAGAATAGAGTTTACCAGAGGTAGTCTCACGTGTATCGGTGCTATACACCGGGCATATAAAAGAGCTAAGGTCGTGTACCAGGAATCCCTTGTACTAGTATCTGCATCTGTCTCATTTCAACCTGCGCCTGTCAGAAGTCTTTGCAAGTTCACCCAGGGTCGGCCGGTACTTAAAACAATCACAGAAAAAAAACAATGTAAACAAAGTCAAACGTTCTTTCTTTAAGTTGGATCTAGCCACTTATTTGATACTAGTACTATTTTATTATAAACACTATCAGTATGGTGTATCCAGTAAGCTACACCTACTGTTTTCGATTCAAACAAACACACCCTGTTGAATCTTTGGTGTAAGCACTGCATTTTCACAGGACTAAACGGTAACCATAGTTTCAACATATTGCTTTAGTACTTGTTTGTTCTGTACTTTGTGGCGTATTTGCCTTAATGTCTATGTGATGTCCTTTAAAATTAGTAGTTGCTTAATGAATGTCGTTCTTTGACATAAATGTCTTGTCTGTTTATTGAAAATATTAAAGCTGCAGTATTTACATTGTCTTTTATCAGACTGGGAGTTAATTGGTGGCGTTATCGTCTTGTTGGTTGGTTGATAGATGCTATATATGATGGGGTTTTAGGGATTAATTCCTTACCTTACATTAAATACCCTAAAACATGATTGTTGCAACATGATTTAATATGAATAGACAAGACAAAATCACATTTGCGGTCGTCGTAGAACAAACAGGTCAACCTTTAAATGATATTAAAAAGAAGAACATGAAAAGCAGACATCTTACCGAGGAGAAAGTAACAGATGCTTTAGATAATCAAGTTCGCCGTTAAGACGGAATCCCCTCTGGATAATAGTTCCACTTGTAAAAATGTCTGGAGTCCTCGGCAAATTAATGCAATTTATTTCTTCACGTGTCGATCATGACATTTCCAAATACGCGTATATTGCTGAAGCGTAAAGAAAGAATGTCACACTAAACATGAAAAGATATTTAAACTAATTCATAGGTTATCTGCAAATGTCAACACATCGGTTTGGCATAGTGCAGTAGGCTTCGGTGTAAGCTGTTAAACTGTAAAATTTCAGATAACGGAGCACTTTCTTGAGGATTTTGTTTCTTCTTTGATTTAGTTTTTTTTTCTTTCTTATTGATACATTCTGTAATGAGAAGTTAGAATAGAGAATTTCTGTAAACACTTCTAGTTCCCTTGTTTTGATAACATTCATTATTTATTACTTAAAGTTTTTATGATAAAGTAAGGTAAATTAATATCAAATAAAACTTTAAGTACACACATATTTTTTTTTTTTTTTTTTTTTTTTTTTTTTTTTTTTTTTTTTTTTTTTTTTTTTTTTTTAATAGGGGGGAATTAATTTTAAATAAAAATTTAAGTACACATATATATTTATTGTTAAACTTTTCTAATGAAACAAAAATATGAGAGGCCTATGCTTTTATACTACTTCGCAGTGGACGGTCATATATCTTTATGCACTACTTTGAATAATGTCGTTGCTTTATATTGTAACGCCATTGCTTTTTTATTTGAACAAATACATTGTATCGATTTCTAATATCTAGAAATTTGTAGCATCAGTCTGAGCGTATTAAAATTCACGGAAATATAGACTTGCATCCTCTGCGAATTTATGGTTTATACTTAAATACATTTCGCAGTCAATATAAAACAAAATCAGGACTCAGACAGTCTGCACTGTTTATCTATGCTTGATTAAAGTCACATTATGCTCATCTTACTGCACATAGTGCATTTTTGGGAAGTTTTATAAAAGAAATTTTCGGTTGCGTGCATTTAAATGTGTTAAACTAATGATAATGCCGCATTAATATTTGAAGTTGGTGCTTTAGAAATTAAAAAAAAATGGAATAATAAAAAAAACCTCCTTGGCAGTGATCTCCCTTGTGTTATTAGTGTTGCTGGGCAGTGGAAGGGAAGCAACTCCTGCAGCATTTGTTTATTTCTTAAATTGACTCTCCCAGTCAAAAAGGAAAAAGTAATATTTGTAAAGTTATTATTTCGTACTGGTAGCAGGAAAAGTTTATTGTATTGGGTTAAAAGTTATTATTTCCTCTACCCTTTTCACGCACACCTATTTCAGCTGGAATTTTATTTGAAAAAATGTGCATAATGTCACTTTAAAAAGTTACTTTTAAATATTTTTCACGAATTATACGATAGATCTTGCTTATATCACACGAGGAAAGCTTTGTTCAAAATTTATGAACCCCAATAGTTCTGTTTTCAAACTTAAATGATACAGAATAAATCAGAGTTTTTTTGAAATTCTTATATCTAGAATAAACAGATGTGAATCAGTGTGTGTGTGTGTGTGTGTGTGTGTGTGTGTGTGTGTGTGATGTGATCAAGTGTGAATCAGTGTGTGTGTGTGTGTGTGTGTGTGTGTGTGTGTGTGTGTGTTTGTGTGTGTGTGTGTGTGTGTGTGATCAAGTTTGACATAAATGTTTTTCTGTCATTTTTCTAGTAATGTACAAAGTTAAATATATACATAAAGTGGTGCAAGATTTATATAACACGTATGAAAATGAAATACACATTTGCTCTTTGGGTAACGGCGGTAGAATTTATTTAAAGGAATACTCCTTACATCTAGCAGATTATGTATTCAATGAACGTACACTGATAAAAAGATACAATTTCAAAGAAGAACCTATGGCGAAAAATGTCTTATTTTATCACAATTTATCAATACCGAGACTTTCTGTAATAAATCGCATCCACCCACTAATTGTACAACAACAACTCTACATAGAGTATTGAATGGTTTACGGCACAGATGCTTATGGTATGGACTCGCGACCCAATCTATTATTGTCCCATGTTGTACGGAACGTATATAGATACAAGATTTGAAACAACTGAATACTGCAATCGCATATTTAAGGCATGTGTGTAAGTAAGGAATAACTAATCGGTTTTTCCAATGCAAACACTTTTCTGAATAAAATCCTACTCCAACATGCATCGGATACGGTTAAATTAAGAGAATTCGAGGAAAACACTTCTGTCACTTCAGCACAAATCAGATTTAGTATATACATAAAATTATAAAAATAGGTTTCCCGCATCGCAGTATATGAAATAGCGTGCGCGGGATACCATTACGTTTATAGGGGGGATTTTGTCTTGTGTGGGCAGATTTATAAATAAAACGACTGGTTCCATTTTTATTCGATCGATAAAGACCATAGCCGGGTGCCTATAGTTTTCGAATCGTTACTATTTTTAGAAATGACATAAACAGTATACCTGAGATATGATAGAGGAAATCGATTTGTTTCAAATCTTGTATTTATATACCATGTGATCAGTAGGTAAGTAGAATAAGGAATTGCATTTGTAATTGGTTAGCTTACACGCAGTTGTAGGATGTTTTTAAAGATACTGCAGTGAGCAGGTGCGAGGGTCAGGCCTAAGGGGGTGAGGTCCAGACCCAAAATGTGGTTTACGCTACTGTAGTATATTTTAAACAGCTGATTTTATCGATAATGACTGCGAATGCATAGCTGAAACTTTTGAGTGAAGTTATACATGTAATACTTCCAAAGATTCTATTTCTTATGTTTTGGAAGTTATTTAGTTTGGTATCAGTTATAGGGTATGTCCCATTAATCGCGCTGTATAAATGAAAGATAAATGCTTTAAGCGTTAAGTTATGATTTACATACGTATTAACACATTAATGCTTGAGATACATATAAATCAATCGGAACAGAATCCTTTAACATCCGTTCATATTTGCTATACCAATGATGCCCTATGCTGATACAAACACGATGCGGTTTAATCCATCGAATTGTGTGTACATTAAAGTTCTTTCACTCATTTCTCTAGAGAACATTGTTGCTGATCGAGATTTACAAAAAAAAATAGAACATGAATTTTTCTCAAGCGGATTAATATTCCTTTCAATAAATACGTTCTTGTTGTTATTTAGAAGTATAAATTATCCATATAATGTCACCATGTCAAAAATCAAATTGAATTAATATAGTATTTAGTTTAAAGTCGTCACTAATTGGTGGATAAAATGTTCAGGATAGAAATATGAAAAACTTTTTTCACATACTTTATAATTATATCACTTGAAATGGAAGTCGATGGCGTTTTCTCTACTTCAACTGTCTACAATAAATAATGTATAAAAGACTGCTTTGTATATTTATTACAAACTCTTAACTAGGATTCGAAATTGTATCGCCGTGGCCACATCGCGTACTTAATGCAACGTAAGAACGCATCAGACCATTCGACAAACGAAACATATTAAATAATGACACTACTGTTAAACAGGATAGAACTAGTACGTTGTTGACGAATGCCTTTCTTTCTCATAAATGTCGTTTTCTCCATGAACACTTGATGTCAGTAAGCGTTACTTGTTTTTTGCAATGTCATTTAAATTTTAGACAGGAATGTTTATGTTCAGATAACGGTCAATGTCGCAAAGAAAACATAATTCATGGTACAATAAGTGTATCGTTAAATTATAACATCCAATTCCGAAAGAGATAGCTCAGACTAGAAAAAAAAGAAGGAACAAAGATTTTAAGGAGTACTCTTGTACTCTACGTATATATGTATTGCTTATCATGTGCAACTTTTGAAAATAGTTTTAAGTAGCTTGAAAATTGCGCATATACAATCTACCCATTCGACATTTTGGGGTTGAAGTTTGCTCTCCATCTTAGCGGTGTTCAAATTATATGGAATTAAAAGCTGGAAAAAAACACCCACAACTTCTGTTTTCTGGGTAGATCTGTACGTTATGCGTATTTGTATGTATACATATAACGCATGCCATTAGTTTCAATCTATTTGGTAACTCATGTGCTAAATATCTATGTAAGGTAATGATATTTGCTTCCGTTTGCTTTGTTTGCTTGCATATGCTGTCGTCAGAATGTCGTCAACATGCGGCATGACAGTAGACATGCAAATTGGCAATTAGTCGGTATAAAAGTAACAAGCAAATTAATCAATGCTGTTTTATTTGATCACTTATATAGCCACTGAAAGCGCTAATGATTTCATTTATCAGATGTCCACACGTCACCGCATCATAGCTCTTCATAAAAACCTGTGATATTGAAGCCTAATGTAGTGTCTCAAATTAAGACGTACAGAGTGCTTGTATACAAACAAATGATGTGTTCGAACAACACAAGATTGTTACAGCAAATTGATGATGTTTGATGAATGTTTCAACTCAATTTGGACTCCCACGTATTGTCTGTGTTAGCATAGGAAGAATTACATTTGTACTCGTGTAACAGAATTTTGTAAAATACAAAAGACCATATTAGTGCTGTCTGTCGTATTAATATTACAATAACATGTAAATGCCTTTAAAAATAGTGTGTCTTGTGTAATGTTTCATAGCTTTCTATTGGTTATCATTTTAGATTCTGATTTAATTGATATAACATTATAGATTTATGCACTTTCCAGTATAACGTAAGATGTTTTTTTCTTATATGATGTCAATGGCATTAGCCAAAGTTAATTTCACGAGCTTTTACTTGATGGCAATAAATGTAATTACTAGTAATGGATAACATTCACGATAAAAACCATAGACCGTGATGTCTTTAGCTTATTCGTCAATGCTGACTTATTTGGTGTTTATTTTATTTGCCCAAACAATAACTGTTCGAATGTTTTCCCAGATGATCATATAAACAGAATAATGATTACTTTTTCAGCTCGACGTCCCTATTGACATTGTAAGAGGAAACACAAAGACGTCAACACAAATGGGATTATTTGATAAATTAAAAACAAAATTTGTTTAAGCTTGAACTTTGTTTTATACAAAAGGTCATGCGAAGAAGATATATTGCATGCTGATGTTTTCATTACAATACAATATCTGGCATGTAATGTCCTTTCAATTAATTCTGATAGCTTAATGAATGCAGTGAAAAATACAATTCTGAGCAAGTTCCCTGACATCATTACCGAGAACTTCTAATTTCCGCGGAAATCACGAAATTCATTACAAACTGTTGCTTTTAATTATACAGCTGTAGGGTAGGAAATAGGAAGAAACGATGGTTGTTTGAATGGATGTTATCTGAGTCGTCATAAAAACTAAACAAATACGTACTCTCATAATATGTTATGAAGTTTTGAAGATGGTTTTATGCATTATCTTATCGTAAATGATTTGTTTGTTTTATTTACATTTATTGCTAACTGGATACGTTCCCATTCCAAAACAAACAAGTTAATGATTGTCAAAAACAGACAAAAAAGTGTCAATCAAGGATTTGTTTTTTTAATTAGAATTTGATTAATACAAAATGAGGTTTGTTTGTTATGAAGACACTATAACCAGAGAGGTTTCAAAGTGCGATTAAATCACGAACAACATTCACGAACAACATTCGCTGTTGGCATTCGAAGAAAGATTCAATTAAACATGTCATTAGGTCGCTTTCGCTGTTTTTCTTAACACCCCTATTCTGCACGCGTTAGTCAGGTTTTTTGTCACCACCTATATTTGCTACCAACTCGTAAAAATAAAAGATTTAGAAATTATGGAATTGAAATGAAAACAATGTATATTTCGTGGACTTTTGATTTTAAAATCGACTTCTTTCGGTGGTCGTTTTTTTCAACCGTATTATTCTATCTTTATATGGAATGTTAGAATTGAACTTGTCTGTTGACTGGCGTTTACTTATCACACGTTTTATAGTTATAACAACTAGTAGTAATTTCGTAACTTGTGCTGACTGTATTGTTCTTTTTGATAGTTTAAGAATCCGCACATTTCGTAATAACCATAAACTGTCACATTATTTAAGTATCCGCATATTTCGTAATAAACCCAAAATTGTTCAGCTTAGTAGTACATACAGTGTATTGTTAGATGGCAAAATTGGTTTGTTGTGTGTTTATTTAATCATCTTGGAACAAATAGAAAACGTTTTGAAATATTTTAGGCTCCAGTATCATGACCGTCGGTCAGAATGTTTGTCTTCATACTTTAAAACTTGGTAATGTGGGATAGAAAACTAGGTCATCTAGGGTTTGTCACAAAATTAATTCATAGAAAACCTTGCACACACTTTATAGGCCCCATTGTGTTCATAATTATTGCGGGTGGACCAAACACTACGGAGACAAAAAAAAACAAAGAAACAACAAGGCAAAAGAACCAAGAACATCAAATTAACATAGACACTTTATTTAGCTGATGTCACATGTTTACACAGCTTCCAAAAATAAAGGTGTGACCTTGACGCACAGGAAATGTGCACCGAATTCGTGGGTCGACCAAAAGTTACATTGCAACAGAAGCGTCCCAAATGATATTCAGAATCTCGTTTAAAATTATATCTTTAGTCTTGTGAACAATACAGTGATTAATAAATCAAACAGTCAGCTATTCTTCCAGCACCAGTTTTAAAAGCAACCATTTCAATAAAAACAAAAGTTCAGACTCACTTTGGGAGACATGAAGCAACACTTACGGTATAAGAACACTAACTTTTCGTAACAGATATCAACTAAAAACATCAGCGGAACATATTACAGTTTGGTTTACTTCGTTGTTTTATTTAATGAGAGCAATGGGGAAAGAACAAACTGTCTAAATACCACGAATTCTGGACCTACCACGAATACTGGGCCCAGCACCATATTATATTATTATTAA
This sequence comes from Saxidomus purpurata, assembly GCA_022818135.1. Taxonomy (NCBI): domain Eukaryota; kingdom Metazoa; phylum Mollusca; class Bivalvia; order Venerida; family Veneridae; genus Saxidomus; species Saxidomus purpurata. Next base: position 40,958,810 of record JAFMSR010000003.1, on the reverse strand, counting down.
ATTTGGTTGGTATGTTTTTCTTGATGATTTGTTATAGTGAAATCTTCATGCAGGTCCAGTCAGTATTGCAGATATTTAAAATTTCATTATTATCGTTAGTCTAATAATAATATGATTCATTTGTAGACATTTCACTAGTTCATAAAATATGCGGGATGTGGTAAAACGTAGGAACATCATTTATTGCACACTTCGAGCAATTAAAACAAGCGATTAAACCAAAAGTGGAAATGATCTATGAATCGGAGAGATGTTCTATCAGTTTATTAATATTTCAGTTGGCATTTGTGTCAAGTTCATTTATCAAAGTTATCTCAAGGGAGGAGTGCGAGTCATTCAAATGTATCTGTAAAACTCATCCGTCGGGTGGCTGTACTCAAGAAACAGGATGGATTGCAGTTGAAACTATTTTCGGGAGAAAGAAACGCCATATTTTATTTACTCTTAAAGTTAATGAAATATTCATTTTACATGTGTCACATTTTAAGCTGAATTCATAATAGACTGTATGAAGACAAACCTATCTTCTACAATCAGCAATATATATCAACAGATTGCATTGTATACGGTATACAAACACGAACTGTCTTTAAAAAAGCGCGAAAGAGATTGTTAGCTAAATGTAACAGTAAAAATTCCTGTCAAGTTGTATCTTTATGCAGTAAGATGGAACCAAACGTCAAAGGGTGAGAAAAAAAACACCATAACCAGGACGTGAACCTGGATCCCTTCGCTTACAAAGCGAATGATCTCCCAACTCAGCTGAACGGCCGCCCATACGTTGCCTCCACAACTGTGGTTAAGTATGTACTGACATGTGAATCAGGATAACAAACTTAATGCTTGTTTTTCTTATAAAATATGATACTCGAAATAATGTATGCTATTTACTGGCTGAGAAAGTATATTTACTGTACACTTATTATCAACATTAATTTGGAGACAACAACATATTATGTTTATAGATATGAACTATTCACGTACTTAACTAAAAGGTACTATCTAATTAAAATTCATGTCTTTTTACAGAGTAAATTTTTCAATATAAAAATATATAACTTCTTCTTTTCATTCCATTGGCTGTTGAAAGGTTACAAACTTCAGGTCAAAGGTGAGCTTGATACGGCTTCGCCAAAACAAGAATTGTAATAAGCTAGTTTGATTTCTCTTTTACACAACGATGCTATTTAACATATTCATATTCACGTGGAAAAATAGCAGTTGTCGTGACATTAAGTGGCCAACGCACACATAAAAACAAAAAAAAATCAAAAAGGGAAGCCACGACCAAAAAGCAGCCTCCCCAAAACGAACCCCACAGCACCCAGAGTGCACACCACCAAACACACGCACACAGACACACACGACACACACACACAAATGACACACACACATATACACTACCAACACACACTAGATACAAAGCAAACACACGAGGACAAAAGAACAATTAAAGGAACACAGTGGGGCACAGACTTTTTACACCACTACACAAGCAAACAATCCATCGTGACTTTGCATGTATATGGTATTTGCTATTTTAACTAATTCTATCGAGACTATTTGTTACATAACTCACTAAGTGCCCGCTTTCATCGGCGGATATGTCACAAAACAGTGATAGGAAATAAAACCGAATTATTCAGTACCATGACCACAATTTGACATTTGATTCTGCAATAATTCTGTCTTTTATTACTCATCATCACACGAATCCTATTTATTAATGAGGCAATGATGTTGGCGTTATTAAATTGCCTCGCAGTGTTCATTCAAAATTCATGACCTAGGCAACTACATATTATTTCATTAATCACCGTTTTCACTATCACAGAGAAAGATGGTAAAGTGTTTCATGCAAATGGTTTTGTATTAATCCATGTGAAATAGGGATAGCCGATGTATTACCATAATTTCTTATCAGAATTGTGAAATACTTTTACAACGCATATTGTACAGATGATTATGATCACTTATAAGTTAGATAGTTGCATTTAATCGTAATGTTATGCTTTTATTCTCATATATCTCTTCCTGTCGTGTTTCCTGGAAGCATTGGGGAATACAGTTTCGTTTAAATAATGCAAGCTGCTGATGTTCAATAACTTGCTATTGATAATAGACGGTCTAACCTGAACCGAAGGAAATTCGTCTTCGTTTGCTTTGAATTGTATACTTAATCACATTCCAAATTGAAATTGATTCGAGTAGTTTAACGTATTTATTTTCACTTTTTAGAAATGCTTGTTAATTTCAATAGTGCGTGGATTTAAAGGAGTACTACATATCGCATAGCGGCATTACGTACATTTGATATTTACATTTTTTAAATCACTTTTTTATTTACTATTCTGCACCCATCGCAGACAATGTATCTCTGTTGTTAACACATGTTTTTCACACAAATTCATGCATAAATAAGCAAAATAGGTACATATTTGCAAACGGACACTGAAACAAACTTATTTCTTTTTCATGAACAAAAATATAGACCATATAATGAGCCTATACCTGAAGATAAACTTGAAAAGAATAACTGTACACAATAGTACACATAAAGTTTGCAATTCACTCAGCAGTTAATCCATGCCGCTTCCGATTGAAACATAGAGCATTTACGTTTTTAAAAGCTACCCGCGTGTCTCGGGTAGAGAATAAGCGCGTTCGCAGTGGGATATCTCGACCTTTCTAACCCGAACGCATCGGGTAAGTATCGAGGCTTCTTTTTGTCAACTTGTGTCATTTTCAACAAGCAAAGGTTGAGCAGACTAAATGACGATTTATTTAATTTCTTCATGATTTTCAATGACAAATTGAATAAAATATGTCAATGGCACACGAATAAGTCCAACCTGCACATGATCTCTGATCTAGCCCGCCATCTTAAACCCTGGCTTACATGTGCGTTACGTGCGTCGCGTGGATTAGAGATTAATCGCATGCGCATTGGTTTATCTCGACCTGTTCGGATTAGAACTCTGGTGACTAGAGTTTCCCGAGAATTTATTTCGCAAATGTTCATAACAGTTCAACGAAATAAAATAAACTTGCTGTTTATGCCCTATTATTCCCATGATGTCCCCGGTTTTCAGACACAAGCACGTCAGGTACATGTTAATTATCTAGTTATGACTCTTTCCTGTGAAATAGGCCACTATGTCCCCCTATAAAAATTGAAAACTCTAAATACTAATATAGAAATAGCGCGATTACATCATACTAGCGCGTGCCTTAAATATCGCGAGCAGACTCTTAATTTCTAAATACATGTAATTAGTCTTACTAAAACGATTCTCTCATGTTCACAGGAATCGTATAATTATAAATAAAAATGCGTTTTTTAAAGATATTGTAATATATGGTTCACTCGTATATGACCTGTACCGCACGCAAATTGAATATGTTTGGACCCCACAATGTAAAGGAATATACATGCAAGTTTTAAATAATGTTGATCTGCTGTAGCATATCAGCATTCATAAGATAAACCACCTCTCCGACGAAATTTACAAAACAAACGCTACATATATTATCTAATGGGTCGCTTATCTATATGCTGTAAGATATACTGAAATTGACGACACGTCAAAAGCTCCCCGCCTTACCACCGCTTGGAATTCCCATTGCAATAAGCAAATCCAATTGTATTAGCTCCTATTATTTTACTCTAAGAAATATATATGTTTTGTTAACGTGACTTAATTGGATTCTGGAAGTTAGATTTTTTTACCTAAAAGCTTCCGGTGAAAAAAATATTTCTCTAAATGAAATACTTAAATATAAAATATAAAAGCAATGGCTAGAATCAACAAAACGAGTTAAAATCTGTATAGTTACGCGAATATCTTTTGAAAATTTTGTTGAGCTAGGTTGACGGCACCACTACACTGTAAGATGTTATTTGATTTTTTGACGTGGTATATGGAGAAGTTTTACCCGCCTAGATTAACATTATCCGAGCCGTAAGGTGATGTAGATATTATGTCGAGTAGGGTATCCTAATATACCACGTCAAACAAACAAAAACATTAACCTACCCATTAACAAATTTTGAAGATTCGATTATTTTTTTATCTACTTTAACGCTTGATTGTGAGCAGAACTTCAAACACCGCGCCATTCCTTAAGGTCACTAAATAACGTTACAATTCAACACGTAGTGGTTGGCCCAGTTTTCGTGGTAAATAGAACTCTTTTTAACACTACGGAGTACAAAAAAAAACAAAAGAAACAACAAGGTCAAAAATAACCAAGAACATTACATTTAACATACGATCACTTTATTTATGCTGATTGTCACATTGTTTACACAGCTTCCAAAATATAAAGGTGTTGACCTTTGACGTCACAGGAATATGTGCACCAGAATTCGTGGGTCGACCAAAAAGTACATTGCAACAGAGGTCCCAAATGATATTCGAATCTCGTTTAAAATATATCTTTATGTCTTGTGAATCAAATCAGTTGATTATTATAAACAAACAGCAGCTATTCTTCCTTTACCAGTTTTTAAAAAGCAACCATTTCAATAATAAACAAAAGTTCAGACTCACTTTGGGGTACATGAAGCAACATTTACGGTATAAGAACACTAAATTTTCGTACGGATATCAACTAAAAACATCAGCTGGACATCTTTACGGTTTGATTTACTTCGGTTGTTTTATTTAATGAGAGCAATGGGGAAAGAACAAACTGTCTAAATACCACGAATTCTGGACCTACCACGAATACTGGGCCCAGCACCATACTAATACATTTACGTTCTGAACGCTTAGCGTTGGGTAAAATGACGGGATATGTCAAGTGTATATTACCGGCTTGCCTGTTAATATCGATAATTATATACGGATCGTTGACCAATCAAAAGACCGGAAATTTTATTAAAAGCTTTGTAATATTTTATAATTTGGTAGCGTGTAATTTCAAAACAACTGAATGCTTTACAGGCATTTATACTGCAATCTTTTAACTGATGATACTGTCTTTAATATGTTTATATTTCGCAAATATATGAGTGTGATCAGCTTTAAGGTTTTTGAGCGTGCGCTTTGTTTAAGACATCGAGTCAAACCAATTTCCTTTTGGTGGAAACTTTCACATATTTCTAAAGAATATAGTGAAGAACTGTTAATAACTTTTTACAATCTTAAATATAGTCTTAGAACTTTTGCCATTTCGTTTACAGATTGTACGTTTTCTATACAGCTTTTACTACGAACACAAGCTTCCTTGTGTTTTAAACCTGTAATTACTCCAAAAACAACATATATGGCTCAAACAATATGAAGTTTGCATATATTGGACCAACACTGATTATCATGTTGAACATATACATGAACCCTTGGGGCCTTTTGGAGCCCAAATTGGTCCTTCATATATCCAGACATACGAAAAGGTTATTCATTCGTTGACTACCACTTTGGTTGGGGCCGCCGTGCCGGCGGCGGCCTATTATGGAATAGTTTTTCCTGAAGTACATGGTAGGAGCGGTTATTAGAAGCGAAGAAGAATGGTTTTAACTGTATGCTAAAAAATACGAAATAGACATTAAAAATTGATTATACACATTTCCTTCGTTAAAACGTAATTGTTTAATTGTAAACGTAAAACAACTTCTCCCTTATCGGTTTTGCAAAACTATAATATCAGCTTATTTTTACTACGTGCTTTAAAGTCAGTCTCCGTGGTGTGTGGGTAGCTGGTGACCGCCTAATTTTACGAGTGGAGTTCAAACCCGGTCAAACCCAATTTTTTAAATAATTTTTCTTTCCGTTTTTTTTTTCAGCTTTAAAACCACCATGATTTTAAATGTTTTCTGCAAATATTCATAAAAGTTTTCATTCAAATCAAACAATTAATGATTGCTTATCAAAAAGCTAATTTTAGCTATTTAACGCCACACATGTACAAAACTATTTTCGGCGCCCTTTGATGCAATGGTATTCTTGTAACAAATTTATAACAACGTTTTGAAACACGCTTAAAATGGTTGGCATCAATGTCGCATCTAATAGCTTGTTACTGAAACACCTTATAAAACATTCATGCTTTGAATATCATAACAAATGTGAAAGTAGATAATGCTATATATACTCACCCTAAGGAACCAACTGGCCCAAAGTGATTAAGAACACCATGTAAATTATCAACAGATGTATTGTAACACAAACTCTCTGGTGTGTCATAAAGCTTTTTTTTCAGTACAGTTGCAAACGATTTTAAGGCTAAATCAAGTAGCAAAATACAAAAGTGTTTTCCGGATAGGTTATTACATGAATGTTTTAAATGGTTAGAATATATCTCAAAATTAAACAATCCTGCAATCAAAATAAATCAGCATTTCATATATAACTACGTTATTACAGTGTCAGCTGAAAAACCTCCAAATGCACTAAATGAATAAATCAGAGATATCAAGAAAATACCGGAAACCTTTTCGAATTTATCTATATCTTTTTAACTTATTGAGTTTGTCGTTTAAAGCGGGGTATAATTTTTGGTGAAGACGATCAAATCACCTAAGATTGTGATGACCACCTGGAAATTATGTTAGGAATCATCGAAAATAAACTCCTTGGTTTTAACTAGCACATTCGTCACATTTAATAATGCATTTCGAAGAAATGCTATGATATCTATGATATCTGTAGCTTTAACACACAGGCTTATGTCAAAACTTACAAAGAAATAGGAACATTTTGGATATATACTGAAAAATATGAACAATAACAGAACACAGTTCACGGTGGGGAATCACATGATCAAAATAATCTCTAAACAAAAGCAAATATATGAAAAATGCTAAAACATAATGAAATACGTTCAGCTGTGAAATAAAAAGTAACCTATCTTACAACAACATAACCGTATTCTAGAACTACTCAGGTCTCGACAACGATCACCTTCTGATTGTGCTGAACACTCAAAAAATAAATTAGTTCAGTGTCCTGAAGTGTTAAACAATATCGGAATGAGACCATAATTGAGACCTGTGTAGTTCTAGAATATGTTAATGTTGCCATATGATAGGCTACATTTCATATTTATAGCTAAACAGCTTTCATTATTTTTTAACATTTTTCATAGATTTACTTTTGCTTCGAGACTATTTTGATCACGTGATTCCCCACTGTGATGTTATACATTTGTAATACTAAAACAATATATGAAACAGACCAAATGTTTTAGCCTAAAACTAAAACGAACACCAAAATGAAAATAAAATAAATTACCCGTCAGTATCTAGGCATACATAAAGTACATTATTTATAAAACGCAAATGTTTCTAAAGAATGCACATGTAGTGTGCAAGGTTAAAACTGCTCTACCAACGTCTGACCTTGTCAGTTTCGACATTACTTAATCTAAAATCAAACCTTTATATTACATTATAAAATTATTTTAACAAGAGAAAGGAAACTCTTTTTTTAAGTAACTTTTGATTTTGGTTTGTTTATATTTTACTCGGCAAGATTGAGATAAATTGCTATTTGACAATTGTTTTAATAAGATGTTAATGTAAACGTGCCATATCAATTGATTTTGAAAGGCGAGTGTGTTGATAGCGTCTTGTACTTTGATTGTTCTAACACTCGCGTTTTATTGGTGGCGATAATTGATTGCCTACTGGTCTCATTCTTATTTCTACTTTAGTTTTAGGAAGAACAGATCACAAAGTAATGACAAACCGTAATAAAGTTGTAAAATGGGCTTATTCTTTTCGTTTTATTGGTGCTTTTATCTCGATTGAGGCTAAATATAGAAGTTAATCCAGATCTCATTCTTAAAGCGAATTGCAGGACATCAGGTTATAACTCTACCATCCAGAACAACTTCAATCCAAGTCAAAAGCAAGATGAGAGCAATTTCTGGCAAAAGTTACATATACTATTGGACTCAGGTGTACAAAAAATATATAACCAGAGCTCACATTAAGTAGTAAGCTCTTGTCAAGAGAAGAACAATTGACGTCAAAAATTTGCAAAGAAAAGGTAATTTAGCAGTCAATTTCTGAATAAACGACAATCAACGACACCTGTTCATATAAAAATGGATAAAAATATCCAAGCGGAACAATAAATGTCTAGCAAATAAGTCAATTAAGCGTCGGAATCAGATTTCTTTCTATATTTACATTCAGTTAACACAATGAATAAATGTTTGCTAAGTGTCCATCTTGCTTTCTATCCAAGTTATAAGCAATGGTCTTTGATAAAAGAATAGGGGGGTGGGAGGCCAAGTGTTCTAGCAATGATTTTAGAAAATTCCGTTGCAAAGGCTAGGTTAAAAACAAAAATAATATCAAACAGGGAACCGCTATATTTCTTTACAGTGAAATAAATATTGTATTCTTGTGTATAAATATCATTCAAGTACAAACCGGTTGAATCGATGAAAATGTTCTGTCGTAAGGTTTAACTTGTAATTTAGCTCTTTTAAATCGTATGGAAACGTATATCCCACTCATAAATATGATATATTTATTTCAATAGTAAAACCACTTGCCTCGTGAAATTTTAAAGAACCAATTTATTGTTGAGTAATACTTGTATTTGAAATGGTGCCAATTAGCAATTTCCTTCCTGATACTCTAGAGTCAGACAGCTCATATTAATCCTCTGTAGACATGAGGTTGAGCGTGTCGCGATTATTTGGATGAATACGTGCCACAGGATTAGTCTGTAAATTTACATTTGGCAGGCTATTGCAAATCCTTGGAGTTGTATGGGAAAATGATGATTGGATATTTGGATGACATTTTTACAACGTGTAAAATATAAGTTACAATGTAACCCTAAAGAGATACATAGAATATGTAAATTTGTATTACCTTACATTCTGTTAGCAAAATTTCTCTCGGGAAAAGTCGGAATATTTTATATTAATTGTAGGGATTCGCAAGGGAGCATCTTCTCTGAAAGCTTTCCGTTTTCTTGTAAATTGTTGCATTTTAATTTCGTTTATTTCCAGTATGAAAACTATTATCATGCTTAATGTTAAATAAAGCTATCGATGAAGAGCAACCCTTAAAAGTGATTTTTTTAAGTATTTGATTTAAAAGCACTAGACATACTGACTAGTAACCTACATATTAATCATAGAGCGAATATGTCAAATACCTAGAATTTGAAAATGGGCGTCAATATTTAGATATGCTGAAGGATGCTCTTTTGGTCCTTCCAATTAAGAATATGGAAATGAATTTTAAAAATCTAAAACATGTAGCATGAACAGAGAATAGTTTTTGGTCTGTAAGTTTCAACAAAGTACATTCAGAATTTAGTACATAACGTTAACACGAAAGAATCTTTGTAAATGCGTTGAAGACTTAATTTAAAGTACAGATTAATACTTTTGCAAATCCTTTATTTCTAATGGATCTCTGCATAAAAGATTTATTGACTTAATGATTTTATGAAACATAACTGAGAGTTACTTGTTAAATTATTTAGGCATCAATTTGAGCATGGCAATGACTCGGTTTTGCAAAATTATTAAGTATATGCCGTGAATTTTCAGAACTTAGGTCTTTGATGTACTTTACTAATTTGTCTAAGCTCGGTCTGAAAGCAATTCTATGAATTTGAATCCATATCTCCTTATGATCAAACAGATGACTTGTTTAGTGTAAAATAGTCAGCAAAATAGACTAAGTGACGTGTATGCAGCAAGTATTTTAATTCCGGACTGCAAATCAATTGTGGTAACCACTTGATCACTGAGGCTTATTTACGCAATGAACTAATGTTTTTTTTATTATATGTACACTCCCTTACATCATTTATACTGTAATCTAGCGTCAAACACCCACCTCTAGGTGGAGTCCACAAACATCTAGGAGTTTATGTTCAAATCACAATATATTGTACATTTTTTTGTAATTTAGCATGTGCAAAATGTACCTATATGCAACATTAAGTTGTTACACAAATGTATTCAATGTTGAGAGTGTATTCTATAGTGTGGTTTTAACACCTTTGTGATTTATCGTATTAATTCAACTTAATTGGTAGCAGATAACAAAGTTGACATTTTACAGACAATCAATTGTACACTTATTCATTCCTATTAAATATGGTAATCACTAGATTATGTGATTACTTTTATATCGTATACAACTAAACTTACAAGATACCAGCGTCATTTTTTTCAAAGGTTGGAATAACTATAATGTTTTAAGTATCTAAACAGCTCATCATTTTAATGAGTATTATTTTTGTCTGAGGCGTGATAACAAACTCATGCTTGAAAAACAATTGCGGCACCAGACACCTCCGAATCTATATTTATTGTAGAAACATCAGCGGCTTTAGTGAAATATCTCTGTTCATATTCAAAATAATTATTATTACCTTTACAAGGTCATTGATACTTGATTTACTACATACAACATACAATATTGTATACCTGTCATAAATACTTAATCCTGATTGGCCGATAGCGCTCACGTGCCGGGTCTGCAAAAGTATGTGTAGACCTGGAAAATGATGTGTAGACCTGCACGGATTTAAAGACGTCATTTCTGTAATATTTTCGTGTAATTTTTACTACTTTTTATGAGGTATACGATATAATAATTTTAGACTAATGTTTCGGTCAATTTGACCTCAAAATTAGTCTATAATTATATATTCTATTCGCATTCTACACTGTGCTCGCACCGATGAAGGGATGGTTGAGGTCACATACCGTGACAAGATAATTTTTAGAGAAAGTGTCCGAGATTATTCTGCCATAACTTTTCTGTTTAAACAAGAATTCGATACGTGTAAGATGCTCCACCATAAACATTGTTCTAACATATTGATTTTGATCACCATAAGCATCTTGTGCTGATTCTTGACCTCTAATACTGACCTCAAATGAATGTACACTCTTGTATTGTACTTAAAACTATTAGTTCTTAAGAAGCTTTTCATTTAAAAAAAACAAACAGGGAATGCCACGTACCAAAAACGCAGCCCCCAAAACGAACCCCACAGCACCCAGAAGACACCACCAACACCCGGGGCCCCCCCCGACACACAAACCCACATTAAAGTCAAACACTTTAATACTTGAAGCAACGTCACACGAGGACAAAACGAACAAAAGGAACACAGTGGGGCCGCCTTGGAACGGTCAAGGCAAAAACACCACTGGGGAGCTTAAACCATTATGGCGACACTACTACCTTATCAACTCTATTACTCACCTTAGAAACATTGCTTCAAAGGACAGAAAAGTAGGTCAAAAGGGCAGAAAATGTCATTTAATGTAAATATTGTAATAATTTGCTAAACTGTACACATTGTCCATATTTCATTTGTGTAGTTTCAAAAAACAAGAAAGTAGGTCAAACGGGGCAAGGTTATCCAAGATCAGGCCTGAAATTTGTATGCAAACATGTACATGTGACGCAAATATCTTTGCCGCAGCTTCAATCCAACGAAAGGTCATGGTTAATGTCACAGGGCGTAGCTTCAACCACAGGGAGATGGTCTTAATAAAGTTGGTAGTAGACCTCTATACAATGTTTACTATACAATGTAAGTAAATACCGTACCACTATGGCGATGATCGGAAAAATCTTGTAGAGGAGCAACTAGAAAATGCCTTAAAGTCATTATATAAATTATGGGCGTTGCTGTTTTTGACAAATGTACCCAAGAGTAGAGTCAATAATGACCCTGGGGACACAATTTAAACCGTCTTGCTAGGTATCAACTAGACAAAGCTAAACAACAAATATCTCAACTCGAGGTCTTGTGGTTTCAGACATTAGGATTCTAAAATTTGTTCCCAATAAATGAGTCTATGTAACAAAAGTGACCAACAGGATGGGGTCAATCTCGTCCCCAGTGAAATAATATGAACAAGCCTGGTAGATGTCAACTAGGCAATGTTACAGACCAAATATCTAAGCCTTTGGCCTTGTGGCTTTAGACAATATTTTTTAAATATTCCTATGTGAGTGTATGAAACACAAGTGACTACCAGGGCGGGTACAATTTGTCCCTGGGGACATACTGTGAACAATTTTGGTAGATCTCCATAAGTCTACGGCCTTGCGGTTTATAGAGAACTTTATTTCCTATAGGAATCTATGTTAAACAAGTGACCAGTAGGCCTTGGTCAATTTTAACCCTGGGTACATTATGCGAACAATCTTGGTAGGGGTCCAAGAAAATGCTACAGACCAAATATCTAAGCTCTATGCCTTGTGGCTTTAGACAAGAAGATTTTTGAAACATTTCCTTCTAAAGAGCGACGGACAACATGCAATCATATAATCAAATAATCACAAAATGATCATGTGAGCTAAAATTAACACTTTAATACCGTAACGTAACACAATTATTAAAAAAATAAAAAATGAAAGCATAAATATTTATTTACTGTCTTATTTTTCTCCCCATAATATTGAGTTAAAACCGTGAGATGAATAACAATGTTTACACTAGAAATAAACAAATAAACCGCAGTTTAGGAATGATAAAATATCAACGCTTACGTTCATGAGGTGAATGACACCGTGCAATCAAACAATTAAATGATAAAAAATGGCATTGCTTCTCGTACAATCCATTTTCCCAACTTTGTTACCGAATTTGACGATTATCTAGCAATGAGCGTCAAAAATGTGCGGTACCAATACATATTCCGTCAGTAATAGCAGATGCCTGTCTAGGGAGAGAACGTATAACCAGAAGTAACTTTCTTTGAATGTTTTATTTTTGAGCCGTAGGCAGTTTTGCACATAAATGAGTATCTATCACGCAATACATAAAGTATTATATTGCAATAAAGTTTATTTTCCTGTATGAATGAATACTACGCCTACGCTAGGATATTCGAACGGAATAAGTAAACAGCTGTTTTTGTTTCGTAATTTTAACTTTGCCTCACAGCCTACCGTATATGCATCACACTTTCACGAAGTTTATCAAATAAAAGGCTGTCGTAAATACATGTGTAGGTCGTGTTGTCTGTTATTTTTATTCGGTTATCTTGCAGTAGACATTTTCTGTCAATTTACGAACGTTTCGTACAGCTGGAGGAGTAATGTCTATGACAGCCAAGAAAATGGTTTGTAAATGTCATATGAAGTCGTAACAACGAGTTCACGATAATCCAGATTCAATAATATCGGTCTTAAGGAGGCAATCCTTGATTTACAATACTCAAGAGATGAAAACTTCCTCTCTGATAATCATATCTAAGTGTTACTAATGCATTGGCAAAATACATACATGGCTACTATAATGTTAAAGGGACATACCCTATAACTGATGTCAAACTAAATAACCCCCAAAACATAAATGATAGAATCTTTGGAAGTATTATAACATAATCTAAATGTTTCAGCTACGCATTCCAAGTCATTATCGATAAAATCAGCGGTTTAGAATATATTTCAGTACCGTTAACCATTCAATAATATATGTAGAGTTGTTGTTGTACAATTAATGGGTGGATGCGATTTACTACAGAAAGCCTGTATGTTGATTAATCGTGGTGAAATTAGGAATTTTTTGCCTGAATACATCTTTGAATGTATGTTTATTTATCATTTTACGTCCAATGAACACATAATATATGCTTTGAGAATATAATCTGTAGAGAGTGCCCCTTTAAGACGCGTTAGCAAGTTATCAGACTAGTGTTATTGGTGATTACAAAAACCAAAACAAGCCATTCAAACATTTAATACATGTTACACAAGCAGCAGATTTGAAATCTAAAACTCAGTGCCGTGTCACGGAAGAGTAGAGCGAACTGTTTGCACAGTTTACAATTTGCCAAACATATTTGCCAACACAATTTCCACTGAAAGACGACCGCCCAGCAGAAGGCCTGTCAAACAAACAACCACACGAGTTGGGAACTCATTAATGACGATATAAGGTTTTTTCCAGATGCAGCAACAGATACAAAATGTATTGTTAAAAAGAAGAAGGTAAACACGAACAAAGTAAAACTCAACTTAAAACAGAACAAGGAGTATCAATCGATTGGCTTTTTCTATGCATAATTGCTTTTACAAAGAATCCAACTGGCATAATGTTAAACAACTTGATTTTAAACGGGAATTCAAAAGATAACTGACAATGATTATAATGGATGTTTTACAAAGTGTGTTTCACCTGTTATTTACACCACCAGATATAATTCAAAGGCGTAAGCAACATTCTACTCTTTTTTAGTTTCCAAGTATTTCATGAGATGTTTTCATAACCGTGTTTAAAACTGGCTCTGATTTCCGTTTGCTTAACAGCTGTTCCATACATTTATCATCGCAACACAGTGATATTTCAATACACTTACCTGACAACCTTCGTTCTCGTAGACAAATTTATAGGGTAGAATATTAAAACGTTCTGTAAAAGAATTGTTTCGTTTAAGATAAAAAAGTGAAACTGCAATAAATAACTCTGTCTTTTGATTCCATAGAATAACAATTTACAAATGCATTTTGATGTGTTCAATTATTTCAAGATTTACTTGCCATAGTTCAACCTCTAACTTTATGTCTATAACGTCAGAGTTACGTCAGACTGGCGTGTTTGAAAGAGCAAAATAACATTTCACTAAAAAGCATTATTCTGTTAAACCAAAGCAGTTTGAAATTAAAGCCTTTGACTTTGTCTTAGGCGATAACTTTACCGTAATAATATATCACGGATTAGCAGGTTAAACTTGTAATAGCAAACTGAATTTAAAAAAGTCAGCATAACCTTCAAGAGGAACTTTATTGTTTCAAAATTTATTGTACCAGTTTGTTTAATTACTTTTCAATTTAATATAATTAATGTTCCTTTCTTACTATTTCTTGATTCAAATGGAGATGCTGTACATGGCTAGTCTGAGTGAGACACTTTTGCCCTGTGGTGGGTTTTTAGTTTTGTATGTGATAAGATTTTTGAAAGAAGCTTGTGTTTTCCTTGCTTCGATTACTGGAGTTAGATTTAGTAACAGACTATAAACAAGTAAAATGCGGTTAGAATGCAATCTTGTGGCAAAAAAGAAAACATTAATATCGCCTTAACGGTTGAGTATTCTTGATAGTATGTAAGGATCTTTTTATTTATTTATCTATTCATTTATTGTGTTTAGTATTTGAATATGTAAGAAGACCTTTCAAAAAATAATACTCACTGGACAGAGAAATGTTTTGTGCCACCCTTAAATGTATAATATTCATTAGTAGTAGTAAAATAACCCATTTCATACAGTCTCCCTTTTGTAATCTATTTATTTAAGAAAACAAAATGTCGAGTTCTAAATGTTATTTCGAAATGAAATAACTATTAAAATGCAACAGTTTACACTACATCAGAACTGCAAAGTTTACATACATTTAAAAAAGTTAAAAACAGTCATTCGATTGTTTCATCAAACATGTTTAGACAAAAATTAGCACAAGTGAAAATCTTGATTGTGTATGTCTTTACATTATTTCTTCATGCAAAAATGAACACGGAGTACTACATATTTTGCAAAGTTAGGTTTTTCCCTTACGTCGCAAAATGAATTATTCGACGCTTTAAATTGTAAGCCAGCAGTACCAACTTCAATTCTATTTTTGTCTTCTTGACAGCTTGGCACATTTATTTGTCTCGTTTAGGGGATAAACATCCATCTGTCATGACACTGTCCTCCCACGTCAATGATTACATCTCAAAAATGTCCCTCGAGACTCCGCGATAAATGAAATATTTGTGCAACAAGTCTTTGCCGACGCAAACCAGACAAAATTCACATTGTTTCTGAGAACGTTGTTTAAATTGATACTTCAATTACATGAAAACGGGTTATAGATTTGTCTGAAAATTTAATTCCGGCTAAAACGTTTCTCCAGATAAAAGTGGGAAAGTCATAAATAAATGAAAGTCATTTCACCATGGCGCTGTTTTGTAATAAAGTCATACATAACTAGTAACCATCAGTTTTCTGCATATTAATATATATGTTCAATATACAATTTCGGAGCACTTACTGAATAATACGCCCAAACATAAAAACCTGTTACGATATATCCACTTAAAATCGCTCTAGAAATAAGAGCTAGGACAAGAAGTGTTTTCAAACTTTTTGCACTATAACAAAATGGTAACTTTGTCAATATATAGCAAAGGAATTTAAGTTAGCATACTTTATTTACACCGCTTTTTTTTAAAATTAGTATATTCTGCTGTCCTCCACATCATAGATTACACTGGTTTTGATTATGTAGCTCTAATTTGTAAACTGTGTTTGATACATGTAGTTTAAGGAGAATAGAGTTTCTTCCTATTGTATTTACTCATAGTGAAATGTCTACGTTAATATACTACTAGCACTGCATTATTGTATACAGAGTTACACGGAGACTTACATTGAACCAAAACACATGGTTAAAGACCGTCTTTACTAACTCAGTCATATGCTAGGGAACACTTTCAACAAAACAGATTCATTTATCACACTGCATTAGTTTTTTAATACATGTAATATCTTTCATGTGCCCTTTAATACCTATTGTCTATTTAATTTATTTGTCACAAAATTAATTATAATTTAGTCTTTTCCCCACTGAGCATGCTTTGTCAGCAAAAATATTTATTAATTGCGTTTAATTGAAATGCGTTTTAATGACCTTCTTCTGGAAATGTCAGAAGTGGGTTTGCTTTCAAATTAGGAAACGTGTTTGGTAAATTGGAGTTAAGTATTAGATTTACCGGGCAATGGTTTTATAAAGTTTAAGAAATACCTTCCTCCTTGAACACTTCATGATAAAATCAGCATGTGCATTAAGTTAAATCTTGTCAGTTACAAGTTTACCTCCAGTTTTAGAAATATGATACAACAAGTAAACGAACAGCCTTCCTGTGATCAATTACGTAGATGCACTTTAAAGAGTTTTCCTTTGTTATTTAAAAAGGGCAATTTATTTGCACTTTTGTCATCGGTATGCAAATAAGGCATTAACAGAACATATTTCAAATGAAAGCCATAAACACACAGTTATCTGTTGGATGGGTCGAGAAGGAGTGTCATTAGGCCGTCCCTACTTTAAGCAATGTATTTTCTGGTCAACGCTGTTTCCGTCCTCTACACTTTTAATTATCGTAAAGATATTTTTATTCTTGGTCGTCTTTACATCAATTCGTTTCCATGTAAAGTACACTTTTATTGTATTTGTTCAGAATGTCGGTTAAAGTAAGTGAGCCGGGTCTTAGTTGTAGATTGACTGACCTTCAGCCATAGGTTTTTTTTGCCACAACTTAGGTGCATCATGCCTAGGATCCTTAAGCTTGTCATGGATCATTTCTTTGCGAAGAAAACTGCATGTCCACTTATTCCTTATTTGTATTTTCATCAGAAACTGTTAGCTTAACTCTATTTAATATCGCTGTAAGAAGCAAAGATTCTGTTTGATCCTAAGGTAAAGTAAACACCTTGGAAATACACTAAATTTTCTGTGACTTTATACTTTTCAGACATCTGCTCAATGTAAACTTGGTATGTATTAGAAATGTCTTCCTTCGGTCAAAATATACAGCACCTAATTTTGCAGTTCATTTACTATCGCTGAATACAGCAAATTCAACTTTGAAAACATTTTGTAAAGTTTTAATCAGCCATACAGTTTAGTTACAACTTGTAACAGTAGCTGTCGAAAATAGATATTATGTTTTATTATAAGGGCCACACTTTCTCGTCTTCTTCATTCATGCTTACATTTTATTTGACACTATAGAACGCGTTCACGCGACGATTGTAGGTGAACTCCGATATTCCTAAGAAATAACAGCACAAATTAATGTCAAGACTCATTACGAGTAAGTTCACTTCACACGTCAGCTCGTTACGATGCTAGCATTTTATGTAAATTATATGGTTAGATACTTTGATACATTTACAGACGAGTTCTTTCCTCCGAATCAACTACAGGAGTGAAATCTTCAGATGGACTTTGCTCGAGACGAAAGTATTTTTATAGAAAGAACTGGATATGAAAAATAACAAAAATGATATTTTACGTTTAAATCATTTATCATAAATTGGTTGTAAGCTATATGGATTCCATAGAATGTGTTTACGTAAGATTAACATTGATTTGAATTTCGCACGTTTAATTTGATCTTAGAATTATTATATTTAATACATTGTGTGTTGAAATAATTAGCAAGAAGATCAAAACAGTCCTCATTCCTCGGTGAAAAACAGTTCAGAAAAACTCTCAAAGTCGCCCCGTTAAGTGGAGGAAACATCGTTATTCAGTCGACGTAACCTTATCCTTCACTAAAGACAAAAAAACATGTTCAGCATACTCAATGTAATATTCTTAGGTTCCTCATATAAAACTGTGTATTCATGACTGTCTGTAATCGTTTTTATATCTATATCAACATGAACATTTTATTTACATTTTATCATCGTAAAATAACTTTATTTTATTAGTTTGTTGTCATAAAAGCTTTACTTTTTAATAATATTTCCTGTTATTGGCAATCAACAATCCAAGTCGCTTAAAATATCATCCGTAATGTTCGAGATCTTGTCTAGTAAGTGGATGTATAATGAACGCACTGTGTTTTTTAAAGATATTTTATAAATACTTGTTATCACATAGTAACGATGATTAAATGCAATTCCTTTGAGACGCTACACTGTAGTTGATTTCTATGTCTTTATTTCTAAACAGCAATTTGTTTGTTTTAGGCTTACTGTTTTATAATATCCGTTTGTGATGAGGTTGTCTTTGATAAATAGATATTACCAAAGCTATAAACGGTAATCATGGTCAAATGCTTAGAGCTATGTAACAGGTTTGATGAAGTTTACCACCTAAAACTTTACAGGTAACAGGTTTATCACTTTAAAATTGTATGCATTACAGTTTCATCCTTGCAAGTAAATAAAGATTTTGTTTGTTTCGGGAGTTGCAATATAAATTCTGCAGTAAACCCTTTACGCTGAAACGTATACAGCATATTTAAAACGTTTAATTGGTAAATAATTCATGTAACGTACACAGGCTTTACAAAGATCAGGGACGGACACTCCAGACGTTAAAGCTTAACTCGAATCATTCTTACTTCATTGCCAAAAGCGTTTTCTTATATTCAAATTCTTAAATTTAAACTTAAGGTTTCGTAGTTCGCAAACTTCAGGATTATTCCTTTCGGAGTGGTAAATAGTATATGTAAAACAAAGATAAGCAGGAAACTGTTGCAGTGACAGCTATCTTTTTGTATTGCAATACAGGCCAGTTGTGCTGAAACAAAATAGTCTTTCGTTCT
This sequence comes from Saxidomus purpurata, assembly GCA_022818135.1. NCBI lineage: Eukaryota > Metazoa > Mollusca > Bivalvia > Venerida > Veneridae > Saxidomus > Saxidomus purpurata. The sequence continues at coordinate 40,939,539 of JAFMSR010000003.1, read as the reverse complement.
ATGCAATGCTTTTTGTTTTTTTGAAGACTTATCTATCTTTGTTGTAGAGGGTTTTTGAACTTCATATACCGTGTTACCTACTGCAATTAGCACTATAAAATTTTGTTCAGTCTGACACTAACCTGAATATGATAAAAGATCAGGCAAAAGCAGCGTGATAAAATCCTATTTGTGTCTTAAAAGCATTTCATTATATAATGGTATTTACTAACACGTTATGAGAAAGCATGTCATTTCCATTTGTCAAATACCATTATTCTCAGTCAACAACTATGATATTATGATAAAAATTGAATGCTATCACTTTGCTTTTCATCTAAATACGGAACTCACTTATAGCTTTTTATTGCTTTTCAGAGTAATTCGCATTGAAGCTGTTTTCCATGGAGACACTTAAATCATACTTAAATACAATACCTACAAAACTTCATCACAAAGAGCCTAGACGGACAGGCAAACATACATATAAATACAATCGATAGACTGACAAACAGGCCAATGTTTAAATCTGGCAAACTAAACATAAAGCGTACTCGTGTAATAGTCGTGGGTCAAAAGTGTTTCCACAACATAAAGATTCACTATATCTTTCATATAAAGACGAAGCATTTCAGAAATATGTGCAGTTGACATTTCCAATAGTATTTACATCAATAAAAGGGGAATTAATCAGTTTCTCCAGATTTTCATGTTAAGTTTGTCACAAAATTATCATTAAAAGACGAACTGAAATATTTGACGTCTCAATTCAATGTATAAGGAAGGAAGACAATTTTAGATAATCTTAAAGTTATTGTTATAATTTTACGGTAAAAGTATAAGGAATTAAGCTTAAAAAAGTTTATCATAATAATCATATTTTCTTTCTCATATGAAATGTGTTAAATTTTGTCGCTGTGGAAACCATTTGACCTTAAACTGTGGTGACATTAAGTGAGAAAACACCAGAATGTAGTGAGCATCTTGTGATATTTATATAGAATAGCAGCATTTTTTTTAACTCCAAAATGTGCTATTTAGAAATTTGCCATAAGTCATTTCTTAAAAAGTATATACAACATCCCTTTTTGCAGGATCATAGAATCTGTTTAAGTTTTTTCACATACTCTAAGTCTTGGTGAATGAAATGCAAAGATTTGCAGTAATGAACCTTAAATATAGTTTGTGTTATGAGTAGAGCTTTTAGGAAAAATGTTATTGCATGGTGCCGCCTACATTTATGAATAGAAAATGCCGCCTTACCTTTATATGTAATCTAACAAGTTTAATAATTAATTGGCTACTTGGCTATTTGTATTTCCTGTCGTAAAGATTTACCTTCATTCATGTTATTGCTATTCGTGTATTGTCGTAAATAATAAATACACGTACTTCGGTTGGAACATGATCCACCTTAGATACAAAACAGTGTTAAACAACCAGTAGCATTGTTATACAAATAAGCAATATTCAATGTGGCCTTTGTCATTTGCTAGCACGATATTCTCTGAAACTGTTCCCTTTGAGGCTATTTCAATTAATTCTTCCAATATGAAATTTTCAGATGCTTAATATACAACATATTGATCCAATAGATGCCAGTAATAATTCAATAAACATAAAAGTTGCATACAAATCAACTCATCGGCCATTTTAAATGTCATAATATGTCAACGCTGTCGATGTTCTGAGAAATTCGTACGACAGAAATAGAATAAAATTGATAGAGCCCTGTGGTTTCAGCTACGGACTTTGTCCTGTATTTTATTTGATATATATAGAAAAAATATTCCAGTTAAAGATCACTTAGCATTTAACGGGCGTTGGATGAACAATGACATGGAATCTTAATATATTACGGTTAAAACAATAATTAAAATAGTATGTAATCAGAGTCATAAAAGAACTTGGTTTTAAAAGCTAGAACCTTTTCATTGCAAAGTCGATACATTTAGTTCCATTTGGATCTCTTATATCAGTTTTAAAAACTTGAGCCTTTTACTTTTCAAAGGTTGTCCCATTCAACATATCGTATATCGAGGTTTTTTTTCGCGTACATCAAATTTCGCGATTTTGGTCCTGATTTAAATTTTAGCGAATCTAATTTTCGCGATTTTAAAAAAGTTGATTTTGATTTTCGCGTTTTTTTTTTATAATTTTAGGGCGAATTTTACCATGACAATGTTTTATCAATAAAGGGAAAGCACTGTGTGACAGTGCTATAAACCGGTATCTCAAAGTGCTCCGGATGTTTAATTTGTTTGCTAAACTAAACATAAATAGTAAAAAATCATGTATGTGCACTGAATGAATAGTATTTATGGCGCATCGATAATGACTTTCGCGGAGATAGTTTAGGTTTCAACTGTTTTAATGCTCAATTATCTTTAGAGTTTAGTATTTAACACATGTCCTGATATGTGCTAATCGTGTTATAACATGAAAATAAACAGGGATTAAGTCAAAAACGGAACTTAAAATTTCGCGAAATGTTGTACTAATTTTTCGCTGATTCTAAAGTTCGCGAATATAGCGAAAATTAGACACACGCGAAAAAAACCGATATACAGTATTTAGATGATATTTGTTTGTTTCAATGAAATATCGATTTTATTTCACAAGTGAACACCAAAATCTTATATTTTTACGAGTGGCTACAATTGTTATTCATTTTATGTTTTCTTGACAAGATAATCAGATAAATTTAGAATCATAGAAGTTCTGATTGCTCATTGAGAACCCAATAATAACCATAACTGCATTAGTAAGATCATAACTGATAAAACGACACAAAATAGTTCTAAAGTTAATTTCTGATAAAACTATTTCAGAAGTCTTATTTATCTTTATCATCCAATGAAACTGAAACATCAATTTATTAGATATAAATTGAAACAATTGTTAAATAATCAAGTCTGCACTTCGTCACACCATGAATCGCGGAGTAATACTCAATCAGCAAAAGCAGTGAAAATGAAAAAAAAGTAATGCACAGTTTACCATTATAGTACGTGGTATGATTATCAAGATATATGTAATTTATACTTTAAACGATAGTAGGAAAACGTTAGATTAGTCCTTCTTTAATAGCCACCAACAACACAAAAAAACGCCAAAAGATACAAATTAGACGATGGTACAAAACTGGGAATGCACTTAATTTATGAAAAATTCACATTATTATAGTTTTTCAATGTTGATAAAATAATAGTTATAATATATAACCTTTGTTGTATTAAACACTTTAAGCGCTAAATAAAGAAAATTCTTATTAACTTTACCATTACACAACATGGCTATGCGACGCGTTTTGTCTTAAATGTGTTTCTTTACAGCGAGGCTATTATTTAAGCTACAGTAAAATATATCCGGCATGTTTTCGCGTTAATTCTCCTCTAGAGACACATGAATTGCATCTTTAGTTTTACATGTACCGGGTTTTGCTAGACTGTTACTGTTTCGTTAAAAATGATTGAACACGTGTGAAGTACTAAAACAAATATGAAAATTCGTCTTTAACAAAGAATTGGATCATCCCAAAAATAGATCCAGCTGTAGGTAAACGTCTATTCTTTTTCGTATCGTTTGGTCGTCAGACAATTTATCATTAGTAGGAGTGGAATATTTAAATAATCAAATAACGTTGTGTTACACAAGGGGATAATAACAGTAATAATTTCAGGAAAATGTTGGTATCATTTATCATTGTAGAAGGTAATTTGCATTAGAAACTTTGTCACTGCAGAAACATTTACAACATAACTGATGTAACATTACTTTTCAAATAATTTTCCTCTTAAGAGGTATTACTGAGTAACTGACTTTATTATATGTGACAGCCGAAGAATATTACCTGACAGCATTTGGAAAATAGATTGATTTATCATTTTTATATTGTGAACAATCCCTTTTTGAAACTTTAGTTTCCCTGTAATCAAATTTAGTATTTGTTTTGGTGATGCAATACAGCGCTGCACCCACGCGATAATTCCATCACTCAAGAAAATGAATGATCAGTTTCTCACACGTCAAATATATAAATAAACACTCTACAGAAAATGAAACAAATAAAAATATGTAAATCAAATTTGAAACAAGCTTGTATATAGCTCGTAAAAAGTTTAGAAACAACGACAGGAAAAACAAATATAATGTTATATTTAGTATGCTAGTTAACATTTCATGAGTGATCACTATTTCGCAAATCAAGACTATATAATTATTTTCCAGATTTGGAATATATTGCAATAAAACACCATTTTATCACAACTTAAAGTGTCGTGGTATGTCATGCTGTTCACAATCTCAATTAGTTCGTATAAAGATATGAAACATCTGGAGCATTTTGACAACCTTTGAAATGGACATTAACACGGCATCATTGATGTGATAGCAATGCCGGTGTTTATATAATAAAAGAATAAATTCAGACTTGTTTTACATTTATTAGTAACAAGGATTTAATTTTGGTTGCACTTACATATGGTGTACATTCGTCTTTAACTAGTATAAAACTTTAAATGACATTTTCTCTGAAGCCAGCTTTGTACATCTGTTATTTGTATACAAACTAGTTTGTAAACAAAATATTTGTCGATAATACTCAGGTTTACTAATAACAAAACGAAAAATCAATACTGGATGACTACATGACGTTAGGGCCGTAATATCTTAAAAATGTGCCACTCCTAAACTCTTATTTGCAATATCCAATGAATACGGGAGCATGCTTGCTTTTCATGTCTATCAAAAAACTAAATAGCGATTACGATATTTGCATTTTCTTGTTTCTTTTTCAGCATGTCCAAAATCAGCGGATAACGTAGATATGTTAGCCTGCCCCACTCCTGATACCTGGAAAAGAATACATTGTATTGACTATTTTTCATTGTGTGACCGAAAGATTAACTGTCCAAATGGAGAAGATGAAGATCCGATTATGTGTTTATTCCATTCAGCAGTAAGTATGATATTCATTTTTTTCATATTTCATAGAATATTACATGTAGCACGTAAATATGCTGCAGTTTACATGATTTAGGTAAATCTTTACATTCCCAAAGAAAGTTTACACAAATCTATTTTGAAATGAAAGGCACGAAAATATTTAAAACATCTACAATCGTTCTCATTCAGTTCAACGTGATCTCAAGTTCCGGGAAAATTCGTTCTGTTAGGTACATATTCCACCTACATATTTCAAGCAATTATTTTTTTTTCTAAACAATAAAAAATAAACGCTTTCTAAGAGGCTTCTTCATTTTTGGAGTTTTTATATCTTTTTAGTTTCCGTTGATGAATGAATGCTTAAGTTTGACCGCCAAACAATAGTGAAAAGTACGTGACTTAAGAAATACTCTGAAAAAGGTTTTTTTCTTTTTTCTGAAAGTCATGCATTTTTATTGGAGCATGAAGCCACATTGACGCTATTAACTGAATAACATTTAGGCGGAAAAGTGTTTTGATTTGCGATACATAACTGTAAATGTTATATACAAAAAGAAAAGCAAAATTTGTTAGACACGAAAAATATTTACATGAAGTACTCAGCATACCATCTATTATAAACATTCTTTAAATCAAACTCTCAGAACATCTCAGTTCTTAGTGCAACCAACGTACCTTTCGTACACGGTTAATATCCGTACAAACATAGAAGAGCATGCTAAATTTAAGTTCTTGTTCTTTTGGGCCAGTTTCGTCAATACTATAGATCAATTGTACTGTGACATTTGTACAGCTTTATTTTAAATATCTCCTTCTAAACATGTTTAATTCAGCAAGAATACTGTATGTATGTTTTAATTTAAATAACATTTGGTCAGTTTTTTTGTTCTCTAAAATAAATTGTTTTGTCTTTAAATGTACTTTTTCTACGATACTGGCCGATAAAAAAGGCAGCAAAACAGACATTGCATTACATCTATTTATACACCTTAATTCTTAAATTTCTTCTATATAGCCTTATTGCAGCATTTTCATATGAAAATTCTAAGATATTTTTCAATCAGCCTTCCTGAATGCTACTGGAATAAAATTGTCTGCAACATCAATTCGAAACAATAGTGTAGATAGTCTTATCTTTATCTGATCTGACTTGTTCAAAACTTACAATGACGATGTAGCCAACAGTCGGTTAACTTAAAGAGCTTTAATTATACGGTTTGAAAGTCGTGTTAATTTTGTTTTATAGAAATTGAGGACTAAGATCTCTTCAAAGCAAAATCAAAATATTCCATCAGTGTTGCTCACTAAGAATAGGTTTTTCGATAGAAAGTTAATCAACGGTTGGCTCATCAGCTAGTCTTGAACAACTGGTTCCGGATGTTTCGTTTTCTAAATTAAATCACATAACGAATAGCTACCTAGATCAAATAAAGTTATGTTATTTTGTTAAATTTCCAAATGTGAACTTCGAAATTCGCGCCACTTGTGTGCTTTGACTACATTTTGAAGAATACATCTTAATACTAACATGCTGCTGAATTTTCACTTTAAACTTTTCTAGATATTTTCAATTAAAAAAAGGAGATCTTTAACTTAAAAGTCCAACGAAGATTTCTACCATAGTTGCACATACAAAAAAAGAAAAGAGAAAGAAAACATTGCTGTGGCATATTTTCTGTGGTACTGCTACAGGTCGTGTTCTTATATATCAAATGTGTTTTCTCTTACAGACAGACATGTACATGAAGGAGATGATGAAAACCATGTATAAACTGTACAGAAAAACACAGGAATCTCTTGAAGAGAGACAGTCTTACTTTGACTACAAGTAACAGTTTTGCGCGTGAGCAGAATTTGTGATACGGACAAATGAAAACCTTGATGAGAGATGAAAATATTTCTTCAGATAGTTAAAGAAAAAAGAATATGATCAATTCAAAACGAATCTGACCATCGGCGATTTAATTTATTTTGTTATTATCATTACTATTATTTGTATCTTGATATGTTTGTTATTTTTTGTAAAATACTTGCAACAGTTTACACATGTTTTTGTGTCATAGAATGAATTACATACACTGAATTGTACAATCGAACCATCTTACATTCTACGATATGACTGCCTAAAGAAATTGACATTAGAATGGCATTTGCAAGTTATCGGTTTGTTGATTTTATGACTTCTATATAATTCAATAAAAGAAATAAACCTACATTATTACGACTGCATCAAATATAGAAAGTGACACCAAACTTTCTAAAGTATATAATGTGTTAGCATAATAGAGAAAACTCTCTTGAAACGTCAAAAGATTACCAGACATGTTGGGAGGATAAGTAAATGTGACTAAAACAACTGTTTCCTATAGAACCATATTTTTATGGTAAGGTCTTTATTTAGCTCTCATGATCGGTTTTAATGAAGGACTCTTTAAGTTTTATTTTTCTGTCAATGAAAACAGTTTATTGTAAGGAATTGGCATAGGAACTTTGGGTAATCATACACCCTTCAAAGGTAATGCATCTCTAAAGTCAATAACAGATCAAACATTTAATATTATATAGTGCTACTTGTCTTTGCTGTTACTTTAACATTCCATGGTATTCTTTTATCAACCTCACAGATTGGCAAATAACACTGTCTTTCTCTCAATGACATAGTGATATTTGACAGAAAAGGGCTAAAATATAGCTTTGTCAGCTAAATGACTGTGGATTCTCTTTGCCTTGATAGTATTTCATGCATCATTTATCTAGAAGTGTCAACTTTTATCTTACGTTTTTACCGGACAGTGTATAAAAATTCCGTTTCGAAATAAATGATAGTCAGCAAGTATACTCGTGGAATATATATTAATACGTAAAGATTTTGTTAAAAATGACATATTTGTTACCCTCTTTGATTGCAAAATGTATGTAGGAACTGATGACCAGTGCACAGAAACAACTGTTTCAATCTCCTAACGCCATTGAAACAAGGACCGGAAATAATTCATTTATTTTCATGTTTCTTTTGATGATACTTTCTGTGAAAAAAGCAATATACAATATTCACCAAATTTGATGTACTCTATTACGAAAACGTATGGATTCAGCCGTCAACTATTTTTGATGTTACTAGGAAAGGTTTACAATATTAATTCCCTGTCAGTTTATACTTAAATGAGTTTTGACATCAGATCATTTTCAAAATGCCCTATATAGTATTATCTTGTATCTATAGGCTATAGGAATATACATTTTATACATATAGAGATTTAAATAATATTTGTTTAAAACAGGAGACTAATCTTAAATCCTTTGTATTTTTTCCGAAGCCTCATTTTGTAACCGGTCATATGTGCGTATTGTACCTATTGTAGAGACGCCTCTTTCTAGAATATCGGTATGTACATATTTTATCTACCTTATAACAATGTATTCTTTTCAAAAAACATTCGTAAAGAGTGCATAGTTTAATGACTTTCAAAACAATTCACACGCGTTCTACAAATAAGCATAACATTTAAATTGAATGTAGAGTTGTTAGAATGTGACTTTGTAAACAGTTACACCGGTATTGTTAATAGGTCAGTTTTCTGTTAATAGTAGCATTGCTTAAACGTCAGTTTTCTGTTAAATTCAGAGGTCATTTTGCAGGTCAAAACAAAATAACTGGTTTGTTGATCAAGCAGTACCACAAGTTTTATTGTTTGAATTTTTTTTAAGTTATCAATGTGTAACGGATTAAGTTAACTATCATGTATTTTTAATGGACAAAGATTTGTAAAAAGTAATGCTTGCAACGGCCATCTACTAGTAGTTTGGCTAAGCATTTGTTGAACAAGCATGCATATAATGTGGTCATACAAATATTGAAATGTAAGTGACTAATTGCTTACAACCAACTTTTTAAAATAAAGTGACATATTGCAAACAGTCTCTTAAACTTCTAGCGTTTACACCTGAGAATATGACTTCATTAAGTGCTAAGTAATAATCATTTAACCAATACGCATTTAGGGCATTTGCTATATCAACACCTTGTGACGTTTGGATCTAACAAAAATAAGACTAGTGTCGTATATGGTCAATAAAGGTTTGCATAATTATACGTTTTAAAACGTCACCATTAGAAGGCATGATATGTCTAACGACAACATTTCGTTTGAATACACGCGCTGTTTAGTTTTGACTGATATGTCTCTCGAGGCGCTCATTTCTTTGTACTTTTCGGGACCAGGAGACTATTATGTGATACTTTTGCTTGAGTTGGCCCCTGTCTTGTCAGATCAGGACAAAAGAGAGTTGTATATTTATTGCGTGCATATGATCATGCGCATAACCATTGTAAAGAAAGAGTCTGTAGCAGAATGTACAACGCTCTGACTATCCATGACAAAAGTTCACATATACAAATAAAATGATTATATTCGAACTTTATACATGAAAACTGTAGAATGTAAATTTGTAACCATGACTATTCAACTGTATTAATAAACATTGAATTGGCAATAGAACACGCGTATCATCTCATGTCTAAATGTAGCTCTGATACTATTATCGGAAAGAATCGGGATTCAGTAATAGTGTGCGGCAAACTAATAGTACATATGGTTCGCAACTGTAAGGCTTCTCGTAATTTCGCAAAATACGAATATCGATATTTGGGGATGAAAGCGCATAAAAAAATTAAGACGAGTAGTTCAATATTTAGCTTAAAGTTTATTCTTTCATCAAGACATTTCGTTGTAGTTACATATATCAACACATCCTTGTTAGGACATCCCAAAATGTTATCCTAAGTTAATGCGAATTGTCTGACAATATTAAGTGAACAAAAATCAATTAGGTATGTGGTACAATATATATCATTGATACCGTGCTAATTCCGGCGGCCGTATGCCATCTTATTCATGTGTATCATCTTGTTTTTGAGTTCATAAACATTATGTTACCTTTAGACAAATTGCAAAACACCACATTATTTTTTCTATATTTGAACTGACTAGACTGAAGCATGCTTGTCACGCTTTATTGCTTTGAAGTTATCAATTTCTTTCGTACAACTTGCATTCAGTTTTTAATACGAAATAATGCAGTTTGTACAAAAATAGTATAATGACATTGTTCCTGTCTTGGCCACAATGCTGTCAAAATCTAGATATTTATTTCCTTTTAATTTGCATTTGAATTTAGATAAAATAACGGAAAAAGACTACATTTTTTACCATATTAGTTGCCATCTTAAACTAGTCGATGTTACTTTTTCATCAACTTCAAAAGCAACTGAACTCTTGAAATATAGATTTTGTTTTCGTATAATTTTGAATAGTCAAAAAGCTGCATTTAACAATTTTCTGGTCAGCAAAAATGAAAGGTAGAATCAAAGTAACGTAGTATTGAATATCATAATACAGTGGCTTATTGTCCTGAAATGTCACAGGTGTTTAAAGCGATCACACTATAACTATAATGGATTGTTTAATCAGCTATGATTTTGCTTGATTGAATCAGATAGATCAGCACAGCAAAAACATCATCTAGGACCTGGTTCATTCAGCAATAATGCAATGTAAAATATGAAGGTTATGCAGTTTGGGCTAGAAAATGTACAGCCTGGAGACAAAAGACATGTTTAACTTTGACTCGTTATATCAGCGAACAATTTTATGTATTGATATTAACTACACAAAAATGTAAATTCTTAAATTTCATAGGTATTCAGAATTGTGTATGTTTGTTGAATAATTAGAAACTCTGCTTTTGATTGAAATTAAATCTATTTGAATTAAATAAAAAGGACTAACTGAACTCGTCTCTTCTTTTTTATTTGCAACAGGAATATACATCTCGTATTGTGAACGTTACTATCATAAACCTGGTCTTATATGATTGGATCGGGTCTGATGTAGTTAGTCTGGTGAAGTTATATGCTCACTCAAGTATCCTGGAGCTAATTAAGTTTGTGCATGCGACACAAGGTTATAATTAAACTATTCTTTTTTGTATTTATTTGATTAAAATTTTGAAATGTTTCAAACCAATACTAGTCTTAAAATACAAGTTGAAATCAATCTAATAATTTTATTTTGTATGACCTGTAGATTGTCTAAGAACTTTTATAGAACATTATGATACCAAATACAGCCAGCAATACAGCCAGAATTATCAAGGAGCCGTTGTATAAGGGAGGTAACCGGAAGTTTTCTAGCATGCATTGTAAAAAAGAATTTTAATATAGATATTTCAGCTTGGCATTTGCTTAGTAAATGATTTAACTGATCATGACAGGATAAATATTGATCAATTGTTGTACCTAGATATTTAACAGATTTAGAAGAATTGACAGGTGTACAAAAAGTTACCATTGCAAGGTCTGTCCAGACTTGACATTGATTTAAGTTTATGTTTTGAGCTAAAAACAGGATGGATTCAGTTGATCCTTAGTGAAGGGACAACTTGGCCGATGAGTTACAGGTTCAAGGACTTGCTTAAGAGCAGTTGTTATCTTTACCCTGTTTTGCTAGATACTAGAATGGCAGAATCATATGCATAAAGCAATAATTAGAGTGACTGACACATCATTTACATGTATTAAAAAAGGCGGGCTTAGTATGGAACCCTGTAGCACGCCAAAATACATTTCACAATGAGAGAAAGCACATTTTATTTTTATTGAAAACAGAATACATTATTAGATTTTGTTTTGGAAACGGGGCAATAAAGCTATTTTATGTAATTTTCTATGTTTATATTTTGTGAAAGCCAATTCATCGATAATGAGCTTATAACCAATCATTTATTTTCACGCAGTCGCTGCCTCTTAATGCTTCCATTTAAGATTTACATTCTGTTAATATATTTCGAAAAGGCTATTTAAAAGAACAGTTAACGGATGCGAACAGAAACAATAAGTATCTTTAAGTGGACCCACTGGTGAAAATCAGTATAACAAGAAAGTTTATTGTCCCTATTTTTATAGACTCTAACATATTCAATTTGCTAGTTAATTTCTGGAAAAATAATCATGGGTCTGGAAAAATAATCATGGGTCGATGATCTAAAATTTTCACAACATTACTTTTTTATACATCAAAGCGAGGTGCTAAATTCAGAATTAGCTTGAATTTGGGTATCGTAAACTTATATGTTTGTAGTATGATTTTTTTAGAATATAACTGTCTTTTTATATTTTAACAATTCACCTTGTAGTAAAGTTTAAATTAAATGATTCTCTTAAACATTTATCAAGAAATACAATTTTTTTACCCTGTCCCTATTTTGGCGTCAATTTAGCCACAAAATGTGATGTAAAAAAATTAATTCTAAAAAATATTTATTCGTTTTGCCCTGAAATATTCCTATTGTGCCTAACATATTCTTATTGTGCCTATGTGAATACCCTTTTCTTTAACATTGACTCATAAAACAGCGGAATCCCGATAGAAGCAGACACTGACTAAGAACCTGCATCGCTCCCACCCTCCGATCCACAACTTGCATCGCTCCAACCCTCCGATCCACATTGCGAAAGAAGCCGTTGCAGAGCTCAAGTCTACTTACAAAAACGGTTGACAAATGGAACACCAGGATCTAATGCGCCATGAACTAGTCGATAATATTTATATAATATGCATATTTAACGATTTTCAATTGAAGATAGTGTACACATGTAATATATAAATTATAAAAGTTTGCATTGATGAAATACTTGAAATTAATAAAATTGACGTCGCCACAAAACTGTAAGACATAGTTTGATTTCAAGCAGTGTGAATTTCATAGAGATACGGCTTTGGGATAAACATTATTTCGTTTTATGGTAACAGCATAATATTTGGTAGGGTATTGTTTCTTAAAAATAGAAATTAATTCGTGCTTGGCTATAATATCAAAGATTTATTTGATGTTAAAGATAGACAATAAATCGCACATGTGCTTTTGATTCCGTTTTTATTTTTGTAAAACCTTGCTCGGAAAGAATTTATTCATTAGAGTACTCATGCATTACTAATAGTACACATATTTTAACTTATTCAACATTCACTTAAAGCAGCTTTCTTTTACAAGTAGCTGTTAGTAACGTTTCAAGATAAAACTGAAAAGCTAACTAATAAAGCTTGTTTTACCGTTTGAACAGAAATATCTGCAGGGTAAAACGTGATCTAAATATTAGCTAGCATTTAGTATCATAGTTCTGCTGATCTATAGAAGGTCTTTCTTCTAACATAATTCATGCGAAGTGACTAGCCATCATGTTGTCATATCAATTTGGGGGATTGTATGCAATGTATGTTTTTGTCTCAATGTATTCTTTATATGACAGAAATAGTCTTAATTTCGACGACCTTTTTACACTGAAACATCAGTGTATTGTCTCTAAGACTATTGTCGTCGATCAGTGGCACGGGCAGACTGGGATGATATCAACTTTAACTAAGGCTTCATAATAAAAATACATTTAACCAGACTGTAGCCAAAATAACACGAACTACTTATTAATAAATAAATGAATAAATAAAGAATAATTACTCACTATCTTGACACGTCCTCGTCAAGAGTCTTCGCGAAGCTACTTCAGAGAATGTCAGTTTCTTTCTTTACGGACAAAAAGGTTGTATCTTTGTGTTTTATTTGTGTGTGACGCCAGTCACTCACAAATATGCCCGTATTTCAAGACACGCATCCTCTCCTTTTAAAACCGAAGAACCTCTTCCGATCTGGGTTTAGTAAGACTCATCAAATATATTAGAATTATAATAGTTATTTATCTAGCAAGATTAATGAAAATATCTTAGGATAAATATACAAATGTAAACGTTTTTGAAGAAATACAGTTTAACTTGCTGTAACGGGTGCCGACTATGACGGCTAGGCGGTTTATTGCTCTATTCAACAATATAATAAATGTATGACTTCGAGGAATTAAAAGTTTATAACACGATTGAAAACTTCAAGTATATTTGTGAATAGTGTACCATAAAACCCCGACAGTTATTGAAATATATGTAATAGAGTCGCAACAACCTATTTTGGTAGAGAATTATTATATTGAGGCAAAGAAGTTGACCTTTGGAACAAACAAAGCTAGCTTAAAAGTACAGACTTTAGGGATGCTACTATAAGTTTAATAACAAATGTATGTCTGGGTTGTTATATACCATGAAAGACAAAAAACTGGAAAATTTAGCGCAAACTTTGTCGAGATTACTCACATTATAAGTTGACCTTTATATTATAAAGTAGGTCTAGGTTATGGTACCATGATGGTTCTTTCTCATATCACATTATATACAGATTATAGCGCGATAGGAGAGTCCCGGGTTCGATCCCCACCAGGGCAAAGGTGGTAGTGTCCCAAGGCAATACACATGTATGTTCACCTTACCACTCCGAAATCACAAACTAAGGTTCTTACATAATGATTTGTTTTTCAAGTTTCTTTTAGGAAAAAGTAATTAATCTGAATTATATTAATAATGAGTTTGACAGTGACATTTGCTTTGCGAAACAATTTCAAGTTTAGTCTGCAACATTCCACTTTTGTTTTAATTTCTGCTTTAAGTAGGTGAGAGCTGTTCAAACCCACTTTGTTTTGAGACACACACAATTGAGCGCTTCAGCGCTTTGATTCTTTTTGTCAGTGTTATAATAACGAAAGTGAAAGTACGTTTCGTTTCTTCTTTTATATGCACAAATGCAACCTTGAACACTTTGTACCTTGTTAATTAGTACAATAATTTAAAAATGTGTGTTAAATATACATAACGACGACACAATTATGCGACGTTTGACCTTAAGTTCAGGGGTTATGAGGATCTTACATGGCCTGCTGTGGAGGACTGGTTTCGCTCGATTCCTCCTATCACCCCCTTTCCCTCTGGTCGGAACAACAACCCAGTCCTCCACAGTAGGCCATGCAAGATCCTTTTTCTTGCATTCTTTTTTTTCATCGCAGCTTCTACGAGAAAACCGCTTAATTGGCCCTACTATGTTGAGCGGTAAATCAAAACTTCATGTTGATTAAATATATATAATTCCCCGCTTGGAACCCCTTTGCGTAGGAAATTTGGTAGGTTCACACGTGAATTAACCACTATTTATGTATATAGCGCTAAAACATAGTGCTTGATCGCATCCAAAACTGTACTTTAATTACGTTGTGAAACAAAAAAATATTAATTAAATCCTAAACAGAAATTCTCCTGACGCACGTCCTGTTTACTTGATTAATGCGACTATACCACCGACATTGACTGAATTAGCCGGTTTTGTTTATACAGTGACGTCATTTATCAAAAGAAACTGTGACGTCATTTACCGCAATTATTTGTTTTGAAAAGTATGAATGCAGGTATGTTCTTTAAAATATGAATAGATTATGTTGCTATACATTTCTAAAATTTGATGTTCTTGCTTGGAACACCATAAAAAGCATCATTTCTTTTTGCAATCAACTCTCGCTTCAAAACTAAATGGATATTCGTTACCAACAATTTTCGTAATTTGAACCGTTATTACATACCCTGAAAATTCGAACCATTCCTAAAAATGAAATTCCTGTTACATTAACTTGAAAAATATTAAAGTGAGAGCTTATGTTACGTTTACGGAAAATATTACTGTCTTTCACATATAAACAGCCGTGAAACTTATCTCGGAAATAAAGTGTCCCAGGTGCGAGTTGAATACACGAAAGTAGTCCGGGTAAGCCCGAAATGTACTTTCCCTAGGGAACGTATAGGCTGATGTCTTCCCTCCGCGTGCTGGGATCCGCCAGTACTTTCCCCGGGGGTATGCAAGAAAAAAAAAGAGGGCCATGATGGCCCTTTATCGCTCACCCGAGTACAACTGCTTTTAACAAAGTTGCTAGAAATCATCGAAACAACTTTCCAGGATATTTGGGCTGAAAATGTTACCTCTAGAGTGTTAACAAGGTTTTTCCATATTTGGGCTCTGTGACCTAGTTTTTGACCCAAGATGACCCATATTCGAACTTGAGCTAGAAAGCATCGAAACAACCTTTCTGACAAATTTCCAGGATATTTGGGCTGAAATTGTAACCTCTAGATTATTAACAAGGCTTTTCCATATTTTGGCTCTGTGACCTAGTTTTTGACCCAAGATGACCCATATTAAAACTTGAGCTAGAAATCATCTAAACAACCTTTCTGACATTTCAGGATATTTGGGCTGAAAATGTAACCTCTAGAGTGTTAACAAGGTTTTTCCACATTTGGGCTTTGTGACCTAGATTTTGACCCCAGATGACCCATAATCGAACTTAGGCAAGAAATCATCAAAAACAACCTTTCTGACAAATTTCAAGGACATTTGGGCTGAAAATGTTACCTTTAGAGTGTTAACAAGGCTTTTCCATATTTGGGCTCTGTGACCTAGTTTTTGACTCCAGGTGACCCATATTCGAACTTGGGCTAGAAATCATCGAAACAACCTTTCTGACATATTTTCAGGATATTTGGGCTGAAAATGTAACCTCTAGAGTGTTAACAAAGGTTTTTCCACATTTGGGCTCTGTGACCTAGTTTTTGATCCCAGATAACCCATATTCGAACTTGAGCTAGAAATCATCAAAACAACCTATTCGACAAATTTCCAGGATATTTGGGCTTAAAATGTTACCTCTAGAGTGTTTACAAGGTTTTTCCATATTTGGGCTTTGTGACCTAGTTTTTGACCCCAGATGACCCATATTCGAACTTGAGCAAGAAATCATCAAAAACAATCATTCTGACAAATTTCCAGGATATCTGGGCTGAAAATGTAACATCTAGAGTGTTTACAAGGTTTTTCCATATTTGGGCTCTGTGACCTAGTTTTTGACCCAAGATGATCCATATTCGAACTTGGGCTAGAAATCATCAAAACAACCTTTCTGACAAATTTCCAGGATATTTGGGCTGAAATTGAAACCTCTAGATTATTAACAAGGCTTTTCCATATTTGGGCTGTGTGACCTAGTTTTTGACCCAAGATGACCCATATTAAAACTTGAGCTAGAAATCATCTAAACAACCTTTCTGACATTTCAGGATATTTGGGCTGAAAATGTAACCTCTAGAGTGTTAACAAGGTTTTTCCACATTTGGGCTTTGTGACCTAGATTTTGACCCCAGATGACCCATATTCGAACTTAGGCAAGAAATCATCAAAAACAACCTTTCTGACAAATTTCAAGGACATTTGGGCTGCAAATGTAACATCTAGAGTGTTAACAAGGCTTTTCCATATTTGGGCTCTGTGACCTAGTTTTTGACCCCAGATGACCCATATTCGAACTCGGGCTAGAAATCATCGAAACAACCTTTCTGACATATTTCCAGGATATTTGGGCTGAAAATGTTACCTCTAGAGTGTTAACAAGGTTTTTCCATATTCAGGCTGTGTGACCTAGTTTTTGACTCCAGATGACCCATATTAAAACTTGAGCTAGAAATCGTCTTAACAATATTTCTGACAAATTTCCAGGATATTTGGGCTGAAAATGTTACCTCTAGAGTGTTAACAAGGCTTTTCCATATTTGGGCTCTGTGACCTAGTTTTTGACCCCAGGTGATCCATATTCGAACTTGGACTAGAAATCATCGAAACAACCTTTCTGACATATTTTCAGGATATTTGGGCTGAAAATGTAACCTCTAGAGTGTTAACAAAGGTTTTTCCACATTTGGGCTCTGTGACCTAGTTTTTGATCCCAGATAACCCAAATTCGAACTTGAGCTAGAAATCATCAAAACAACCTATTCGACAAATTTCCAGGATATTTGGGCTGAAAATGTTACCTCTAGAGTGTTTACAAGGTTTTTCCATATTTGGGCTTTGTGACCTAGTTTTTGACCCCAGATGACCCATATTCGAACTTGAGCAAGAAATCATCAAAAACAATCATTCTGACAAATTTCCAGGATATCTGGGCTGAAAATGTAACATCTAGAGTGTTAACAAGGTTTTTCCATATTTGGGCTCTGTGACCTAGTTTTTGACCCCAGATGACCCATATTCGAACTTGGGCTAGAAATCATCGAAACAACCTTTCTGACATATTTCCAGGATATTTGGGCTGAAAATTTACCTCTAGAGTGTTGAAAAGGTTTTTCCATATTCAGGCTGTGTGACGTAGTTTTTGACCCCAGATGACCCATATTCGAACTTGAGCTAGAAATCATCGAAACAACCTTTCTGACAAATTTCCAGGATATTTGGGCTGAAAATGTTACCTCTAGAGTGTTAACAAGGTTTTTCCATATTTGGGCTGTGTGACCTAGTTTTTGACCCCAGGTAATCCATATTAAAACTTGAGCTAGAAATCAAGCAAACAACCTTTCTGACAAATTTCCAGGATATTTGGACTGAACCAGTAGCCTCTAGAGCCTTAACAAGATTTTTCTATTTTTGGGTCATGTGACCTAGTTTTTCATCCGAGATGACCCATATTCGAACTCGTCCGAGTAATTACTGGGACAAACATCCTGACCAAGTTTCGTGACAATTGAGGCAAAAATGTGACCACTAGAGTGTTAACGAACTAAGTGTGGACGGACGACGGACGACGGACATTCATCGATCCTAATAGCTCACCCTGAGCCAGCTCAGGTGAGCTAAAAAGCTCTTGAAAAATTGAAAGATAATCAGTTACTGCATGGTATGGGAATTTTTCATGCCTGATATTGCACATATATATTGAAGCATTGCAAGCACAGACTGTAAGTGTTTAGAGTATTTTAGAAGGAATCAGACAGATGGAGGGGTGAAACTTGGTTTCAGGATAGTGACTAGTGACGACTGGGGAAGTTCTTAGGATGAATACAATATTTACAGACGTTGATGTCATTCAAGGTTAGCAGGCGTTCTTCTGTTATGGTTAACGTGCTATTTGTTTTTCAATCCGATTTGCTTTGGTCAATTGCATGTAGTGTTGTAAGACGTGAAATATTGGAAATACAAGAAATAAGACAACAAGTTTATATTGAATTATATAGCAAACGTATTTGTAGATGTCGAACCTTTTCAGCTGACACGCGGTGATGCTTACGAAGATATTTCCATTGAGTTTCTTCTGTGACTGACTGCAATGATAAATAGTTAACAGGAGGCTAATTATCACAAGAGTTGAACTTCAGTTACCCGCCTTCTACCGCACTTAATTGTCATAATATGTGTGAAGATTTCTATCAGTACAATGTATCAAAGGTCGATTTTTTGTGATCCCCTTATAACATTACATTCTTTCATATTTTAAATTTACTTGATGTTTTTTTTCTGAATTGTGTAATAAAATGAAATGAAATCGCCGCATGAATCTAGCGTTTCTGTTTTATTACATTACCTATTCATTATTTATATCCCAGGAATGACTGTACAGATAAGCCATCATAATGTTTCTATTTATAACAGTGCTCGGTAAGTAGTGCACACCGTATCACATACTTGTATGCTGAACTAATTTGATCTAACCTGAAGGTCTGTTGGGTATTGTACGTCTGTTACCAATCCTGTGAACGTTCGATAAAAGATCACAATGAAGAATATTTAATAATACATTCATGAATCGCTCTGTGTCTTGCTATGCTATTCATGAAAGGATAGGATTTGGGAGGTAAATATGCTCGGAAAGAAGGTGTCCCATAAGTCAAAAACTGCTGCCGCTTTAAATAGGGGTAACACTATAATAAACACACACTTTACACTTAACATTGTCGCCACTGATTTTAGTTCTTGACAGTTTGCACTACCTCAGTATTAAAATTAAGCATTTGATCGTAATTCCTTTAAATCCTGGGACAATTTTAGAACTGTATGTATTAATTATAAAGTTCCGTTAACACACAAAATGATAAATTTGTTTGCACAAAATAAACTTGTCCAAACTTATTTTGAAAACATCCGTTCATTAGTGTTATTATTGATATGCTTAACAGTCCTTTATGAAAGTAATGCCTTGATAAGTAATAAGACTTTTTAAAGTAATTCACTAAATATTCCCTTTTATAGACATACACATGACATTTATACACGTATGTAGTTCTTCGTTCTCTTAGCACTTTTATCATAAATCTACATGAGTAAATGCAATTTTTCTACGTAATCATTCAGATTTTCATTTTACAACGTGTGAATTTGAATGAGCGTCTATCATTCGAAACAGAATGTGTGTTCAAAAAAACAAAGAGCTGTGAAAGTTTATGATATATAGAATATAATATTCTGTGTACATAACTCTGTTTCCAGTAACACTGTCAGATTAATAGCGAGTGCAAGTTTACATAAATATGAACAGAGTAAAGCACCCAGTACGTACATATAACTTACATGTCTGTGTAACCACACTTTGCTTTAGAGTGAACTGCCCATTGCTACCTTCGGTCAAAGACAGACAGATACTTTCTCAAATTACGTTGTCTTATTATAGAGAGATATTATATACATTTTTTAATTTTAACTCCTTCTGCTCTTTCGATAATAACTTTTAAATACGAGTATGGACAAGTTCTATATTTAGGTAACAAATTCAACTTTGACACTTAATAACATCTTTCTAAAAATCCCCACATATAGATATATAGAAATCAAAGTTCTTTCAAAGGAAAGAACTCAAATGAAACAAAACGTATTATTAAAGGTCAGTAAATTTCGGATATTGACAAAGGCATACTTTATATAGCAAGAAAGTTATATTAATTGGTATCCCCCGCAGAGCAGATAAAAGTTGGTATATACAAGAATAATCTAAACCCCTTAAGGCCTCATGCTGTCAAGCAAAGATGTTTTTATTTGTAATTAATTAAATGAAAGTCAGGCCACTTCTTTCAAAGAAGAATGTTATGCTAGTTTCTATATGTATTGTACAGAACACCAAAGCAAAATTCATTTTGCAAGGGATAAATGTACTGTATTCTGTATTCATAGAGAATCATTAAGTGATTATTTTTTCAAGGTTTTATTGCAATACTTGAACCCATGACTGTAGACATGTCCTATGTCATTATTTAAAACGAGGGGAAGCTTTTCAGTTTTGAACAAGAGCCATATTAGACATGGCTATTCCCCCGCCAAGTGCTATTTCTATGACCAAAAAATTTGAATTGAGAGGAATGGATATGGTGTAGTTTTTAATTTAATAATATATAAGTATTTGGCGAGATATAATTAGACAATGTAGAGTTATGTTTCTACTGCATATAATTCAGTGTGCTCTATCTATGTATTAAGTTTCAAGTAATTCCCTTCAGTACTTTTGGAGTTATGCTCCGGACAGAGGGGAGTAATTAAAAAACAGGCAAGATAGAATTATGGTTGTTGTGTACTGCACTTTCCCTAACTGTTCTCTATCACTCTAGTTAGTTTCAAATAATTCCTTTCAGTACTCTTGGAGTTATGCACCGGACAAGAAAAATCAAGAAAATGTATCAAAGGGAAGTACAGTAAAACCTCGATAACTCGAGGTCGCACGGGGACGAGTAAAATGCTCGAGTTATCCGGGTTCTCGAGTTATCCGAACCATTGAAATTTTATAAGTTTTTCTGGATAGGCAAAAGATAGCTTTGAAACAGCTTTGAAACTAAGAAAAGGCACATTTCTTTCAGTCATGACCCTTTTTAACTTCCATGATGGCATTGTATTTAAACTCAATGGTCTTCGTCTCCAACTTGCATTTCGTTCCTGTTTTGGTTTTCTGCTTGTCCGATCTAGCTACTGTATCCCCCGGGATCGGGTTCTTCGCTTGATGTTTATTTCTATAATCTATTCGTGTTTATTTCTATAATTCTAGAAAGAATATGCAGTTTGGGATTTTCTCTCAAGCTTTATCATCAAAAGTCTACCCAGACTCAAAATTTCCATCTTCTCATCCTTAAGTTCTCGTAATTAAAAACTCGCAAACATAATTTTCTTCTTATTCAATAAAAGTAACAAGTGGCTGTAATTACACATGATTTAAGACGATTTAAATGTGCGAATAACATTTTATATATTTTTCCCATGACGTGTCAAAATAATGATGCACCATCGGAGGTGAGAAAAATCTGATAATCAGTGACCTCGAGTTGCCGCAGGTAATTTAGTAAGAAATCTAACTGGCGGGACCACAGGTGTTCCTCGAGTTATCCGGGGTTCTCGAGTTATCGATGCTCGAGTTATCGATAGTATTTTCTGGTTAAACATATAGGCAAAATTGCCGGGACCGACATGAGTCCTCGAGTTATCCGGGGTTCTCGAGTTATCGATGCTCGAGTTAACGAAGTTTTACTGTAATTCAAAAATTAGGCAAGATTGAGTTATGGTTCTTAAGTACTGCACTTTCCCTTATTGTACTCTATCACTGTATTTAGTTTCAAGTCACTTCTTTCAGTACTTTTGGCGTTATGCACCGGACAAGAACAACCAAGAAAATGAAACAAAGGGGAGTAATTCAAAAATTAGGCAAGATAGAGTTATGGTTTTCTTAAGCACTGCACTTTCCCTTATTGTATTCTATCATTGTATTAAGTTTCAAGTAATTCCTTTCAGTACTTTTGAAGTTATGCTCCGGACAAGAAAAATCAAGAAAATGTAACAAAAGGGAATAATTCAACAAATAGGCAAGGTAAAGTTATGGTTCTTAGGCACTGCACTACCTCTCAATGTTCTCTGTCTGTGTGTAAAGTTTCAAGTCATTCCCTTCAGTACTTTGGAGTTATGCTACGGACAAAAGTGTGACGGACCGACGGACGGACGGATCCCGTTACTATATCCCCTCCGCCAAGGCGGGGGATAAAAAGAGACTGAGGTATTTGGAGTAAGGAGGTAGTGGTAGCACATTCACTTTAAATTCTCCGTTTTCAACAATGTTACGTAGATATGGACTGCATTTCAGAGTGTTGGCCACGGTCTATGTGCCGGAGCAGCCTATAAGTTATTATTTAATTCCAAACCGGTAAGAATATGGAGGCGCGGTAAATGCACAGATTCGGCCTATTGTCAAGAAAAATCGGCACTCTTATTAAATCACATTTAGTAATACATCTTTTAGGGTTAATTTAAATGAAAAGCTGTATGCTGTATTTGCTTAAAAACTGTCAGAAATTTTACCGATTTATATATACCACCAATAAAACAACCAACAAGATGAATAACTCTGTGATAGCTAATCGCAAAACTTTGGTGTTGTATGGGAACAAGTAGGAACAAGCTCTGCAAATTATATTTTTTTTTATTCATCTGAATAAAAGACAAAACAACTTTTACTCTTCTAATATTAAAGGATTTTACAGTTACTTTAGCTTTTGTTACAATTTAAATGTATACAATCTGTGTTAAACTGACGGAATGTAACACACTCCCATTTTAGCTGTGATTTTGTTTTTGTAGTTACTATTAAGTTAATCTGAAGATAAATCACTTTTATTGATTAATCAAAAACATTATTTTGCAATCATAGTAAGTGATGTGATTGATATTCAAATGAACACGAGATTGTTTTACCTAACTGACAAAACTCTCCACATTTCTCATCCTTAGGCATGTGACCAGAAACGAGCTCTGTTTCATCACTCAGCTCATAAACTGTTATACAAATGAAGCGCTTTCAATTTTTTATGCATCTATTTTAAATGTGATTTTTGTAATTATTTTCATTGGCAAGCCTACAGAAGTACAAACATTTTTTCATTTGCACACGAATGAAAACCCTTGTAGGCGTTTGAAGTTTCAGTTAGTCTTCGATCTTTCGATGTTGCTGTACTGAAGCGCTCTTTTTATTTTGGATTGGATTTTGCCCTGTAAGCAAAGTTTGGGCTAGATATAATACCGAATGATTAATTGTATAGAGGTGCTGGAAGTATCTATAAATTCCATACATTGCACTTTCTAACATTTTCGCTTGTACACTGACCCTCTTTGGCAGGTATTTTAACATAGAATCTTTCATGTACGTTGGTGTTGTTGCAGGATGATTGTTACTTTGAGGTGTTTCTGGTTTGTACTTAAATTTTCTAATTCTCTGTTTCTGTTTGAGTTATTGCGTTGCCAGATAATGACTGTACAGGCAGTACATACAATTACTCTTACATTGTATGATGCATGTATGTTACCGTTTCTGATAGTTGATTAAAGTTCTTGTCATTTTATGTTTTACATTGTATATTTCCTACTTTTCGAAGATCTGTTGCTTCCTTGTAATTTATTCTTTCATTTTGTCCTTTTGTGACTGGTATAGTCTTGCCCGTTTTTATACTAATTTATTTTAGCTCGATTGTGAAGAAAGCTTGTAGCTTATCGAGTTACTATCGAGTCCGCTTCCTTGAAAAGCCAGTAATGGTGTCATATGAGGAGGTACGGTCGTGACCTTGGTGGGGCTCGAACCCGCAACCTCCGGGATGAGGGGCAGACACCTAAACCTCTACACCATCGCTTTGATTGGGACCTGTGTTGCATCGTCCATTACATGGGTTAGAATTTAGGGTTAAAAGTTATTTCAAGATAAAATATCGTCAATGTCAAACTGATATCAAGAGTGTAAATAGGGTTTGTTTAGTTGATGCTAATCTATTTTAGCTCGATTGTGAAGAAAGCGTGTAGCTTATTGAGTCACTATCGAGTCCGCTTCCTGGAAAAACCAGTACTGGTGTCGTATGAGAAGCCTGGTGATGATGACGACCATCCCAACACTCTATATATAAATTCGTCGTAGCCAATATCTAAAATTAAGAAAGCTGAAAGCGAAATGCTTGTGTAAATGTTTCTTACGTTGCAAAGTCAGAAAGTGCAAACTTGTAGACACTTCAGTCATCCATTCTTACAGTACAGCACAGGCGAAACCCCACGCATATGCGTCCATGCGGCATGTAAATAAGAGTCTGAAAGCATGGAGATGCGGCGGGAAATCAAACGCGTGACGCGATATTGCAAATTGTATGCGGCATTCAATTGCCGCATCTGAAAGACAAAATAGCAATCAAGCGCATTCAAGCGCGACAACGAGTTCCACCGCGTGATGCCGCGTGTCATTTTCTATACAGGTAAAAGCGATGAAATAAAAAAATATGTACTATATTGTATTGTACACATGTATAAAACTGTGTTAAAATATTATCATTTGAACATCGTACTTAGCATCGTAGCAATTGTGTTGGTATTCTCGTAACTAGTTTATCAAAAGGTTATACATGTGAAATGTAGAAGACTATATCCGAAGTTTCCTTATAAACGGAGTACGATATAACCGTATCTTTTTACATTTAACAAGAAAAGGAAAAATCGGGCCCAAAAGAACTGTTCGTTATAGCCGAAGTTACGTTATATCCGGAGTCGCTATTTACGGATTTTACTGTAATAAGGTATACTGTCCGTCTGTTAGAACGACCAAAATACAGCTCAAACGGATGTATTTTCTTTCTTGAATTGTAATTCAGTTCAAATCAAATTTAACTGTTTTGAAATCAAACCTTAGCACGAGGTGTTTATGTTACATGTGTGTATCACAATGTTTGATGTTACGTCAGTAAATTTTAATTTTCAACAGTGCGATCTTTTTAAAAAAACAAAGAAAACATCAAACACCTATACGTACAAAAGCCGGTTGTGATCCCGGTTCATAGCTCTTAGGTAGTTGGTAAAATGTTGGTGTCTAACTGCGAGTGTAGGAATCGATATGCATGCACGTACAGAAACCGGTTGTGCCCCCGGTTCGAGCTCTCACAATGTAGGTGGTTGATAAGTGGACGTACAGTATTTAGGCTGTTACTTGTATTTTTGTGAACTTTAGTTCTTACATTTATCCACTGATTATGTGGATGCAGTCGGCGCTGAGAGATTGTTGTTTTAATAAAGTAACAATTTTCATGCTAGCAGCAATTGTTCTGCATGAATTTTCAATCAGTGCAGATCATGACCAGTTCTGCACCGTACGAGATTCACCAAATTGAAAGCTGGAAATGCCTACTTTAGAAACTTAATGTAGTACTGTACATTTAAAGAGTTGATGCCGATTTGTTGTACATTCAGACGGCAAATAATTGTCAGTTCTTATATTTATAACAAACATATTGTTTTTGTCGCAACGTATGACGAAAAAAAGGAACATACGTATACAGTGTAATAGTTAATTCAAATGCAGTAAATAGACAGTTTGCGGTTATCATCTGTTTCAGTATTTATTTAAGATTATTGTGTCTTTGTAGCTCAATTCAGAGTCCAAGAACAAATAACTTATTTAGTTTACCTCGATCAGTTTCTACAATAAACTTATTAATAAAAGAGTTTTAAATACTTGACACTAAAATAATCCTGTCTTAACTACTTCGACAGTAAATTGCCAAGGTTTTGCCGATTATCTACTTTTGGTTCATTAAAAGAAAAACATGCGACAGTACTGTAGACAATGGCAATCACACCCTTTGTTAATATTAGCAATAAGTGTCTACTCAATTAAGAGTGACACAATTATCCCCAACTTCAAGGCAAGCGTCGGAATCAATTTTGTTTAAATACATACATCAAAACGACGACAAATATTGATAAGCAAAAATTATAATCTTGGACAAACAACGATATCGTAATAAAAAGATTCATGAAAAGTTACAACTTTTAATTGTATACAAAATTATTTTTAAACATACTCAAAAGATAGCAAAAATTCTAAAAATAATCTATAAAACCTTTTAGAATTACATGTACATTGTACATGTGCAAAAGGCAAATTTTTAAAGGAAAAATTAATCCTTTACGCCGCGTCACGCGGCATGGTACTTGTCGCATATCGCAAATGACACGCGGCATATAGATGCCGCATATACAATCATATGCCGCGTGATGCGACATGGTTTTATTGCTCCCGCGTTGTAAAACCTCCCGCGCTATAGCGCGGCAAAAACGGAATCCGCCTGTGCTGTACTGTACTTTATCACTGAAATCGGTTTCTGGTTAAACCTTAGGTTTCCTAGTTCGCAAACGTCCTGTTTGTTCATTCCAGTTGTTAAGTAGTTAAAGTTTTCTGTGACCTATATCTTTTTTCAATGAAAAATATATATCAAAATATAACAATCAAAATGTATGTGTACGTTGTACGATATTATTTATAATGTACAATATTGCAACATCAAAACAAAAATAATCAAATCAAATTTGGCACAGACTTGCCTATAATTGAATAATCGCGTAATAGCAAACCCTTATCATCTTTTAAAAGTGTTGTATTACGATAATGGCCATAATCTACATATGCTTGGATAGCAGGAAATAACCATAGCACACGTACATTTATTCACAGTCAATTACAATGAGGTAGTACATAAAGTCACTGCTATCCTTTCATTTTTTACTTAACGTGGAAATGATTAATTTCAATTTTACCTAAATCTAAAAGTAAATATGCAATAACCTCTGATCATTTTTGCTTGTAATTCTTTCTGAGGCTTCAAAGATTGAAGTTAATACTAGCGGTTATTCTGTGAGAGAGAAACGGTACCATTATTTTGAGTTTTAGTTGTCTTTGACGTTTAAAATAAATTATCTCCGTAGACACTAGATTTTTATGATCAGTTTGAATGATAGAACATGACTGAAATCAGATATATAATTTATATTATACGTAGATAGTACCAAAAATAGTTAAACTACTTTTATGTAAATACTCAACCAGGTCAACGCAAAGAAACAATTAATTTAGTTTTCCAAAGAAAATAAACTCTCGTTACCCTCAGCTTCCTTTATCACGTTGATATACATTACATTATGTTAGATATACACAGCTAAGAAGTCATTGCCAAGACCGAACTAAACGTGAACAATTTGTTATGCTCTTTTTCTATATGCTTAGTATTTATACTCAAACTACATACTACAAAGTAATTGACAAAAACACGAGCGAAAGTCTAAGTAATTTATGTTTGGCAAAAACTGGCTTGATACACCGTGACTTTAATAATATGAAACTGAATCTACAAGACGCGTGACCCCGACCTACGGTTCTTTTACGGCGCATGTCTGTATGAATCACAACGAGAAAATGCAAGATACTATTCCGGTTTTTGTATAAACAATGTTTATAAACTAACAACTATTTATACTCAAACTACCCCAGCGAAAGTCTTAAGTAATTTATTTTTGGCAAAAACTGGCTTGATACACCCCGTCTTTAATAACATGTGCTATTAAACATGATTTCATAGTAATAATCACGATGCTAAAATAATAACGAGTGACATACATTTAGAAATACAAATATCAAGTCTGATGAAACCGAGTCAGTCTGCTCTCGTCTTTCTTTGGGACAAGGCTGTTATTAGACAGCCGAATGCCCAAAGAACCTCCGATATTGCCTCTAGCAATAGATGTACATTTTGTGTGTAGTTGGAGGCACCAAGAATGTGGTGAAATTTCAATGGAGAAATTTCTATAGTTTCTGAACCTTTTTTCACAGTTCTCTTTAGCCAAAATAATTGTTTTAGAGAAAAAGGTAAAATTTACCTTTCCTGGGAGGGGTGTCACTTGATTTCACATAGGCTTATATAGGAACCACAAGGCCCACATGCAGAGCTTAGATATTCAGAAAGTTACTAAGCATTAGATAGTGGACCCCTTGTATTATTACCAATGGTAGTCAGGTGAGCGATATAGGGCCATCTTGGCCCTCTTGTTGTTTTTTTAGTTTCGTCACAGACATTTTTGGCCTGGGGGCTGAAAGTTCCCTAGGCCTAAGTTAGCATACCGCATTTCAAACACTGCTGACAATTTAACTGTGCTATGTGCGAATAACAACTGTAAACATGCGCTTTGGGAAAGTAGTGCAAGACAGACCAGATCAATCTTTTGTTTGAATGTAGCATACGATAAGAACACATTACAAATAAAAACAGTACATACAACGATTGCAGAAAGGTATATAGCTTACGGGCTGCATTACACAATTTTTCCTGTTTTAGAAATTATTGTGCTGTTAGCTGATTACGGAAGATAATCATATGCATATCACGGAAAAGTACGGATATTTACGGAAATTTACGGAAACGTACGGAATTCGATATAAGAGTTTGTAGTTTGATTTTCAAATTTCTGATGTTATTTCATTGACAACTTTCTTATTTACGAACGATAACATATATATTTACCTAAAATAAATTTCTTTAAAAAAAAGATATAATTTACGTACATTCCCGAGAAGGAACTCACGTGATCAAAATCACCCGCCATTTATCGAGGACGCTGCATGTCAAGGCCCAGTGAACGGTTTCATCGATTACAACTACAAGGTAACCAAGAATCATTTTTGGTTTTCCCTGTTATACACATTGTACAGTACTGTATTTATATTTCATTGTTGGTATTGCTTTGTTTATTTCTGTTTCAAGGTCTTGTCCTTGGTACACAATAATTTTCGATCCACATCATCAGATATCGCTTGAAGTTGAACAAAGCGCAGATTGAATTATTTTTATTGTTCTCTCAAACAATTGATATTGTTGACCATGTGATTATATTTCATTTAACGTACGTTTTATAATAAAACAAACTTCCAGGCCATCCATATGTGTGAATCATTCATTCTGTGTCATATACTAAATTTCGCCCTATGCGCATTTCGACCCGCGCAGCGTAAATCACGAAGGTCAAAAGTTGTTTTTAGGGGAGTTAATCTATAGCCCCCAGGCCTTTGATTTAACTTGTCTTTCTTATGTGTCTTTAAAACTTTTATACTGTGGGTCGCAATTCTGTATTTTCAGGTTAACAACCTTATAAATCAAGCACGAAATAACACACAGTCTAGAATAAAATATTGTATATTTAAGTATCAAATAGTTATGTTGTACTTTATTATTAGCTAAGATGAAAGTGCATATTGAATATAATAAGGTAATGGAAATGTGTAAGCTCCGACTAGCTCTAGCGCTTTGTTGATAAGCGTGCCGCTTCTAGTGAAATTGAATCTGCATGACGCGTGACTCCGACCTACGGCTCATTTACGGCGCATGTTTCGAATTTGGATTGCAAAAATCATAACTGATATAAGTTATTTATGTCCTGGAAAATAAAGTGGTTGACAGTTTGCAACAATGATTTTGTATTTGAACGGAGTAAAGAAATACCCGTTGTACTTTTTGAAGTAATTGTTCACTGTCCCGGGGTCATAGCACTGGTAATGCTATTTGCTTCTGACCTAAGAAAAGGAAGAGAGTTTCTGTCTCGAAACATGTAACGTAAACATGTTATAATGACCTTAATATCAGATTCAAAATAAACCAAAATGTAGTATAAATATCTACTTACAGTGTCTTGTTATGGATAAATCAGAATGTTATTTAAAACTAGTCCCTAAACAATTTGCTTCCTCTATCGTGTCGATGAAAATTACATTATATTTCATAGCTACAGCTTATGCGCCTTTGATATTTCTTTAAAATGATCTAGTATACTAAATTTTGACCGCTAAAAATGAGCGTAGATGTTTTATATTCTCTGTTTTCATACGCTCTACATTTATCTTATAGATGTAACAGTTCTATCTTATGTGACTGTGGCATTCTACATCAATATGTATCATATTTTTGTTAATATGTACATTTCATTTTTCTGTGATATGCTTATGTTTTTAATTTGACGAATAGTCATGAGAAGGTATTGGTTTGGAATTTGCGTTCAACTGGTTTTCCAAGATAATAACTGAAAAGGGATATTATGTCTCGGAAAATACACTGGCTTACATTTTTTACCATACTTTTGTATTTGTAGAGAGCTGCGAAATACTGGTTGGCGATTTTTTTCCAAATTAATGTTTATTCCGTAATGTAACAAAAATTCAGTGATCTCGAGGTCATGACACCGGTAATGAAATTTCGCTCTGATCCATTAGAAAAGACTATTACGAAATAGCGTATTGACCTCAACATATATAACATAAAGATGTTTACATTAAGCTTATATGAGATTACAAATCCTCCAAAATGTATTATAATATTTAATTATAATCTTGTTATAGAAACACTTTAAGTTAGTCAAAATATGTCCCCTGTGCTAGTTTCTATAATCTCGTAAGAGACACACCTAGCCGAGATTCTATCGCCTTTCAAACAAATATTTAAATTAAATCATCCCTGATGCATAGACAAACAGATTTTCTTATGCATGTCTGAGTGAAATTAATTATAATTTCACAAAAAAACCACACCATTACAATTTTCTATGTACCTCATTGTGCTTTCAATAACTGTCTTTCTATTAAAATTATAGACTAGTGTGAAATAATGATAATAAGGTAATTATGTTTGTTCCTTTGTGACAAGAGTAACGATGTTCCGCCACTGACAGCGTATAGTATAGGGTTAACTTTTTTGTAATTGTGATATTTACGACTGTAAATACGGCTTTAAATGGTTTGAAACCTTTTTCGACAGCGTTAACCGGAGTCGTATAAACTGTTTGCGACCACTAAAAATCGAATATACTGTCGCAAATGTCAAAATCACTAAACGGTCAACCCTATTCTAACGCACAATTCACTAAAATGTGAACATTACTGATTGTCCGATTTTTTGCGACTATGCATACGTTATTTGATAGTTGCAAATTTAAACAACGTAACCAATCAGAAATGACGTTACATCGGTACTGGGTTAGAATTGTGCTTTATAGCTGATGCGACTGTACCGAGAGCACAAAGCTATGAATACACCCGCCGAGACGACGGAAATATTGACTGAGGAGTAGGTTAAGGTCAACATTTCAATTTCAGGGAGAATAGAACATTTTATCATATAGTTATGATTTGTTCTCTAATCTCGTTGGTCAAGGTACAATTCATCGCATACAGCATAAACAATAAACAGTCAATCACGACTAACGATATGGTATTATCTTTAGAAAATCAAGCTGTTTTCGGTCGGCAGTATATGTTTTTCTGTCTTTTTTTTTGGTCATTTTACTTGATTTGTAATACGATAATTTCAAATTTCTTCATTTATCCACGGACCTATATTATGAGAATGAGAATAGACAATAACATAGTTTTGTGTTATCAGTTTTTTCTTGAATGGGTAAATTCATAACATCAACATGATATGTTGTTACTCCAAATTAATGTTAATAATAAGTGTAGAGTATTATAATTTCTCGGACAGTGAATAACTGTCAATAATTCGAGTAGCATATTTATAAGAACAACAAGGATTAAGTTTGTTTTCCTGATACACAAGTCGCGATAGATATTTAATTACCATTGGAGACAAATTTGATAAATGGCTGGTTAGCTAAGTTGGGAAAGCATTAGCACAACTTTGCAAAGGGAGTTATATGTGTTCGAATCCCATTCAAGGTCCTGTTTTTTCCCTCATCTTGTGACATGTGGCGCCTTTTAAGTTTATGAAATTAATTTTCAATCGCTTTTATATACATGTACTAAATTTTGCGCCGACTATCTTTTTTAAAGGTAGTTCTTGTTTCATTTCAGTTATACTGGGGATATAACTAAAGTGAATGATCTGCTGTTTGGTTTTTGGATCGCATGAGCATATTGACGAGGAGGAAAGCTTCTATTATCCGTACATATGTGAATAAGCCTGCTGTGTCCTATGCGGTGTCCGAATAGATTGACTTCGAGGATTGATAGAGCATTCGTCAAAATTACCACTTGATGACAATCCTCTATCGGCTCTTTAAAAGTTTTCGATGCCTGGTTAACTGCTTCTACTCCCGTCTTGTATTTTGCACAATGTTTGCCTGTTGGTATTTTAAGTGCATCAACCAGTTGTATGTTAAATGAAAATAACAGCACCAATATGTTGTATATCATCTGTAGCTGAGCCGTCTTTACACAAATGGGTTCATTTCTTTGGTTCATGCTCTCTATTGCAAAGACTTACGCTTAACATGTCATACCTGTATAGCACTTGGAGTTCCGACTAGTCCACAGGAGCTCTTGGTGGTACTAGAAAGGTTACTTTTGCTTTTGAGACAATTTCTCGGAGTCATTTACTTAAATTTCTTCTGTACGCTGTTACTTTAATTTTTTTAAGTAAGTTATTTACTGTTTTTTATAGTTTACATTTTCAGTAATGTAATCGAACACAGACTGTGCCTTGGAAGCAATGCAAAGATTGTTTTATTATGTTGTAAGTAGAGTTTTACAGAACCATATGTCATTGTCAGGTGGCACATATACCTATGAACATAATTGAATACACAGATTTGCACCTTTATAATTAGGTCATTTTACAGTTAATAAATCATTAGTAACTTCTATTTCAATTTCAAGGTGATAATTGTGGAGCGAGTACTTACATAAATGTACGTCACTTTCATCCGTGTACTAGAGAGCCTGTTACTTGCTTTTAACACTATTGAGATAAAAAGCAGTGTTTAAAAGCCTCAGGATCGCTATGTATATGAGCAATATTCATTATGGCCTTTGCCATTTGCTTAAACGACATTCTCTACAAAACGCTCCCTTCGAGGGTTGTTCAATTAACTCTTCAAATGCAAAATGTTAAGATATTTTATATACTGTGTATCGATCCCGTAGATTGAAGTGATAACTCAATAAACATAAAAGATGCATATAAATCAACTCATCAGCTATTTTAAATGTCATAATATGTTGACACTGTCGATGTTCTTAGATTCTATAAGGACAGAGTCGGAATAAAATTCCCCATAGAGCTCATTGGATTATGCAAACAAGAAATCGATTCAGCTTTGTCCTAATTGTTTTTTATAATCTTTAAAAAAAGAAATATAAAATTGGAAGTCAGTAATAAAGTGTGATTGTGTCAATATACATGTATGATGCATAACGTATCTGAATCGATTTGTAATGTCAACAACAAAGCGAAAATGCAATGCTGCTAGTAAATAAACTAAACTGTATGTACCCAGAATCACAAACATATTTGGTTTGAGAAATAACAACATTTCCAAAAACAAACTTTCAACTTTTTTCCTCGGTTCTATTAAAGCAGGAGTTTTGAAAACTTCAACCGTCTCTGCTCTCAGAATAATCAGATTTATGTGTTCTTGGGTTCAATGTCCATTTGAAACATCTAATGTAATATGTAATATGTTTTAAGTAAATTACGAAACTTAAATTCGCCCCCAATATTAAAAATTGGTTATTAGAACATTGAAAACAAATGACATTTTAAATTTTTCTTTTTTTTTTTTTTCTCCATAAACAATGTGATTTATACTGCTGCTAATTGCGCAGTTTCATGATTTCTCATTTATCCGTGTTAATGTCATAGTTTTTATTTGCAATATGAATATCTCTGCGCTTAACATTTATGTTGTATTGTTAAATAAACTATAAAAAGGAAATCATAACATATGATGAATTATGCGAGAGGAAAATTATTAAATATTTAAATAAATTATTACTATTAGTAAGTACAAATCAAACAAAAGTGTCTAAGTAGTAGAGTAAAGATATATTAATTTAATGATAATGGATTATTTCAACGTCATTAATATACTTTCAAAATGATAAAACTCTCCTTAGGTTATTATGTAATCTTTCATCAAATATAATGAAAATTAGATTCTGGAATATATCCACAGACTGCTCGAGGTGATTAGAACTTTAGATAAACAGAGTAGTTACCTACACATGTATCAGTGTTCCTGCATATGATTAACGCTATAATTATATGAAGTGCAAGCGAAACGGCTTTGATGCACTAAGAATCTGCTATAGACCACTTTAATGACAAATAATATTGTACGTTTTGGTTTGTTTTAAAATGTGTCTGTATGACACTACGATATAGAATATTGTAGTTTTATCTTGAATTTTAATCTACTATGATCAACGCTTTTCTCTTCTGTTATATGTATACATTATGTATTGCTATATTTTCAATGTCAATTGTTTCTCATTCTCATTAACGTGACATAAACTTTCTTAGAAATAGATTTACCGCCATAAGGCCTAACAAGTATTTTTTTCTTCTTAGCTTACCTGGCACAAAGTGACAGAATGAGCTATTAGGACCGCTTTCCGTCCGGGGTCCGTCGTACGTCCGTCCGTCTGTCCACCATTTCCTTCAAATGACATCTCCTCTGAAACCACTGGGCCAATGTTGATGAAACTTTGCAGGGCTGTTCCTTGCATGAAGCTCTATCAAAATTGTTCAAGAATTCAATTCCATGCAGAATTCTGGTTGCTATGGCAACAAATAGGAAAAACTTTAAAAATCTTCTTCTCTGAAACCACAAGGCCTAGAGCTTAGATATTTGGCATGTAGCATTGTCTAATAGCCTTCTACCAAGATTGTTCAAATTATGACCCCTGGGTCAAAATTGACCCCGCGCGGATGGTCACGTAGTTTTGCATAGGCTTATAAAGGAACAAATTTAAAAATCTTCTTCTCTGAAACCACAAAGCCTAGAGCTTAGATATTTGCCATATAGCATTGTCTAGTAGACCTTTACCAAGATTGTTCAAATTAAGACCCCCTGGTCAACATTGATCCCGTGGGGGTGGTCACTTAGTTTTGCATAAGCTTTTATATGAAAAACTTTAAAAATCTTCTTCTCTAAAACCATAAGGCATAGAGCTTAGATATTTAGCATGTGGCATTTTCTAGTGCACCTCTACCAAGATTGTTCAAATTATGAGCCCCGGGTCAAAATTGACCCTGTCCGAGGGTCACTTAGTTTTACAAAGGCTTATATAGGAAAAACTTTAAAAATCTTCTTCTCTGAAACCACAAGGCCTAGAGCTTAGATATTTAGCATGTGGCATTGTCTAGTAGACCTCTACCAAGATTGTTCAAATTATGAGCCCTGGGTCAAAATTGATCCCACCTGGAGGGTCACTGGGTTTTACATAGGCTTATATATATGAAAAACTTTAAAAATCTTCTCTGAAACCACAAGGCCTATAGCTGAAATATTTGGCATGTAGCATTGTCTAGTGGACCTTTACCAAGATTGTTCAAATCATGACCCCCTGGTCAAAATTAACCCTTCCCGGGAGGGGGGAAAACACTTGATTTCACATAGGCTTATATAGGAATAACTTTAAAAAACACAAGGCCGACAGGCAGATAATAGACATTTGAAATGTTACTTAGCATTGTGTAGTGGACCTCTACGAATTATGTTAGAATCACGACCCCGTTTATTATAGCAAATGGTTGTCAGGTGAGCGATATAGGGCCATTATGGCCCTCTTGTGTTTTTTTAATAGACTAGTTGGCGTATATCGACGATATATACTTGCTCTAAAAGTGAGACAGCTTAATTCGAAGCACTAAACCCACCAACGTCTTTCATGATATTAAATGTTTAGATTGCATACACAAGATTTTTCTGAAATTTACCCTGGTGACATAGATTTGAATTCGAGGTGACCCGTTTACATTTTGACGAAGATTCATAAGAATCTAATAAACACTTCAGCCTCTATTACATTTACGTGGCTTATCTAGCATTTGACCTGGTGATCTAGTATTTGACTCATTAAAACTCGTCGACGGCAATCTTCAAGTAGCGCAAGTTTTTCATTTCTCAACTGATTTCTGTCAGACTCGTCGCCGGTTGAAAACAGTTTCCTTGAAATAATTCGTTCCTTTGCAAATATTCTGGAAAACCTTTATCACGCTGCCTTGATAAAAATAGATTATCCGCAATTTTTCGACAGTTTTATTTAAGTAATCCAAAATCAGTGTCATGCATTCCCAACGAAATTTATTCCGTTGTCATCATACCGCAGTTAAACGCATTTCAGACTAGCTCAGTGCCTCAGCAAAAGAGAAACCATTCTGCATGTATAAATACAAATCCGCAAAGATTATATCATTAATGCTGATCCGCAAAGTTCTTTTTATTCCTTTCAGGTGCATGGAAAGCTAAGAGACGGACGAACAACACTCGTGGGAAAAGTCTGTAGACACAATATTGTACACGCTTCGTGTCCAAAAACACCAGGCTTCTTATTACATTTTACTGTAGTTTGAAGATTTGCAGGAGTTTGCAAATAATTTATATGTAAGTGTCCTAGAAAAAGTGTGGTTAACAAATTTAGGCATACTATTGATTTAAGGACAACTTTTGTGTGAACAGACATATCTTTGAATTTGTTAGAAAAACACGACTTAGAATTGTTATTTAGGTGTATCAAACAAAGGACAAAATCTAACATGTAATGCTTCCGAATGATAAAGATGCTGCCTTGCCTCTGGTCTATGACCTACTGAAACAAGTGGGTGGTTTTCGTCAGGTTGGACGGCTTTTTATCAGAATCTAAACCCAAGAATAGAAATCACATCGAAATATAGAGCTGTCACAAAAGAAAAACGATTGCACGAACACACTCATTATAACTATGAGCATGGAAAGACTTGCATGACATCACGTGATGCTATTAATTACTGACATTTGTATAACGTTTCTTCTGTTCTATAAAAGGTCTTTCTACAAAAGAATTCAAGCAAAATGACATGCCGTAATTGTTCTCATATCCATTAGGGAGACTCCATGCAGTGATTTTTATTTTGCCTTTCAGTATTCCTTATATAGGACATCTTACGAAATTTTCTCAAGTTATGAATTGAAATTACCTTCAAGGATGGTTTGCTGTGAGTTGCATTGAATTGATCAAGTATACTTATTTTTTATGATATAAGCCATTTATGACCAACGATAATAGCAGCAATACATAGTTTTCACAATAATAATAATATAACAATATGGCACAACACATTTATAGAAAACTGAACATTATTGGTACACAATAACTCCGTGCAATATTTGGCAAGTGAACCATAATTATAGAACTACTGTGGTCAAGAGATTCAACATAAAAATGTATAAATACAGTTATCGCAGTAAAATTCAAACTATTACTACATGACTTAAAGGTCCATTACTAAGACCAATTTGAATTTTTTGGAATTGTAACAGGGGAATACAGTTTAAAACTGGCTTCTGAAACTTTACGATAGCCGTAGAGTAGTTCACCGTTTAAAATAATGCTGCAGAAAAACGAGTGAATGTGTTTTTATTTCGTTAGATTGACCTGGGTGGTCTTTCTGTCCTATTTTAGCTTTTTTCATGTAGAAATATACGTTGCACATCATTTTAATTGAAATTCTTTCAACTATAATTAACAAAGGCATGCTTATTCATGTACAACCTATTTACAGCCTCTTTCTATGAGTTTTCTGGAACATTACAAAGCTATTTGAAAACTGGAAAACCTATTTCCTTTTTTCTAAATGCAAAATATAATTTAAATTGTTTTGTTAAACTCAAATTTTCAATACGATATGGTCACAGTCGATGCAGTTCTTCAGAGTACAGCTAATTTGCGTAGTACATTTTTTTACCTGTTGACATAAAGTGAATAAATTTTGTATGATTTGAACGGTTTCAATAATGCGGTTTAAAGTAACTCTTTCTGATGTCTGTATACAATGGACATCAAAAATACGAAGCGATATTCGTCTTCTAGTTCTTACAGATCATTAAATTGTTCAATATGAGTTTTTTTCATCTTGCCGATTTTACTTCAAGTCTATGACTTGGCATTTGTACCCGTGATAAAGCTAAACGGTATTCGTATTGCACGTACTATTTACTGTTATCTATATATGAATGAATATCAAAGGTAGCTATGTATCTATACACTGTTGCTCTAGACGAATCTTCAAAGTCAGTATGCCAATTCTGCAGAAAAGCATCATACAGTCTTTGCTTAAACAAACATTCTTATTTTCTACACATTGACAATTCCGTACCTCGAAGAACCCTACGAAAAATTAATAATTAAAGTTTCAAGACCCAAACTGCATGTTCCTGTTATATGTCAAAATATCTTACATATCTGAGTACATAGTAATCCCTAACACTGCAAAATTGTAAATGTATTATCCCTGTTTTTCTGTCTTCGATACATCACCGCACTTCAGAAGTGTCATTTAGATTTATCAAAAAGTTCTTGAATAAGTTTTGAGGATAATGGTGTGAATTTATAAAAATAAATAGTTTTAAATATCGAATTCGTCATTAAATATTTACAAATTTGAATTTGTAGATTGTTTTTTATCTGAATCAAATGAACGAAACTTCAAATAGTTTCTATACATAATGAATTTGTGAAACAATTCAGATTTTAGTTTCACTTAAAGGTGTTGTCTATACAGAAAAAACACAGATATTTTGCCGTGTCGTATTTTATTATTAAATATTTGTGTTTTAGGGTTGACAAAATATTGTGTTTTACCGGCGTCACTGTTAATGTTTAATACAAACACTGTCATTTCCATTTACTTTAAACCAGAGTTTAAGAAGAAAAAAATGGTCATTGGAATGGCAATGTCGTCGGATGATAACTTAAGACTTGATTGATCCATTGACTTTAAACTTGGCATGGAATCCTTCCTTGGCTGCATTTTGTCCCTGGGGTAAGGTCACTGAGGCTTTAAGTTAACGGTTTCTGGCCAATATCTTCCGTTTTAATAGTACTATGGTAATTAAAATTGGTGTATAGTTTGCTCTGATGGTTCAAGCCCCATTTTTTGCGAAAATATTTAAGTAATTGCTCATCTTAATACGTAATTTCAAATTCAAATTGTGATTGAAAATAAGGATATTTCTTGTAGTCATTTT
The DNA here is from genome assembly GCA_022818135.1 of Saxidomus purpurata. NCBI lineage: Eukaryota > Metazoa > Mollusca > Bivalvia > Venerida > Veneridae > Saxidomus > Saxidomus purpurata. Next base: position 40,900,038 of record JAFMSR010000003.1, on the reverse strand, counting down.
TAACGATAGTATTTTTTATTGAAATTAACATGTTGAAATAAAAAAAACTGTTTCATACTAAATGCAAGTAAGATATATCGAAACATTCATTTCAGTACAACTCAAACATTTTAAGAGTTCACTTACATAATCTCGTTTAATCGGACTCAGTCACAGTCAAGTATAAGTACAACAGAAATGTATCTTATTTCTACATTGTCTATATATAAGATTTCAATATGTTTTGTTTATTTTCTATAGCTGGATACTTGAAAGAAGTTAAACACGTATTGAATACGTATACCTAAGACGTCATCGTTAAATGTCACAAATCACGTCATGTAACATGAAATGATGTCAAAACGCACTAAGATTAATATAGGCAGGAAATTGTGTCTGATTCAAAGATATCAAGCATTTTTATGAAGGAATTTGAAATATCAATAAATTGTTTTCATTTAGTATTCTGTAAACAACTTCCTTTGTTTTTTTTCACTTCGGCAGTACTTTGTCACTATTTCTATATAAGCCATTATTCATACATGTCCGATTTTGATACAATAAATAATTTGGTTTGTGCTGAGCGACCTAATTTCTAATCGATGTAATTAGGTGACACCATACAGACTGCTTATGTATTTTTAAATTGAAACTGCTAACGAACTTGATCAGACAAGACTGATTGTTTGTTGTGCAGATAATCTAATGCCGGCTTTTCATGTTTGTAGGGTTTATTTGTAGGATATGTACTCTCATTTAGAAATTCTAATCTAATTCTACTTGTATTCGACAAAATATCTGGAAGGAATTTGAGAAATCATTATCGAGTTATTAAGAAGCAATATGAAGACGCGAGACCTCAACAATACATCATGAATATCAACATTTGCCTAGTATACAAAATGTAGTTGTTATGCTATTGTTTTCAGGTCACTCATACATATTTTTCGATAAAAAAGGATCAAATGATAATTTACAGAAAAATTAATGTTTCAGTTTTAAATCAGCATGAAAAGCAATACGTTATTATTTATTTGATAACACTAGCCAATCCTAAATATAAATGCAATAGTTACATACCATTTCTTTGTGTTCGTGCAATAATAATATTGGCAATCTAGAATATTGTTGCGTATGTTTATACTCATAAGACCATTAAGATGTAATGCTAACCCCTTTTTTACACTTTGACTAGGACCAGGGATTACATATTCAAATATATTTCAACTAACTTCACAGTTTGTTGGGATAATTTATAGAACATTGTGCTTGCGGGAAATAAACTTAAGCATTCTGTTTTTCTCGGAACCTGCAAACCCATTATTAGGATATTGCAAAGATGCCTTTCGGTAAGTGTTAAGAAATCTTTAAAACACTGATGATTAGGTTAAAATAACAGCCTTAAGAAAGGTGTCTTATATTACTTAACTGATTATACTAGAATCCTTTTACTTCGTTTTTCGTAACCGCCGGCCAATTTTTAGAATAACTTCAAAGAAGTGTTTCATCTTGTCTTTATCCATTGGCAAATGTTTTAAAACCGACATGATGCATTAATAGTTGGTTGCCCAAAGGCTAGAAATTTATCCTAAAATGTTCAAGCTTGGAACTTTTTTGAAATTTCAAAATAATTGCTAAGGATTTTATGTGATTAAGTTACATTTCAACGGAAAACTGTATTTGATATGCAGAGTTAACGATTCTTTATTTTTAGCTCACCTGGCTATGCCAGGGTGAGCTTTTCTGATCGATGATTGTCCGTCGTCCGTCGTCCGTCAACATTTTGATTCAAATGACATCTCCTCTGAAACCTCTAGGCCAATGTTGATAAAACTATGCAGGAATGTTCCTTGCATGAAGCTCTACCAAAATTGTTCAAAGAATTCCATTCCATGCAGAACTCTGGTTGCTATGGCAACAAATAGGAAAAACTTTAAAAATCTTCTCCTCTGAAACCACAAGGCCTAGAGCTTAGATATTTGGCATGTAGCATTGTCTAGTGGACCTCTACCAAGAGTTTCAAATTATGACCCCCGGGTCAAAATTGACCCCGCGCGGGTGGGCCCTTAGTTTTTGGATAGGCATATATAGGAAAAACTTAAAAAATCTTTTTCTCTGAAACCACAAGGCATAGAGCTAAGATATTTGGCATGTAGCATTGGCTAGTGGACATCTACCAAGATTGTTCAAATTATGAGCCCGGGATCAAAATTGACCCCGCACCGGGGGTCACTTAATTTAACATAGGCTTATATAGTAAAAACTTTAAAAATCTTCTTCTTTAAAACCACAAGGCCTAGAGCTTAGATATTTGACATATATAATTGGCTAGTGGACCTCTACCAATATTGTTCAAATTATTACCCCCTGGGGTCAAAATTGACCCCGTCCCGGGGGGTCACTTAGTTTTGCATAGGAATATATAGGAAAAAGGTTTAAAAATCTTCTTTCTCTGAAACCAAAAGGCCTAGAGCTTAAATATTTGGCATGTAGCATTGGCTAGTGGACCTCTACCAAGATGTTCAAATTATGAGCTCTGGATCAAAATTGACCCCGCACCGGGGGTCACTTAGTTTTGCATAGGAATATATAGGAAAAACTTAAAAAATCTTCTTGTCTGAAACCACAAGGCCTAGAGCTTAGATATTTGGCATGTAGCATTGGCTAGTGAACCTCTACCAATATTGTTCAAATTATGACCCCCGGGTCAAAACTGACCCCGCACCGGGGGTCACTTATTTTTGCATAGGAATATATAGGAAAAACTTTAAAAATCTTCTTCTCTGAAACCACAAGGCCTAGAGCTTAGATATTTGGCATGTAGCATTGCTTAGTAGACCTCTTTAAAGTTTGTTCAAATTATGCCCCTGGGGTCAAAATTGACCTTGCCCGGGAGGGGGGGATCATTTGTTTTACAAAGGGGTATATAGGAAAACTTATTTGGTATATAACATTATCTAGTGATCTTCCACCAGGCAAGTGGACTTGTACCAAGGTGAGCGATATAGGGCTATCTTGGCCCTCTTGTTTATCTTGTAGCCATACACAAGCATCGATCACGTATATTATACTGATTCTGGCGATTTTGGTAAGATATATGGTATTTATACGCACATTCAATACTTGTCATTTCTGCTATTTCTTGAATACAATTACAGTAAATCATCTAACTTAATGGTCAGTTCAAACCAAGTAGATACATGCATTTGCTGGCTGCAATGAATGATTTCAGTGTCACATTATTTTCTATGCTTCTTTTGTGTGAGATGTTTGTTGGCGTAGCGGCTTTGACAGTTGAAAAAAAACGATACTGGTACCGAAAATTTGTATTTTTTGCAGATTTTGATTAATTAGATATGTCACAGTAATACTTCTCTGTTTTACCTGATCGAACTATTTGTTGTACAGGTCACAAATTGGATTCCTTGTGTGGCGGTACCGCTAAACAAACTAATTACAAGTTGATGGCTAAAATTGTACATGTATGTGAAGGTTTTTCGGTGATTAATGACATATGTATAAAGCTGCAGACATTATGATTTCTTGAAACTTTACATCACAAAATATTATATGAAATTAAACCATAAAAAGCATTGTTTACATCCATTATGGCCTAGTGGGTCCAATTAAAATATTGATTTTAGTGGGTTATTCTTATAATAAAAACTATTAACGTTTAGGAGTATTTTCACAATTTGACAGCTTTTCGTGGATTATTTACTGTGTTATGAATTGTTTCGAAGTTATAAATCAACTTATAGAGAGATTCAAATTCCACCTAAAACTCGCTATTATAGCAAACTAAGGCTTCTGTCTGTATTCATTAAATATGTATGTGAAAAACTGTTTTGGACACGACAAGTACGATTAATAATTTGATAAAAAAAGTATTTAAAAGTATAGGAAAATAGTTTAAAGTGACATTATGCGTATCTTACTGCACATAGTGTATTTTTGGTGACAGTTTTATAAAAGCAATTTTCGGTTGCTGTGCATTTAAATGTGTTAAATTAATGATAATGCCGCTTTAGTATTTGAAGTTGGTGATTTAGAAATAAAAAATTTGGACTAATAAAATCATAGTTCCTTTCTTCGCAGTGATCTCCCTTGTGTTGTTGTTGTTGTTGTTGGTAGATATTTCGGCCGTGGAAGGGAAGCAACTCCTGCATGCAGTCTTTTTTAATAAAGACTGTCCCAGTCAAAATAAGGAAAGTCATATTTGGACAGTTATTATTTCGTACTGGTAGCAGGAAGAGTTTGGTGTATTGGGTAAAAGCTATTATTTCCTTAACCCGTTTTTACACACACCTATTTCAGCAGGATATTTACATTTGCATTATTATTTTGTAATTTAACTTACTAAGAAAAAAACTGTCTCAGCAGCTTTCCGTGCGAAGGTATTTTTGATGTCAGGTATGAACACTTACTTAAATGTTATTCGTGAAAAAGATCGCACGGTTTTCTGTTAAAACCTTGAAAAATCTTTCCATTAGGAAGCAACTTGTGATGTATTTACATGTTGAATGTAACGTGCCACCACACAGCAAGAGAAACATGTAAGATACGGTGTGTGTATTATATCAAAAACACTATCCAGTCCATCATTTGTATATCTTAGGCTTCAGAAAATATCGAAAATGCCTATTGATTTGTGTGCAAAAGACCACACCCAAAGACAATTATTGCGTACCATGCAACAAACTTCAATGCTTTTGACAGTCATCATTTTATCTAATAAGAAACTGGTATATAGTCTTGATGATATAAGGCCATCACCAGTATAACAGGTATCACTTTCAAACAGATGTTTAGCTACTCTTTCTCGGAAAGCTCAAGTATACGTAGAAACATGTGCATTTACTTCGTATGTACTATTACTTCGAGAGTAAGTACAGGCTTTATCAAAAAATCAAAAGGGAAACTGTTATCTCTAAACCCCACGAGAGATCCATCCCAGGATCTTTATGTAATTTTCATGTAAGTGGGAAAATATATAAACGAAAGAAAGAAAGAAAGCAATTGAAATAAAAATGTGGCCATATAAGGGCTCGAACCAGCGTCCTAAGATAAATTGTGTCCTCCATTTTCTCATCTTTACCGCACGCACGATTAACTAGTACATGTATCAAAATATTGGCATGTTTTAAAGCTATTGAGCACACGCACCTCAAGCATCGAGCGCGGGCTGTCTAAAAATTATTTAAGTCGTATAACCTAGTTTTAGGATTGTGCATTTATTAAAAAACTATGACTTGTCAAAAGATCCCATTTCTAAATTGGTTTATCTAACTTTTCAAGAATTTCTTGCTTAAACATTAGCCTTGTTTTCGATTAAATGCTTTCTAATTTTAAAACTTCTACACCGAATATGGTTCTTAACATAGCATGACATGGACAGCAATAATACCAACTTTTTTGAACTGATCGTTTGGTTATTTCGTTTACCAAAATTCCATAAAAAAAACGCAACATTAAAAATATTGACAATGTTTTACAAGTTTTCCTTTAAAGGATTTTTCAACTCAGAGTACATATCCCACAGATTAATACAGTGGACCTCATGACATGAAAAATCAGTATTAGATTATCGTTAAGATAACAAACAATCCGTCTTGTCTGATCAAGATCGTTTACAGTTTCAATTTAAAAATTCAAAACGATCATTTCCCTCCGATACATATAACCAACAAGCTATCACCTAATTAAATCAATTAGATTAAGATCGCGTAACGCAAACAAAGTTGTTCATTGTGTGAAATTTCTTTTTGAATGCGTAATACACGGTGGGGAATCACGTGATCAAAATAGTCTCTAAACAAAAGTAAATCTATGAAAAATGTTAAAAATAATGAAAGCTGTTTAGCTTTAAATATGAAATGTAGCCTATCATATGGCAAAATTAGCGTATTCTAGAACTACACAGGTTTCAATCATAGTCTCCTTCCGGTTGTGTTTAACACTTCAAGACACTAAAATAATTTATTTTTGAAGTGTTAAGCACAATCAGAAGGTATTTGTTATTGAGACCTGAGTAGTTCCAGAATACCCCAATGTTGTCATAAGATAGGCTACTTTTTATATTCCCAGCTGAACGGCTTTCATTATGTTTTAACATTTTTCATAAATTTACTTTTGTTTAGAGGCTTTTTTGATCATGTGATTCCCCACCATGATTATCTAATCCGAAAGTATTTGCGAAGAAATGTCACAGAGAAGCAATACATAAAGAGTTCGCTTGATGAAAGTCTTCCAAGAGGTCGTTTATAGAATCCAAAAGGCGTGATAATGTCTAGGTCTGGAGAAAAGCTAAAACTAGTTCCCAACATGAGCAAAAACTATGTCATTTAATACTAAAAGCAGAACTTGAGACGGAAGACTTATGACTTTCCTTGAATGAAATGTTAATTAAGACTCAAACCTATTTTTACTTTTACAGCTCATAGCAATTACACAGACATGAAAATATGAATAATTCATCAAAATGAGTGGTGTGGTGCTGGGGCGCGTTTTGGGAGGCGCGTTTTGTTTGGCATTCCCTGTTTGATATTATTTTTGTTTTTATGTCATAAAGTAGAAATCATGTAATTCCTATTTATCATATTCTAATTGATGTTATTGCAGTCAGGTTATATCACTAGCAAGTATTCGAAATACCCACCAAACGTTGTATAGATAGAAAATGTATATATTGGCCGCCAAGTGTATTTAATGCTTAAAAACTGCTCGTTTACAGTTTCCGGTAAAAAAAAAGAATTTTTCAAAATAAGATACTTAGTCATAAAATGTAAAAGTTATGGCTGAATTCAACAACACATGTAAAACTCTGCATAGCAATTTGAGAAAATATGTTGAAATAAATCATAGTGGGCTTTGGCAATAACTACGTTATGTAACGTCATTTCTTGACATTTTGATATACGTTTTCAGGACTTCTAGGGACTTAACTGAACCCATAATCTTAATTTTGACAGCATGCTACGTATGAACTTTTATTTATGTACCAATGTTGGGTCAGTAAATATGATGTCAAGCATCAATCTTACACGTAGCCCAACGCATACATATCCAATAAACACATTTGTATGTTAACCGATCGCACTATTGAAATAAAGGGTTTTTTAGACGAGTTCTACTGGGGAAAAATCAATGGGTTGGCCGGAACCATAAAAATCAAAATGAAGGGAGGAAATGTCTTCTGTATGGTTAATTTAATTGTTAGATAGGTACTTTAGGCAGAAAGGAGGGGGGGCGGTGGGCGTTTTCCCCTGGGACGAAACGTTTTGATTTCGCCTCTGGCCGTTTCGTCAGGCCCTTAAGGGTGTTTCTCTTGGTGCTTGCCTTCTGCAAAAGGCATTGAGTACATACGTTTTTTGGTTCTCAAGGTTTGCTTTTATATATTTATACACGAGCTTTTTGTGTTTTACATACCATGCCTTTTGTTTCCATTGCGTGTGTTAGAGATTCACCTAGCAGGGATTACTTTTATTTACACTGTCCTGTGACTTTGGAACATGGTGGGGGTAAGAGTGAGGTTGGGTGCGCACCATAAACCGGTTTAAGCTCCCCAGTGGTGTTTTTGCCACTGACCGTTCCAAGGCGGTGCCCCACTGTGTTCCTTTAATTGTTCGTTTTGTCCTCGTGTGTTTGCTTTTTGTGCTGGTGTGTGCTGGTAGTGTGTGTGTGTGTGTGTGTGTGTGTGTGTGTGTGTACATGATTGTGTGTGTGTATGTGTGTGTGGGTTGGTGGTGTGCACTTCTGGGTGCTGTGGGGCTCGTTTTGGGGATGCTGTGTTTTTGGTACGTGGCATTCCCTGTTTGATATTATTTTTGTTTTTATACTAGGTGTTAACTTTTTATTCACATAAGTTCTTATAGTATACTAATTTAATATTATATTTCTCTATTCGGCTTTTCTTTAATCATGATAATGATAAATAAAACCCGTATGTTGGTATTCAAGGGAAGACATATTCGACTCAATTGCGTTTTCATTATTTGTTTCTTTTTTAATATATATGTCTTTTTTATCAAATCACAAAGAAATACATAACAATTTGATGGAATACTTGGAACTATTTTCCTCATATATAAATATCAAATTGAATACATTCAAAACCACAGTCTAGGTGTGTTGTTGCTAATAAATAGAATTTCTTTACCACTAAGTCAGGCAAACAATATTTTTTTCCACAATTTAGTCTTATATAATTACTCAAATATTGTGTAAACAGACAGACCGAACAATCACGGTTTGCTTTTATTAAATAAAGGACAGACTAAAAAAAATAGGCTTGAAAATTCCTTTTTGGTAGAGAAAGTGCTAGCATGCTTTTTTTCTATGTAATGATTGATGTATTTTATTTTTTACATTTTTCCATTTTATATGTATACACAGATTTGTTCATAATTAAATCTCCGATCACTTATGTAATGTGTACAAATATAAAAATCAAACTTGGCCATTTTTCCATATTACTTTCAATTAACTATTTGTAATTTGAAACCAGTATTTCGAATTAAAATAACTTAAGGTTATTCTAAAGAACAATGTAGTTAAAACATGCAAAATGTATACATTATTGCTGTATTAATTTTCTCTCTGTGCAAAACGTTTCAGTTTAACAATGAAGCAACACGAAAAATTGAAACTAATTAAGAACTTTATACTTATGTTACTAATATTTGAAAAATTGAATTGATCGTTTGTTATAACAAAAATCTACCAAGGTATGAGAGTGAAAATGCGTGTAGCCACAGATTCTAACGCATTTCCATAAAAACGTCGATTCTGATAAGTTACGTCTTTTATATATATAAGCGACGTAAAAATAATGTATATACAGTCCAAACCCGATCTGAAATTATCACAATTTAGAGAACTGTGAATACGAATAGGGTAAACCGTTTTATGATGTTGCAACAATATATACCGTTTGTTATTACTGCAGCCATGCTTTGTTGATAGAAACTAAATCATTGTTGTGTTTTTATGTAAAGTAACTAACTAGACTTCGCAAATATTTGCCTTTTTATAGCAAGGTTACAAAACATTTCACTTTTACACGGTTATATACAGTGCTTCAATGTTTAACGGAGTGGTTCATTTCTTCCAATAGGTTACCGTATTTATGTACATTATACGCAGTCTGGAGCAACAAATTTAATTTTTTGTGGCAAACAATGTTTATGTCGTTAACTTATTGCATGTTTGTTATTTGATACAATATTTTTGCACCGAATACACTGTAGATACAACTCCGCTTATAAATATTTCCTTCGGCGGATTTGCCTGTTTGCTTAGGAACGTAGTAACGCCAAAAAAGTCCGTTGTTAATGTGTAGGTCATTGAGTTTGTTTGCTCTGAAACGGCTTTTTTTCGACAACCGTCCCAAACAAGTTGACGCGGCCATGCCGCCAAAGCCGGTTTAAACGGCGCCTGTAGAAATTGTAAAATAAAAACCTTGACCCTTGTGCTATCAAATGCGCTTCCTCTCCACGCAAGCTACCTTCACACCAAGTTGCGTTACAATTGGTCTCTCCTAACTTGAGTTTTTGAGCGGAAACCATTTTTCGATTTTTAGTAACAGTGATCTTGACTCTGACCCTAGTGACCCCAATTGCAATTCCAAGCTTTGTCTCTACGAAAGCAACCTACACACCAAGTTTCATTGCAATTGGTCACTCTAAACTTCAGTTATTGAGCGGAAACCTTTTATTCTATTTTTAGTAACAGTGACCTTGACCTTGACTCTTGTGACCCCAAATGCAATCTTTAGCTTTCTCTCCACAAATGCTACATACACACTAAGTTACATTGCAATTGGTCACTCTAAACTGCAGTTATTGAGCGGAAACCGTTTTTCTTTTTTTGTAACAGTGACCTTGAACCTAGTGATTCCAAATGCAATCTCAAGTCATACAAACCACATACACACAAAGTTTCATTGCAATAAGTCACTCCTAACTAAAAATATTGAACGGAAACAATTGTTTGATACCCGCCCGCCCGACATGCGACATCGGCATTCTAATAAGCAGGTTTAAAAAAATATAACAAGAGCCATGTTACAGATGGTTAATCCTCCCGCCGGGAAGAAGTTACCTGAAGGTTGTACTTTCGTACATTTTACTTGGTGAGAGGAAATCCTTAAAAAGCCGTATAGTTATGGTCATGCTGAGTATAGTTTTCAAGTAAGTGGAAAAAGAATAAGGCAATGAAGAGAATGTTTGCAAACTTATATTAATGTTCATTATCAGTATAGGTATGATATTTTTCTATTTGACTAAAAGTAGGCAAGGTAAAGTAATTGTACTTGCACACTGCACTTCCTACCAATGTGCTATGTCAGTGTATTAAGTTTGAAGAAAATCCCTCAAGTACTTTTGGAGTAATGCTCCGGAAATTATTTTTCAAGTAAATCTGATAAAGGGGAATAACTCTAAAAGTAGGCAAGGTAGAGTTATTGTTCTTGCACACTGCACTTTCTATCAATGTGCTTTGTCAGTGTATTAAGTTTGAAGTAAATCCCTCTAGTACTTTTGGAGTTATGCTCTGGACAAAACTTTTAAAGTAAATCTGATAGAGGGGAATAACTCTAAAAGTAGGCAAGGTAGAGTTATTGTTTTTGCACACTGCACTTCCTACCAATGTGCTATGTCAGTGTATTAAGTTTGAAGAAAATCCCTCAAATACTTATGGAGTTATGCTTCGGACAATTAAATCTGATAAAGGGAAATAACTCTAAAAGTAGGCAAGGTAGAGTTATTGTTCTTACACACTGCACTTCCTCCCAATGTGCTCTGTCAGTGTATGAAGTTTGAAGAAAATCGCTCAAGTACTTTTGGAGTTATGCTCCGGACAAAATTGGGACGGACGCACGCACGCACGGACGGACGGAGACCATTTCTAATATCCCCTTCGCCTTCGGCGGGGGGATAAAAAAATACATGCTTACAAAAGGTAACTTAAGTTTGAAGTAAATGCCTCTAGTACTTTTGGAGTTATGCTCTGGACAAAACTTTTAAAGTAAATCTGATAAAGGGGAATAACTCTAAAAGTAGGCAAGGTAGAGTTATTGTTCTTGCACACTGCACTTCCTACCAATGTGCTATGTCAGTGTATTAAGTTTGAAGAAAATCCCTCAAGTACTTTTGGAGTTATGCTTCGGACAAAGTTTTTCAAGTAAATCTGATAAAGGGGAATAACTCTAAAAGTAGGCAAGGTAGAGTTATTGTTCTTACACACTGCACTTCCTCCCAATGTGCTCTGTCAGTGTATGAAGTTTGAAGAAAATCGCTCAAGTACTTTTGGAGTTATGCTCCGGACAAAATTGGGACGGACGCACGCACGGACGGACGGAGACCATTTCTAATATCCCCTTCGCCTTCGGCGGGGGGATAAAAAAATACATGCTTACAAAAGGTAACTTAATTTTCAGTTTGATTCAAGCCTACGGACAAACTTCTTCTTGAATTCAAACTAAGTTCTTCGACTGATTTTCATCCTGTAGATCAGTTTTCACTTGTTTAAAACTTAATTTAACTATCAACGTTTCCCGAAAAATAAACGACATTTTACATATTAAATTAAAGAGCTTAATATAGAAACCACATTAAAAACTTGAAACTGACGTAGAAGAAAAACGATTGAACGAATGTACTCATTTAAACTATAAAAACAGAAAGATTTGCTCGTTATCGTTTGATGTCATTAATTACCGACACTTGTTTAACATTTTTGCTGTTCTATAAAAGTATTTTCTTCCAACAGAATTCGTGCAAATGGACACAACGTCATGTTCTTAAAACCATTAGGAAGATTACATGCAACGAACTTTTCTTACTTTATTCTTTATATAGCACATCTTAACAAATGTTCTCAAGTCATGAATTGCAATGACCTTAATGAGAGACAGCACTGTATGGATCCTGTGTGCTGTGACCAAGTACTTTTGTTGCTGTTATTCACAACCTTGAGAAAAAACGGGTCAGTGCTGCAATCTCCATGGAAACATTGCAGTAATTACCGAAAAAAGGGAATTTAGCCACAACAAAACGAACAGAAAAGATTATTAATGACAAAATAATCTTCGTCATCCTTTCCTCCTCAAGCAATATCAGTTTATCTCTGATCGAAACAAAGAAAGGAACGTTTTGAAGTTTCTGTCTTTGTTATAATATTTCGAAAGAATGTGAATGTCTTGTGTAAATAAATACTAAACCACGTCCGTTGGTACGTTTCGAAGGTACTCATTACTCTTTTGAAGTGCATAATACGTTAAATTGAAAATTACTACCACTTTATTCCCCCAGCTCATATAATACAACAAAATGTGTATTACATTTCAATAGGAAAATGTTAAACTGACAAGTTAAAAGTATTAAAGTGAGAACGAATTGAAATACTCACGGCATTTTGTACAATGTACAGTATCATTACTTAGACCAGTATAACAAAACCTGTTGCAAATAACGATCACTATTTATCATTTGCAGATATTCAACCTGGGCAAAGTTTAAACAAATGTTGTGGAAATAAACATAATTTTTGTCCTATTTCTAAAGTTATATGAAAACACATGTCCAATTTTAAAACTATTATAAAATTAGACAGGCCTAGTTCTCCAAAACCAACAATATCTACAATACCTTACCGTATTGTATCCATTGAGACTAGAGAACATGCAAAACCGTCCCGATCACTGCACAATGCCATGTCATCATGGAATTTAGACTTATCCAGTACTTAATATATGAGATAAGTACAGCTTTTTTAATTTTCTTCTTACCAACAGTTGGATTTAGTCTTCGAGTGATAGTAATAGTTTGATTATTCGACTGGCACTACGTGCAATTTTGGAAACCAAGGGAGCTAAATCTGACGTCATTAAAGACGTCAGCAATCTTACCATGACGTCGTTTCAATTTTGAATTTACAAGACAAAATTTATTAATTTTTTCAGATCTAATACCATTTTAAATGTTGCCTCTGCAAATATTCATACAAATACTTGATTTATTATCCTTTTATATATTAAGGATAACCCTGTACATATGTAGACCAGTTTTCCAGACAAGGTTGCAAAAATCTACCAGTAATGTTGATACAGTTTTGGTTAATATTTGAAAACCTGGTTGTAAAAGTTTCACAGCAAATGCTTGGAAATTACGATGTACATGTTTATTGAATAGTATAAAAAAACATTGTCATTGAAGTTGAGCTATTCATAAAATTACAAAGATTATACTTTTTTAAAAAACAATTTACAATTCCCTGTATTTACCAATTTGGATGGATAAAAGCACGTTTATAAAACATTTTTTCACGAAAAGGACTTATACTTTATATAAAGACTAATATGTTGTTTTTGTACCAGCATTACTAGTCAGTCTTAGCGGATGTAAGAGATAAGTCGATGGAGTTATTTTATAAGGGAGAACAAATAGTAAAAGGGGTATCTTTATGTCTTTCGTTTTTCCTTTTCGGCTTAATAAGATGTATTAAAGTTGTTTCTGAATAATATTCCTTAAATCCTCATTTATATCAGACTAATAATGAATAATGCCAATGTATTCAGATTGAGGAAGGATCACGGTAAAGGTTTATAACAGACTAATATTTCTGTGGTAAAGTTCACAATTCTCATGCCATTACTATTTAAATATTTCATGGTGTATAAATTGCTATTGAAAGACAAACTTTGTCGGAATGTGCCGCATTCATAAAATTTTTTGTTGTTTATTCCTTTACTCTTGTTGATGTTTCAAAGCCTGGAGGATAACTATTGTTTTACACAGGTACTTCATGTAAATAAGATTATAAATGCTGCCATAAGTATGCATTTGACAGTTTTGAAAAGGGCGCTTCTACCTATTTTATACAATGTGGCGGTTCGACACAATGTATAGTACATAGAAAAGCATGGTATGTTTGACAAAATAAACAAGTAGTAATACAGTGATAGTAATAACGTAGTAAATGTAAGCAAAAGTCAAAATCAAACAGTTGTATTTATTCAAATAACAGAATGAACTTCGAAGATTGTTTCAGCTCTTCGTAAATAGATTTTGCTAAACTAACAATGACGTTTTTACTAGTAGTTTTCAGTACAATTTGGAGTTAAGTTATTGTTGGCCATACACAGTAATACTCAGGTAAAAAATTCCTTTTAAGGTCAATATAATAGGGGAATACAAGTAAAAATGATAATCTGACTACTTTTTATGCATATTACACATCGCACAAAAACATTGGCTTCTATCAATATGTCTAAACCTTCCCTCTTCAATTGCTAATTTATGTGAGAACATCTAAAACGTGCTTAGGCTTTCCTGTGCTTTTCATTTACAACAACAGCTAGACATTTCTCTTGTATAAAGTCGCTTTAGAACATGTTGTAACTCTCTATTTAAAATAACTAGTAATATCAGAACACCATTGTTGTAGGTATTGATCACAAAGTCTCTGAATGATACTATTGATATAACATATATACATATAACTGTCAAATAATCTGAAAGTGAGCCATTTGCTCTAACACATGACTTAACACACTTATATATACTGCGCAAAATGTTAACAATTTTAACACTAGCACCTGATTCAAGCAATTTGAACCATATCCCATTTCTGTATCATAAATCAAAACACGAAAATCAACAAACGATACATAGACATTTTTCTTTTCATGCTTAACATTTTTTTTCAATGATAAAAGTTAATCAAAATATACAGTCTACCGTACTTTTGTTTTGCCTAAAACCATACTGAAAATCATTTAACAGTTCGTTGCCGTATGGGTTCGCTGACCCAAATTATGCCAATGCTGTCAGTTTTAACTTATTCAAGGCAGTCTTTGAGAAAAGTTTTAAAATAAAGACAAACACCTCCATGGTCTCTCTTGTTCCTGTATGAGAACGATTCAGTTCGTGGAAGTGAAAAACACTCATATCCTTCTAGTATGAAATTGTCGTTTTTACGTTCTCAAGTTTCACTAAGAAAAACATCATCATAATCGTATATAAAATTAAGAAAGTCCTCGTCGTTAAAACATGTAGAAAGACCCTCAATGTTCCATGACAGTATACTGATGTCACACTTTTTAGTACATTCCTTACTACATCCGGTGTCCGCAGACTCTGCTTAGTAGAGAACATTACTAATTTACAATTTATCCCTTACCATAACAGCTTTTTTGCGCTCCTCTAACATTTTCGGCACAAGGTAACGTCTTCGTTGTTGCATTCCTCCGGATACTGATCATCGACATTGAATCAGGGGTAACGTCAAGTTTCATTTGGTACCAAACAGTAAGTTAATGCCATTTTCACTATTTCTTTTGAATTTGAGTCAACTTCTACTGGTCGAGGTTTATTTGGATGATAGGCACCTATTCTATGTGCTCTTCTTTTAAGGATACTTATAACGCAAAAGGATAAGAATGAAAGACACAATGTCTGATAAAATTCTTCCTACTTACAACACTTCTTTGTACTAGAACTGTACAATTTTGAACGTAAATTTGGGTGTTACAATTGTATATACTAAGAAAATGCTAAAAAAGCTTTATAGGGTAGGGTAAACGTGGCGGTTACGCTTCCTCGATACAACAAGAGATTAAGACTAAGATGGATTAAGTGTAACTAACCACTTCGCAGTCAGCTTGAAATTGATAAGCAGCAACGTTAAGATCTTGAACTTCGACATACAGACTTGAACGGTCAGCAAAGAGATTAATAGAAGACCTGGTATCAACTACGATATCATATCATGAAAATAAGAAACAACAAAGGACCAAGGATTGACCTTTGAGGAACATCAGCTTTTATTTCACACCAATGAGAAACATCCTCTGGAAGAACAACACGCTGGTGCCTACCAGAAAGATAGTTAGAAAACCAAAGAATTAGAGGACATGATATGCGTTAGCTAATTAACCGTGGAATCATCTGGAATAAACCCGGACTGAACAGAAGTAAGAAACTCAAGATCTCTCAAATGACTATTCACGCGTTTGAACACAATCCTTGCAAACACCTTTTCAACTGTGTTAAGAAGGGAGATAGGTCGATATTTATTTGGTATAAATGTCTCCTGTTTTATGGACATCAATAACATTCGGCCCTTTCAATGGAAAAAGTAATTGACAAAGATGAAGAGAGTAGTAAAAGAGATCACAGAGTGGATTGGAAAGTTCAGCGGCAGCTTCTCGAAAAATTATGTGACTCAGACCATCTATACCAAAGACTTTTTTACGTTTAATAATTTAAGGACGTTGCACACCTCAACGGAAAGTATAGTAATGATATTTATACACTTATCTTGCTCAGGAGGTTGTCGAAGCTGTATATCTTTATCTTCGTCGTAAAGGTATGTTAGCTGTTAAAAGTACCGATTTAGGAAATTTGCTTTGTCAAGATCAGAAGAAGCAATTATGTTGGTATCTTGGTCGTGTAAAGGCGGTATCGTGATATTTGTATTGGACGATATGAATGATTTAAGTATTTCCCACCACTCTATAGATGAGTGTGAACCTCCTATGAATTTCTGTGAAAGTTGATTGAAATAGAAATCTAGTCTGTTTAAGTAGTTCGGATTGTAAGAACAATTTTGTTTCTGAATTGTTAATATGATTGCAAATGATGTAGTGATATTGTAATCTTAACCTTTTTGTACATTCGTTTCCTTTTTTGTATCATTTTTCGAATTTCATTTGTTATCAAGGGAGGTTTGTTTGGTCTTGCTTCATTATAAAGTTCAGAATATTTTGTCTCTGTGTGTCGGGTATTTTCGTGGTAATGTTTGATTTGTATGTGTCTATGGTGTCGTCAAAACAAGGGTTCCAACTGAAGCAAGCATGATCTGGACGAAATTGTGTATAGTCATCTTGGTCAATTCTTCGTATATGACGCTCAATATATTAACAATTAAGTTTCAAGAATTTCAACACTCCCAACACAGGGCAATGATACCTCAAGTCTTGTTCGAGAAAGTGATCATTGTAAAAAAGTATTGTATAGTAATGCATTTCCAGGCAGCATTATTAATACCGGAAGTTCGTGCATAAAACGACATCGGTTATTACGCAGGTGAGGTTAAATATACCTGTTTTGCTCGATGACGTTATCACGCCCCCTTGTGACATTGTTTCCTCCATATAACTTTTCAAGGTGGGCCAACGTTGCTAAGCAAAGGGATGGTAGCAGCTTATTCTATCTGGATTTGTATTATTAAGTAGAAAAATGAAAGTAATTTGATCCGACGTAACTCCTAATAATTTGTCTTGTTTCAGGCCGGTAACACGTGTTGTGAATACGATGTATGCGAGTAGTTTACATGGAGATGTAGCCTGTGTTTGCATTTGGAGTCCCTGGGGCCAATGTCGTTGTTATTGAAATAAAAAGAAACGGTTTCGGGCCAACAACTCGAGGTGGGAATGATGCATTGTCATGAAATCTTATAAGGAAATGTAGCTTTTAGTTGCTTTTAGGGTTCCTATGATTACGGTTGCTGTTACTTGAATAGTAAAGGAGTTTTTATCCAATAGTTTGCTTGCCTGTACACTTGTTTAAACGTTGTCTGCCCAATGGGAAATGACTGGAAATGTGTGCGATGCTTTATTTCCTTTACAAATGAAAAAGCTTCACTGAAATCTTTCCAAGGCTAGAATTTGAGATTTTTTATTAAGGACAACAACGCAACTAGTTAAATCAGGAAGCCTCCAAACATAAATTCTGTATTATTACATTATTTAGACAAAAACGTACAATCCTGTTTTTTAATAAAGTTCGAAAGCAGTTCAATTAAAAAGGACAGTCCGTTTAATGCTTACAACTTACAACATGTCATCTAATTACATAAGTAGATTGAAGTCACGTAGCGAAAAAAGTTCATTCTATAGTATTTGTTCATGCATTTAGTTAGTATATCCAAACCATATTGGCTAATACTGTCGAAGTTAAGCTAAAATTACCTTAAAAATTACTTTTTGAAAGTTCTATTGGAGGTCGTTTATATAACCCCCAAGGTGTGAGAATGTTGGGAAAATTGAATTGCTGATTTCAGACTCCGTGACATTACACCGGATGTCCACCTTTTAAACTTAATGGCAATGAAGTATACACCAAATTATACAATGTACATAGTGTACTACATTGTGTGTGAAAGTGTAGCAAAATGACATACGATCAAATGCAGAAATATTATTTCTTTCTCCGGAATTTTCTTGAAAATTGCGTATGGGATTTTTTTTTTTTTTTGGCAGACGATTAGCATTTTGTGTGCGTCTGTGCCTTTTATGCTCAATGTCAAAATAGTCCCTTAAATTTAATGTTTGAAAAGAAAATCAACACTGAATTATTCATTATCAGCCAATGCAAAAAGAAACTGTTCATCGCGCAATATAATCCGTACGTCGCATGCAATACTATATACAGATGTAGACTGACACTGTGCATAAACCGAAATGAAATATCATCATAATTATTTTTATTCTGTTTGTTTCATGTACAATTGTAGTTGGGGTTTTAAAATTGATAGTACAGCAAAACACGTTTATGGGCTGACAGCTTTAAATTTTCTGAAATGTCTTTGACTCAAATTCTCATACGAGAAATCAACACTTCAAGGATGATCACTAAACGTAATAGTGAAATCGGTTGTTTCTTTGTGATTAAATTAATTATAGACCGTCAAAGAGTAATAATCCCTTAACATATTAATATCGGAAGAACTTTTCCTAGTCTTGCTGATATTAAATATCAATGTCGAGTATCAAGCTATGTGTTTTGTCTGTTCAAAGGCAGGAGTCTTGGTAATTATCAATCATTAATTTACACATGTGAACGGCATTTCGTTTATGTTTTTCATTGGATTGATGCGGTGTGTCGTTTTTTCGTTGATATTAAAAGAGCCGAACACCAAGCTCTGTATAGGAAAATTCAGCTCTCCGTGTGATTTGAATAAAAGATTAGTGCTTCCTGAAAGGTAGAGCATAAAGTCGTCGCTTTTCCTGTCTATCTGTCAGTGCAAATGCTTTTGTTCAGAGCATAATAAAAATAATTTTAAAGGATTGAATTGATACTTCATGAATTGATAAAAGGCATTGACGGAAAGTGTAGTGGCCAAGAATCATATCATGCAGTGAGTAAAAACCATAGCTCTAGCTTACCGCATTTTCTAATTATCTCCATTGAAAACTTAATATTGCGCAGAACTATTAGCCTAAATATCTGCTTTGATATAGTCTATTGAGTTTTATTCACGTTACAGCAAATTTATGGTTGTGTATCTCGCTAGAAGCGTTCCATGTACTACAGATCTCCCCATGCATTATGTTAACATTACTGTGTGAATAAAGGAATAAAAGCTACATTTGTATAAGCCTGCACCTCACAAAGGTCATTCCCAGATACTCATGTGATGCTTCTATTGTAAGGGAAAGAAATAACAAAATTCTCAATTATTAAGCAATCATTATAAACTGAATACTAGTAAAAAGTGTTGCTCTTGTTGATGAAAACAGGTTCGGGAAATGCAAATGCTGAATAGCACTATGGTTAGATATTGAGGCTAGCGTAAATGCCAGAACGAAAAAAGGTGTTTAACAATGATGTTGCAAAATGCAGATTTCGAGCCCTTATAGGAATACAAATGCTGTTAAAGACGTATTTCGCTCCTGCTTTTTCTTTAAACATCCTAATCAAAGGACAATGATGTCTGATATTCCCTGAATGTAATGTTTACACTTTAAATAAATCTAGAATTGCTTTGGGAGTTATAATTTGAGAGTAAATATCCAACAAATTAAAACAGCAAGCCACCAGACATGAAATGTTTGTATTATTAGATTATCTTCACAACAATCTGAATTGTTCATTAACAGTTTCAAATTAAAAAGAATGTCTCTATATAGCATACAGTCGACTTGTAACTTAATAACATTACATGGATTTAGGTCGCGTAACGCAAAATAAGTCGTTTGAAGCGAATATTTACTGTTACTTTATAACAGCTTATTAAAAAATAGTGACGAAATTTTGTGAAATTGAAACAAGACATTAAGGAGTGTCTTCGTGAACGTCTTCTACGATGTTGTTCAAGAATCCCCATGGCGTGAAAGTGTCTGGAAGAAAACTGATTAGAATCTCAAAATTGATCATTACGCATGCATATAATATTTCGCATTCAGAATCGATTAAATATTACGTAACAGCAAAATTAAAATTAACGTTAACTTTAAAATTGACTCTGCTGGCTAAAGCAATAACGTTATAATGAGCAAATTGTAACGACCTAATAGGTCGTTATGTTTTATGTGTAACTCTATTCAAAGTAAATGAATTATGGTCAACGTAGAAATAAAAGTCATTAGTATTTAGTATTTATTTTGAAAAAATATATTGATTATACATTTTAGTCTTTCAAATAATTTGACAAAAGCATTAAACTCGATGTATCATGAAAAGTCTCACATAGTTTACAGACATATTGCGGATAAAAGTAATGTTATTTGGGAACTTCTCATAAAAAGTCTCACATAGCTCATAGACAGATTGAGGGTAAAAGTAATGTTATATTCGAAATATCTATTGAAAAGTATCACATAGCCTAGCATATGGTAAAATCAATTTAAATGTAATGTTTGAAATATCTCATGAAAAGTATCACATAGTATAGAAACAAATTGATGGCAAAAGTAATGTTATATGTGAAATATCTCATGAAAAGTATCAAATAGTATATAGACAGATTGACGGCAAAAGTAATGTTACATGTGAAATATCTCATGAAAAGTATCAAATACATGTAGTATATAGACAGATTGGTGGCAAAAGTAATGTTATATGTGAAATATCTCATGAAACGTAGTATATAGACAATTTGAGTGTAAAAGTAATGTTATAATCTTTATATTCATTGAAAAGTATCATATAGTATATAAACAGATTGATAGTAAAAGTAATATAATATCTGAAATGTGTCATGAACATTCTCACATAGTAAAAGGACAGTATTGGTATAAGGGAAATATCGCATGTTTGACATAACTGATATTAAATAGCGTTTTGGGGCGATTCAAAGTCATTTTGCTGAAGAACTTTGGCTCTCGTTACATATTTCGAACCGTTTTAGGCAAAATCTAAATTCAGTTCTTACGTTTCACAAAAACATTTGTGTTGGTCTTTTAACATACTAAACATCGCGTTTTATGCATCAAATGTGTTTACTGGTGTGAATGCCCTTTTCTAGCATTAATTTAATAATTCAATTATTTGCTCTGAGATAAAATCGGTTTTATCTCAAGGACTACACCGATTCCGCTTGCTTATAATCATGATATAAAATTATTTTGAAAAGATTTTCATTCATACGTGACAGACTTGCTAATACCAATTCCTCTGAGTATACTCCTAACAATCTTAGCCCATCTTCCATTTACTTTTGGAAAAATTCATGGTAAAATTATTCCAAAATGGCGCTATTTCGTCTAATCCTTACGTAATAGTATTTAGTTGTCATATATGATTTAATGTTGCTTTGGTATTTAATCCTTTGAGACCGAGGTGCTTTTCCGAATATCTAATAGGCTAAGCTTCTTTTACGAACAAGCATGTCTAGTATTCTCTGAGACCGCCTGAGAAAAAATAAACATTTTCAATGAACATTACACAACTTATTAGGAAGACTATTGGACAAAGATAACACATTAAGGAGCTTAAAACAGCAAACTTGACTGAAGAAAATGGAAAATGTGACACACGTGCAAGGCTTATTATACATTATGAATATTATTTCATACAGACATCCGTTTAAATGCCACTTGTAACGACGCTCAGATCAAATACAGTTTTTTTTTAGTTTGTTGATAAATCTGTTCTCAACTCTACAACGGTCATATACTTTAGTTTTGATTTTGGTTTTGTATGCTGAAGATTTTTATACATCCTTAATATTTTCATTAACGTATTAGACAAAGGATAGTGTTTAAAGCATACATACACATTATCTATTTTTAGACTAAAGTATATGGTTTAATAAACATAATTGTCCATTCAGTCCCATATTGTATTTTGTACAACAATATAGGCAATTTGCAGCCATGGAAAACAACTGTGGTGTGTTACAGATAAGGACTTCGTGTTTTAGTAGTGCAGATCGCTTACTGGCGACAAATATAAAACCCTGAAGTTATTTAGAAAATAAATTAAATTTGGTGCAAAGAGATATATGGTTTGCTCGTTAACTGTAACAAGCAAAATGATGTGTGTCATTCGTCCTTGAATAAAACTTATATTTGAAGGAATGAACATAAGTATCGTGACTAGACTGGATAAGTGTACTTAGGCATTTATATTTGATCATTATGGAAAGTTGAAGAGGAGACTTGACAGAATCAATTTCCTTTAAGAGTTACTATATGTAGTATCCAAATGCTTAGCGTAAGCTTTGATTCAGTTCTAAGTGATTATGCTATAACCATTGCTGTTCTAAAGCTGAAAACAATCTTGGAAAAAATAATTTCATTCGTTCGCTAGATGTTTTAAA
The DNA here is from genome assembly GCA_022818135.1 of Saxidomus purpurata. Classification (NCBI taxonomy): domain Eukaryota; kingdom Metazoa; phylum Mollusca; class Bivalvia; order Venerida; family Veneridae; genus Saxidomus; species Saxidomus purpurata. The sequence continues at coordinate 40,877,514 of JAFMSR010000003.1, read as the reverse complement.
TAAACTATTGCATAGAGTACTGACTCACCAATACTAGCTCTGTGTATTAATTGAAATATTTCAATCACTCGTTAATTTTTTTGCCATTTTGTGCAACGTATAAATTTTTAATTTCAACCTGGAAAAATGCGTGGGAGTAAATCAGTCCCTTAGGAGCATACATTTAGACTGATGCCTAACCTGTCTGTAAAATCACTGCTTTGACAAAATTACAGACAAATATTGGAGGCACTTCATTTAATTGAAATTTGAAGATTTAAGATTTTCTTCAATTTGACTTTCTTTTTCGCAATACACTGCCCGTTTTGCTTATTTTTAATCTTTGCTCTTTGCTTAATATATGCTATGTTTAAAAAACTCATGTTCATGTATGTTGTACTTAATTTGCGAACACTTGAAGGCATCATTATTATAGAGGCAACCCGTCAACCGTTAGATATATAATTGATTTTATAACTCTCACACAGTGAGAAAGAGATATTTTATTTATTTCTGTGGCTCGACATAATTAGTTTAAGTTTAAATGGTCAATGGTAACATTTAAATGAAGAAACGAAAGGTAAGTTTTGAATTATACATATATATTATAAGAAGCTTTACTACATGATTATTTCTTTTAGCATTCGTGAAGTTAAATACAACATACCGTATCAAATGACCCGTATCAGATGAAATAAGCCGTATCTTAACTGACCACTGGAAGCTTCGCCTCTTTTTTGATCCAGAACTAAACACCCAACTAAAAAGATACTACTCCGTGGATCAGCCGGCTGTTACAGTATTCTGTTCGTGTTCTTCATCGTTTAACAAGGATTTAAAACAAATTACAATGGTGCTAGTAAGGGATTTATTTAGAATATTTTGTTTATTATTAACACATAATTTTAGAAAAAAAGTAATGATAAGAGATTACAATGATTAAGCGATACACTTCGTGATATTGCTCAAAAATATATAGGAGAACGGTACAACAAGTCGAGCAAGGTTTTGTTTCTTTAAGTGTTTTAATTACACTCTGAGTTTTCCACCTTAAGACTAGCAACAAGATGTTCCAAGACGTACTGATATTCACACTTGCTGATGTGCAAACCAACCAGCAAACAAATCACAGCTTGTATCTTTACTTTTGATGCCTTTATGATCGATGTTGTCCATTCCATCAGCTGTCCGGAATACTTTGCTTGCCGGTTTTATAACAATATCAATAACCTTATTTGGGGACCTATTACGTGATCCGATTAAGTCTATTTCCAAAATACAATAGCCATGTTACTACATTAGTGTTTGTAACCTTACAAGAAGCTACTTCATCAGTTTGGACAACTCAACATAAATCATTTAAAATTAAAACGTTAGATCTAATGTCTTCAGCGTTAGATTTTACACAGACATATAAGGAAATTAGAGCAATATTTTAACCAAAACCAAAATGTGTCAATTTTATAACGAAAAGCCTGAAGACCAGCAAACAGATAATACGAGTATTAAAATATATGGTAATGAGATGCGGGAGCAAAGTTGCCATAAAATTGTTCTTATTTTGTTGTGTTTTTTTTTTCGTCTTCTTTACCTAGATCTAATATGGTTAGGTAAGTTTCAATTATTCAGCCCTACATGTAAGTCCTATATTTCAAAACGTTTTAAATTTCGTAAGATTTTATTTTGCATTTTATTTTAAATAAGAAAATCATATATATCGTCAGCAAAACAATTTGATATCGGCAATATTCATGTTTCTCAAAATGAAACAGCATTCATTATTGTTTGAGATCACCAATCACAAATCGAATTACACGTCGAAGACAAAAAGCTTTGTGCCAGGAATAAGGCAAAATATGTTGCGTCAAGGAATGTAAAGAGAACAGCTCTAGTAAAGACTTGACACTTGGAAACGTCTTTGAAGGTTTATTTATTCCGTACACCTCATATTATCTATTCAAGTAAAGATCTTGGAAAAGTTCCGACAAAACATACGTTTACTTCCTCACAAAATCTTTAAAAACGGCATCATCTTTTTTAAATTATACATTTAGCCTGCCGGCAAAGTGATCATGAAATTTGTTTTATGCAGAACTTTGTGTGACAACAAATTTTCTTTCCTATAGACCAAAAACTATGAAAACTCTAATTTTAAAGGTGTTACAGTTAATAGCTATAAAGCAGATTTACTAAATTTATGCCTACATGTACCTTGTTGGACCTTGTTGGACCATGTTGTCTAACGTTTTCTCTTTTCCCAAGAATTCTTATCAGCAGTCAACGATAAGCATGGCGTGATAATAACATGGACTGCCAGAGAGTAACAGATAACGTCTTGAGTAGACCTATAATATTATCAGCACATGGTCAGCTTCAGCAATGTCATATAAAGTCTCTTGTGTATTTGCAGTCTTCTACAAAACAGAGCTTATTGTGAAACAGTATCTTCAATACATAGTTATGATCATGTTGTAAATGACTCTTAAAGAAGCAACTATGTTTACAATAGAGAACCACGGGAGAATACACTACTACTCGTATTTTATATACCTCTATGACAGAGCTGAAATTGTGTTGATGTTTGGACACGGGGATGGGGGGGGGGATTATTTTATGTTACACAATGATTTGTCAGCGAAAAGCCGTTGACTTAAAGATGCAGATTCAGATGAGTCTTATCTTCGACACACCCATGTTTTACGTAAATTTTCATAAATATTCATGGTTCCGATTTAAAGCTGCTCGCTCTAAGTTGCCGTTGAAATTTTTGTTTTCAAACATGATATACTAATACATAAATATAAAATAAAGGCTAGAAGGCTGGAACCTTTTTATATGACTATATGTTCTAAAATATGTTATTTCCATAGTTTGAAGCGAACTTTATTATTTTTTTTACAAAAATCTGAGAGCGAGCAGCTTTAAAGGGATGTTTAGTGAAAAATACATTTACTTAAATGTGCAGATGATGATGTGCATGGTGATTATGACCTGTAATTCAAAGCGGGCCTTTTTGTCGTAAATTTAGTACTTTCAAACTTACAATTCAATTAAAAACGCCAGCAGAACATGTTCCCGCTACTTTATTTGTATAATCATGACTACCATATTGTCAAAATGGCAGCAAACCAGTACAGAATGAAAATTTTCGATGCATAGAATGACCGAAAAATACCAAAAAAAAAAACCAAACAAACGAAAAAGACCGAAAAACAGTTTATGAAGACCGAAAACAACTTATGTTTTAAAAGAGTATATAACTTACAGTTTAAATGAAGAAATTTGTAAATATTGTATTACAAATCAAGTAAAAAGATCGAAAAAACAAATATTGCAGACCGAAAACTTTCTAAATTTAGCACTCCAGATTTTGTAATTGATGCAGCACAGGAACTTATGAAAAGGAAAAAAAAAAATTTCACTACATACAAATTCCTTCATTTATTTAATACTTTAGTTACAAATCGTACATTATCTTTTTAAACAAAGTTGTTTTCGATAAAGATAAATCATTTTTCGGTTCTTTTACGGTCTTTTTCGGTCATTCTATGCACCCGAAAATTTTAATTGTTAACATAAATCAGGGTAGCGTCGGTGGAAGACGAGTTGCTGTCCAGACAAACAACTTGGAAACATTTAAAGACAATTTTGTTAAGGCTAATTCACTTCTCTATACTGTTGTTACTGTGGCACTGAAGATGAACTTCTGGGTGATAGTGATCCGTACATCTGTACATGGAACACTTGTTTACCAAATTTTCAACAGTGCGCCCTGTGTAAAAAGTGTCATGATAATGGCGTTGAGGCTAAAAAAACAAAAAATAATATCAAACAGGGAATGCCACGTACCAAAAACGCAGCCTCCCCAAAACGAGCCCCACAGCACCATGAAGTGCACACCACCAACACACACACACGCACGCACGCACGCACGCACGCACACACACACAACACACACACCCACACACACAATCATGTACACACACAAACATACACTACCAACACACACTAGCATACAAAGCAAACACACGAGGACAAAACGAACAATTAAAGGAACATGGTGGGGTACCGCCTTGGAACGGTCAGTGGCAAAAACACCACTGGGGAGCTTAAACCGGTTTATGGTGCGCACCCAACCTCACTCTTACCCCCACCATGTTCCAAGGTCACAGGACAGTGTAAATAAAAGTAATCCTTGCTAGGTGAATCTCTAACACACGTAATGGAAACAAAAGGCATGGTATGTAAAACACAAAAATGCTCGTGTATAAATATATAAAAAGCAAACCTTGAGAACCAAAAAACGTATGTACTCAATGCCTTTGCAGAAGGCAGAGCACCAAGAGAAACACCCTTAAAACTTGGGCAAGGAATATATCAAGAAACTAGCAAGTTTTTAGCATTGTGAAATTGAACAATTATCTCTAGTCAAAACACTTATGGTCAGTAAGACGTGCAGTAAAAGAGCATATGCCTTGACTCAACTAAAGAAGTTGTTCTGTTGGTTATTGTGATATGACTAACAAATGGGTTTCATTACAAAGTGTTTCGGCATTAGTCTGGTGGTTTTTTAAATGATAATAATTTGTTTCTCTTTCAAAAAACTTGTTGTATTAGCTGTACATGTATGAAAGAAAACAAAATATGGTCTTTTTAAATGAATAAAAATATTTTCTTGCAAGAAACACTTTATTATACCCCTACAAACGTAATACCGGTGTATATAGAAGTCACTTTGTGGTCTGTACCTTTTTGGCAATTTATATTTAAGGTGTCTGTAGCTCTTTTGTCTATTTCAAAGTCTTTTTGATCTGTTTTTGTGTTTTACATACCATGCCTTTTGTTTCCATTGCGTGTGTTAGAGATTCACCTAGCAGGGATTACTTTTATTTACACTGTCCTGTGACTTTGGAACATGGTGGGGGTAAGAGTGAGGTTGGGTGCGCACCATAAACCGGTTTAAGCTCCCCAGTGGTGTTTTTGCCACTGACCGTTCCAAGGCGGTGCCCCACTGTGTTCCTTTAATTGTTCGTTTTGTCCTCGTGTGTTTGCTTTGTATGCTAGTGTGTGTTGGTAGTGTATGTGTGTGTGTGTACATGTGCGTGTGTGTGTGTGTGTGTGTGTGTGTGTGTGTGTGTGTGTGTGTGTGTGTGTGTGTGTGTGTGTGTGTGTGTGTGTGTGTGTTGGTGGTGTGCACTTCTGGGTGCTGTGGGGCTCGTTTTGGGGAGGCTGCGTTTTTGGTATGTGGCATTTCCTGTTTGATATTATTTTTGTTTTTTTGACAGTAAATATTTTTTTTGTGAGGAGTGTTTAATTTTTTTACCAAATCGCTCTTCGCCCGCTCCAAAAATGGTTGAATTGGGAAAAAAATATTTTAATTTTTTTTTTCGCTCGCTCGCTCCCATTTTTTTAGGATATATTCCGATGACCAAGAAATTAATTTGGTGTGGCCTAATTTACAAATAAATCTGTTCCACGGGTATACAAAAGGAGAAAAACGAACAGTTATGGTTATTAGACACTGTACTTCCTCTAAATATGTCTTATATCAACTAGATTGTTTCATGGTTTTGGCATTATCGTACAAACTTAATTTATACAATAAAGGGAGGTAATTAAAAGTTATGGCAAGAATTATGTTTTTTTGTCATTGCACTTCCTGTTAATTTCCTGATGTATTGTGTGAAATACGAACTAAATTTCTGACATACTTTTTGAGTTATGTTCCGGGCAATCATATTACATAAATTCAACAATGGGATGAGCTGGAGTTATGGTTCTTGTCATTGAAGCATGCCTCAATGTCCTCTAGCATCAACTGAATAATTTGTATTATGCTCGGGACAAGCATAATACATACGCGGAGATAATTTTAAAATTGATTGAGCTAAAGTTATTGCTTTTAGTCAATAAATGTCCTCTCAACAACCTGTATCAACATTTGAAGAATCAAGTCAATCCCTTACATGATCTCGACAAGCTTTTTTACATTGAGGAGGATAATTAAAAAACAGGGAAAGCTAAATGTATGGCTCTTTATTAGTGCACTTGCTCTTAAAGACCTCTATCAAGATGTGAAGTATCAAGCCAATCCCTTGTATAGTTTCAAGTTATGCTACAGACAAGCTTTTTACATATAAAAGCTGCTCGCTCTCAGATTTTGGTAAAGAAATAAAGTTATTCAAACTGTATGTAAATGACGTATTTTAGAACATACACTCAGTTCCAAAAGAAAGTGTGCACTTCTTAATTCTAAATATTTCAATATTTAGCGGACTTATCGGCTTCAATTTTCGCACACTATATCTCATGTGTATTTGTCATCGATCGATTACAAAATCTAAAATGTTCGCCATATTGTACGTAAACAGATCTCAATTTCGGTATCAAATATATAGGCTTTCAGAAAAGTAGTCGGTGAAAAATCACAGAAAGCAAAGTGCACACTTTCTTTTGGAACTGAGTGTATGGTCATATAAAAGGCTCCAGGATAAATTCCTGTCACGTGTATCTCTAAATTTAAAAAAAAATACGCTACCAAATTCAAAAGCGTTGCAAACGCTTTTGAAATTAAACATATAATGTAGCGGTGCCGTGTAACAGACATTTTGAATCGATTTCTGCAAATTTCTACCTATATATTTGCTTATATTTTGATTCTAGCCTTTAGTTTATACTTATGTATAAGAATATCAATTTTTTTTAAATATTGTTTTGAACGGTAACTGAGAGCGAGCAACTTTAAGTGGGTGATATAAAATTGGATCCGCTAGATTTATGGTTCCTTGTCACTGACCTCTATCACTATGTGACGTATAAACTCATTTTTTTCAATACCTTTATAGTTACGCTCCGGACAAACCTGGACGGATAGACGTACTAGTTTTTGGCCTGGGGACTGAAAGTTCTCTAGGCCTAAGTTAGCATACCGCATTTCAAACACTGCTGACAATTTAACTGTGCTATGTGCGAATAACAACTGTAAACATGCGCTTTGGGAAAGTAGTGCAAGACAGACCAGATCAATCTTTTGTTTGAATGTCGCATACGATAAGAACATATTACAAATAAAAACAGTACATACAACTTCAAACGATTGCAGAAAGGTCTATAGCTTACGGGCTGCATAACACAATTTTTTTCTGTTTTAGAAATTACTGCGCTGTTAGCTGATTACGGAAGATAATCATATGCATATCACGGAAAAGTACGGATATTTACGGAAACGTACGGAATTCGATATAAAAGTTTGTAGTTTTCAAATTTCTGATGTTATTTCATTGACAACTTTCTTATTTACGAACGATTACATAAAATTATATATTTACCTAAAAATAAATTTCTTAAAAAAAAAGATATAATTTACGTACATTCCCGAGAAGGAACTCACGTGATCAAAATCACCCGCCATTTATCGAGAACGCTGCATGTTAAGGCCCAGTGAACGGTTTCACCGATTACAACTACATGGTAACCAAGAATCATTTTAGGTTTTCCCTGTTATACACATTGTACAGTACTGTATTTATATTTCATTGTTGGTATTGCTTTGTTTATTTCTTATTCAAGGTCTTGTCCTTGGTACACAATAATTTTCGATCCACATCATCAGATATCGCTTGAAGTTGAACACAGCGCAGATTGAATTATTTTTATTGTTCTCTCAAACAATTGATATTGTTGACCATGTGATTATTTTTCATTTAACGTACGTTTTATGATAAAACAAATTACCCTGCCACCCATATATTTGTGAATCATTCAGTCTGTATCATATACTAAATTTCGCCCTGTGCACATTTCGACCCGCGCTTTAGGTAAGGTTCAGCGTAAATAACGAAGGTCAAAAGTTGTTTTTAGGGGAGTTAATCTATAGCCCCCAGGCCTTCAGCGCTTTGATTTACATATGGGGGATGATTAAAAAATCGAGACGATTAAGATACAATGTACTACACGCCAATAAGAATGCAAAATAAAATACGTACTATCAATTTAGTTTGAAGTGAGATTTTATGTCAAAATATGGTATGTGACGTTATACATATGCTTTAGTTCTACGTATTTAAGTTCTGCTGTATAATTGAAGCCAGACCTTCCGTAAATTGATAAAACATTAAATAGTTAAAGCATTAAACAAAAGTGTTTCCAAATAGTTTATCCGAAGTTCAACTTTTCTGTGTCATTTGTATGATATCAATCTAAGTGAAATTTATTTTATTAAAAGAAAGCATACATTTTACAAAAATAAAATAAAAAATACTAAATATAATATTTATTTGAGCGTAAAAGTAAAGAAACTGAGGACAAGACAAGTTCTTTACTTTCTTAATATTGTAATAGATACCAAGACATAAACTATTTTGTCCATAACCTATTCGTGGTTGCACACGTTCGAAGTCATTTTGTGAGAATAATTGTCGAGCTCGCTTACTCACTCTATCACTGATGTTATTATTCGGTTATTCAATCTCCAGTAATAACTTTAGCATACATTTCCATATACAAAGACCAGTTTTAAGAGTGCATGAGTAATCCTTCTTAAAAGCTCTAAAAGTAAAACCAATAATGGATCATCTGATATTTCGAAGAACAGATTTCTCCCTTCAATAGGTTTAATGAATCTGCTACATGCATGTAACACGAAACAAACATTTCCTGAACAGTTTAAAGAAATTTGAATGTCTTCAAAACAATTTTACTTTGATAAGGTATATGCTGATGACATATCACTGAGGACGTGTAGCAGTCCGCTTTATAATAATACTCAATGACTGGTTCTTGATTTTAAAGGGACATACCCTATAACTGATGTCAAACTAAATAACCTCCAAAACATAAATAATATAATCTTTTTTTAAGTATTATAACTTAACCTAAAAGTTTCAGCTAAATGCATTCCCAGACATTACCGATAAAATCAGCGGTTTAAAATATACTGCAGTACCGTAAACAATTCAATAATCTATGCAGAGTTGTTGTTGTACAATTAATGGGTGGATGCGATTTATTACAGAAAGCCTCTATATTGATTAATTGTGGCTAAATGAGGTTCTTCTATGCAATTGATTTCATTCATCATTTTACGTTTATTGATCACATAATCCATGTTTCAAGAATATAATCTGCTAGATGTAGGGAGTGTCTCTTCAGCTCTAGACGTCTTTCAAAGTTAGATATTCTTAATTAAATTACACGAACACTTGTTATGTATATTTGTTCATAATATGAATCTGGGATTACTCAATCATATATCGAACAGCGCTTATAGTTGGACAATTGTCAAAGCTGTCTTTGGGTCCGCCTGTAATATGTCTGATCTGACTGACTCATAGACCGACTTAGATCAATATGGACAGATATGATATGATATTAAATGATAAAACTAATGGACAGTTCAAGCCATTTGATATTAGGGAATGGTATTTCTATTTAACGATTTGGTGAGATGATATCTTTATAATATCAATTCGGCGTAATATTCTGTTACAATTAATAATGGTACACATGCATTGCGTGCAGACTATAATAAAAAAAGTAACACTGTCTCTTGAGATGTATACAAATGTACTTTACATTTGTATAATCGATCGTAAATCCTGATGTTGATAACAGAAACAACAGTTCCATATGCTGTGCTTAAATTTAGTTTAGTATAATTTAACATTTGTACTGCGTTCTCAGTATTTTCAGTTGTTGTTTATTCAAATTTATTAACAAAATCTGCCACGATTGTCTCTGACGTGATCTACCTAAATGCAGAGACATAATTATTAAATGCGATGCAATACATCCTTGGTAACTCGACAAGGACAACAATATAAATAGTATAATTTTCTGATTTGTAAACTAGAATATCCCATACATTTTCCTTTTATTGTATGCTTTAGATGCAGTCGTGGAAACGTTTATTGTGAATAAGCCATTTTACAACGTTCATTATGCTGCCCGAACATTATCAGGAATTTAAAAACTTTGCATGAAACTGGATTTTACACAGGAAGAACAATATCTTCTTCAGAAATGATATCAGTTTTTAGCGTTATTCATTAGATGATGGACAGCGCCAAAAAGACACTATTTTGATTCTAACGTGACTTACTGTCATAAAAAGATAACAAAAATACAACGGGACATATTCTGTTGATGTTTTACTGATTTACTGTACTTCACAAGGTATAATTTGACGCCTTTTATGACATTATAACGGTTTGCTATTCAAAATGCTGTTTATCGCAGAATTTGCAACAAATGATTTCCTTCTATTTATTCATCTGACAGACGTTAAGAATCATTCAAAAACAGATATGTATCGTTGTGGGCATCTGGTGATGTTCAGGGCTTGTTAAAACATAGCGTTAGCATACAACCCACTAGTTAAAGTGGAAAAAAGACCGGTTTACATTGCATAATTGATATTGAAGAATTATTGTAATATATAAAAACCAATTACCTATGTTATAAATCTGATTGACATTTAAGCTTAGTAACTATAAATCAATTTGTATGGGCCATTTGTTGTTGAGGCTAATTCGAATCGTTTGTAGAATGTCTTCAAGTCGAGAAAGTTTCACTCATTTCTGAACGTTGTAATAGCGTCCATATATATATTGACATCGTAACGTCTGTAAAAACATCACACGGTGCATACACAAGACGGGGCAGTGTTGATTGTTTTATGTTACTTAGCATTATCAGGTGTTTGGTACGGACAGCCTGGCAATAGATGTCAAATTTGGTAAGTCTATTATAATTTTATAATAATTTGAAAGTGCTAAAAGTAATTCTAAATGTCACATTAACATTGTACTACGGTTACTCATCTTTTAAGACAAAACTTTGAGTACATGGAAACACCAAGAACACCGCGTTTTAAAATACTGTTTATATGCGAAAATGTACTTTTGCAGTGACCTTCTTGTTGATGCAAGTTGAAACATAAAAACAATACTTAGAAACATATTTTTTAGGAGTTCTTCTGTTCATTCCGAAGTTAAGCTATTCGTTCGATTTGTCTGAGACTTCTTCGGTGTTTTTTTTCTTGCATGTCTCATGTGTGTTAATAAGATAGATAATAATACACTTGATGCAATAGAACCAACAGAGTACGATGCTAAAACAAACTTGCTTAAAGTCTTATTATCTATGCTAGATACTCATACTTATCAGTGAATAAAACAACGATAGATAATGTGTTTACTTAACTAAACCCATATTTACATATTATTGACACTTTTAAAATTTTTGGTTTAAAAAAACAGAGATTTTAGATCACCTTTTTGTTCCGGGTGCTTATGATATAATACACGTACATATGTTCACGCAAAATATTTTTCTCTTGGAAATGGAACACAAGGTTGATTAAAATACATTTTTAGCATCAATTTATAATTATTCTGTAGTCAGATAAATGGAAACAGTTTGTCAAATCTTACCGTGTTGGTATAAAATCAATTTGCCATTGTTAAGTGATGTAATGCACAAGTAAATTACTACGCAATCAACTTATTTTAAGGCAGGAAAATGTAATTCATGCGATTCTAATTTATATTATGTGGACTAAAAGCACACAGTCGCGAATGTAAACAAGAGCCATGTTACACATGGTTAATCCCCCCGCCGGGAAGAAGTTACCTGAAGGTTGTACTTTCGTTCTTGGTGAGAGGAAATCCTTAAAAAGCCGTATAGTTATGGTCATGCTGAGTAAAAATTTCAAGTAAGTGGAAAAAGAATAAGGCAATGAAGAGAAGGTTTGCAAAATTATATTAATGTTCATTATCAGTATAGGTATGATATTTTTCTATTTGACTAAAAGTAGGCAAGGTAGAGTTATTGTTCTTACACACTGCACTTCCTCCCAATTTGCTCTGCTCAAGTACTTTTGGAGTTATGCTCCGGACAAAATTGGGACGGACGCACGGACGCACGGAGACCATTTCTAATATCCCCTTCGCCTTCGGCGGAGAGATAAAAAAAGCCAAAAAAACAAAAATAATATCAAACAGGGAATGCCACGTACCAAAAACGCAGCCTCCCCAAAACGAGCCCCACAGCACCCAGAAGGCACACCACCAACACACACACACACACACACACGGCGCGCGCACACACACGACACACACACACAATCATACACACACATATACACTACCACACACCTAGCTACACACGAGGACAAAACGAACAACAAAGGAACACAGTGGGGCACCGCCTTGGAACGGTCAGTGGCAAAAACACCACCGGGGAGCTTAAACCGGTTTATGGTGCGCACCCAACCTCACTCTTACCCCCACTATGTTCCAAAGTCACAGGACAGTGTAAATAAAAGTAATCCCTGCTAGGTGAATCTCTAACACACGCAATGGAAACAAAAGGCATGGTATGTAAAACACATGATTGTATACACATGATTGTATCGATAAATACACAAGCGACATCTGCATTGGATGAGAAAATACTGCATTTAGTAACAAATTTCTCTAGCACTCAAATATATATTTGCGTTGAAACGGAACATGTATAAATATAACAACGGCAACTATAAAAAGTACTTACTTACGATGTTTATGACAAATAAGGCAAACTTTTTCATGAAGAAAAATCAACAATGTACCGTGCCTGATATCATATGCCAACCGATTTGGTCTAAGAAGAAACCAGTACAACCCCAGTGTAAACGCGTTTTCTTGGTCAAAAAATATTATGCGATTACAAACTTGATGCGAGTACCTTTAAGTAAACACTTCATTAATACAATGAACTTCATACTATTTTTCATGAAATTGAATGACCCATGTTTGTTATGTTTGTGCTAAGTGACATGTGACAGAATAAAACAATCCACGAAAGTCTTGCCTTTAACATCACTATCAGAAGAGTATTTAGCCTCCGTTTGAAAAATAATATTTATTACTCGAAATTTATTTTACGATTTTCAGTACGAAACGCAGAAAATGACTTACATTATCACTGCAACCAACGTTGTTATTATCATCATTATTATATTCAAAGTCAGTTAAAATAATACAAATGCATTGATATATGATTTCAATAACTTTTTAATTATGAACGTGATGGAAAAAGTAAACCTCTAAATGATGTTCGGTTTTGTTTAATCTCAAGTGCCTTCAATAATAATCATAAAACAGCTACAAATTCAACGAGTGACCAGTCAAAAATGTTTCGGAAATAATGTTAGCTATCATCACGTCACAATACTTACCACATTATATGATACTCCTATGAAACAAATTATGAACAACCATTTGTAAAAAAAAGTTCCAGTAATAATACAAGTGCGTGTCGTCAAACATAATATATTCAGTACAGGTGTCTGCCTTTTACGAGCTAAACACAATCACGTCATAGTTATGTATATCATAAAATTTACTAAGTTTTTAAAAAACGATCACGATAGAGGGCTTGTAGACGACAATATACCGTACTTTTTTGATGAATATCGCGATCGTCATTTGAACACTTCTATACTTATACTTTAACCGTTATCTTCATGTCGTTATACCTACCAGAGCATGGAAAAAGTTTTAACAAGACGTAATTGCACATGATCAAGGGTTTTCGTTTGGGGAGGCTGCGTTTTTGGTATGTGGCATTCCCTGTTTGATATTATTTTTGTTTTTATACTTTAGGATCGGTAAGGTAATCGTCCTTCCCGCTATCTACCTCAAGCAAACTTGTATTGCCTTATAACTTAAGCTATTATTCAGTTTTTGTACCTCTTGAAAAGACACCACTTTCCAATTGACAACTGTCCTGACAACTGAAGCAACTAATCAACTGTTTGCAGTCCTGACACACGCAAATTAGAAAGTTTAATGCGTTAGAGGCCATAAAATGAAGTAACTGAACAACGACTTCATCCTTTGGTTACAACTCTAGAATATTGAATTATCATTTTTTCCATTAATATTCAGAACGCAGATTTGCCACCATCTACTTGGATAAATGTACGGTTGGAAAATGTTTGATTTAAGCGCATCTCCATCGTTTGGAGTATAGTATCCTGGATTTAAAACAGGTCCTCAAACGATGTAAGAAAATAAAATGTTTACGTTTAATTTGCAGAGGCCTCAAATACAAACTATCTGAGAACACAAACTTCAGGGCCACAATTTGAAATGACATCTTGCAGGAGACAGATACATACTTTTTTTATCATAAACGCCCCTGCTTCTAGTGTAACTTTCTTTTTAAAATTGTTTATAAAGAAACAACTTTAGAAATGATTCAGGAATTGTGACAAAGTAGTTCTGACATTATGTTTTCGGTCGCACCAAGACAAATTGTAGAATTTGTATTCATATAATAATTTGATATTGCAAAGTTAAACAATTAAACCCTGATATCAGTTCACAAGTATTGCTTAGAGTTAATGAACTAAAAATATGTATCTCAAACTTGTTGAACGAACTGTCTTCGAATATGATCAATGAAGAATCTTTATAACGGTCACGTTTAGGAACTGCCTACGCGTATAAGACTCCCTCAGCAGATTACCTACACAAACAACATCCATAGCTACAATCGGGTTCATACCTACAAAGATACCCATTAACTGTAAGCATAATGGTGACAAATGAAATGTACTGAGCAATGTTCTGTGGTTACAAATGAAATCTGATAATAACAAAAACAATAAAGTCGTTTAAAACGAAGCAATATTATAGAATAACACCATTGCTGGGAAATGGTATTGTATTAAATAACATTGAAAAGTCACATTCATTTTCAAAATGTACAAATATATAAGTGTTGATGTGCAAAATGTATCAAGTACAATGTTCTCATAAATTTTCCGCGTCTGTGGCCTATTAATAGAAATGATTCGCTTATTTTACATTTGTCAAGTCATACCTGTGGTGTGCTTACTCTTGTACAACAACACGCTCTAGATTAGCTCTTGACACTGGAACGCACACTCAGGTCGATTATGTGAAAAGTTTCGGAGGATACAACGCTTGCTTGGAGACATCGTTTTCTTTTTTTTACTATCTTCATTTATATATAAGTTATAACTAAATACAAAAAAATACTGAAAAAGAAATACTGAACAAGCTGGAATTCGTAGTATTTTGTTTTTATTTGGAATTAACATTATTAAGAATGGTATGCACTGACGTCAAGAACACAGCGTATGTGATTCATACACATCCCCCTGTAGACATTCTCCTTCAGTTGACAATACAAAACCACACCACTCATTTACTTGTGCTAGTGTTGGCCTATTACACGAATGAGGTAGGATCCATGGGTGTTGATTAAAACAGAATGAATAAGTATTTATGCTCATTACCTACGTAATTGCCGCCACAACTACAGTTGAAACTGTTCAAGTTGAGTGACGCCTCTGTTGGTTCCATATCTGAATGGAGCAAAGGATTCCTTTGTGAATTTTGCTCAACAGAATGGGACCAAGTACCTCTACAAGTGTCCTCGGATAACACTCCGGCTTAAGTTATTTGTGCTTTGTTCGAGAACGACGGTCAGACGAATTTCGAGATAAGTACGCTATTAAAAGAGAATGTTTATGCTCAATACACCTACTTTTTTCAAATAGTTTAATAGTTTGACGGCCTATTCTAAGGTTTCCTTGATGTGTTTCATTCGTCATGAAATAATTATCTTATTTCAAAGAATGAGCACTTCAAAATGCATACTAGACTACATTAAGAGTACTTAGGTGTTTATCTGTTATCATTATGGAATGCTAAAGAGGAAACCTGACAGAAACAATTTCCTTAAGAGTTGCAAACCATAGTATAAGTGGGATAACTGTTAGAGAATATAAGTTCTAGACTCTTTATTTGTCTCGAATAAAAGAATTTGTAGTTCAATAATATGGCCATGTCTGTTCAA
This sequence comes from Saxidomus purpurata, assembly GCA_022818135.1. NCBI lineage: Eukaryota > Metazoa > Mollusca > Bivalvia > Venerida > Veneridae > Saxidomus > Saxidomus purpurata. Next base: position 40,861,662 of record JAFMSR010000003.1, on the reverse strand, counting down.
CGCTCTTAAGAGACGAAGCGTATGATTTTGTATCGTTACAATAACTCATCTTATTTCAGTTGCTTCTGACAGTTATTCTTTCAGTGTGTAGTACAATGTTACAGTAACTGACTTATATTTTATTCATATAACAAAACTGCAATCTTTATCAAACATTTTTATCGATCTGTAATATCTTATAATACAAAACTAATCTCCGAATCGAGCAAAAAGTCAGCATTTGACTAATTTCAAATATGTAACATTTCTAATTCCACCATTATCCACCTATGACAACTGATAATCATCTAACTGGACCTAATCTATCAGTCTTTAAAATAGGGGTTAAAGGGGTTACCTGTAAATGCTGCAATTGATTTTCAAATTCAATTATATGTATTTGATAACAGCTTTTGTTTTGTAAAATACGCTCCTCAGCTAACATAGTACATTGTCGGTATTCTCCCTACAAACCAGATTTAATTACATCGTAGCTTCAGTTCACTTATAAATTGTGTTGTTTGATATCATACGAATTAAAAATACACCATTTTCTGACAGAACTGACAGAACTCCTTCTGCTTCAAAACTGTCATAAGATTAAAGAGGCACTCCTTACATCTAGCAGATTATATTCTCGAACCATAGGTTAAGTGTTCAATGAACGCGAAATGATAAATAAGTACAATTTCAAAAAAAAGGCGAAAAATGCCTCCTTCTTCCACAATTAATCAATATAGACGCTTTTTGTAATACATCGCATCCAAACAACAACTCTACATAGATTATTGAATGGTTTACGGTACTGCAGTATATTTTAAACCGCTTATTTTATCCATAATGACTGGGAATGCATAACTGAACATTTTAGGTTAAGTTATAATACTTTCAAAGATTCGATTATTTATGTTTTGGAGGTTATTTATATGACATCAGTTATAGGGTATGTCCCTTTAAGCCAAGAATATTAATTTTGCAACGGTGATATCGGTATTTAAGAACGTTTTAGATTGCTTTATAACTAAATTCTACATGTTATTTGTTAAAGCTTCTTTCAGTCAGTCAATTTCCTTAAAGATGTTTTACGTGTTCAATAAAGTTCCCTAACGCGGCACAAAAGACGAAATTTAGACACAGATGAGCATAAGTCAGTCTTGATTCAGCTTGTTTTAATTTGTCCAGTGCATATCTAAACCTGATATATCAGGTGTACAAGTTAGAGTTGTCGCTTCTGTAAAACTGTTTTAACCATGGGCGACTTTTTATATCACTTGCACATGAAAGATGTATAAAAGACCAAATGTCGTCTGACATTTTTCAAACTCCATTCACTAATTCAATAAGCCAAGAAAGCCGATTTAGTGATCTAGTGTATTATGCTCAGTCATGTTACCAGGTCTGTGTTCAATTTTTTCTTAGGAATACATGTTTATACTCAAACTGAATTACAAGTACATGTAACATAACGAATAACTATTTCCATGCAGCTATTCAGTTCTTTGGGTAAATGTTTTATTTTCTATTGTTTTGACAAAGTATCAATCTTTACACTAACGAAGTCTCTAGAGTTTTGTTCACCACTACACGATCAATACTAACTAGCCCTACGCTATAGCTCTTGTGGAACATCTGTGGAAGAGGACATGGATTTTATTTTCTACATGGTCAAGACAGAATGGGCGTTTCGAACCTTCATGACGTCAAAGTTAAGTTTTAATGGATGGTTCCAGTGTTTACAATTATATCAAAATTTATTTGCTGGATTATCCAATGGCAACAAGGTTGGCATGGTTTGCACAAAATACACGTGTTTTTGTTCGTGAGGTAGCAATGAAAAGAAAGTAATCCATTGACTTCTAATAGGTAGGCTTTGAAAATTTCCTAAAAAGCTGGAACGGTCCATTGGGGCTACACCTATCCTTACAATACCTTCAGATTCAAATTTGCTTTTTAAAAGATTTATATTTCCTTTACTTATTACTACCAGTACCATGATTAGAAGATTAGTTCTCGATTTACAGTTTCAATTATAGTTATTAAAAAAGTCATCACACAATCTTTTTTTGTAGTATATTCACTACTGACTAAATCATCACTACCAAATATCAATGCTTATCAAAAGCATTTTATTTTACCATTTTAATGATATTCTCACATCTCGAAGAACCATTACTGAGAGAGTGATCTATGGATTTCTTGTTAATTTCATTTTGATCCATATTACATATCTTGTCCAGTAATAACACACAATGTGCCATTGTCTAACAAACGGAGGTATCCAAACCGTGTCGCCGGACAATGCTGGCGTTGAAGTATATTTGACTAATCCAAGATAAAACTTTACATTTTGCAATCAGTAAACCCAGTGTCCTGTGCAACACAACATTAGCAGTTACAGTGTGGTCCAGAGTACATATATGGAGCAACCCAGGGTAAACATAACGATCCACAGTTAAAAGAGTGATATGTACACACTTAACATTAAACCATTCTGAAGTTAGACCAGTTATACTAACAAACGACTGCTCTGACCATTAGCACCTTGTTCATTTAATTGGTTCCACATATTCCCTCTATTAATGGAATCGTACGTCTTTTTTATTCATATGTTGTATGTTTATTGTGCATTTTATACTATATATCTTTTGTAAAGCAATGAAATGTTTTATGCTAAAATCGATGTAATAACTCGATGGCCACTGTACTAAGAAAAACGTTTTCAAAACAAAAATATATTATAATCAAGTACTTCTATATGACTTGCGTTATTTCTGAAATATAAACTGCATTTGAAACATCTGATGTTCAGTTCAGTTTATAGACTGGACATCAAACGAGAAGGCCTTAGCACGGAAATAGCTTTTACACACAGCAGACAATTACAAAATATGTAATAAGGACCACCGCGGAGGAACATCCGCCGACTGACAGCACTTATATTAGCTTACGTCGGTAATATGATCGTGTGACAAGAAACAAATAGTAGCCCACACAGTTAAATCATATTCAAAGCTTTCTATACTTTGATAAATAAAATCTATATATTTACGTTTCCGTCCTGCGAAACGAATGCATCAGGCAGTAACATCAAATCATACAAAAACATGGAAAAAAATAAACAAATATTACATCACAAATTGCGTAATATTAGTTTTCTTTCCATACATGAGAAACACATAAACTACCTTCTTTGGATGAACTGGAATGTGTCGATCTCAAGAGCATTTATTTCCATTTGATTGACATTCAAATGCCAAGTGGTTCTACACGTATAATAAAATTGGCGTATAAAAGCAGTATAATCTCTCTCATCGCAAGCCCAAAGAACAAATCTATACGTTTGTTATAGAGATTTAAGGTTCATTATCACGATACCGTGTTTAATTGGTTGTTTTAATAATTGGCATTATCAGACGCCCTTTCTATAGAAGCATCCCTCATTACATACATAATTTTCAAGCTTATTCAATAGTCCGCCCACAAACGTTATTTCGCATTCCTTGATTTCGCGGTAAATTATATTTGCAGAGTGTGAGAAATGGTATGTTTTACTACGGTTTTAGATCTTTGTCTTAAAGGTCAATATTGCAACAGCTTTCTCTGACTTGATATTTAAGAGGATATTTCTTACAAAGTAATTCAAATTGTGAAAATGTAGTTGACAACCCCGCCCAATTCTAGATAGTTCAAATTGAACATATATACAATGTAACCTTTAATTGAAAATCAAAAAGCTGAAAGTATGCTGTCCGGACACTTTAATACAGTTTTACTTTATTCATTTCACGTATAAATTGTATTGAACGTCGTGAAATTCTTGTTATACAAGTTACATAAGTATTTTTCCGCCAATAATGCAAGGAGAAAAACTACGTAATCAGTTCCCGTCAAACGGAGCGTAAACTCTGTAAACAGTTCCTCGTCAGACATGATTATTGGACTTCGCTACACTCCCGGTCAAATGAGTATACATGTTTAATGAATTAATGTTCAATACGAAAACATAGTTCAACCCAGAGGGACAAATGCTTATACAATATATCATTACAACAATACAAACAAACAAACAAAAAAACAAAAAATAAAAGACAATACGACGTAAGCTAATATAAGTGCTGTCAGTCGGCGGATGTTCCTCCGCGGTGGTCCTTATTACATATTTTGTAATTGTCTGCTGTGTGTAAAAGAACCAATAACAAGAATTGAGCAAACAAACACAGTGATTGTTGTTTGTATACAACTGTCTTTAGTGGCATTTAATCATAATCGTGGTAGTACATCTTTATCACTTATAATATGAATATCAACGTTTTCATCTTCTTTGGCAACAGTCTTGGAATCATAAATAACACCATTGTCTGCAGCAACACTCCCAGAATCACAACTAACAACATCGCCTGCAGTAACACTTCTGGTATCAAAACTAACACTATCATTCTCAGCAACACTTCCGAAAATATTATTTCCATTTACATCATCGTTTAACCCAGCTATGTTATCTTATCGAAGATACTTTCACATTTATTTACTGTACATATTACTGTACATTGATTCTTTCTTTTGATTTCTCTGCAGCTAGCCTATTTAATCTAGGTCTTTTATTTGAGTAACAATCATACTTGACTGTCCCTTTTGTTGCTCTACTTTTACGTATCTCCTTCAAACTGCTGAAATCAAATGCGAACATTAAGTTTAGTGGTCGCCTGAGAACTGTATTTGAAGCCAAGTTTATACGAGCAGATCTAACCGTTCTCTCTCTACTTGATTTCTATTCGATTACTCCCCAATCTCCAATGTCCTCTGGTGTGCTGTTTTACGATAAAAACATCATCAGTGTTGAGTACATTACAACACACACTCCTCAACGCGTTGAAGAATGTTTGAGCTTTTTTCGTAAACTTGCAAGATACTCGTCAGGATAAACTTTCCAAAAAGCATTTAACACGTGCTGTCCCTTTTTACAAATTTCCAGCAACTATTCTTCTTGACTTTTATTTGGATGGTATTCCTTATCTGAACTCTCAACACTTTTTTCTGAAATTCCAGTGTAGGAAAATGACTTGGAGAAAGTGTTATGTTTGAGTTTAAGTGATTTTTTCAAAGCTGGTTTGGCAAGTCCAACTAGGCTTTCGCTAAAAGCAAATATAATAATAATGATAATTATTATTAAATCTTTATTTCATGAAGGTTACATATCAGACATACAAGGATTTACATGTAAATCAATATACATCTAATTTTCATTTGACCTTTAACAATTTTTCAAATAGTCTATTTGTTTGGCAAAGTTAGATATGACAAAAGTTGACAAAAATTGTTTAAATTGTTGAAACTTTCTTTTGGTATGATAGACACTCAAAAATTTAGTCCAAAGGTTAGTGCGGAAATATATTTGTAGAAGTAAATTGAGTATGATTTAGATCAAAACATACTCAGTCTGCAGCTGTTAAGTGTTACCTAAAAGACAGTTCTTGTATTTGCACTTAAATGTTTTGAGTTCAGGTGTAACAGTGATGCAATGTTAGGACGACTGAGCTTATCGGTCGCTTACATATTTAAGTCCGTACCGTAAATGCACATCAGCGAAACAAACTCAATCCTGGTTTTTCTTCTCAAATATTTTACTCGAATTATTGCCTGTTATTCACTAGTCGAGAAAGTATAATTACTCTACACTTTCAACTAACATTAGTTTGGCGGTAGCACTACATTATGTTGATAGATGTGATCTATTTTACTGAGTAAAATTATAAAACCCTACAAAAAAGACTGAAAACACAAAAGTATTTTATTGATCTTTTTCAATCGGTATTATCCAATTAAAAGGTGCCATACAGAGTAAATTTAATCCAAAAATGTTATACATTCTACTTGTCATTTCATAGGCAGTTCAAAAGTTACCATCTTCCGGTCAAAAGAGAACTTCATACACAATAATTTTAACCATGTCTCTTTTCTGTGCAGACTGTAAATGATCTTCCCTATTGAACAATAAACGACCGTCATATTACAAATACGACATCACAAAGTGCTCAGTAAAGATTATTTTTCCAAACGCGAGAAACGAATAAATTGGTCAGTTAAGGAGAAATAGAATGTGTCGATTTCAAGAGTGTTGATTTCCATTTGATTGACATCCAATGCCAAGTGGTTCTACGTTTACATTAAAGCTGTATCACATATTTCGTCGCAAGTCTGAAGAACATCTAAAAGATTGTTAGATACCTTGTTGAATTGGTTGTTTTGATAATTTGCATTATCAGACACTATCTATTGTAGCATCTCTCATTACATACATAATTGTCAAGCTTACTCAATAGTCCTTCCGCCTACGACAATATTTCAGCATTTCCTTTATATTGTAAAACCACGTTTTGGTGTTGCTTAGGGCAAATTCAGATCGTATTTGCATGTCAACAATTTCAAAATATTCATTTCTTTAGATTTAACTGTTAATAGGCGTTTCTTACATCAAATGTGTGAGTTTAAAAAAAGTTTTTTAGATCAAATGTGTGAGTGTAAAAAAAGTGTTTTAAAGATCCTATATAAGGTAAAAACCGACTACCCCGGGACGGAATCAATTTTGCCCAGGGTCATAATTTCAACAATCTTGACAAAAGTTCACACGACGATGTTTCTTGCCAAATAAGTGCTTGTCGCAAACTTGCCATATTGAATTTATTATGAATTAATTTAGACTAAGACACGGGCCATAACTGTGGTGTATGGTTAAATATAAAAACCAAAATGCACATTCTCACTACAAGAAATATTTAAATGAAGTTTGATGACTCTTACCTCATTAGTAAATAAGCACAGCGTGCAACAAGGTTTTCCGTTATATTTTGATTCAGTCAACGCCCATAACATGTTGTTATTGGTCCAGTATATATAGTAAAAACTAGGTGCACAATTTGTTGTTTCAATAACTATTCGCATTAAGTGCCGTGACTGTATATATTATTAATTATTTAAGGAGTAGTGCGTTCTACAAATTTGTGATGTAGTAGAAAATGCTGGTTCTACAGCACAGCTACACTATGTGTATATTGGAACTTCAAAAAGCGTTTGCAACGCTTTATTATTTCATAGCCTATTATTTCAAATCTACAGATATACAAAAAAAAGGGGGGGGGGGGGGGGGGGGGGGGGGGTTTTTTTTTTTTTTTTTTTTTTTTTTTTTTTGGGTGGGGGGGGGGGGTTTGGTTTTTTTTTTTTTTTTTTTTTTTTTTGTTTTTGTTTTTGGGAATTTTTTTATATTTTGATTGGTAGCCGTATTTACATGAATTTATACTGGAACCTTTTTATATGACTATATCTTCTAAAATATGTTATTTCCATACAGTTTGAAGAACTTTTTTTACCTAAATCTGAGAGCGAAAAGTGTTGTTAGTTCTCTTTTTAAACGTTACATATCTGTTCATCCTGAATTTCATTTATTGTCAAAACTCTATTTTGCTCATTGTAAAAAGCTTTAGCATTTGCTATGTATTCCCTGTCCCGGTATATATACATTTCCATTCTACCAAGCAAATAAATACATAAGAAAACCAAGTGTGTTACATCATTATCATTCCTTAGGCTCATATTCTTCATAGTTCTCTTCTTATCATAGAACTTGTTAAACAATAGAATACATTCGACTTTCTTCGCACAAGACTATTTTTCATTTCTTATTTCATAAACTTTGTTATAGGTTTTCAAAAAAGGACTTAATAATGGAAAACAGTGCAACACCACTTCTGACTGCTACAGTATTCCGCTCATACAATGTAAAAGGGATACTTAACAAATGAATATAAACTAATTTGTTGTCATTACAAAGAGTTTCGGAAATTTGGATTGACTTGAACCAACAACATTTCAATGTAAAAAAGGGAAAAAGAGACATTTTTACAAATGATGAACTATAATAAAGATTTTAAGACTGTCTTGTACCTCTTACATATTTCCATATAAAACTAATCTAAAATGGAATAATGGTACTTTGTGGACATTTTGAGTTTGTCTTCTCCAATGCTACATATTCCTTTAACAGCATTCAAGGGAATTAAAATTTCCTTCACGAGTGCCGCCCACGAAAATATCCTTCATTATTATGCTTTAGTAGATAAGGTCTTGTGTGATAATTTCTGATTAGGATCGGAAAGATGTCTTTAGCCTGGACATTTAATTCAATTATAAGATATAAAATGTTACAGACACGTAGATAATTTGTTTATACCTGACTTATACATACTGTTGTTTACTATAAATCTATCGGTTTGACATGCGATGTGAATTTTAGGAATTTACTGAACTTATTATATTGAAGTCATATTTAGCTATGTCTTGATATCTTAAGAATGTATTTTCAGCACACAGAGTCTAGCTTTAGAGATTTTGTCACAGTTGAGAAAGTTTAACAAGATTTAACACTTTACTTCTTTGTTAATTCCGTATTCTTTATTAATAGCAAGTCATATGCATAAAGTACTTTTAATTGAAGTATACTAAGAGATGATTTTACTCTATCTTCTTATTGATATCACCGTAAATGAAAAACGGATGAAAGATTCATTCTCCATTAAAGATATCATTTAAGCGAATAATTCGCTCGTAGCTGTGTAGGTTTATATTTTCCTTCGGTTGTAATAATACATTTGTATGGTTTGAGTGGTATAATTGTATGAGCTGAAAGAGATATTAGTACAATGTCTAACTTAAACACTCTACATCAGTACTGTTCATTTGCTAATTTATCCCCCCGCCGAAGGCGAAGGGGATATTAGAAATGGTCTTCGTCCGTCCGTCCGTCCGTCCGTCTGTCCGTCCGTCCGTGCGTCCGTCCGTGCGTCCGTCCCAATTTTGTCCGGAGCATAACTCCAAAAGTACTTGAGCGATTTTCTTCAAACTTCATACACTGACAGAGCACATTGGGAGGAAGTGCAGTGTGTAAGAACAATAACTCTACCTTGCCTACTTTTAGAGTTATTACCAAATCAGATTTACTTGAAAAACTTTGTCCGGAGCATAACTTCAAAAGTACTTGAGGGATTTTCTTCAAACTTAATACACTGACATAGCTCATTGGTAGGAAGTGCAGTGTGCAAGAACAATAATTCTACCTTGCCTACTTTTAGAGTTATTCCCCTTTATCAGATTTACTTTAAAAAGTTTTGTCCAGAGCATAACTCCAAAAAGTACTTGAGGGATTTACTTCAAACTTAATACACTGACATAGCACATTGGGAGGAAGTGCAGTGTGCAAGAACAATAACTCTACCTTGCCTACTTTAAGAGTTATTCCCCTTTATCAGATTTACTTGTCCGAAGCATAACTCCAAAAAAGTACTTGAGGGATTTTCTTCAAACTTAATACACTGACATAGCACATTGGTAGGAAGTGCAGTGTGTAAGAACAAAACTCTACCTTGCCTACTTTTAGAGTTATTCCCCTTTATCAGATTTACTTTAAAAGTTTTGTCCAGAGCATAACTCCAAAAGTACTTGAGGGTTTACTTCAAACTTAATACACTGACAGAGCACATTGGGAGGAAGGCAGTGTGCAAGAACATTAACTCTACCTTGCCTACTTTTAGAGTTATTCCCTTTATCAGATTTACTTGTCCGAAGCGTAACTCCAAAAAGTACTTGAGGGATTTTCTTCAAACTTAATACACTGACATAGCACATTGGTAGGAAGTGCAGTGTGCAAGAACAAAACTCTACCTTGCCTACTTTTAGAGTTATTCCCCTTTATCAGGTTTACTTTAAAAGGTTTGTCCAGAGCATAACTCCAAAAGTACTTGAGGGTTTACTTCAAACTTAATACACTGACATAGCACATTGGTAGGAAGTGCAGTGTGCAAGAACAATAACTCTACCTTGCCTACTTTTAGTCAAATAGAAAAATATCATACCTATACTGATAATGAACATTAATATAATTTTGCAAACCTTCTCTTCATTGCCTTATTCTTTTTCCACTTACTTGAAAACTGTACTCAGCATGGCCATAACTATACGGCTTTTTAAGGATTTTCTCTCACCAAGTAAAATGTACGAAAGTACAACCTTCAGGTAACTTCTTCCTGGCGGGGGGATTAACCATGTGTAACATGGCTCTTGTTTGAATTAAAAATAGAAGAGTATATCACTGACTTAGTCCTGTTAATTGGTATTTCATGTGAAAACAAAGGTTTGTCTAAACCAGACGCCACACATTTCTTGTTAAAGAACAATATCACGGCATGTTTTGACATCATCGTAGAATTCGGCATCGATCTGACTGATAACAAAACAACATATAAAAGAAGCAATTTCACGATATAAGGCTTATTATACCCCCACAATATTATACCCCCACAAAACGAAGTTTGCGGGGGGGGGGGGTATATAGGAGTGAGCTTGTCGGTTTGTTTGTCGGTCGGTCTGTTGGTTTTCATGGTTTCCGGATGATAACTCATGAACGACTTTACCCTTTTGAATAATTTTTGGTACACACGTGCAACTTCATGAAATACAGGTCAAGTTCAACTTTGAGGTCAGTAGGTCAAAGGTCAAGGTCACAGTGACTCTGAACTGTAAAACAGTTTCCGGATGATAACTCATGAAAGGCTTGACCGATTTAAATAATTTTTGGTACACACGTGCAACTTTATGAAATACAGGTCAAGTTCGACTTTGGAGTCAGTAGGTCAAAGTTCAAGGTCACAGTGACTCTGAACTGTAAAACAGTTTCCGGATGATAACTCGTGAAAGACTTGACCGATTTAAATAATTTTCGGTACACAGCTGTAACATCATCAAATACAGGTCAAGTTCGACTTTGGGTTCAGTATGTCAAACGTCAAGGTCACAGTGACTCTGACCTGTAATGTAAAACAGTTTCCGGATGATAACTCAACTATAAGAACTCAAATCTATGTCCTTGTGGCCATTCCTTTCTTATGGTTGCCATAGTTCAACTTTGGGGTCAGTAGATCAAAGGTCAAGGTCACAGTGACGCTGAACTGTAAAACAGTTTCCGGATGATAACTCATGAAAGGCTTGACCGATTTAAATAATTTTTGGTACACACGTGCAACTTTATGAAATACAGGTCAAGTTCGACTTTGGGGTCAGTAGGTCAAAGGTCAAGGTCACGGTGACTGAACTGTAAAACAGTTTCCGGATGATAACTCATGAAAGGCTTGACCGATTTAAATAATTTCGGTACACACTATATTACAGGTCAAGTTCGACTTTGGGGTCAGTAGGTCAAAGGTCAAGGTCACAGTGACTCTGAACTGTAAGTGAAACAGTTCCGGTGATAACTCAACTATGATAACTCAACTCTATGTCCTTGTGGCCATTCCTTTCTTATGGTTGCCATACTTCTGTGACAAAGCTGTATTGTGGGGGTATAATTCGTCACTCTTGTGACAGTTCTAGTTTTCAGTTTGGTCATATTGAAATTTAGTACTTTTGAGTCTATTCAATGTTAGTAGTACCCTGTTAAGAGCTTGTGCAAATAAAATTGAAAATAACACTAAAGCTTTAATATGAGCGATATGAGTAACTAACTTTAAAAAAGGACCACCCAAGAAAGATACCTGCAAATTATAGTCAAAATTGGTCATGCGAGTAAGGGTGTGACGATTGAATGTCTTTTGCCTTTAGTTCTGGTGAATATGTGCAGCGGAGCAGAAAGATTGAACAATTTAGAAGAGAACCACCAAATAAACATTTCTATACTCTTTGATTAATGCGGTGGTTAAGTAGGAGATGCTGTTAAATATTCGTTTTATTTTAGCTCAGTGGTCATTTAGTGCAGCGAAATGGAATAATTCACACATTTTATATTCCAATGAAGTTCCAATCGGAACCCTTTTATAACACCGTACATGAAGCGACGAGCCACACTTTGTATCGAGGTCTGTTGACGCATATTTCAGAACAAGATAGGTTAAGCCCGTATCAATCAATTTTTAATTTAATGAATGAAATAGCGATTTGCGCTGTGAAAATTTAAATTTAAACACACATACACACAAGAGGGCAAAGATGGCCCTATATCGCTCACCTGACTAGCAGTACAATTCAAAAAAAGACAAAAGTAGGTCACAAAGTCATCATCAAGATCAATCATAGGGATTTTTGAAGTCTGAAAAACTAAACGAGTAGTCAAAATTTTATCTCTCAAGCTTGAAACAATAACTAAAAAAGGCGAAAGGTCAGAGTCAGTCAAGGGCAAAACTTAATGCTGCATGAAAAAGCTTTTAATATAGTTCAAACTTCATTCCTGTAGCTTAAACAATAGGAAAGAAAGTCTAGGTCAGGGTAAGACAATAACGAAGGTGAAATCTACATGCAAGACTTACACATATTCCCAATTTCATTGAAGTAGCTTCAAAATCATGCCTCAAAAGTAGGTCAATGTCAAGTCGGACAGTGTCAGAGCTGGAGTCTGCATGCCGTAAATTTTTTAATCATTGTCGCTTCAAAAACAAGAAACGAGGTTAAGGTTTGCCAACGTTGGAGTTGAATTATACATGCAAAGCTGTGTACTTGGTCCAAATGTTACTGATGCAGCTTCCAAAATATAAAGCAGGTCAGTAGGTCAAGCTCAAATTTAAAATCTGCATGCTAAAATATCTAAAGAGTGAAAATTTCATTGATGTAGCTTTAAAACTAAGAACGTTTGTCAGAGTCAAGGTTAGGGAACATAAAAGTTGAAATCACAATACAACATTATCAAGGGTTCAAATTTCATTGATGTATTTAAAAAAGAGTAGGTGAAGGTCAAGTGATACCGGGACCAATTTGGACCCAACGGGTACGATCTTGGCCTTGTTGAATTGTACAGGAAGATTTTTAAAGATTTCCCATATATCAGTTTGAGCCTCGGGGGAGAGTCGATTTGACCAGGGGGTTATGACTTGAACAGTCTCAGTAGAGACTTATATAAGCCTTTTAAAAATTGATGACCCCGGGGCGGAGTAAATTTTGACTATGGATACGCGATCATGGTAGAGGTCCACAAAACGATTCTACTTGTCAAATATCTTAGCTCTTGGCCTTTAAGTTTCGGAGAATCAGATTTAAAAAAAAAAATTATAATATGTAAAATAGAGTGACAAAGGGGTTTATTATTTGAACAATCAATGTAGAAAACTGCATCACAATTCTATATACCATATCTCTAAGTTCTAGTCCTTGTGGTTTGAGGCAAGATTTTAAAGATTTCCCTGTATAAGCCTAAGGTAAAATTTTCTTTTATTACTGAAGTTATTAAGCGCAAAAAGTTTCCATATGCAAGGTCACTGTGACCTTAACCTTTACTCCAGTGACCCTTTAAAATAAATAGGATTTATATAATGTCTATCACAACTGTCCATACCAAGTTTGATACCTCTGGATCAAAGTTCTCAACTTACTGAGCGGAAACCAACGATCTACCGACCTATCGGCCGACTAACCTGCCGACCGACCGACCGACAGCTGACATTTTCTTCGAAGGGTAAGGGCATAAATATAAATCTAGGTGTAATATAAATCATGTGTTTGGAAACAATGTTAACAAATGCACGTACATTTATTAATCCTATAGACTCTATGTTCCTGCACATTAATGTAGAGTCGTCATTCCTTGAGTAAATGCGTGTACATCTTTTAGAACGATCAAACACATTGAATATCTTCAAACGCTAACTGAAATATAAAATAACATTATAGATCTTCTACTACATTTTTCAATATTTCTCAATGAACCAACAGTCCCGTGCTTAAAATACTTTAATTTTAAAATCTTACTCGTCTACAAGTATAATAGTTAGTTTAACAAAAGTATTAGTGCCTGTTGACCTAGCTCATAAATCTGTCACGACTCTACGGGGACTCATAAGACTAAATATTTTGACATATTATTGTTACATTAATCAATGTATCTTTTATAAATGTTACTGAATAGTTGGTACTTCTGGATACACATGGGATTAACAGACTACATTTATTTCAATCAACAGCTCAAATGGATTTTACGGATTTGTGTTTCATCCGAAAATTTATCAAATTTACAACTCTAGCTGTCATTATAGCGATGGCAGTAACAATACCCAAAGCATTAAACTATGACCAATATTCCTCGTGGGAATCATTAATTACAAGGCAACAAAATACGGGAACGTATAAATTAAACAAGCAAGAAAACATCATCTTATGTTATCATGTGTTTGAAGACAACCGGTAGCAGTTTAAACATGCTGTATTGCAATATAAACAATTTCAAAATGGTAGTTTGCGAAAATACATATAAAGCAAAAGGATTGGACGATAAGTTCTACCAACATTATTATGTGTCCTCCATTTACCGATAGCATAACATTTCTGATGTAAACATACATCCATGTACAACTTATCTTGACACGGACGTACATAACAAACCTTTGTTTAAATGCATTATTTGAACAGTGTATCAATGTCTTCATTCAAACTGATAGAACTAGTCGACTTTGCAAAATATATCAAAGCCAAGTTAACTACAAGGGACTTATGACGGCTTAGCTATATGAAAACTAAAAATTTTAATGTATAGCGTTCTGAATCTAAATGGGCACACGGTTGGTGCAACAACACTTCACCATCTAGGCAATTTCTAGAAAATACATCGCCTGTGTCAACAGTACATGTATTTTATTTACGGCAGTTTACCTAGCTATCGTTTGTGGGGAGAACCAATACTATAGGCCTATCCTGCCAACATTCTCAAATAAAACACACAGTCGGTATGACAAACAATCAATGAGAGGTTACAGTGATTTCAAGTCAGCCACTCTCACCACTCGGCCACGGAACATAACGACTTTCGACAAATGCGCTGCTACCAACTGGATAACGGTACGAAAAAGAAGTTTCCAGAAAATCCATGCTTCTCTCCACAAACTGTGCATTGAACGCAAGTGAAAAAAACTTATCAAAAATGTAATCATATATCCTGACCTAACAATCGTTCTTTTGCATTTAAAAACCTTTTTGTATTGTGAAATGCTAGCCTAACGAGTAGATGAAAGAAGCGTTTATACTGGCTGAGCTTAAGTAGTAAAATGTATAATTAATTATATGTAAACAATTGATTGTGACTTCTCCGTCGCTGCATAAAATGTTTTTAGAAAGTAAAAGGCGGATGGTTATTATTGTCGTAGAGGAAGCATATAACATTGGAAAGATAGTTGGAATAGATAAAAATACATATATACGAAAACAGGTGGCACAATGAGTGAAATTTACCAGAGTTGAAGGAGGGCTGGAAACAGTGTCTGACTCAGTCGATATTTTAAACATTGTGCATGTCCTTAGGACATCAGGCATATTTTGATACACATTTGGTATACACGCGTTTTTTTTTAAGACATAACACATGTACTTTCACCGGATGTGTTGTAAACAAACGTAAAATGGCTGAGTTTTGAAACAAAAGAAGGATTTATATGACTCCACCTATGGAGGTCAGGTGCAGGGACCATACGCACAAAATTGTTTTGGGGGCTTATGAGAGGTCGAGTTTAAGTCTTCTTTCAAGATGTCAATATGACTTGGTTTTGAGCGCGACATTTCTAGCAAATTATATTCTCAAAACATAGATAATGTGTTCAATGAACGTAAAATGATAGATCAATACAATTTCAAAGAAGAACCTATGGCGGAAAATGCCTCATTTTTCCACAATTAATTAATATGGAGGCGTTCTGTAATAAATCGCATCCAACCATTAATTGTACAACAACAACAACTCTACATAGATTATCGAATAGTTTACGCTACTCCGTCACTTGTAGGCCGACACCATTTAAAATCCTTTACAGATATCCCTTTGCATGGATGATTGGGACATATATTGCCCACAGCTCCCTTTGACAACTCACCTCATACAACACACAGGACAAGGATATAAACATATAGATCTGCTCTGCATAAAAAATATTGTGCAGTCCTTACCTTTATGCGTAATAGGTCTATTATTAACCGATTTCGCCAAATGAACCAATTTCATTGAATGGATCGTGCAGTAACGGCACTTCTCGTTGGGATGACGGAACATTGTAATGATCCATCACTTTGCATATCGAATATAGAAAGCTAACTTGTCACAAAAGCAAGACATGTTAACAAACAAAACATACCGAACCCCAAAAATCCTTATAAAGAACCTGAATGGTTTCTGTATGTACCTATGAAGACGCTATTGTAGCTGTTGGCGGTGTTAAATCACATCATTTATCTAAAGACAAATGACAAAAGAACAGAAAACTCATCTATTCATTTTTTTTGGTCTTTCATTTGTTCACTCTTCAGCAGTTTTCTTTCTTTTAAGCTCAACTGGCTTCGCCAGGGTGAGCTTTTCTGATTGTTGATTGTCCGTCGTCCGTCAACAGTTTGATCCAAATGACATCTTCCCTGAAACCACTAGGTCAATGTTGATGAAACTACGCAGGGATGTTTCTTGCATGAAACTCTACCAATTTTGTTCAAAGAATTCCATTCCATGCAAAACTCTGGTTGCTATGGCAACAAATAGGAAAAACTTAAAATCTTCTTCTCTCAAACCAAAAGGCCTTGAGCTTAGATATTTGGCATGTAACATTGGCTAGTAGACCTCTACCAAGATTGTTCAAATTATGACCCCCGGATCAAAATTGACCCCATGCGGGTCGGGGTCACTTAGTTTAAAATAGGCTAATATAGAAAAAACTTTAAAAATCTTCTTCTCTGAAAGCACAAGGCCTAGAGCTTAGATATTTGGCATGTAGCATTGTCTAGTGGACCTGTACCAAGATTGTTCTAATTATGCCCCTTGGATCAAAATTGACCTTGCCCGGGGGTCACTTAGTTTTACATAGGCTTAAATAGGAAGAACTTTAAAAATCTTCTTCTCTGAAACCACCAGGCCTAGAGCATAGATATTTGGCATGTAGCATTGCCTAGTAGACCTCTTCAAAGTTTGATCAAATTATGACCCTGGGGTCAAAATTGACCTTTGGGGGGTCACTTGTTTTACAAAGACGTGACGTATATAGGAAAACCTATTTGGTATATAACATTGTCTAGTGATCTTCCACCTGGCAAGTGGACTTGTACATGTACCAAGTGAGCGATATAGGACGATCTTTGCCCTCTTGTTTATGATATTGAGTTCACCACAAAAGTTGGTAAGTGTGTTGTTGCCCTTGCAAATTGACTGCTAAAATCTTATTTAGTTAAACCTAGTGAATTTTGTTGTATTTTAGTACTATTTGAAACCACATACTTCAAAGTTATTTTACTGGTTACTCATTATGTTGTTACTACAGTATGAATTAAGTTGAGGATGGTACTGAATTCTTGCAAGCCAATTCTATTATAATTCTTATTAAATATATCACAAGGAACTAACCATCTAAATTGGAAGTAAAATGAAAGCAAGCAAATGGTACATTGTATTATTTTTATCGCTTCTAGCAGTTCTAACAGGGCAAACCAGATGTGAATCAAAGTTTTGATATAGGATAGTGTTCCATTTGATGCGTTGATGCCAAGCGCATGCCGCGAGACCAATATTGTTTCATTTTATTTTTTTGTAAATCAGCATTGTTCCCCTATTCAATGACTCGGTAAATAATTATTGATGTGCAGCGAATTCTATGCTGCGATTGGACAAAACATATTTTCAAACACTAAAGCACTAAAGGGAAAACGCCTGTTTTAATGATCAACAACTATCAAACGAATTGCAATTTCATTAATCGGATAATGTTATGTAACATATAAGTTATTACCATGCTGTGCGTGTGGAGACAGGGTTTAAGCACATAACTATTTCGTAAACCTAACGCAAAGAACATTATGACAAGTCAAGTTTTTTTTCTATTCAAATACATTGTACACAAATGTAGATGCAGTGCTAGCGATTATATTTGCATATATAATTACTTAACAAAAGGGCAATTGCTGACCTGAGTGTCAACTGAGAAACACGAAAATAGGTACATAAGTCATGATAAGTCAAGATCACATGACAAACTTGGCCATGATTTTCCGTCACAGATATTTTAGTATGATTCGTGAAGAAATCAAGATGTTCGAGTGTAACCCGAGTTAAATATTGCAATTTATAGTCTGCATTATTTGCTCTTGATTTTGATCTTTAACAAAAATAGTATATTAATGCAAGAGTTTACGTAATCCATCTCCTTCATCCGCCTTACTAATCAAATGCACTAACCACTTGTTCTTTGTTCAAGTGTACTTTGTAAGTGCAGCAACTCCTTTATTAATTTCTCATTAAATTTTCAATAACAACAAGTTTACTAAAATTACATCGATTCCGCAGTTAAAAACAGAAACATCATTCAGATTAGTACCTCTTAAAATTGTCAATTGAAGCTTAGAAAAACAATCACCTATAAAAACTGCAGTAATGAATTGACTATTTTAAAACAAAGCCTTAAGTATACAGGATTCCTAAACTTTTGTAGCAGATAAAAGTCATTTGTATTTCTGTTGGCGAGCTTTAGGATCATTTAATGTAACAACACGTAGAAGGTAAGGCATGAGAAAATACTGTGTTATATTTATCATATAACCTGTGTATAACATCCAGTCAATGAAAGTAATTATAGTACTTTCAGCAAAAATATTTAACTGACTTGGCCACACTTATGCATCATACGTTACCACAAAATGCTATTACGTGCCGGCATTCTTTTCTCATTATTTAAAGAACATAATGAAATCCCAAGAACTTACGCCCATTTTGTGATCACTTAATTTTTGTAGGTCTTCATTCAATGAATAACAATAATAATTTTATGTTGTTTATCAGGTTGCAAAAGTACTTCTTAAAACTTGTTGAGAAGTAAACATGATGCACGTAATTTGAAAATAACTTCACCAGCATTGTAGCTTGGTTATGTAGTATTTGTATGTGAAATTATATAACAGTATATTTAAAATCAAGAAAAGACGTTTTCAATTTACATGTTTTGACTTTATGCCTTCAACAAATATACAACATACAATGTACAAAACTAAAAGAATGTCCGCGTGTAAGGTTTATAATACAGTTGTTGATCAGACTGATACGGCAGTTTTATCCAAATAAAATATATTCATTCAATACTTGGTACGTAGATATAAAACCAAACATGTCTATATGAAAAAAATACAAACGAATATAAGATATGTTAAAGGCACACAACAAAGAATGCGCTACTGTTCATCCCACTGGGCCAAGTTGTATCAAATTTTAAAGAATGGATCCAGTTGGTCTCGCGCATCAGCCTGTTCTCATCGTTCTTAACAACATCTCAATTGGTAAAAAGCTAAAGTCAACCATATAATGATCAAAGCTATTAAAATGTAGTAACATTACTAGCTTATGCCAGATCGCTGAACTTATTCATATCAAATTTATGACTGTTCATCTGTCTGGAAAATTGTTGTCGTGTTTGGCCTACATTTTTTGCATGTTATTAGATAAATTACATTAATAGATGTACAATCTTTATTTACTTAGTATGAAATAAGACATATTGCATGAACTGATAACTTCATCAGTTTCAATAATCATAGTTCAGTGTGTACACCTAGGCCGTTTGCATAGACTTGAACGGGCGTTAACGGGGGATAGGGGTGTAGACGAATACTTTGAACTAACTAAACAATCCTTGTTAACAGGTCAGGACAGGATTATAAAAGTGTAATTGTTGTACTTAGGGATATGATGATAACTTGAACAAATTTCAGTATTTATGTAAAATACGCCCAATATTCGTTTGGGAATTGTTAAATTCTAAAACAAACGGCACAATATTAGTATATCGGCAAATTGGTGATCATCAGATATAATACGACGATTCCAGGTTGGTATCACATTCTTTAGTTTAGGTGGGAGAAAGGATATTCAAGATACTGATGAATGATAGTATTTTTAACATGAACCATTGTGCACACGTCATTACTGGAATACTTACAGATATCAACATTAAGGAAAGACACGTGGTCTTTCGAAATATAATAAGTAAACTTGATTGTATCATGAAAATCATTTAAGGCCTTAATGCAAATTGATTAGATCATCATGGGAATGATTCAAGACCTTGGACACATCATCGAAGAAACGTAGCTATAACGTAGGTTTAAACTGACAGGATTGTAGAAAATCTTGTTCCAGCTTTCCCATGAACAATGACGTATATGCCGGAGCCATTGCTGCACTCAGTGTCGTCCCCATAATTTAAAGGTACTTGTCATCATCAAATTGAAAGTGGTTTTTCTTAAGCGTCAGTTCGATAAGTGTATATACGTTGTCGATAAATATCATACTATTACACAGACTTTAATTTTACTTAAGAACAACATACAGGTGTCAATGCCGTCAGTATAAGGCATATTGGTTTACATTAAACTCACCTCTAACGTAACCAAATAGCTACGGCGAGACAACTAACAGTTCTTAATTTTTTGTAAGGAAATTTGTCGTATCTTCGACGCAAGAGGGAAGGGATTGCATGTAGGGCTTTAACACATTATCCAAATATTTGGAAATGTTGTCAGTGGGGGAATTGCATGCCAATAAATGTGTCTACCAGGATAGCCAATAGGTAAAGTATGATCATGATGCTTATGTATTTTGGGTAAAAATATAAAAGTGTGGGTACCGTATTTCATCTGGGAAAATGCAAAATTCTTCCTCTATATAGTCCTCACATTTTGATAAGTTGCCCATTTAGTCGCAGATATTTTGTTTCACTGTTTCTGCAGTATCATGACTAAGTCTGATATAATATTTATCATTGTTCAGCTGTCTTACCACCTCATTTTGAAATTGACTTCGATTCATTATCACTACATTTTCCGATTTGTCTGCCTTTTTGATGATAATGTCTTTGTCCTTTGCCAAGAATTACAAATATCCTTCTTTTGTAATATTGCTTTACCTTGATTGCTTTGACGACTGTAAAATGTTTTGGTGAATTTCTTCGATATTGAAGTCAAGACATTCATCACGCCCTTGTTTTGGGAGAAACGATGATTTTTTTATTGAAAACAATGTTTACCTTCACACAGGTTGTCGTCATTTTCTCCATCATCATAAAATACTCTTTAAGTCTCAAACGTCATGAAAATTTTAATATTTCTTCTGTTTAATTCAATTTATCGTGACTTTTGAGCTAAAGGACAAAAGAAAGTCCTTTTCCTAGCAGAATATAATCGTCATCAGATAACTTTTTGTTAGATAAGTTAATAACTGTCGCCTTGCCCCTCTGAATGGGTTGTTTCCTCTTTTTGATTTTCCGCCATGCGTTTGTTTCGGGTTCGAACCAATCGCCTGTTTGTCTTTCGACAACGGTTTTTAGCATTTTCGTTAGTTCTTGTAGCGTTGATTGTTATTTGTATCTGTGTTGCTGGTGCCCCGTTTGGTTGGCCTCATCATACGTTGGTTTGGTGCCCGGTACTGTCATGTGTTTTGAATTTTCAGTAATGTTACTTTCCTAAGCTTGTAAATTCACGTTATTTTAAGAAGATTCATCCGTATAACTTACTTGTGATTTCTATGAGTCATCCATCACAACCTTCTCTGCCTTATGTTCCTTTTGACTTTAATTTCTTAGACGTTATACGATGTTATATAACAAAGGTTCATTGTCAAATAACCAATATAGCTACAGGCTTAGACATTAATTGCTTTGAAATCAGCAGGTGTATCTCATAGGTAATACATAACTTACAAAACAAAGTAAAAGAAGTGTAGTTGAAAATCGGGCTGTGGCTGTATCTAGGGGTCGCTATATTTGTTAGGCGACCACATTTACCCGTTCCCACACAACAATCCATCTATAAAAATAAAGCTAAACAAATACAAAACTTCCATAAGAGGAAAATTTGTTGCACATGTTTTGCAAATAGTTGAATAGTATACAATTATTGTGTACTCAGTCATGCTCATTGTCTAACTTAAGGGAGCAATATTTTTTACATGTAATTTTCAAGTTGTCACGTGTCATAATTTCGTGGTACAGATGGTAGTGGTGGGACCTTATATAAAATATTCATGTAATTAGTGTTTTCGAAATTCACTATCGGCAGGAATTATTTGTAACCACATGTTTTCTTTGTTTGTAGTTACAATAATATTCATTCTCGCAGGTTATAAATTTATAACAATTGCATTATTATATGTACTGGGAATACGTAAATCACTTTCGAAAACAGCCTTTAAGTCTGTGTGTAATTTTGATGGATTGCTATACATTGTGTCCATATGGTACCAGAGGGAAAAGGAACAATCAAACAATCGGTTACTTTGATAGTTTTGAATGTTTGCTCTTATGAAAATGTTTTAAAGGGATTGTATAAAAAACGTTTCAGTTTATCAAGTAAAATAAAGGTTGTTTGTTTTTGTTTTGTTTTGTTTTGTTGTTAATGTTTTCTGTGGGGGTTGGGGGTTATTGTGCATTTTAATAGCTTTCAATTAAATCTTGAAAAATAAAAACAATACTGTTAAATTAAGTAAAACAAATTCGTGCACTTAACTATCATAGGAGTAAGTGCTAAAAGTTTAGACATTAAATTAACTTAAATCATTGACAGCTTTTGTCATTTTCTCTATTTTTCAGTTATTTTCGCGACCCTGTTTTGTTCCATATTTTGGAAAAATATTAGTCAGGCTCAGACTTTTTTTATACTGCTAAAAGAAGTTATGTCACTGTTTCATTCAGTATTAGATTCATTTAATTGTGCACTTTTCTGTCATACGAGCACTTCAGCGTGCATTGACCAATGCCACGTATACACTCTGTAAGTATTGTATTTGGTAATTATACTGATAATCAAAGCATTATTGCCCATACCTAAAGCAACAGTATCATAATAGTTGCCTACAATATTAATTACGCTGCAATAGGAGTTTCAACGATGTCAATAATTGTTAAACAACAAGAGAACCCGGGTTACCATAGGTCGCTCATCTGAGTACAATATTCAGACTGGTTAAAGGGACATACCCTATAACTGATATAAACTAAATTAACCCTCAAAACATAAATAGTAGAATCTTTTGAAGTATTATAAGTTTACCAAAAGGTTTCAGCTATGCA
The DNA here is from genome assembly GCA_022818135.1 of Saxidomus purpurata. Lineage (NCBI taxonomy): Eukaryota > Metazoa > Mollusca > Bivalvia > Venerida > Veneridae > Saxidomus > Saxidomus purpurata. The sequence continues at coordinate 40,838,587 of JAFMSR010000003.1, read as the reverse complement.
TTCCAAGTCATTATCGATAAAATCAGCGGTTTTAAATATACTGCAGTACCTTAAAACCATTCAATAATATATGTAGAGTTGCTGTTGTACAAGTAATTGGTAGATGCGATCTTTTACTGAAAGCCTCCATATTGATTAATTGTGGTAAAATGAGGCATTTTTCGCCATAGGTTCTTCTTTGAATTGTATTTGAAAATATAATCTGCTAGATGCAAGGAGTGCCTCTGTAAAGAAAACCCGGTGTCCTGACATGACCTTCAACTACTCAAAACAAATGTTTAGAGTAGCTTTCAAGCTGATTGGGTACAAAATGTGGATTATAGTGTGTTCACAATGATTATCTAGTATGATTTGCTTTATTTCCTATTCAATATGACCGTGTTTCAAATTTAATCTAGAGTTTATCAATACAAATACTCTGACCAATTTTCATTTGGCGCAAAATGTGGCTTCTAGAATGTTCACAAGCTTATTCAAATTATTTCATCCGATGACCTAATTTTGACCCTACGTGACTTAGAGTTTTTCACGACAAACGCTAATTTCTATTATGACTGGGTATCAAATAAAGCTTTCTAGATCTAGAGTGTTCACTAGGTTTCTAGTTTATTATTTGATCGTCTAAAGGGCAAATCAAGTTGTGACTTCAGGGGCATAATTAAATCAGTCATGATAGAGAACCACTAGACAAATGGTCTAAGTTTTAGGCCAAAAGCATCTTATCCCTAGGGCTAGGCCAGTTTAGACGCTAGAACATATTAACAATTATCTTGGTAGAGAACTACTAGACAATGCTACACAAGTTTAAGACAGGAGTATTTTTTATCAACTGTTTTTCTTTTTCTGCCTGTAATGGTATTCTTTGATTTACTTTAGTAGAGCTCAAGGTCCCTTCGAAGTAACATTTGACATGTGGTTTTAGAGTCGATATCGTTTGAAGAAAAAGGGGGACGGGTGGACGACGTATGTAAAGCGTAAAAGGACACCGGAACGTGAGCGGTCTCAAAAGCTCACTCTGGCAGAAAGCTAAAAAGGCGGAAAATATTCGTATTATGTATTTTTATAGAATACGCGGAGAAATTTTCGGCGGTTTGTAGCACGACACCGTAATTATTACAGAAGCAAACTATCCTTTTATACATTTTGTATTACAATGATATTTCTTGTTTTTCTATATTTCTCTATAAAGATACCAGATGACAGCGTCATGCCACACAAAACACAGAAAAAAAACAAATAACACGACACAAATGGCCCAATAAAGCATTTCTTTCCAGATATAACAAACCCATAAAATGCTCATTTATGGAGAAATAGAATGTGTCGCTTTCAAGAGCGTTAACTTCCATTTTATTGACATCCAAATGCCAAATGGTTCTATGTGTATAATGAAGTGGACATATGATAGCAGTATAACCTCACACATCGCAAGTCTAAAAGAACAAATCTATAAACTTGTTATAGAGATTTAAGGTTCATTATTACGACACCTCGTTTAATTGGTTGTTTTAATAATTGACAGTATCAGACAACATTGTATCGCAGCATATCTCATTACATACAAAAGTGTCAAGCTTGATTCAATAGTTCGCCTACGAGAGTCTTCCTCAAAAGACATTTTGTTTATATTGATGTGTACCGTGCCTGCCGAATATGTGAACTGGATTTAATTTCGAGCAAATTTAGGTCTTTGGAATAAATCTACATTTCAATAGTTTCATCAGTTTACAAACTGCTTTATTACATTGTGTTCTTACATGAGGGCAAGTCAGTAATTATATACGCTTTACTCATGAAAGAACTTCTTACAAAAATACTTACAAAATACAAAAATTCATTAAACTAGGTGGGTGTTCAGTAAAAAACTCAAGTCACCCAATTACACTTTGTCAGAATAACCAATAAGTTCGTGCCAAAATCTAAGTACAAAAAGGGGCAGTACTCTGTCAAATATGACTTTGACCAACAATTACGATCCTTTTAACAGAAGCAATACAATTTGAAAGTTTGATGAAGAAATCTTAAAAAACGGCAAAGTTATAGTCAACTGGAAGTGTTTGTGACGGACAGACGGGCGGACGGACAAAACGATCCCTATGTATCGCCAATTCTCCGAAAGAGCAACACAAAAATAGACCAAAATATTGTTATTTTAGTGAAAATTACACATTTAAATAATTTACTTAGCTACGCAAGGACTTATGCTTTTTTTGTGAAATTGGGGCCTAATACAGTGTCCCATATGATGAGAGTACATACATGTATAAAAGGTAAGTGTAGGACCCCTACATGTGAAACTTAACAACTGTCACCAATATTTGCCGAAAGTTTTATCAGATTATCGGGTAAACTTATCTAACTTTTACAACCATTTTCACCTTAAGGGGTCTTACAGGCAAGGTTGTCTAAAAGTAAATACCATTTTAAGATAATTGTTCTGTAAAGCTCCTTTTTGTGTACCAAGTGTCTGGATAGTGATGGCTCGACCAAAGCAATCATGAGGTTGGTCAAACAGAATTTCCTAACTTTGCACTACTACTTGATTCTTTACCCGTTATGACTACTGACCATATACATGGATATGTAGGAACTGTATAAAGCTGTGCGCACTTGACTGCAAGATTTTCAGAATGACGTTTTACCGTGACCTACAAATAAAAAGAAGATAAATGACCTCAAGAACAGCAAGCGCCATCTACTAATCATGATCATAATACGTAATGCATTCGAGTAATCTGTTGGTTTGTCTCTTGTAAGCTGGTTTTTTATCTATTAATTCTTAAGGGCAAATGATGCTTTTATTTATCTAGACACGAAATTAAGTAGTCCCTGGTCACTCCTCCAAAGAACAAACAAAGGTATTTGTAGCTGTTGCTGGTATTTGTAGTTTTAGTTGAAATTGAGATGAAGAACTGTGTTGGTTGGTCTAAAATGTGTCTGTGACGGCAAACATGTTTCTTATATCTACCCGAGCTCGAGCTCGGCTGATAGAAGGGAATTTCTAGATATTGTATTTTTGTAAACCACATCAGAAGCAAATTTGACCTTTTCCGATCTGAAACTTAGTTAGTTAGTTTTATTTCAAATATAGAGTGTAATTTGTTCGAATCTAAAGAAAGGAAATATTTAATTTAATCTATGTAAAGCAAACCTTTTATTAAATAATTATTGGAAGCTCATAACATGATGATTCCGGTCACATTAATTTAAGGGGAAGATGAATAGTTATTAACTTTCGGTGACATTAAGTTGAATTATAGCATCAGTTATACTAAATTTCAATCCGTGTAGTCTCATCACCTGATCCTCTGTTCATAACCAGACACAATTTACCTACCTCGCACGTTACTATTAGTGTCCCATTCCAGAGACAATTTACCTACCTCGCACGTTACTATTAGTGTCCCATTCCAGAGACAATTTACCTACCTCGCACGTTACTATTAGTGTCCCATTCCAGAGACAATTTACCTACCTCGCACGTTACTATTAGTGTCCCATTCCAGAGACAATTTACCTACCTCGCACGTTACTATTAGTGTCCCATTCCAGAGACAATTTACCTACCTCGCACGTTACTATTAGTGTCCCATTCCAGAGACAATTTACCTACCTCGCACGTTACTATTAGTGTCCCATTCCAGAGACAATTTACCTACCTCGCACGTTACTATTAGTGTCTCATTCCGGATCTATGAGCAAGCACAAACCTGAAATATCTTGAAAGGAAGAATGTCTGTATTCATTCACAATGTCTCAAATTAATATGTGTCGTTTTGAAACTTAAGTGAATGTTCCTTTCTTTCGAGCAGTTTTCATATTACGTACAATTTACTTAACTAGAATGACAGAGATACATTTGCCTCGCCGTGTCTTTTTTTCTATTTATTCAATCAGACGTTAGAAATGATTCAACGGGAATTATTTTGTTTACATAATTCGTCTCGTTGGTAAATTTCATTAATTGTTTACGTTCGTGGTACATCATATGTTGACCTAGATATATTGATGCACCTTTTCTACTTTTTCGACAGATGCTATTTGAGTAGAAGCAAATTAACAATTTGTACAATAACTTTAATCTTTGTAATATCAAAGAATAGAATTTTGCAAGTTATTATTATGTTTCTTTTGAAAAGGTTTTGTGATTTGCTGCCGTGTTTAATGGTGTTTTTCGCGGAGTATTATTAAATTGAAATTAAATATTTATGTGATTTAAATTTGTTTGCCTTTCCGGCCTATGTCTCCCCAACTTTGTGGGGCATGTTGACATTATTCTTTCTTCTGTCTTTCTGGAAATCTGTCTTTCTGTGCTTCCATAAACTTTCTTTGTCTTTTTACGAAGACAATGTTGGTTTTGGCACGATGAAACTTAAATGATTTACGCATCCACATAAATTCAATTCGAAAAGTTTTATTTCGCAAAAAAAGGCATGCAAGCTATAAAATTACTGCAGACTAATATTTACATTTATACGAATTTCAAAATGATTTCATTTGATTTTAAACGGACCTTCTGATCTTTTTCAATAAGTGTGATTTCCAAGTACATAGACTTTCATGTATCAAGTAAAATAGCTGAGTTCCTGTAAAAGGAAAAGATATGAAACTACATACATTTTCCTGCCATTTTATAAAAATATGTAACAGAGTATGTGACTACCTAGCAAGTATTGAGAAACAATTTTTGGCAAAAACTATGCAAGTTAGAATTCAAAAACAGATCTGAATCATAAATTCACTTTTTCATTTGTTATATTTAAATGAGAAACAAAAAGTACATAATACATGTAGTATTACATTTAGCTCTGTTAACAGTATCTTGTCCTTCAGCACATATGGCATTTCCTTGGTGTCTTAACCCATATTGGCCCAACTTGTTGAGGCTGATGGAGACAATGCAGTCATTGTAAGTAGTTGTTTTCAGCATCTAGTCTGCATGGTGGGCTGACTAAAGCAAAGGAAAAATCTATAAAGATAATGTCACAATTAAAGTATACTTAGTGACTGTGAACTCAATTTGATATTAGTTCATTAAGCTGGGAAGCCCAGGGAACAATCACCAGTTCATAAACCAGAATTTATGCCAAGTTTTTGTACTAGACCTAGTGTGCACATGCATACATTTTTACTTTAAAGTTTGATTCTTAATAACTAATTCTTCTACAAACAGTGCCATGCATCTTTGGTGTAGGTCATATGCAATACATTGTATGTTTACTAGAATCTACAACTTTAGAACAAACAGTTTATATACCATGGTGTTTACTGCAACCACAAGAAGCCTTTTTAGATTTAGTTGCAAAGTGTTTGATCATCTTCAAATGCATCTCTTTAGCATCATCATCACCATCATCATCATCATCACCACTCTGCATCAACAGCAGTATAGTTATAATTATATGTAATAAAATACACACATGATATGTTATTATCATAATAATATTTCCATTGGTTAAAGTAAATAGCTAGTCCAACAGTAAGGCTGTTGAAATTCCTTGTCAACCAGGCATCCACTACAGCACAGGTTCATGGTTGTAAGTCCTCGGCAGGATAAGAAAAAACACTCTCTCTGGCTTATTTACCCAGGTCTAGAATAAATTATATCTACAGTATATTTGAATTTATGTGATCAATATAACTTGGTTGCTATCAACAGATTCCTCGGTGTCAGTCTTACTTCCGGGTCTGATTATATCGAAAAAGTGATCTTATTCTCTAATAACAAGTGAGAAATAAATACTTACGTAATTGGAAGGTGATACAAACACGTCCAGCGTCAACAAATGCGTATCTAACCTTTCAAACCACTTTATAAAATAAAAGTTTTAAGCACTTTGAATTTGACCTTCGCGGAAATACACCGTTTATGACGTCATCGGTACTCCGCAGATTAATCAATAACTTGTGTTATTTGAAACGTAATAGGTTGTACACCACGAAATGAGAGTCATTGGTGATTTTTTCATGTAAAACAGTGAAATAAAGTAGCGACCTATACTTTTTGAAAGTTTACAGATCATTTTTTCAGTGGTTAGATATTTTACGACATCTGCTCACTTCCGATAGTTAGCACATGTGCAGAACAACGTAGCAGACATCCTTAGCTTCAAATATTTTTTTTGTAATTATACCATATATGTGTAAATCATTCTGTATAGATTTCCAAAAGTCCTGTCATTTTGTTTATAGAACCACAAACATAACTTTTCAAGACATACTTAATAGGATTTCGATTTTATTACATAAAGTAATTTTAGACAAAATATATTATTTGATATTATTTGTGTCAAACGTAGTGATCTTTCTTTTTAAGACAGTCTTAGAAATTTGCAAGGCCTTGAATATAATAGTTGGCTAACACATTTGTTTGAAGCGGGTAAATTTGAACATTTCAAAGGAGAGTGCTAATATCATCTAGATTACACAAACGCAACTCAATGATATCAAACATTTGAATCAATTACATCATTAGCACAGTCTTTCAGCCACTTATCTTAACTCTGTGCGATGTGGTCTCCGACAAAATGTTTACAAAAGATGTTCCTATAATTAGTTTAAGACAGTCCTAGAAATTTGCAAGGCGCATAATATAATAGTTGGCTCACACATTGGTTTTTGACAAGAAAATATTTAAAGTTTCCATATGTATGCCTATTGTTACATCAAGCGATCCCCGGGGCGTGGTCAATTTTGACATTGGAGTCATGATTCAAACAGTTTGGTAGAGCTCTCTCTATGCAATACTACATGCCAAATATCTAAATTCTGGACAGTGTGATTTTAAGGAAGATTATTTTTTAAGTTTTTATTAAGTGACGCCCCTGGACGGGGTCAGTTTTGACCTTGGTGGAGGGGTTAGAGAAACCTAAAAGCTCACTCTGGATCTCATTGGAACACTGAAATCAAAACGTAGTGTAAAAATAAAAAATTTGTCTTTTATATATAACAATTTTAAAAGCAGTCATTTACATCATTCTATTATTCTTACGAAAACAAAAGCAAAATGTGTATATCCAGTCGGCCATAATAACATCGCATGATGCACACCGTTCTGTGTCAATGGCTGACCGTGAGATATCATGAATCGACCGGTCATATTTGAATAATGATTTCACAGAACTGTTCCGTTGGTGACCTTTTATGAATAGATACCTTGCTATATTAGGAAAGTAGTTGCTAAATCATCAGAAACTCTTTGTTTGTATTTCTTTTGTAGCAACTTGTCGTAGCGTAATCAGAATATGTATGAAATAAAAAAAGTCATTATTCCATGATATAATAGCCTTAGAAATATCCGATACATTATTGCATGCGTAAGCAAATATTGCAAGAATTAATTATTGTTTGGTAAGTTCCGGGAGCCCACGTCATGTGTGATTAGTAACCATAACATGCTACATATTCCACTTTTTTGCTATTTTAGCTGTTTAATGAACTTCTGTTTCTACTAATTAATGTAATCATTATAATGTGTAAAAATGAGTGCTTGTTTGTTATTTCGAAGAATTTCAATTATAAACTCCACGACTAATGCAATTATCATGTTCCACATATTCATATCCAAAATGTTATCACATATTTTTTTATAATGACATTGTTACATTAGTTTTATACCAAGATAACATGTAGGTGTCTTTATGCTTCTTATAAATGCAATGATTACCAGGAAAGATAATAATGTGCTTGTTTATTCAGTCTTCATGTGTGCTGTTGCATGAAGCGCTTCAGGTGAGCTATTGTGATCGTCTGTATGTCTGTCCACACTAAACCTTGTGTATGCAATAGGAGGCTGCAATTTCTATGGATCTTCGTGGCACTGCTGTTGAGTTCGAATATGAATCATCTTGGGTAAAAAACTAGGTAAGGTAGGTCAAATCATAGGAAAACCGTGTACTGCATAGAATTGAGGCTGCTTTTTCAGTTGTTCCTTGTGAAAATTTGTCAGAATGAGCGCCTTGATAAAATCTTCAAAATGTTGTTTCTGATGTTCTTAATAATGGTCCCCTGAGGTCAATAACTAGGTTACCAGAGCAACTTAAAGAAATAGCTTGTGAACACGATATTTTTTTTGATGAGCAATTTCACAATAGCCACAATGACCGAAAAAAGGCAATAATATTCTTTGCCACAACACGTATTTTCCCATAAAACAAAATTCTTGTTCACCATAAATAAAGTTCCATGCATGATTGCAAATTTATATTAACAGGAAGAGAAAGTAGTGTTTAATGTGGGGATTTTCGCATGCAATGTTGAAACAACGCAAGTAATTTTATTTACTGCCACAGAATAGCACACTTTGTCGCCTAATTGATCATTCATAGTGAGAAACGTTCAATATTGTTAAAGGGTACACAAATATTAAACATCTGACTGCGTAATACGATAATTGCAAGACAAACACTTTAAATGCTACTAACTGTTGTCCAATTTAAGCAACATATGAGGCAAATGGACCTTAGGTTATTTGTTAACAATATGTACCGTATCAGTGCTTTTAACAAGCAGAAAACATATCCAGAACAGTTTATCAGAAAGTATGTCGTAGTTGTAAAATTTACTTTAATACCATTGGAAAAAGTACTATGCTATAACAAATACCTTCGATATTAGATACGATGTGTATGTCTAACGTTGCTGAATTTCATATGTTTGTTATTAATATTGTTATTCAATGTTTCGTTGTTCGTATTGTAACAGTCAACATTGTTATTCTACATTTAGCTCATGTTACTGTTTAATATTAAGATTCAAAGTTATGGCATACTGATTGTAAAAATCAGCATCGCTCTTCTGTATTTCGTTATTGTTGCATCATGTTTAATATTCCGATATTTCGTTATTATTATTGTAAAAGTCATCATTGTTATTGTATATGCCGCTAATTATTGTATATCTAATATTCCTATATGGAGGGGACACAAAATTAAACGGTTTGAATGTAGGAACTTCTCATTGTTTCAATAATTTAAACATTTGAACAGGTTCATGTGATATCATGTACATAAACAAGACCCAAGGCTGAAACGTTTCACTTTCGAGTGTAACATTGAGATGAAACGGACGGAACATAGGTTCTGTACATCCTCTAAATAAGGTAAACATTCGACCAAAGTTTCAAGAATTTTATTCAATGGCTAAAGACAATACGGGATAGACACTAATCCAATGCTCGCTGGCTTGGTTGGAACGTAAATTCTACACAAAATCTAAGGTTCATATAATTCACCTTAAAGTGTGACCCCAGCTGTCGCAGGTTGCAATATAGGTTATGCACGTCATAGCAATGAGGTAAACATTTGACTAAAGTTTCATGACATTCCTTCCAGGGGTTCAAGAGATATGGAACAGACACGAAATATCACTATCAGACATTTTGAAACCTTTCCAGTATGCTCCTCCCGATACGTGGCAAGGGATAATTAACTATAATAATAACAAAAAAATCTTTATTTCATGAAGGTTACATATCAGACATACAAGGATTTACATGTAAATCAAAATACATCTTATTTTCATATGGCCTTCAACAAATTGAATGTAAAAGAAGAATTAAAATGCAACAACAATAACATACCGTTGATAGAGAAATATGAAACAAAATATGATTTACTAGTTATACATTTTTACAATTTAACAATCATATTTTTCAAAAGTCTATTTTTTAGCAAAGTTAGATATGACAAAAGTAAGACAAAAATTGTTAAAATTGTTGAAACTTTCTTTTGAAAGACAGACACTCAAAAATTTAGACCAAAAGTTAGTGCGGAAATATATTTGTAGAAGTAATTTTTAATTTAGAACAATTTTATTTTCATATGGCCTTCAACAATATAAAAGAAAAATTTAAATGCAACAACAACAACATACCGTCGATAAAGCATTATGAAACAAAATATGATAGTTATACATTTCAATTGAACAATCATATCTTTCAAATAGTATATTTGTTTGGCAAAGTTAGATATGCAAAAGTGAGACAAAAATTGTTTAAATTGTTGAAACTTTCTTTTGATACGACAGACACTCAAAAATTTTGTCCAAACTGTAGTTGTTAAGTGTTACTTAATAGATAGTTGTCGTATTTGTATTTAATGTTTTGAGTTCAGGAATTCCTCTAATACCAAACGGAATATCATTCCAAACTTTCATACTAAAATACGAGAATGAATCTTTATAATAATTGGTTCGAGGTATTCTTTGTAAAACAAGATCGTTGTGCACAGAAGATCGCAGATTATGTTTTTCATTTTTGGAAAATATCAAAATCTCTGACATATATGATGGCGACATATAGAGGTACAATAACAATAACGAGATATGTAATGCGAATGGTGATCTTTACAATAAGAATAACGCAACATTGAATATGAATATCAAACATAAAATTACAAAAACGAAATGTAGAATAACAATGATGATTAAGTACACAGTAACTCGGTTACGTCCGCATTTCGTGTCCGAGCTGCAACTTCCACATGGCGGAGCCGAATGTCACATTTACTGCTTAAAACCGGTTATAAAAGGTTTTGTACCAGAATTCCGCGTGCGGGTATGTACTGATGTTGTAATGACTTTACAAAGTTGCTGCCTGTACCTTGTATACTCCAGGTCAATGTTACATTTCAATGTGAAAGGTAATTAGACTATATCTCCTTGACACTATGAAAGCTTTTGATGATACTTGAGTATTCATTTCTCGAATCTTGTCTCTTCAGGTTTTTATAAATTCCGTTACTATTACAAAGATCTATATATTTTTTACTATTTATGCTAGTAAATTAAATATTAACCAATCTAAAGAGGATAGATGAAAATTTAATAATTACAAAAAAAATCGCGAAAACGTTGACGTCATGACGTCATTTATGACGTCATTTCCTGCATGCAGTTTTTCCAAGATGGCGTCATCCAAACAAATGTCCGCAGACGTTGTTAAATTATTCTATGAGACAAAATCACCAGTAATAGTCAGATAAGAGCAATGCAGAAAGAGTACCCCGAGTGTCGAAAGTCAAATAACATGCAAGTCAGCAGGATAATGAAGCGATTCGAGGATACAGGATCTATAGAAGATAGACCACGAGATCCTCCTCTATAAATTAAAATTGTATCATTTTGACCACGAGATCCTCCTCTATAAATTAAAATTGTATCATTTTTCTGACAAAACTATCAAATTATTTGTATCATATTTGTCGAACAGGCGGCAGATGGTAAAAGTAGGAAACGTACAATCTAAGATGCTCACAGTCAAATCGGGTGTGCCACAAGGGTCAATACTTGGACCTCTACTTTTCTTATTATACATTAACGATATCACATTTTCATGTCAAGATTCAAACATAGACCTGTATGCTGACGACTCCACTTTATACGAATCCGGATTTAATCTTAAAGAAATTGAAGAGAAACTGCAAGTAAACCTAAATAATATCATTGACTTGTGCGCAAAAAAATAATATGTCTTTACATCCGTTAAAGACAAAATGTATGGTTATCGGATCTACCTATAAACTAAAACACACAAACACACTGAATTTAAGTATTAATGGCATACTTTTAGAGAATGCAACAGTCCAAAAAGTACTAGGTGTGTATATTGACAATACCCTAAACTGGCATGCTCATATAGATTATGTATGTAAAAAGCTTAATACCAAAATAGCATTATTAAAACGCATTTTATTCCTTCTCACAGATGAGACGAAAATTATGTTTTACAAGAGCCATGTAACACATGGTTAATCCCCCCGCCGGGAAAAAGTTACCTGAAGGTTGTACTTTCGTACATTTTACTTGGTGAGAGGAAATCCTTAAAAAGCCGTATAGTTATGGTCATGCTGAGTACAGTTTTTTCAAGTAAGTGGAAAAAGAATAAGGCAATGAAGAGAAGGTTTGCAAAATTATATTAATGTTCATTATCAGTATAGGTATGATATTTTTCTATTTGACTAAAAGTAGACAAGGTAGAGTTATTGTTCTTGCACACTGCACTTCCTACCAATGTGCTATGTCAGTGTATTAAGTTTGAAGAAAATCCCTCAAGTACTTTTGGAGTTATGCTCCGGACAAAGTTTTTCAAGTAAATCTGATAAAGGGGAATAACTCTAAAAGTAGGCAAGGTAGAGTTATTGTTCTTGCACACTTCACTTCCTACCAATGTGCTATGTCAGTGTATTAAGAGTGAAGAAAATCCCTCAAGTACTTTTGGAGTTATGCTTCGGACAAGTAAATTTGATAAAGGGGAATAACTCTAAAAGTAGGCAAGGTAGAGTTATTGTTCTTGCACACTTCACTTCCTACCAATGTGCTATGTCAGTGTATGAAGTTTGAAGAAAATCCCTCAAGTACTTTTGGAGTTATGCTTCGGACAAGTAAATCTGATAAAGGGGAATAACTCTAAAAGTAGGCAAGGTAGAGTTATTGTTCTTACACACTGCACTTTCTACCAATGTGCTATGTCAGTGTATTAAGTTTGAAGAAAATCCCTCAAGTACTTTTGGAGTTATGCTTCGGACAAGTAAATCTGATAAAGGGGAATAACTCTAAAAGTAGGCAAGGTAGAGTTATTGTTCTTGCACACTGCACTTTCTCCCAATGTGCTATGTCAGTGTATTAAGTTTGAAGTAAATCCCTCAAGTACTTTTGGAGTTATGCTCTGGACAAAACTTTTAAAGTAAATCTGATAAAGGGGAATAACTCTAAAAGTAGGCAAGGTAGAGTTATTGTTCTTGCACACTTCACTTCCTACCAATGTGCTATGTCAGTGTATTAAGTTTGAAGAAAATCGCTGAAGTACTTTTGGAGTTATGCTTCGGACAAGTAAATCTGATAAAGGGGAATAACTCTAAAAGTAGGCAAGGTACAATTATTGTTCTTACACACTGCACTTCCTCCCAATGTGCTTTGTCAGTGTATTAAGTTTGAAGTAAATCCCTCAAGTACTTTTGGAGTTATGCTCCGGACAAAACTTTTAGAGTAAATCTGATAAAGGGGAATAACTCTAAAAGTAGGCAAGGTAGAGTTATTGTTCTTACACACTGCACTTCCTACCAATGTGCTATGTCAGTGTATTAAGTTTGAAGAAAATCCCTCAAGTACTTTTGGAGTTATGCTCCGGACAAAGTTTTTCAAGTAAATCTGATAAAAGGGGAATAACTCTAAAAGTAGGCAAGGTAGAGTTATTGTTCTTACACACTGCACTTCCTCCCAATGTGCTCTGTCAGTGTATGAAGAAAATCGCTCAAGTACTTTTGGAGTTATGCTCCGGACAAAATTGGGACGGACGCACGGACGGACGCACGGACGCACGGACGAAGAGCATTTCTAATATCCCCTTCGCCTTCGGCGGGGGGATAAAAATAACGCATACATTTTGCCAATATTCGATTACTGTTGTACAATCTGGGGGAAAGATAACAAAAACTATATCAACAAAATAAGCATGCTACAAAAACGAGTTGCAAAAATTATCTTAAATAAGCCGATGAAAACGCCAACATTAGGGCTATATAAACAATTAAAATGGCTTTCTGTAAGTACCACACTGCTGTTCTTGTGTTTAAAGTTATGAATCATATGTCGCCATCATATATGTCAGAGATTTTGATATTTTCCAAAAATGAAAAACATAATCTGCGATCTTCTGTGCACAACGATCTTGTTTTACAAAGAATACCACGAACCAATCATTATAAAGATTCATTCTCGTATTTTAGTATGAAAGTTTGGAATGATATTCCGTATGATATTAGAGGAATTCCTACACTCAAAACATTTAAATACAAATACAAGAACTATCTATTAAGTAGCACTTAACAACTGCATACTGAGTATGTTTGTTTTTGTTTTCTATACTAAATTTACTTCTACAAATATATTTCCGCACTAACTTTTGGACTAAATTTTTGAGTGTCTGTCGTATCAAAAGAAAGTTTCAACAATTTAAACAATTTTTGTCTAACTTTTGTCATATCTAACTTTGCCAAACAAATATACTATTTGAAAGATATGATTGTTCAATTGAAATGTATAACTAGCAAATCATGTTTTGCTTCATAATTCTTTATCGACGGTATGTTGTTATTGTTGCATTTCAATTCTTCTTTTACATTGTTGAAGGCCATATGTAAATAAGATTTGTTCTAAATTATAAATTTACTTCTACAAATATATTTCCGCACTAACTTTTGGACAAAATTTTTGAGTGTCTGTCGTATCAAAAGAAAGTTTCAACAATTTAAACAATTTTTGTCTTACTTTTGTCATATCTAACTTTGCTAAAAAATAGAGTTTTAAATAATATGATTGTTCAATTGAAATGTATAACTAGTAAATCATATTTGTTTGATATTTCTTTATCAACGGTATGTTATTGTTGTTGCATTTTAATTCTTCTTTTACATTCAATTTGTTGAAGGCCATATGAAAATAAGATGCATTTTGATTTACATGTAAATCCTTGTATGTCTGATATGTAACCTTCATGAAATAAAGATTTTATTATTATTATTATTATTATTATTATTATTATTATTATTATATTATAGAAGATGAGAGAAGCAAAAACATAAGACGTCCGAAAAGTGTGAGAACTGCTGAAAATATTGAACAAGTTGACTTAGTGTAATTGATGAAACCCCGCAAAGGTCAGTACGGAAAGGTCTATGTGATATATAACAAATTATGTAAGTTCATATAGTGTCTAGAGAAATTATGTAAGTTCAACTAGTGTCTACATAATGCTGAAGTTTGACTTAAAGCTAAAACCGTATACGATATCAATGATGCAGCACCTGAAACCAACGGATATTTCAGCTAGTTTGTCGTTTGCTCATAGGATGATTCAGAGTGACAATATACATGTATATGGGAGTATTTTAAAAACAAAATGAACAATTCAAAATTTCTACAACAAATAAAAGGCAATATACATGTACAGTATTATATGCCAAACAAAACTTTATTCTATATGCAATAAAGATATTAGAAAAGTACACGGTAAACGTGGTAAAATTAAAACAGTTACTGTATGCCTATTCGGTGGCGACTTCCAGTTGGATACAGTCCGAGTTCGTACATGTACACTGTGTAAAACAAAGGAAAAACAACTACAACAAAGATTTATTAATAATTAGATTTCAAAGGTCCTATGCCAGTCTATACCGATTGTTGCAAGGGGCTTCTCAGCGCTGTCCGCTCTATTTTCTTTTAAATTACGCCTGCCAGCTAAACTTGAGTTTAAGCTGTAGACCTTGCTCTTAACGTTGTATTCTCGTCACAAAACTAGAAATTCTTTAATTCAGATACTTACTTTCACTACTTCAAGCTTTATATAGGATGAACAGAACACACCTTCATATCAAGAGTTTACGATTTCAAAGTTTACTATCCCCTACAGATACGTAAAAGTCAATCAGAAAGCTCATTCAAAGTAAATGGCAGACCTCCAGGGAAAATGTCGTTTTCTACAAATTAAAATCAGTTAGAACCAAGCAATACACAGAGAGGATGTCGTTCTCACGCTAAAGACCAGCAAAAATGTGTAGCCTGTGATACTGATTTCACCGTGGAACATATCTTTATACATTTGTACACTGTGTAAATACAGCTCTAAACGTATATTGTCCAGTGTTTTCCTTAGTTTATACTAATTCATTTTAGCTCGGTTGTGAAGAAAGCTTTGAGCTTATCGAGTCACTCTCGAGACCGCTTCGTGGAAAAACCAGTACTGGTGTCATATGAGATGGTACGGTCGTGCCCTTGGTGGGGCAAGAACTCGCAACCTCCAGGATGAGCGACAGACACCTAAACCTCTACACCACTACTCCCCTCGACAACCTTTCTTGACAAATATATGAAAGCAAGGGGTATTTTCTGAGATTCAGAACATTTTCATATTAGAGCATACACACTAAATCAGATAAAAAATTTTGAAACTATTAACCTTATGTTTGTATCCTCGTCACAAAACTAAAAAAATCATTAATTTAGGCAACTTTTGAATAAAATACAGTTCAAAGCTTGCTGCACATACTAGATAAGCAACAACGCGTAGTAAGAAAGCAATGGCTTTGACTAACATTCCAGGTCATCAATAATGATATTGCAGTTGTGTGTCAAAAACAAAAATAATATCAAACAGGGAATGCCACATACCAAAAACGCAGCCTCCCCAAAACGAGCCCCATAGCACCCAGAAGTGCACACCACCAACACACACACACACACACACACACACACACACACACACACACACACACACACACACACACACACACACACAAACATATACACACACACACATACACTACCAACACACACTAGCATACAAACCTCGTGTATAAAAGGGTTTAGCTTATGTCACTTCTAATAATGCAACTATCAGATGGGAATCACAACTCTGAGCTGCTTACTCCCATGGATGATTAAATTTTAAGAAACCTTGAGTAATCCCAAGATTAAGACTTGTCATACAATTTAAAAAGCTGTGAGCGTTGTCACGTACATTATTACATCAGATGGGTTCTGCTTGTACCTGAACAGCTGAATGCCTTTTACAATTTCCAGACTCTACGAGCAAGCATCAATCTTTAACTTCTGTCAATAACAAGTTGCAGACTTATTAAAAGGATAATGTTCGTAATGTAAAATTAAATTATTGGCATGTTCTCGTTACGGATGACCATGTTAAGGTTTGATACCCTATAACCGATTCCAAAGTAAATAACCTCCAAAACATAAATAATATAATCTTTGGAAGTATTCGGTGTCGCTTAATTTCACTATTACGTTTATGTAAAGATTTAGTATTTAAACTTTTGTCCATCAATGTTACGGAATAGGTTTAATCACAGTGTATGCGACACACACCTCAAATACCACGGCTAATATAATAATAGATCTATATAAGACTTAGGATTCCAACACGATTACGGATTTGGTAAGGATCCATTTCAGACGTAAATAAAAGATGAGAACGGGAAGTAGATCTAAGTGAAATGTTTATTTCTATCCATACCAGTAGATCAGATGTGTTTTGTAAACTTGAAATGACATTTTGTTTACCTAAATTTTCTTTTCAATTCTGAGGATATATATAGGCTCTAAACAGCTATATTAAACAAGATATATTGTGCAAATTTGATAGATGGTAATATATACCTAGATTGAGCACGCACCTATACTTGCAATAGGTAGACTCAAATCAACTTCACTGAGAAAACCACCAAAATATCATAGATTCATGAAAGCGAATTTCATTGTTGAACTATTCTTACATTTCTGCCGTTTCCTTCCAAAGCGCGTCGCTCTTACCACATTAATTAAAACGAGACACGCAACACTCTACCAGTTTCTCGATTTCTGATGCAGCCCAAGTTGAACGGCGTGTCGCCATTTTGAAAGTTATCAATGACAGACGTCAAATTTGACAGATGTGCGCTATAGTCCGCGAGAACGGATATGATGTAACGATGATAAGACTGCGTCACTGTTTATTACCTACTTACGAGAAAGTTACAAGAAATGCGATCAGTGAACTTACAAGGCCTTTCATAAGACACTGTATGAGAATCGTAAATATTCTCGTATCTTCAGACTTACGAGAAACGGGTCTCGCAAATACCTTGTAAGATACGATTTTTGATAAGACGGGCCCATCGTCTTTACTACCATCATCCTCTGGGATGTTCGGTTTCCTTATTTACAGATTACCAGTAATCTTCCTCAGAAAAGATGCGTCAGAACAAGGAATGGGTTATAAATGGACACCTAAAATATGCTGAAAATTGTTTAGAAATTTAGTGAAGCGCTTTTTCAACAACAGGATATTCAAGAAATGTATTTTACAATATTCATTACATTTAAACCTCAGCTCAATACAAGAGCAATTTGTCTGAAATAATGAATTCTGATGTATAGGTTGGCCAATTTTATATTCAATGCACTTTTATTATGCAAACACTTTGATTAGGTGGCCACAAACTATACAGGGCTGACTAACCCAGGCTAGAGTGTTGAACTTAATTTTTTCTTCAATTTTGTGTCTTCTTTAGACTTGCATTTTATACACTAAGCATGACACACAATTAGCATGACACAATTTTAGCTTTCAATGTTGCCCTGATGACTGCTGACACGAGTCCACAATCCAAAATTCCAGCTGATCTTTTTAGCTGTTTCTAAAGTGAGATCTAGTCTAAATTTTGACAGTCTGTTGGCGATTGTCTTCACTTCATTTCAAATGATGGATTCAACCACTTTACGAATGTGATATTTTCTTGCATTTTGATCCAAGATAATTTGCACGATATGCTGCGGGATAGTTGTATTGCTGTCCGACAGTGAACTCTAGAACAAGAATTATATTTGAAACCACTAAACCTTTCCGGATGAAAACAGGTTCAGAATATGTGGAGGAACATCGTTATTTATATTTTGATTTTTTAATTACTTATCATCTGATAATTGTTATAATAATTCAGACTAGGCTCATGCAGACATATGTCCGAATGTTAATGTCTGGGAAAGAATGAAGCAACATAATGAAATGTGTAGATTAGTCAGTCTTGTTGGGAAATTCAAAGATACATTAAGAGCGGAATTTGTACCATGTCGAGAATGTTAATCCAATAGTACTACAAATATATATGTACTTGAGTACAGTAGAACCTTTGGACTAAGGATATTGAAAAACTGAAACATAATACCTGGTCATATTTGACAGCTTGACTTTATTCACAGATAAAATTACTACTGATGCAAGATGCACTTTTTCAGTATGTTCATCCTGCCGGTCTTTATATGCAGGATGGTCAACTACAAAGGCTTGAAGGTATAAAATAATTATATAGAATTACGTCTGAAAATTCTAACCTTTGTTTTCTGTGGTGTACTGATCCACATTCTCTTAGCCATCTGTGATGGAACAAGTTATGTATTCTTCCCTGAAAAGGACCGCTAGTTTCTTTCTCTACGCCTTTGGCTCTTGTTTCTCTAAAGACACTTTTACATATAATGCTGCTACTCTACTGATATGCCGGAAACGTGTGTCATAGACACTCCTACATGGAGTGAACAGTCTCATTTAAACGTGTCTACTTTGATTTTATCCCCATCGGACACACTTCAATCAACTCAATGACCCTTTAACTTTACATCTAGACCATGCCTTTTCACCCTACCATCTCAACATTTCTCATTTCTGAAATGACCTAAAATTATCCATTTCACAGAATTTCTTTGAAATGGCATATTACAGCCGTGCTTCTTGAAATATGATTGACATGCCAGAAGAAAAACAAAAGCAAACTTGGCATTTGTGACACACAATAGGAAATGGCCTGAAACTGTCAATCATTCAGCAAAATGGCCATTTATTACGCATTTGGAGATAAATATTCAGGATCAACCAAATGTGCAAGTAAAGCCATCAAACTGTAAATGATAGCGGCAAACAGCCAAAGTATTAAAATACACCTGTCACAGTGTACATTACATCATACATGTAAACATGCACGTTTAGCGGAATGATAAACAATTTTTGGAGTATTGAGAGTGGCCCCTATTGCCTGGTGTCAACCCGTTTGGTCAGCATAATTGTATCACCAAAGTACATCTAGGGTCATACAGTAGTCGTGCATAAAGTTTGGTTGCTATGCAAACATGTTCTAAAATATCAAAATATCGCTAAACAACCTTATAATATACAAGATAAACATGTACATCTTAACATCGTGAATACGTTCTCAACTCGTATTTTACCCTTTTTGCATCAATTACGTATGTTAAGGGTCTATCAATGTAAAATGTATTTATCTGTGCATGACAGTACCGGACGTTTTTTGGTGCCGAAAGAATTCCATCAGAAACTGCCGATGTCGCTACAAGGATATCACAAAATCATTCTGACGTCATTTAGCGTACGATCGCAAATTTTACATAATGATTACTACATTTGAACTATTTTCATGAATTATTTATTGTTGAGGAAGATGTAATGCTTGTAGTGTAAAGTTACTTTAAGAACTTCTAGTTTTAGGAAGTGCAGTAATGGTTAACTGGTTTGCCACAAGTTTAAGTTTTTTATGGGACAGAAAGCCAGCTATTGGGAAGTCAAGGTGAAAACAAGATCGGCCTACCATCAGAATAATAGCGGCATTTAAAGTTTTGGAAGCTAGAACTGCACAATATGATAAAATAATGATAAAATCCACCGCATGTACCATTAGCAAGAAAAACGTCGATGGCGTTTATCGGCAATAATGTTTCACTTGTTTATCGTGGTCTATTAACGTATGTCTCTGACTCTAAATGTTTTACCACTGTTTGCTTATGTGATTTGAATCACAATTATGAGATAATTATTTCACGGGAGGTGATTTTTGTAAACTTTTATGTTATCCATAGATTTATTCTTCACATATTTTGAATATCTGTAAGCGTTGTGACCTTTATTTGAATATCACAGCTAAAGGTGTGTCTCAAATGCATTATGGTGATAGAACTATTTACACTCCAGTAAAAGCATTGCTTAAAAAATTGTACTTTAACACCAAGCATCCTCAGATTGCTACATGTGTTTCAACTTGAATTCTCTTTATATTGAACGGTCAGTGTTTAACGAGATACAATTTGGTCACTAGTATCCTGTCATTGTGGGAGACAACAAGCCAACATGTTCATGTAATAAACGGACATGTACTTTTTCTCTGACAAGCATCCAGCACTTACATGTACTGTGTCAAAGCTACATGTGTCAGCGCGGCATTAGAAGGTACCCATTACTTCAGTGATAGCACTAGTTAAATGTCCTTCAGACTGTGATGAGTAGAATACACATCGTTCAAAGAGAACAAGTATATATATATATGAATTTTAATGAAGTATGTCATACAAATCTTAGAACAAATGTACTGACTTTCCTTTAACTAGAGGTTTAGACGCTGATATTTTGTTGTTTTTTTCCCGCCATATTTCAGGTGTCCCGTTTCCAGCCTTTAACAACGATGTTTTCCGGATCTGCTCACATTACGGATCGACCGGCCTTGACCATTAAACACAATGTTGTCTGATGGGACCCGACGTTGTTTTCACGTTTTGGTGAACGAAAAATTGCAAGATATGAACAGGGAAGTGGTGTTTGTGTACGGGAATGGCCATTGCCTGTTTCACGCATTAGATGTCAGTGTGAAAATACAAGACAGTGGCAATTGAAAAGTTATATACAATGTTGACACAGAGCTATGCTGATAATATAGACAGTAGTTAAATGGACGCAATATCATTAATGGTGTCGATAGATAGGTTCGATATAAGGACTATCTTAATAACATCATAGACTTGGTTCTCTTGGCAATCTACAATTCCCTCGGCAGGTCTGCATTTTTTTTCATCATACGACATTTCGTGTTTAACATCTTTGCAGCTAGTCCAGATAGGCCAGCTGTTTTCAGGGGAAACATTTATCACAGATGAAAAATCTGTTATTGACCCGGTTGAATACCAGTCTGACACAATCTCCCAGGAAAGGAAAGCGCAATTCTAACTGATACATTTGTACACTAGAGAAAAATGCTATCCAAGAAGAATTAAATTTTAAACAAAATAATCATTACAAATTTTGTTCAAGCTTGAGCATATGAATAAAACATCAGTCAGGGTTTAAAGCGTTATAATTTTGGATTACCAACATCGTCTTGTTTTGAGATGCTCCCTCATGTGCCACCGTTTTAGAAAAGCAGCATAACGTCAATTTGCATATACGATCTATGGGAAAGATTCTCACAAATTTGAAGAGACTGTCTGGAGATATTCATGTTCTGGTAGTAGAAGCATCATTTCACAAATTCCAATTGATATTCTCGAGTAGTGTTTATTCATCATTCACTGTAAACAAGATTTCAATTGAATACAATAGTGTCATAGCATTGAAAGGGCTGAAGTTCCTAAACATACGTAAAAATCTCCAAACTTTTAACAAGATTTGAACAACTTGTGCCTGTTCATCTCTTTTCTGTAAGAATATACATGCTCTCGGCACTTTCAGTAATTTGGTTTGCCTAAGTGAGTACTTGTTAAATTTTAACCAAATGTTGCCCTGAGAGTTACGAGATCCCGAAAATATTGTGTATTTACCTTGGGCATAAATTACACCTGATTTGATTCAACTGAGACTTTCCTTAAAAGTAAAACAATACGTTAATCAATGTGTCTTTTCTAAAGGATTGTTCTGAATAGTTGATATTTCTAAATGCTCAAGGGATTTGAAAACCTAGAGTTATTTCATTTAATAGCTCAGATGGATTCCACGTATTTGTGTTCCATCAGAACATTTATCAAATTTACAACTGTTGTTCATATTATTGTAATGCATCTTATTGAGCCCAGTGCATTAAAGTATCATAAAAGACACTCCGGGGAATCGTGTAATTCATTATGCTGTAAATTTAGTTTGATAGCGTTTGTTTATAGACAAGCGATCACTAAAGATTCCATTGGATTTTCTAATGTAAACATGCATTCACGTGGAGCACAATTGTTTCGTTAGCATGCTAGCTTGTTCTATACAAAGCGATGAAGTTAGTTGGTTTATTGCGGCTTAATTGTAAAATACAAACCTGGAAATGCCGTTTTCCACGCTGATTGATTTTGCATTGACTGTCACCAATTTAACAATATCTATTCATGTATCATCAACCTCTGTTCATTTTGTTCCTAAAAGATTCTTATACATATAAACATAACACAAGAAAACATATCTTATACCAGGCAGTCGTCAGCTGTCATCACAAACCGGCTTATTCTTTTTCACGTTGGGGAATCACGTGATTAAAATAATCTCTAAACAAAAGTAGATCTCAGAAAAAGGTTAGAAAATAATGAAAGCCGTTTAGCTGTAAATTAAAAATATAGCTTATCTTATGGCAACATAAAAGTATTATAGAACTACACAGGTCTTAATCATAGTCACCTTCCGATTGTGCTTAACACTCCGAGAAACTGACCAGGGACTGATTTGGGCCCTTTTTTTTTTTTTTTTTTTTTTTTTTTTATAATTTTTTTTATTTTGACTAAGTGTTTTTTGTAAACGCAAAAAAATAAATGCTTTGCGGGAACGCTAAACCAAACTAAATTGTAAATGAACATGAAAGTTTCTCGGTGATTTATGATATTTATGTACAGTTGGTTACAGACATAATGATTATTTTTATATTCTACAACACATAATATAATATATAAGTACTCCATAAATAGCATTGTTTACATACGTTTTGGCCACTTGGCTCACCCTATTTGTGATTGAAATGTTTAATGTAGATATCTTAGAAGTGGCACTTTAAATATAACATGTTTTAGCCAGTTTTTAGATACAATATGCAAATACTTCCCATCAGGGTCTTAGTATTGGACATTCAATGTTTATGAAGTTTACAATTTTTTAAATTAACTCATAGAATATCGGTTTTCATGATATTAGAGAAATAATAAGGGGAGAAGGTAACACGTATGACATCACTCTAATCTAGTGATGTTTCATGAATAAAAACTGGAATTATCAAACACGAAGTCAAAAATGAAAAGAATGTTTTGCTGCTACTATAACTAAGTATTCTACAAAAGCAGGTAGTATCTAAATAATTACACAATTTGGGTTGAACATTTGTGTTACCCAACTTGAAATTATTAAAAGTTAGATTCAGTCGTGGATTCACCAGGATACAACAAACTATATTTAATGATAAATATTTTTTTAAAAGGTTAACGTGTTGTCTCCTACCCAAAAAGATAGCATTCCAATAATACAATCGTATTTAACACACACTATTTATCTTACAATTCAATAAGAAAGCTAGTTCTTAAAGTGGAATTATGAGCATTGTCTTTCAAGTAAAATATGTGTGTAAAAAAGGTAGAGGAAATAATAGCTTTTAACCCGATACACCAAACTCTTCCTGCTACCAGTACGAAATAATAACTTTCTAAATATTACTTTTCCTATTTTTACTGGGACAGTCTTTAAAAAAAACAACTGCATGCAGGAGTTGCTTCACTACCTCTACCAACAACAACACAAGGGAGATCACTGCGAAGAAAGGAACTATTATTTTATTAGTTCGATTATTTTTTAAATTCTAAAGCACTACCTTCAAATACTAATCCGGCATTATCATTAATTTAACACATTTAAGGGGGTCACTGCTACAAAAGCCCAATAGTGCCATTTTCTTGGGGTTTTTTTTAAATTGATTTTTTCATAATAACTAAGTTGAAAATTCAAGATACTAAGTTAAATATTCAAGATAGTAAGTTAAAAATTCAAGAGAGTAAGTTGAATATTCAAGATACTAAGTTGAATATTCAACTTACTAAGTTGAGATTTCAAGATACTAAGTTGAAAATTCAACTTACTAAGTTGAAATTCAAGATACTAAGTTGAATATTCAAGATACAAAGTTGAATATTCAACTTACCAAGTTGAATATTCAAGATACTAAGTTGAAACTTCAACATACTTATTTGAATATTTAAGATACTAAGTTGAAAATTCAACTTACTAAGTTGGAAATTCAAGATACTAAGTTGAAAATCAGTAAATTTAATTTTCAACTTAGTAAGTTGAATTTTCAACTAAGTAAGTTGAATTTTCAACTTAGTATCTTGAATTATCAACTTAGTATCTTGAATTTGCAACTTACTTATGTGATAATTCAAGATAATAAGTTGAATATTCAACTTACTGAGTTGAATATCAAGAAACTAAGTTGAATAATTAAGAAACTAAGTTGAAAATAAAACTTAGTAAGTTGAATATTTAAGATACAATGTTAAAAATTCAAGATACTAAGTTGAAAATGTAACTTACTTAGTTAAGTAAGTTGAAAATTCAAGATTCTTAGTTGAATTTCAACTTAGTATCTTAAATATTCAACTTAGTATCTTGAATTTTCAACTTAGTATCTTGAATTTTCCACTTAGTAAGTTGAATATTCAACTAAGTAAGTTGAAATTTCTACTTAGTATCTTGAATTTTCAACTTAGTATCTTGAATATTCAACTTAGTAAGTTGAAATTTTTACTTAATATCTTGAATTTTTAACTTAGTATCTTGCATATTCAACTTACTAAGTTTAATTTTCAGCTAAGTATCTTGATTTTCAACTTAGTAAGTTGAATATTCAACTTAGTATCTTGAATATTCAACTTACTTTCTTGAATTTTCAACTGATTATCTTGAATATACAACTTAGTATCTTGAATATATTCAAGTGCAAAAATCCAAAACCTCACCAGTGACCCCCCCCCCCTTAAATGCACAGCAACCGAAAATTGCTTTTATAACACTGTCACCAAAAATACACTATGTGCAGTAAGATACACATAATGTCACTTTAAAGTGCAAGGCCGACGGAATATTCCTGGGGTGCGAATTAAATCAGCATAATGCATTTGAGACACACGTAGATTTGTGATTTATATACACAGTTGGCAAGAATTACAGACATTCTCAATTCATGAAAAGCGTAAACTACGGATAACACAAAAATAACCTTTCCGTGTGATTTAAGAAATCACGGTTAATAGTCGTATAGTTAAAAGTGGCAGAGACGAAAATTAGGAGACATGTAAGGGACGCGACAAACAACTTCATCGATGATTTTTCAGAACGTCATAGCGACCCTTTTATTATATTTCTTTATAGTGTGTTAAAATATGTTTTAGAGTTGAAATTTTATATGCGTTTAGAGACAATTGTGCCTCATTCTGTACAAGATATCCACGTCTTCTATGGAAAACATTTTATTGAAAGGACTTTTAAAAACATTTTTTGAAGGGAGGAGATTCAGAAAAGGTACCACGGGTGATTATACGTCTTCATATCTTAAATTAAAGAAACGTGATTGTTGTAAGATGTTAGTTGGTTCTCTCTGAAGTTTGGTCTTGTAAGAATGATCTCCCTTGCAATACCAAGTCATGGGGCTTCTTACATATACTATGGTTTACTGTCCATTTCAAAGTTCAACAATATTTCAGTTATACAAAGCAGTTTGCATGATCATACCTACATAAAATTCCGTACTAGTACTCCCATACTTAATAATAAAGTGCCAACTTTCTCATGTTAGAGTGGGTCATTCGAAGCGCTCGACCTTTGACCTTCAATCATTGAGATTCCTGGATTAAGAATTGACCTTTCATTTATGTTGATTAAGAGATGGTGCCATGCACAAATGACAAAACAATTCATTTGTTAACATATTTCAATGGAATCTAGATTTGTGAATCTGGGTATGGTTACATCTTCTCGGTGCTTTGTCAATTCTTTCATATGAAGTGTATTTATGGTGAACTTTTTGGGTGGATGGATGTCTGCTCTTCTATCATTTGCCCACACCATTTGTATGTCTATGCCTGTAAAACTGCATATCTTTAGTAAACGTAACAAAACTTTGGACAGAATCTTAGTTCATGGTCTCGTAGTCCAGCAAGACATGAGAAATGGGCTACTACATTCATTACAAGATTTAAACCTGTACTGAAAAGTACCATCACCTAGCAATGTAATTTAGAAACACCTTGCACCACTGACCCACAAAAACAACACCATACAAAAGCAGCTGTATGTATCAAAGTGTTTACAGCGTACCAGAAAGTAGTACCTAAGATTCAATAAACATGGCAACAAGAAACTATTCTCCGTGTATACAAAAATAAACTCAGATAGGATAGTCACCATGCTGTTTCTTTACCCTATACCATATCTCTATGGTAATGCAGTGCAATCTCTTGGGAGCAAACACCCTTGTGACCACAGAAAGGTGTGTTGTAGAGAGGTGTTTGTTCTGGAGAGGTTGACTCCTTATATAATGGGTGCAACTGGAAAGAAAGTGTATGTTCTTTTAGAGAGGTTATTGCTCCAGAAAGGTGTTGTGAAGGGAGGTTGTTCTGTGAACTGCCACTCGGACATGTTTGGCAATATGGTCTAATATGACTAGTAAAGTATGTGATACTTAACCAATATTTTCTATCAGACCAGTCAGAGAGCTTTTACATCAGTTATGTCCCCTGTATGGACAGTCAAGTAAAAGTGTGTTGTCAGACTGGGCCACCCTAGAGATGTTGATTTCACCGGATTCAACCTTTAAACACTAGACGAAACTAGTGCTAATACAATTTGCTTTAACACCAAATGAGACAACAATCCCGAAGAAAATTGAACAAAACGAATGTTTTAAGACAAAACTGTAAATTGTATGCGGCAATAAGTTCTAATCTTTCTAAATATACACGTTTTTTCTGTCTTTGTTGACTTAAATCTTTGAACAAAATGCAGTGTATATAGTTTAGTCTTCAACCTACTTTCATAAGTCGAATGAACTAAACAAGTGTTCAACAAATGTATGATTTAAGTGAGTAGGCCCTTTTATTATTTTCTCATTAAATTTTCAGTACATAGTAATTGATACGAATTACGTCGTTTTAGAACAAAAACATAAACCAGATTGATGGCTCGTAAAAAAATTATGATGAAATAAATAAAATGTTTGAATTTGCATAAACTTAATATTATTTAATCGCACATCTGTATCCAGCTACCTTAGGCTTTTAGATGATGATTCCAGTTTCTTTTTTCTTTAAGTCAAAGGCACAAAAGGAGTTCATAAAATTAAAATCATCTTTAAACCTTGTTTCTGCACGGAAGGTGAAGGTTTGAATTCCAGCACAGATTGTTTTTGTTTTTTTTTAGATATAACGTATTGCTGCTAAACCTATCTGTCAGGTTCTGTCTGTCAGGTTTCATCTTAGACCGAATATGACTATGAATAAATGATTCTTATTACACAAACAATTTCACATAAAATATATGAACAAGTATAATATATCCTCGAGTCCACAGTAATGACGCACCTAAGACATTAATCAGTCTATAGAGCAGTTTATGAAATAAAATGATAAAAAAATCTGATGTATGTTTATATCTGTCCTGCGTTTAGAAATTCACCCTGAACCCGTATTCCATAAAATTATCTACTTTGCAAATGTAGGTCAATAAGTATGGCCGAAATTGACAGTACAATAAAACGACGCACTTGATTGGTTTCTTTATTTTCACTCCCCTGTCACTGCTACACCAAACATACTGATACAGCGTGTCACATTTTTTGTAAAGTATGCTGCATAATTAGATAAAAGATATATCAGGATTAAACAATGAGAAAATAAAACATAAAACAAGGTAAAAGATAAAACAGTTTACCAGTTTATTAGTTAAAATGACAGTAAATTCTTAATCACTTCTTTAGAAAATTTTAACTTATACTATATCCGCTTGTATAACATTTATTGTTTACATCACTGATTCAGATTATTTACTGAAAAGTACAGTTTACTCTTCAGACCCTACAGCAGAGCTACAGTGAATACAAGAAAACTTGTCACCCCTTCTTATTACTGCAGTCTTAGTGCAAAATCTCAGATGAGTCCAATGTTCACACTTGTCACACTTCGACCATTTCACAAATATGAGTGAAGTGCTCTGTCTTGCTTCATCTGGTGTGAACTTCCCACAAACACAACATTTTTCGTTGTCCTCAATTTCATCATCATCAGAGGAGAGTACATATTCAGTGTGTGTTTTCACTGGTTTTGCCTTTACCGTACCTGAAGTACTAGCAGTTGCAGACTTTGATGGTTTGGACTTACTTTTTGATGGAAGCTTTTTCTTCTGCTCATGCTCTCTTATGACCTCTACCACGTTATCCTCTGTAATTGCTTTTCCACTGATTTCATAGCGCGGGTATTTTCTTTTCTTTGTTGCTGATTTTTTATTTGTTTACGGCTTTTCTTCTGCTGTGAGGAAGCTAGAAACTGAAGGGTTGTCGTTTGAAGTTGTAGCACATGTTGGAGCTTGAGTTAGACTATCTTCATCTGAAGGTTTTTCCTGTTCCAGTGTTGTTGATGTTAGAAAATTAGATGGATCAACTGCATTATGGTTAAAAGGGTAAATTCCAGCTTTTCTTAAATGATGATTGAAGATTTTCTGGACTGAGAGCCTTCAAGTATCTAGTTTGCATATGTCAAACTTAGTGATGGAACGACCACAGTTTTCCCTCATAAATCTATGGCTAATGCTATTGATGATTCTTTCAAATGGCCTAAAACATGCAACATCCATGGGCTGCAAAACATGGCTTGTGTGAGCTGGCAGCACAAACAAAATAATATTTTGCCCTCTTTGCCCATTCAACCTGGCCCAAGTTGACGTGGGACCTATGTCCATCATAGAAGAGTAGAACGGGACAAGATGATGACCTCTCCGGTAGAAATTTCAACAAATGGTATTGCAAATATTTGCGGAAGATGTCACCATTGCTCCACCCTGACTCAGAAACATCACCGTCAACACCAGGGATACCACCTTCTAAGAGGACCTGATTCATTCTGGTACCAGGAAATACAAAGAAGGGTGGAATATGCTGACCTTGGGCATTCCCACAACCTAGCACTGTTGCATTGGTCCTACTGGCAGAAACCACAACAGGAGTCTTGGACCCAGAAACTGTGATGACAGGAGGAGGTTTGTGTCTAGTTGACAGACCTTTATCATCTACATTGTATGTCCTCTCTGGCTTCTCTTTAAGTTGATACTTTGTGAGGATGCGATGCAGCTCATTATAATACTTTTCAACACAGCCCTTTGATGTGGCTTTAGCTCTTTGAATTTCCAGGCCCTGGGAGCAAGTGCTTTAAGTTCTGGCCAGCGTGACTTCAAGTAAACAAACCAACCAATGGATAGTGTCTGTCCCTTCTCCCGATATCCTAGGCTGGTGGCAAATTCAGTGGCCATGTCAGCAACTTCCCTTCTGAAACCAAAAAAGGCAAATATAATGGTAGAATTGAAATTTTGAAGTTGTTCCTTACCTGCTATAGCCCCATAGCCAACTGATGCTGTGAACTTCAGGTGCTCCACCAGCATTGCCTCTTCCTCCTGACTAAACACAGGCTGGGGACCTGAGTGCACTGCCTCTGGATTGATTCTGACACTCAACTTATGTCTCAGGGATGCCTCTGGAATCATATATTCACGTGCTGTTCTCCTAATTGAAGCACCAGTGTCTTTCACCTTCAATGTATGCAGTTGTCATGGAAGTTGGGGAGTAACATCTATACTTTGACATGCTAGCCTATGTAAAAATAAAGCACACATATTACAACAACATTTACCCCACTGCTGTTTACAGTCCATATTACTATAACGAGTACACCTTACACAAGTGTGAAATTCTTAATATAACCATGGTCGTGTCACATGACTGTCAGGCGACCTGATAAAAATAGAGCAGCGGTAGCCGACAGTACAGTGATTTTTCTCTGTTTTTGCCTATTTCCAAAAATATAAATAAATGAGTTTCATATATAAATAGGAATAAGAAAAATAACTTTTTTTCTAAGAACTTTTAAAAAAAGCGTAAATATTACCTTGCAATCTCTTACTCGCCACATTTTGACACAGATGACAGCAGCGGGTTGTATACAAACAAAGTCCGCTGCAATGACGTCACGAAAATTACGGATAATTGAAAGCGAGGTCAAAATAAAAATGGCGTCGAAATAGTCATGAGTCGAAATAGCGTACCGACCGATATCACTGAAAGCAAAAAAAAAGCAAGATCTGTTTGTAAAACACGTATGCCCCCCTTGATGCAAAAGTTGTACTATGAAAGGAACAGTTTTTAAAGTAAAAGTAAGTGTCAAATTTGTGAAAACGGCATCAGTAACATTCTGTAGAGATTGTAGAATAAAAAATAAATAAAAAAAGAAAATAAAGCATTCAAAAAAAAATATTCTAAGTGACCTTGACTCCTGAACATTTTTTTTTGCTGAAAACAATTTAAAAGAAATACAAATCTGAAAAAAAATTTTTTTTACTAGTAACCTTGATCTTAAAAAAAAATTTGCGTAAAAACTTTCATAAAAAAAAACATTTCTCAAAAAATCTATTTTAAATAGCAGTGACCTTGTCCCCTAAAATTTTTTTTGGCTGAAAACAATTTAAACATAAAACCAAAAAATTGAAGAGAAAAATCTATATTTAGGTGTGACCCCACCCCCTCCCTCCCCAAACCCCTCGAAAAAAATTATTGCTTAAAACAATATAAACACATTAAAAGAAAAATTATTTAAATATATCTTCAGCTCCATGCACTAAGCTATCTACACACCAAGTTTCATTGCAATTGGTCACTCCTACCTCATGCTTTTAAGCGGAAACCAATATTCTATTTTAAGTAACAGTGGCGACTTTCATTCTAGTGACCCCAATTGCAACCCAAGCTTCTTCTCCCCGCAAACTACGAACCAAATTTCATTGCAATTAGTCACTCCTAACGTAAGTTATTGAGCGGAAACCATTGTACAATTTCCGGGTTACTGTGACCTTCTTACTCAAAACCGTAAGGGATCCTCTAACGGTTATGACAAACCTCCACATCAAGTTTCAAGATGTTAGGCCCAAGCGTTCTCGAGTTATTGTTCGGAATTTGTTTTACAATTACTGGTCAACGTGACCTTGAAATAGGTCAATTGACCTCAAAATCAATAGGAGTCATCTGCTGGTCATGACAAACCTCCACATCAAGTTTGGAGATGCTAGGTCCAAATTTGTTCAAGTTATCATCCGGAGACCATTTTACTATTCCAGGTCACTGTGACCTTGACCTTTGACATACTAATCTAAAAACTATGGGGGTCCTCTGCTGGTCATGGCTAACCTCCACATCAAGTTTCAGGATCCTAGGCCCAAGCGTTTCTGAGTTTTCATCCAAAAACCAGTTGGTAGACGGACGGACGGACAGACCGACCGACCGACTGACCGACCGACCGACCGACATCTGCAAATCAATATACCCCTCTTCTTCAAAGGGGGCATGAAAATTAAGGGGAGCGGTGGTGTTGAGGTAAAGGTGCCTGCCGCTCATCCAAAAGGTTGCAGGTTCGAGCCCCACTGTGGTCACTTTCGTACCTCCTCATATGACACCAGTACTGGCTTTTCCAGGAAGCAAACTTGGGAATGACTCGATTAGCTACAAACTTTCTTCACAATCGAGCTAAAAATAAATTAGTATAAACTAAACTAAAAACATTCAAAATTAAAGTAAAGCTCATTTTGCAATAAAATAATAAAAAAGACGCGGCAATGCACCAAAGTGGTTTAACTGCCCGTGATTTACCTTAATTTCCCCCTAAAAAGACATTTTTTTTGCTTAAACAATTCTAAAATTGAAGACACATTTTATTTCATAAATTGATTTTTAGTAACAGTGACCTTTACCTTGACCCTAATGACATTGACCTCCAATTTCTTTTTTGCTTCAAACAATTTTAAAACTAAAAAAAATCTATTTCGAATAACAGTGACCTTAACCTTGAACCTAGTGACCTTGACCCCCCAAAAAATTAATTAATTTGCTTAAAACAATTTAAATACTCAAAAAACATAAAAATCTATTTCTAGTAAGAGTGACCTTGACCTTGACCCTAATGTCCTTGACCCAGTGACCCAAAGCTTCCTCTCCACGCAAGCTCCCTACACAACACATTTCATTACAATTGGTCACTCCTTACTCATGTTTGTTGAGCGGAAACCATTTTTCTGTTTTTAGTAACAGTGACCTTGAACTTGACCCTAATGACTTTGACCCAGTAACCCAAAGCTTTCTCTCCACGCAAGCTCCCTACACACCAATTTTCATTACAATTGGTCACTCCTAACTCAAGTTATTGAGCGGAAACCACTTTTATATTTTTAGTAACAGTGCCCTTGACCTTGACCCTAGTGACCCCAAATGCAATCCCAAGCTTACTCTCTACGCAAGCTACTTACACACTGAGTTTCATTGCAATTAGTCATCGTAGTTTGAGTTATTAAGCGAAACCATTTTTCTATTTTCAGTAACAATGACTTTAACCTTGACCCTAGTGACCCCAAATGCAAACCATTTGTGTCTCCACGCATGCTGCCTACACACCAAGTTTCATTGCAATGTGTCACTCCTAACTGGAGTTATTGATTTATTAAGCGGAAACCGTTTTTCTATTTTCTGTAACAGTGACCTTGACCCTAGTGACCCCAAATGCTATCCAAAGCTGCGTCTTTATGCAATCTACCTACACACCAAGTTTCATTGCAATTGGTCACTCCTAACTCAAGTTATTTAACGGAAACCAATGTTTGACGCCTGTTCGACCACCCGACATACGACATCGCCATTCTAATGTGTGCGAACCTTAAAATGTTCAGCTTCTGGTATCGTTTGGCTATGTTGTTAAAGGGGCATAGATAATGTGTTCCATGAATGCAACATGATAAATAAATAAAATTTTAAAGAATAACATATATCGTGAAATGCTTCCTTTTACCACAAATAATCAATAAAGAGGCATTCTGTAATCAATTGCATCCAACATTTATTGTACAACAACAACTCTACACAAGTTATTGAATGGTTTACGGTACTGCAACATATTTTAAACGTTAATTTGAATTATAATGACTGGAATGCATAGCTTAAAATTTTAGTTAAGTTTTCATACTTCAGAGAATATTCTATTATTTATAATTTTTAGGTTATTTAGTTTGACAACAGTTATTAGGTATGCCCCTGTAACAACTACGCTATAGTTCTGTATTGATCGGGATGATAACTATAAACCTATATATTCGTGTTTGAGTGTAAAATTTTCAACAAAAATTGACGTCACTGTAAGAAATCAGCGGTACATAATTTCATTAATCTTTGATGATAACAAGTTTTGAATATCAAAACTAAACTCATTACAAATATAGGTCGCAATGACCGCGATTGGTTTAAGAGCATCGCCAGACTTATATTGTTAACGAAGCCGGTCGCATAAAAAGATGTATGATTCTAGGAATTATATTGCGTGGGACAATTATAGTTATTTACATTAACGAAATATTTCGCTAGTGCACAGGTCCAATATATATTTGTCAGATCCATACAACCCATACCCCCTTCCTTTTTATTGCATATTTGGCATTTTAATATTTTTCATTTTTGGAGAAAAGGTGTAGGCACGTGCCTACAGTGCCTATAGGAAGCTACGCCCCTGTTCTGGGTGTAATCAGTATCAAGTAAACATTGTATCAGTCTATATATAAATATACTTTAACGACTAAACCAAAAGTTTTAACTAGTTCGTTGAGGTAGTAAATACGACCATTCATGGTCCCCTGAAATTAGCAGTTTTAGTTTTTTGCTCTGCTTTTGAAGAAACTCGGATTGTCTGTTGTACCAATTTTGATGTTTGAAATGACACTGATTTCCACGATGTTCAGTTACGAAAATGCCAGGTTGCGATTTCGTTGGAATGCGCTGAGAACAAGCAGGAAGGCCTCTACAAACAAACAAGGTTTCTAGAAATCCCTGTATTTATCATTCACATAGTGAGGCTACGTAAAAACTGTCCAAGACCTAACATAATATGCAAAACATATCAAACTTCTATTCATTTTCAATAAAATCACCCTTAGTTCAATCTCGATATAAGTTTTTTAGCTCACCTGGCACAAAGTGCCAGAGTGAGCTATTAGGATCGCATTCCGTCCGGCGTCCTCGTCCGTCCGTCCGTCCGTCCGTCCACCATTTCCTTCAAACGACATCTCCTCTGAAACCACTGGGCCAATGTTGATGAGACTTTGCAGGGATGTTCCTTGCATGAAGCTCTATCAAAGTTGTTCAAAGAATTCCATTCCATGCAGAACTCTGGTTGCTATGGCAACAAATGGGAAAAACTTTAAAAATCTTCCTCTCTGAAACCACAGGGCCTAGAGCTTAGATATTTGGCATGTAGCATTGGCTAGTAGACCTCTACCAAGATTGTTCAAATTATGACCCCCAGGTCAAATTGACCCCGCGCGGGTGGGCACTTAGTTTTTGCATAGGCATATATAGGAAAAACTTTAAAAATCTTCTTCTCTGAAACCACAAGGCTTAGAGCTAAGATATTTGGCATGTAGCATTGCTTGCCAAAGTTGTTCAAATGACCCGGGTCTGACCCCGCGACCGGTTTTGGCGGGGTTGGTTTTGGGGGATAAATTAGGAAACTTAAAATTCTCTTTTTGAAACGAGGAGGCCGAGAAACCAG
The DNA here is from genome assembly GCA_022818135.1 of Saxidomus purpurata. Lineage (NCBI taxonomy): Eukaryota > Metazoa > Mollusca > Bivalvia > Venerida > Veneridae > Saxidomus > Saxidomus purpurata. The sequence continues at coordinate 40,803,412 of JAFMSR010000003.1, read as the reverse complement.
AAGGCCTAAGCTAAGATTCGTAGCATTGGCTAGTGGACCTCTACCAAGATTGTTCAAATTATGAGCCCCGGGTCAAAATTGACCCCGCACAGGGGGTCACTTAGTTTTACATAGGCTTATGTAGGAAAAACTTTAAAAATCTTCTTCTCTGAAACCAAAAGGCCTAGAGCTTAGATATTTGGCATGTAGCATTGGCTAGTGAACCTCTTCGAAGATTGTTCAAATTATGACCCTCGGATCAAAATTGACCTTGCCCAGGGGTCAATTAGTTTTACATAGGCTATATGGGAAAACTTGAAAACTTTTCTCTGAAACCAGAAACCTAGCTATTTGGCGTAGCATTGCCTAGTAACCCCTTCAAAGATGTTCAATTATGCCCCTGGGGTCAAAATGAACTTGCCGGGGGACATTGTTTTACAAAAGGCGTATATAGGAAAACTTATTTGGTATATAACATTATCTAGTGATCTTCCACCAGGCAAGTGGACTTGTACCAAGGTGAGCGATATAGGGCCATCTTGGCCCTCTTGTTTCATGAACTGCCTTAAAAGCTTCAACACAACAAATGATTTCGTTATCACTGTCAAAATGGCAAAACGTTTGGGAAAGAGGTGAACACCCGAGGGTATTAGATCAGTTGAATACGGGGAGTCAAAGTCACACTCAGCAGTTTTAGCTACTGCACCTTGCCAGGTGTGTGTGCATTATTCGGTAGCAAAAGGATATATGCTCTGAACTTTTCTCACTGTTTTTCTCGTTATTCGTTAGCATATTACTGCTCAATGATGGTTTCGCCATTCTAAAAATAATCCACCTTGATAACACCTTGAAATCCCGGAATACTGATCTCACAACCTTGCCTACTGATGTCGTATGCAAGAATTTCTTCGGTGGTGAACCTTGATGTTTCCACTTTGAACGTTAGATCCATTTCATATCCTGCGTCACAATTCTCCCGAGATATGTTCTGGGTTTTGCTGAAAACGTCTCAAAAGTTCTTTGGAAATATTCAGCCTACTCAATTGTTTGTCTGGCATTAAAATTTACAGAACCTATCTTTTCAAACGTTTGCTCATGTGAAAAACATCAGACAAAATGAACTGGAGGGAATCAAAGTTCATTCTAGACTTATAAAAGTCTGTTGAGATGGAGATGTCCTTTTTCTCTTGAAGACTGATTTTTTTTAAGAATGATAATTTGTATATCAAAATTTGTCCCAATCAAAGCTCATCTAGTGTTAGGGAAAAAATGTCAAGATGTTGTAAAATGTCCAGATAAGACATGCTTAATTACTCTAACGACTGATGCCAATCTAGGCTCATTCCTGTAGTATTAGCAGTTTGCTATTCTATAATTCATAACCATAAGATGTACATCATCAAATTGATTTTTGTTAGTAGCATCTTTAAAACGACCTGACCGTGGATCGTTTTCAGTGCATTCAGCAACCTATATCTTTATAGCTGAATATGAAGGTAGGATAATCATCTCTAGGTGCATTTTCACGCCTTAATGGATTGCCTTTTGTGACTTGACATTCCTTTCTTATGCAGATACTTTATCATTGATCCCTTTTCTGACTATTCTTTCACACCAATAGCTAACAACTCATCAGCAATGGCACATGGCCCCCCTCTCCCCCCTCCCCCCCCCAAAAAAAAAAATAGTGACTTAAAACTTTACTGCGGAAATTAAACATGAATGTGCAAGGCAATGGACTTTTTTATGTATTCTTAAAGTTCGAAATGTTTTTAATCTTATTGATTTTATAATGATAAGTGCTTTTTTTTTTAGCGCATAAGTTTTAAGATAACTGATTTTCAGTGTGGCAAAGTTCACAAACTTTTTCTCTTTAATTTCCTCCAATATATACCCCATGATACGCCATAATGCAGCTGTGGCGATACGGGAGTAAAAGAAATTTCGGGGGAGTATGCCCCCGAACCTCCCTAGAAAATATGTGCCTACACTTTCATTTCTTTCAGGCTACGCCCCTGTGGTTTCAGAAAAGAAGAGCTTCCTATATAAGCCTATGTTAAACCAAGTGACCCCCTGACGGGGTTTATTTTGACCCGAGGGTCATAATTTGAACCATCTTGGTAGAGGTCTTCTAGACAATGCTTCATGCCAACTATCTAAGCTCTAGGCTCAGAGAAGAAGTTTTTCCCATATAAGCCTACGTAAAGCTAAGTGACCCCCGGGCGGGTTTAACTTTGTCCCGGCAGTCATAAATTGAACATTCTTGGTAGATGTCCACTAGAAAATGCTACATTTCAAATATCTAAGCTCTATGCCTTTTAGTTTCAGAGAAAAAAATGAGTTTCCTATTTTTTGCCCTTCTGTATAGAATGGAATTCTTTGTACAATTTTGATAGAGCTTCATGCAAGGAACATCCCTGCATATTTTCCGCAACAATTGCACTGTGGTTTCAGAGTATATGTGGTTTGAATCAAAATGTTGACGGACGACGGACAATCATATATTAGAAAATCCAGATAAAAAAAGATACTGATCTATATTGCCACCGAAAAGAAAATCCGTACTCTCGCTATGAATCCTTGGTTCCTTGGTGCAAGTTAGACCACCACGGGTCTTATAAATACTTATTATATTGATTGTATTAATTAGAGTGGACTTGAACCTGAATGTCGACAGGACACTCTCAATTCTATCTTGGGTTAGTGTAGAGGATCTAGAGTGATCTAAGTTGTTAGACGTTCCAGTGGAGTAATCAATATATTATCCGTCATGTCTGCTACCGTTTCTTCTCTTTTACTCCATTTCTTAAAAACGAGAGCCCCAAAGAGGGCCCACACGTGCCTCCCAGGCAAAAAGGCTAGAATTTAAAACCTCCAGCATGACAGAGAACCATGCATACAGTTTCCATTACTTTAAACACTAAGGGACCTTGACCTTGAGGTAGGGGATTGGGTCTGCACGGACACATCCGCTTGATGGCTAGACATTTGTGCCAAGTTATTTTAAAATCCTTCAAAGCAGATAAAGTAAGCCGAACACAATGTAGCATATATACAGGATTCCATTACCTAAAACTCTAATTGACCTTGACCTTTATGGTAGGGATGTGGGTCTTGCACCCGACACGTCATCTTATGGCTAGACATTTGTGCCAAATTATTTTAAAATCCTTCAAGCATGACAAAGTTACAGTCCGACACGAATGTGTGCATATATGCACATATAGAGGAACCATTACCTTCAAACTCTAAGGTGACCTTGACCTTTAGAGCTAGGGACGTGGGTCTTGTACGCGACACGTTGTGTTGATGTGCTAGACATTTGTGCCAAGTTATTTTAAAATCCTTCAATGCATGACAAAGTTACAGTCCGACACGAATTGCATATATGCATATATAGAGGAACCGTTACCTTCAAACTCTAAGTTTGACCTTGACCTTTGAGCTAGGGACGTGGGTCTTGTACGCGACACGTCGAGTTGATGTGCTAGACATTTGTGCCAAAGTTATTTTAAAATCCTTCAAGCATGACAAAGTTACAGTCCGGACACGAATGGGCATATAGCATATATAGAGGAATCCATTACCTTCAAACTCTAAGTATGACCTTGACCTTTGAGCTAGGGACGTGGGTCTTGTACGCGACACGTCGTGTGATGTGCTAGACATCTGTGCCAAGTTATTTTAAAATCCTTCAATGCATGACAAAGTTACAGTCCGGACACGAATGTGTGCATATATAGAGGATCCATAACCTTCATACTCCAAGTGTACCTTGACCTTTGAGGTAGGGATGTGGGTTTTGGCGCGCGACACGTCGTCTTGAGTGCTAGACAGTGTGCCAAGTTATTTTAAAATCCTTCAATGCATGACAGAGTTACAGTCCGGACACGGATTGTAAGTGGGGACGCACAGACGGACGGACAGACGGACAGACGGACGGTGCGATTTTAATATGCCTCCCTTCGGGGGCATAAAAAGCACAAATAGCATGACAATATGAATACTGATTTTGAAAGTTTGAAATACATGGTATTTCCTGTCGTTAGCTTGGAGGGCTATACATGTTTGAGTTATGCATTGTACATATACATGTAGATACAATTAATATGATTCTACTAAAACGCGATAAGCTGGAAGTGTACCGGAATGATAAAACATTTTTTATAAAGCTTCAAACGCTAACTGAAACCTTGACATATATGCTTAAACTCAGCTTATTTGCCACCAGGACTTTCAGTGCTTTGACTTGACGAAGCTGGAGTCTAATATTGCACATGGCAATTTACAATATTTTAACTGTACATCACTTTTTCACAATAGCTGTTCGTAAAACATGTATTACCCCACCTCGACGGCAGCTTATAAGCCAGTTAGTAATTTTTAATAAAGGTAACCGTAACGTTGGTCTGTTTATCTCAATATCAATAGGGTGTCAACTACTTGTGATGACCAACCTACCACTTTTGAGGAAACTAGGTCAAGGCGTTCTCTGGTTATTGATCGGACGAGTTTTTTTGTGTTAAAGGTACCGACACCTTGGCCTTTGAACGGTTAACCTCAGAACCGATTTGGTTCATCTTCTGGTGAAGACCCTACGACACTAAACTAAATCGTTCTCTTGTTGTTAATCGAACAACTTTTTATGTTGAAAGTCATTGTGATTGTGACCTGTTGTCCCCAAAAATCAATAGGATACGGGTCTTCTAGTCAGAACTGACCAACCGACAAAGTTTTAGCCAAAGCGTTATTGATCAGACAAGTTTCTTTGTGTTAAAGGGGCACTCCCTACATCTAACAGATTATATTCTCGAAACATAGATTATGTGTTCAATGAACGTAAAATGATAAATAAATACAATTTCAACGAAGAACCTTTGGCGAAAAATACCTCATTTTACCACAATTAAACAATACAGAGGCTTTCTGTAATAAATCGCAACCACCCATTAATTGTACAACAACAACTCTACAAAGATTATTGAATGGTTTACGGTACTGCATTATATTTTAAACCGCTGATTTTATCGATAAGGACTGCGAATGCATAGCTGAAACTTTTCGGTTCAGTTATCATACTTCCAAATATTCTATTATTCATGTTTTTGAGGTTATTTAGTTTGACATTAGTTATAGGGTATGTCCCTTTAAACGATCTCCGTTACCTTCGACCTGTTTACCTCAAAATCTATAGTGGTCAACTAATAGCCATGGCCAACCTTCCTACATCATTTGAGGACACTAGACCAAAAGTTTTCTTAGGTATTTATCAGACAGGTCTTTTCTGTTCAAGTCACTGTGACCTTGACATTTGACCCGGTGATCTCAACATCAATATGGGTCATTTAATTGCCATGTAAAATCAACATACAGAGTGATGAACCTAGGCTAAATCATTCTCTAATTATTGGTCGCACAAGGTTCGGTGTACCGACAGACCAACGACATGCACAAACCATGCAGTATACCCCCAGAGCATAATAAAAGTTAATGAATCCGAAAATATTACCGGTTGACCCATTTGATCTGCCTCAACTCAAACGGGACTTTCCATTATATAAAATGTCTGTAATGCTGAAATGACGTTATCCAGCGGATTGTGCTGTATTTTGTTGTTCATATTTCTAGACGCCCATGGGATAACTAAACTTTCCTTTGTTTTATTTAATAGCTCAGATGGGTTCTATGGATTTGTGTTTCATGAGAACATTTATGAAATATCTACACAATTCTATTTTCTGCTATTAGGGTGTTTTAAGTGCGAGATGTTAGAAATGATTTCGTTGAATTGGGATTTGCCGCCGTGTAGGACAACACTTACGAAGGGATAAAATTTTGTTTAGCAATATTGGTACAGGGTTATTACATCATCTGTGCAAAATAAAATAGCGTTATAGTAAAAGCGACTAGATAAAAAGAATACTTTGAAGTTTCTTTATATTTTTAAAACAATCCCACTCATTGCGGAACCCTTATTTTAGTGGGCATGAATTCCCTGCTTATGTACACTTTTGGTTAGGGGCCAAACTGCTATTACTTTCACCAGAATTAATAACATTCCGATCACTATTTTATGAGTTTTTATACATATTACTAGAGGGCAATTGCCCCTTCCCACTTGGTGACGTCATTTTTAAAGGGACATGCCCTACATCTAGCAGCTTATATTCTTGAAACATAAATAATGTGTTCAATAAACGTAAAGTGATAAATAAATAACAACATATGGCGAAAAACGGCTATTTTACCACAATAATCAATATAGAGGCCTTATGTAATAAATCGCTATCCACCCATTTATTGCACAACAACAACTCTACATAGAGCGCTTTCTCTTGACGTCTCACAGACAGAAGTGCCGAACGGCTTACCAACTACCCGGGACAGGATATTATAAGTATCATTAATTATTATCAATGATATCATGAAACATCGACCGCAATTGCCGGGACTCGAACCGCGGGTCTCTGATTTACATGTCCAGCGTGCGCACAGAGACCCGAGGTTCTTATCCTGGCAGTGGCGGTCGAATTTTCATGAATTCCTTAATAATAAATATTAACGATATTAAACTTTTACGTTAAGTTATAATACATGTACTGCCGAATATATGTGTTCTTGAGGTTATTTAGTTTGGCATCAGTTCTAGGGTATGACCCTGTTAGGATCATTATTTCAAACATTTTTTAATTTTGAAAAGCACTTTCAGATATGAAATAGAATTCTAAAGTGTTTAGATTGACGATATAAGAAAAAAAACTAAGCACTACACACTCGTACAAACTTTCTGAATTACGTATCTACTAAAGTAAATACTTAACAACCCTTATGAAATCTGAACCCCACATGAAGATATAGATATGACTGTCTACTATCAATTTTGACAATTTATGAAGACACTCATTACAATGTTTCACAAAGATCAATGAAAAATGTAGCCTTTATTGCATAAGCAAGGTTTTCCTATGATTTGACCCCATGTGATCTTTATTCGAAGTCGACCTATATGTTTTCAAGACACTCATTATGTTCAAGTTTCACGAAGATCCAGTGTAAAATGAAGCATTGAATGCATACACAAGGTAAAGTATGGACGGACGAACGGACATCAAGCGTACACAATAGATCACCTTACTAGGCACTTCGTCATCATGTACACAATGTAAGATAAAAACGTAAGAGTGCTTGATCTTCCTTAGTATTCTCCTTGAGCAATATACATGTTGCAGTCTGTTGTCGTATCCCGAAGCTTCCCTAACTCAAGAAGTTTTTGCCTCTCCCACTTTTGATCATGTAACTATCATAATGTTATCACAATTATGACTTGTTTAATCTCACAGAAGATTGAAGTTTTAGAAACTTTTTGCTATCTTCAGATTTATGATTGTCGTAAATTTGGAATAGTTGTCAGCGATGTCACATACATTTCTAATCTCAGTTTTACGTGTGTCTCAGATGCATAATGATGATTAAACCTTTCGCACTCCAGGAAAAACAATTGATCTTGTATTTTAACAACTTACATACCTGGGTTACTACCAAACTACATGAACAGGAAACGATTTAACGGATAATGTTTGTAACATAAAATCAAATTATTGGTATGCTGTCATTGTGGGAGACAAAACGTAAGCACACAACATTTTCATTAAATTCGTGTTTTAATGAAATAAAGCCGGTTATATAAGTGTTATGAAGTCATACATTTATATGTATGGAGATAATACAAGCACTTGCTAAATCTTAATAGTTGTAGTGAATAGCTTCTTTTGATTTTTAATATCTGCTTGATTAACAAAATTTTAACATTACATTCCTGATATTATACATGTATATTAAAAAGCACAATAAGAACATCGATAAAACGATATAAAGCTGCTGTATGTCCTCTCTTTTAAAAGCGATGGAATATGAAAATGCTGTTCTGTGCGTGCTTTGTACAAGTTGGGGATCAATACTATTGAATGCAAAGAACCAAACAAAAATAATGACAAAAAACATGCGGTAGTTGCTCACTCTAATTCGTTTGCTGTAAACGGTGTCTCTTCTAGTATGAACAACAAACATACAGTTTACGACCTGATCTTTACGAAACATGCAAATGATGTAGGTGTGATACAATTTGCTCCTAAGAATGGTGAGAGAGATGAGATACCGTTGATAAAGGCCATTTAACAAAACTGACTTATTTCTATGAACGTTTTGTAACTGCAAGTGTTTACGTAAATTTGGTCTTCAATCTCTTTACATTTACATTTTTAACAAGTGTGCATTGAGGGGCTCGTAAATACAGTAATTCCTTCATATATTTCTCCTAAATTTTCAATACCAAGCAGTAAACAAGCATTGAATTGTTTCAGTACTTTAGAACAGACACATAAAATTAATAAGATATATACCTATCAGAAGCTGATTTTGAAAGTAATTAATAAAAGAATCACCCATAAAACTCTTTATTAACTAAATCTTATGTTTTAACAGTGTCCTCAAGTTCTCAGATGCCAAAGGCATATGTACCTGATAAAGCCATTATCACATCGTTAAATGTTGCGTTTACATTTTCTACAAATAGTGTTACTTTAACCAACCAAACCTCACAAGTAGGTTTCGTAGATTGGCTTGTTTCAATGTTGATCAAAAACTCTAGCTTATGCATTTAAAAGAGAACTAGAGTTGCAATGACAAACAAAAGGAAACTACTTGTTGGCGCCGCCGATGACGGCGGCGGCCTATTATGGAATAGTTTTTTCCGGAAGTACATGCTAGGAGCGGTTATTAGAATGCGAAGAAAAATGGTTTTAACTGTATGCTAAAATAATACGAAATAGACATTAAAATATTGATTATACACATTTCCTTCATTAAAACGTAATTGTTTAATTGTAATGTTCCTTTTCATATCTTTTAGAAAAAATACGAAAACGTAAAACAACTTCTCCCTTATCGGTTTTGCAAAATTATAATATCAGCTTTTTTTTTACCACGTGCTTTAAAGTCATTCTCCGTGGTGTAGTGGGTAAGCTGATGACCGTCTAATTTTACGAGTGGAGTTCAAATCCCGGTCAAACACAATTTTTTAAAATCATTTTTCTTCCGTTTTTTTTTTCAGCTTTAAAACCACCATGATTTTAAAGTTTTCTGCAAATATTCATAAAATTTTTCATTCAAATCAAACTAATAATGATTGCTTATCAAAAAGCTAATTTTAGCTATTTAACGCCACACATGTACAAAACTATTTTCGGCGCCCTTTGATGCTTTGCATCAATGGTATTCTTGTTACTGTATGTAGTAGAATTTAGACTGCCTTTACTACGTTTGGTTGAATATAATAATACACCTAGGTTCAAAATTGGCCCGAGTTTGACGTGAAAGTTTTTTCAACATCCCCCCCCCCCCCGCCCCCACCGCCCTTACTGCTCCTCAAAACCGCCCGCCCTACGCGTCATTTGTTCTTCACGTAGACTTATAAAGAAACATTTTTGTGCAGATAGCATAAATATTTTGCATTTAACTTAGTGTAGTCGCGTTCTCACTAGTCTGTTAAGAATACGTATGTGGTTTTGCAATTCTCCCATATGTTGTATTCTTGGTATACAGAATCATTAGATAGTCCTTTATAAAAACGTTTTCAAGTCAGGTACACCGAAACAACCCGCCCATCCGTGAGTCCATTCGTCTGTCACACTTCTAACATGCTCAATAACTGACTAGAGATTCATAAATCCCAATGTACCGTCTTCAAACTTCATAGGAGGATCGGTCTTATTGAGTAAGTTGTTTTGGGGGTCAGTAGTTCAAAGATTAACGGCAGAGTGATCCGAACTTCGAAAGTCGTTTCCACTCAATAACTTGAGATCCATATGACCTACTTTTCATCTAAACGACATGGATGGTGGTTCTTATTGAGGAGATTTTTTTATTTTTATTTTTTTGGGGGGGGGGGGTAAGTAGGTCAAGATAACATTGACAAGAACTTTAAAAAAGATCAAAGGTTAAGGTCACAGTGATATGAACTTTGACAATAGTTTCCGCTCAATGACTTGAGATCCATGTGACCCACAGTCTAAGACCGAAGACATTTAGTATGCTCAATTGTCTGGTGAGTCTCAACTGAGTCTGTTATCCCTTTTCATTTGAGTCGATAAAAGGACATGCGAATGGACCTCTTGGTTTATTTTAACCAAAAGTCAGATATTTTCAAGTTTTGGAATGATCTTTCAAAAAGATATGTTTATCAAACATTCACAAATTAAAACTAGCCCATAGAACAAGATAAACACTTCCGGTAAATTTTGCATCTAACATTTATTACAGATTTCTATCACTATGTTTCTTTTACGTTTTAAGACTACATTTGTATTTCCAAATTACGTAGTTATTTTCACGGAACATTCAATATTCTAAAACCTTAAACCATCATTATAGAATGAAATATTATGAAAATCTATACATTTAATATTCAATTTAGAAGCCCAAAATCTAATTTAGAATAAATTTACAGAATTGTTAAACTAAAATTTATTGCTACAATGGGTCAATATATTGTTTGCTGAATAATTTCAACATTCATGTTTACTTCATATCAAACAGAAGATATTTCACGATGTCGGTGCAATTCTCAATTAATCGATATGTGAATAAATTACTATCATTCTGCCCTAAACGCCCTCGTCGAATTCTATTACAGACTGCGTTTTCCGCTTGTTTCCCTGTTCTGTTCATAAAACATGACATTGGCACATTGTGTAATAATTAAGCCCTACGGTATTCACAAAGCAATTGAAATTGTAGAACGTCGAATCTGTTTCGGGCTGTTAGTACGACTTTATTAAAAAAATTGGACCGCATGTGTCCTTAATGCGAAAATCGCTGACTTAGTATAAATGGAATGTGCCTAACATATGGCATTGAAGAGAAAATGCGTGCCTTTTTCATTACACAGGACGGATTTGTATCTCCTGAACAGGGTAGAGAACTTAAACGTTGCAGAAATCAGGTATAAATATTATTTGCAAAACGGATTGAACTCAAACCGATAAATAAACAGTAACGACGTCTACTTAAGTCACGTTTAACTTGTCAAGTTATTTGCATTCACTAACCCATGTATATTGCTACACTATTTCTTCGTCTGCTAAAATAATACTGAAAAGCATTTAATGTTCAAACATTAGCTAACCTAAATCAACCAAAGTGTGAATTGCTCGATAACCACTATCGTTGTAATGAAATACAATAATGAATAGTGTGAATAAACAAAGACAATAGCGTTGAAGCCCCCACCAGGCCACGGGTTAAATAGCTTCTTATAATTGTTTTATATTTGTCTAAAAATCGTTAAAAGCTGACTGATTATATATTAAATCCAGTGCCAAATGTAAAGTCAATATTTTTCATTCAGCTGGATTCGATTTAAACACGTATTTCATGTAATGTTCCATGTTTGCTTTTTTTATAGTTAATCCAGTCGCCAGGAAAAAGAATTAAAAGGTTTAACTTTTTAATTGAATTATGAATTATTAGTTTTCCAGATGGGTTCAACTTAGGATGACATGAGATAGACGTGCTGGATCGATTCAAACGGTGAACATTTTTATAAATGACGGTGTTAAATTTTACGCTTTAAATGTGGGATAAGCGCATACAATTTTGATTGAATTATTTTTCAACAGCATTTCAAGCGCAGGGCTTTAATTTCATACGGCTGATTTGAATATGGGATTTAAAGGTACGAGAATCTTTTCAAGGATACAGACAATCAGTGTATTGTAATTCATTGACAAAATATTAGTTTTGAATATGTTCTAAATATAAAGAGAAGAATGCTTATATTATGTGAAAATTGTTAAAGCCTATCAGCGAACCATGACCATGAAGTCGTTAACAACTAACGAGACATTTCGTACGCCACTGCAGAGACCGAAGGTCTCTTTTAATGTTGGATTGGATACCCAGGACGACGAAATGACACTTGTGAAAGATGCTGATCCATTACCTATTGTGGAATTAAAACCGTTCGTCCAAAAGGTTTGGAGGCGGGAGAGGAGTTTTGCGAGTACTTGGGAAAGGAGTCCCAGTGTTGCTACGGAAAAGTCGGAGAAATCGGAAGCGGGGACAGCAGTCAGTAAAAGCAAAGATACTGACACAATATCGACATTGACGTTAGATACCGGGCCAGAAGACGAGTCTGTGTCGCCACCACCAAGAACGTCACATTCATTACCGGCAAGATTAACGGAACGCTTTCTTACGTTTTACGTTAACGCATTCGAAGACTTCAAAAGTCAAAAAGAACATTTTAATCGATTTGTTGGCGAATCAGATTTCAAAACGAAAGGACGTCTGCACCCAAACATAGAACCAAAAAACAAAAAGCAGACTGAACATTCCGTTAGTATTATTCAGGGATTTATAACGCGGGATGACAGAACAAAAACAACCTTGAACGAAATATCAGAAGGAGATAGTACTAGCCGATTCTATAGCTGTAGTCCGAAAGCCATAGGACCCGATGAAATACGTAAACAACAGCAAATTCGAATTTCAGGAGAGACATTGTATCGTATCAATCGGCCATTACCACAAGAGAGTTCCCCAGCACCGAGTAGGATCACGAACGGGTCGATGCACGGAACAAATGTTCGACATGGTAGCCCAGCCAGCATGCTGTATCAGAGTAAGAGAAAGCAAAAGAACAAACGAACAAAGACGCCGCTGTATGATCACCTGGATAGAATGGGAGCGTTGCCATCACTAGCAATAAACGCTACCAGTTTGAAACATCGCTTACCGAAGAAGCAGGATGACGCTCATAGTGTCGATTATGTAGATTACAGTGACAGGTACGAAGCTGATTTAAGACATAATGTAGGAGGTATTGAAAACTCTCTGGCAGTTTTAAGTAAACACGGTGCACCAACAAAAGTGGAAAGGCAAATATCGTTTGAACTTGAGAAAAATTTAAGCAGATTTAGGAAACTGAAGGACTATTCACCTTTTGAAATCAATCCATCTGAATTAGCCAAATATTACCCTCCTCCTACCTTCAATATGACACAGGGTGAGGCACGTATCCGTCAAGCTATGCAATCAAATACGTCAAATCATTATAAAAGAAAGGCACATACACAACGAAATAGACATGGAACATCCTTCGGTATCAACGGAATGCATAATAATCCATATACACACGGTATCCTCAAGAAATCGTTCAATGAAATCGAACATATAGACTCTTACGACAACCTCTACGGACCATACAGCAAAATTTCGAATACGACATACACCCCTGACGAGGAACCAAACGCGCCATTTGATACCCCTCGGTCACATATTGAATCAAGGATAAGTTCAAAGGCTGTAGAACTTCATGCTTCAGAACCAAAAGGAGTACAAAAGGCAAACGAAGGCAATCTAGTTGAAATGAAGTTAGTTTCCCACAATGATACCCAGACACCAAGAGCACCAGTGCTAGTACCGGTGCAAGAGAAAAGCACTCAAGAGGATAGAATAGGTGGTGGAAATAACAATAATATAAGCAACGCCGAGCATATAAACAGAGATGAAAAGACTGAACAAGCTGACATTAAAACAGTTCAAATGAAAACCAAACAACCTAAAGCTATTCAAATAGAAGCTAGTGGTAGAACTTTCTTGACTTCGGACACTGTTCAACAGGTCGGTATTGTAACTAGCTGAATAAATCTCGTCCTGAAAAATGTCATGGAACGTAGCAAATAGCTGAATCAAACGTTTGCGTCCCGGTAATTATTGAAAAGGAAGTTATTTAGACGAAACAAAACCATTAATATCAAAATTAGAGATAAGACGAGTACTTAAACGGAACAAATCTAACAAATATTGTTTATATGTGATAATGAGTCTTTACAGTATGTTCTAAAAATAGAAAAGGTGAAAGATGATAGGAGTTCGTGTTCAGCATGCACTAAATTTCGTTTGACCGATTTCATAAATACATCATTTCTGTTCTAGAATACCAAGTAACAAGGAGTGTTCAGTGAAATGTATTAAGGATGTTATTGATTCATGTTATATCAATAAATATGTGAGCCATACTCTGAGAAAACCAGCGTATTTATAAAATTTTACGCATGAACACAGTCTCATCTAAATCAAAACAACTTATGCGCTATAGATATCCTTGGTCTTTTAGAAGCGGCATAAAGATAAACGTATATTAAAGACAACTTCCAATTATAAAGACCACAGTGTTAATGGAGAAATGGAAATAGTTTAACAATTCACTATTCGTATAAAGTAGAAAAATCTCAGAAAGAACACGTAAGCGTTTTTTTCTGCCAGATGTGTTGGTTCTTAAGTTTGACTGCAATAGAACTACTTCCATAGTTGAGGAAATGTCAATCTAAATTCAATGGGATATCATTTCGCCGTGAATGTGAACGTATCTCTCAAAGGCTACACAAATTTACAAATTGTTTACGTATTGTGTTTAATTATTGAATATATCCACACTGTGTGTTTCTAGTACTGTATAACAATATACTGTTTGAAGTGAGTTGTTATTTTTGTTATATTATTGTTCAGATTGATTCAGGTGATTTCATTTCCATAAGTAGTATTTAAAAAACATTATTTTGTTAAAAAGAGTTAAATGTTTATATAATAACAAAGTCATATATTGTATTTCGTTATTTTTCATAATCTCAAGATATGATTTATCAGCATTTGTATCAGCCTCTATAGATTAATAGGTGATAGAACAAATATACCGCGAGTAAACAGAGCCTATTTTCGTGTTTTATACAGACTACTGAAAATAGATTTTATATATCAATAATACTTTAAAGTTTAAAATCGATGTTCTTTGTAATATAATACAGGAAAATCTATTTATTCATTAAAGACACAACTACATGTTCTGTGTTGCTATGCAGTGTACAAGAGTCAAATTTTTATCTTTTGATTTAATTCTGTACAGGGAAACAGAATGTTTTAACAGTTTAAATAGAACGTAATTCGGGCATGATCATATCAACTGATAGGGACTACATTCCGATCAGATCATGACATTATTTTCAATTTTCAGTGTCAATAAAACAGCCCATTATTTATATTTATTCAATGACTTATGCTATAGTTTTACATTTGAAATTTAAACAACATTTCAATACTTGATATGCCTATTTGTGTATAACTTATTGTGCCTTGGTCTACATTACACTGTCTATCTGATCGTTTCGTATACTATCACAAGTATTAATTGCCGTATACATTTAAAGTCAATGACACCTGTTCATCTGCCTGTCGATATATTAAATCGTTTGCAATGGTGTGTTAAAATCACAAGGTATTATGTTACACCGCTTCTCGTGTGTTAAATAAATTAGTATCTCTACAATCGTCTGCTTGTAGAAGTCAACTACAGGTTTATCGTTTTTGTGCGGTTGACCTGCCTTTGTAAATGTGCATGAATTTCGTTCCGGTTACTTTAGAATTAATTTAACTTTTCTCATAATGTACCAGGTTCAGTGACTATATACGGCAATGCACGAGTCCGTCCTCCTGTACTTTTCTGTCTTAAGTATAACCACATACATGGACTGGTTGTCGAATGAAGTAGTTTTTACACATACGGACAAGGTTTATCACGCTTAATCCTTAATGAATACTTCACACTTAGGGATCAGCCATTATCACAGAAGATTATATAGAAACGATACGATTATAACGCACAACTCTGTAAGACAGTAGATGAGTAAAACAGCAGCAAGGCGATTTTTTTTCTCTTTAGCTCGTACGCCAAAGGAGACCTTTTGGATCAAATGGATTTCGTGCAGCTTTACAGTAAATTTTGGTCAACTGGGCATAACTCTGTTTGATTTCCGTCGTCCGTCCACAATTTCCTTCAAATATGTGTCCACCTGAAACCGCTTGACTAATGGTCGTAAAACTTCGCGTGGATGATCGCGTCATAGAGTTCAAAGAAGAATCCCATTCTATGCAGAACACTGGTTGCCATTGCAACCGAAAGAAACAATCATCTTGTCCACAACCGAAAGGCATAGAGTGTAGATATTTGGTATGTGGCATTGTCTGATGTCCCCTATCAAGTTTGTTAAAGTCATGCCCACTGTTTAAACATTGATATACATATATAGGGAAAACGTGAGCAATCCAGGATCATCGATATCATGACCTTCTTGTAGATATATGTAATGCAAACGGTTGACACCGCATGCTTCTAACTAATATTTGGCTTGAGTTAATTCAACATCAACATACATTCTGATGTTGGTGTCATTCAATGCTTTACATGCGTAGCTTCCCTTCTTCTTATCATTATCTCCGCTGCGAATCCGCATTGCTTAGACTCCTCAGTTCAATAGCTGATCTATTGTCAAGAAAAAAATTATCCTGTGTTAGAATTGTTATCAGTGTTTGACTGGGTTTATCGAAAAAATGTAAGTAGCCAACTATTTATCATGCAGTTCCCTATACTTTTAATGTACTTTGGATACTAAATAGTATAGAAAAGTGTAAACTGATAATCTTAACAGGGTTTTATGAAGAGATAAAATACAATTATAGAATAAACGAAAGGCAAGTGGTGACATTTTATAAAATCCACAAATGCTATTCAAATATTTGATTTCAGTCTCTCTCATTTATGAAATAATTTCTACCGAAACTGGAGCATTCCCCGGAGGTGAAGTGCCTGGCGGAATAATTCACGAAGGCGATAAAGCATCCCAAGGCATAGATAATTTCGATTCTTATAAGCCGAAATTTTATCTAACTGGCATAACTCTTTTGTAAATTCGGAGATAATGTGTAATCAGGCACAAATAATGGCTGTTGGAATACACTCTTCTCAAATATTGCGCATCTAACGTACAATTAAACATTCGACAGTTTCAGATTATATGCAAATACAAATCAGCAAGTGTTTTAAGGTCCAGAACCAGGACTTAAGAATTATTTCTGGAGCAAAGCGTTCAAATCCAATTAAAATGGAGAGCGTCAGGTGCTACTATTCCACTACAATGTGCATGTACTTGGTAAAATAATGGATGCAAAGGCGCTCGTGCAAGCCAGCAAGTACCAGTATGTGTCAGACAACTTCATGAGAACAAAGCTAAGGGCACCAACAAAGAAACGTCTGAAAAGAGGGAGCTTTGTTCACGAATCCAAGAAGCTAACAAAAAAAATCGTTGCCTATCCTAAACCACCGACTTCTCCTCTGGACCAGTCGACACTGCCAAAAGGCATGGAGGTACTAGTATGACCTATAAAACATAAGTATCTGCACTACAGTACCTGGTTTCCAACGGGATGTGGAAATGAAAACATAAAACATTCCATGACACAAGCCATGATCTCAGAAGAGTATCCATCCGAGACATGTGTTTACAGACGGCTGTGCTACAGCTGCTAAGCAAATGCTGGTGATGGCATTTTCATTATATACACGACAGTTGAGTTCCAGACAGTCTGCATACCAGCAGCTGAGCATTTTACCAACTACAAACCACAGTAGAAGCCATCATACAGGCATCGAAAAGTATTGAAGAGTCAAAAGAGGACTATCAACAGGTGGTCAGTCAGATGGTCCATGAGTCTAAGAAGCCTTTGCTAATGCCAAATTGTCATGCTATGTCAAAGAACTTAATATAATCAGCGAGAAGCGGACATATACACTCACACTAGGTATAGGTATGTTCATGGCAATGAGATGGCTGACCAGTTGACAAAACAATGATCTTGCAGCGAACAGCCTCAAATAGAGTCACATATAAAAGAAAGTTCAAGAATGAAGACACAGAAAGACGACTACCTTCTACTAGAAAAGTTGGAACAAGTCATTCTAATTAGGTGCGTACAGGACGTAACAGGCCTATGCTCATATGTTTGCAAAAGCTGTCAACCGCAAAAGTTTGGTAAAAATTGCAAATCCCTACATAAAAACTACCATTAAACGGAACGAAACTTACATTAAACAAAACTTACATAAGTTATACTGTGTATATAGAATATCACCCTTGATCAGATCAGGGAGGAACTGATTAGAAATTATTACCTAAACTTAGTCTTATCAGTCAACATGATAGACACATTACTAGATATGCGACCGATGAATATAACGAGCATGTACATACTAGTATATTCCTTTGCTAAAATCGTACTGATCGTTAGTTATGCAAATGGTAAAATCATGTTCTACAGTATAGTTTTATCGTTATGTCAGGTTTTGATGGATATATACTGGTAAAAGAGATTTTCATCACTGAATATTTAAAAAATCTTCTCTTCATCAGACAAATTTTGGTTTACTGTTGACAAGTTATTGCCGTTACGCATACTACGCACGTGTATAAATCGGCAGCAAAGATCTAAAACTTAAATATCCTCAAAATGCACTGAAAATGAACGAGTTTTAGAGTGAGACGAGTGTGGGAGTGAGAGACGCATGCGATAGATTTGGATCATACATGTTACTTCTCTCAAAGAATGCCAAAAATACCAACATTCAGACAATTCACTCTAAATTAAGGTATTAAGTTACTTGGGACTTCGCGTCTTACTTTATGGTTATCGATTTGAGAGTAAAGTACTTTCAGTTTCTACTAACTTGTTTTCTAGATATCAGAAACTAAGTAAGACCTAGTGTACTACTTATTTAAAGCTATCTTAACAGAAAGGAAAAGTAAAGTACACAAACGTTATTCAGATGGTGTGTTTGGGAAAGTGACGTCACATTGTTCATAACGTTACGTCACAAGTAATTCACGTAAGTCGTCTTACACGAGGGGGATGTAAGATGAGATTTTCTAGCACTGGTAAAAACTGCAAATATCCCCATCTGATATGCAAGAAAGATCTATCTCGATCTTGCAAGAAATACTACTCCTCCTATACCAAACCTCACATGATTGATAAGTGTCAAGCATAGTTTTACTTTTCGTCAGCATGTTACGGTTCAATGAATTATTAAGTTATGTCCCTTGGTATCTCAAATTCAATTATGATTGTGCTACTTATCCTATATCCACTGCGGATGAACGACCACCTGATATTGGCTCAAAATTGAGCACAGATGATTAGTTTTGCGAGGAACATGTTGCAAGTGTGGTAAGTTAAAATCCGATTTTTACTCTGATACATATTATTGTTTATTTGTGTGTTTTGGATACTTAAATGACTTTACCAGTCTAGTGTAATCCCGATCTGTAAATGATGTAGGTTAATATGTTAAAATGTTAAAATACTACAAAAAGATGGCCTGCTCACTTGAAAATTTCGACCGTTGGTAACTTTAAGCGTTTTATTTCCTAAATGTGCTTAGATGTGAGTAACCTGAATCGACCGATTTATTTGCGCAAGTACAAGGCAAAGTGTTCAACATTGTATCAACAAACATTATTTCTGGGCCAAAATATTGATTAAAATATAACTTGAGTTCGTGTTCTGGGTATTGTCTATTTTGCTTGTTGGTGTACTTGAGTATTGCTACTAGCGTGTACTGCGTATTGGGCATTAAAATGAGTAATCGAAATATTCTGCTGCTATTATAAGCGTTTTCTTAGCTCATCTAAACACGAGATGCCCAAGGTGAGTTATCATAATTGCCTGGTGTACATAAACTGTCTGTTTGCCTGTCTGTCATCTGCCTGGTGTCTGCTTCCAAAACTAGATTACTGGGTCAAATCATGGAAATATCTTGTGTATGCAATAGAGATTGCATTTTTCATTGGACCTTCATGAACTTGGTCAGTATGATTGCTTGCATGAAATATAGGTCGAGTTCGAATATGGGTCATCTGGAGTAAAAGCTATGTAACGGGGTCAAATCACAGAAAAACCTTGTGTATGCAATAGATGTTGCATTTTTCATTGGATCTTTACAACACTTGGTCAGAATGACTGTCTTGATGAAATCTAGGTCGAGTTCGAATATGGTTTATCTGGGATTAAAACTAGGTCTAGGTTGAGTTTGAAAACCAAAAATAAGGTCACGGGGTCAAATCATAGAAAAACCTTGTGTATGCCATTTTCATTGGATCTCCATGAAACATGGTCAGTGTGATTGTCCTGAATGAATTAAGGTTGAGTTCCAATATAGGTAATCTGAGGTCAATATTAGGTCACTCAGCTACAAGCCTCGTGTATGTTATACAGGTGACATTTAAAACCAAACAATCAAGTCAATTGATTAGAAGTTTGTCTTGTCAAGGTCAAAGACATTATTTGTGTTTATGATATATAGTTTAGGGTTGAAGTTTGGTAACATATTGTCATAAGTAAGTCTCAGGTGAGCGCTTTAGGGTCATTTTGGCCCTCTTGTTTGATCTTGTTAATAACATGTATCCCAAAGTTCTATCATTTACTTGCTTCGATTTAATTCACCGACATGATAAAATAAAATACAATCTTTAAACTTACTTGTAACGGATATATTTTGAAAGCAAATGTGGCAGAGAGTTCCGCAATTTTCATTATCAAGAACAAAACACCGCATTTAATGTATTTTACAACTAATAAGTATTTTAGACCAATGTTTACTAGTTGTAGATACCATTAAAAGTCACTTCATGTCTGACTCATTGAATAAGCAGTTAAGTTCTGCACAGTATATGCATTTACATGCGATATTGTTGATTACTTGGTAAAACTTCTAAGATATAAATGTAATTGTGACATCTGTGTCAAGTACTCAAAACGACAAAACAGTTTATTATTCATTTAAAACATGGTATAAATTATTAACGTTAAAAAAGATTTGTGCGAGGCAACACACTTCCTGGTTTTATATCTTCAACTGATAACGAATAAAGACATTTCCCGTTTCAAATATTGTATTTTTAACTCATTTCTTGATGCAATACACAGTACCATATTCGCTCATTCCGTCAATACTCAGTACACCTTTAACCAATACCCAGTACAGAAATTGAAATGTTTCAGGAACTGTATCTTCGCTACACTTTCATGGAAATTGATGAAATTTGGAAAATTATATGCCGTCTTTCGGCAAATGAATCGCCCCATTCAGATTATCCACACATTAATGATTTCACAAATATAACGGCAGAATTTGTCAACGGTCAAGATTTTTTGAGTGAACAGGCCAACTGTTTTGGATATTTTCAACATTTCAACGTATATTTGTTGCACCTGGAGAATACATTCGGCTTGATTAGTCATTAAAGTTCCTCAAGACACTCAAATTACCACATACTAATATGCATCAGAGTGAAAAGTGTGTTTTTACTTACCCCAGTTGTTACACATTCCTCGCGGAAGCTTATTATCTGTGCTCAATTTAGAGCCAATATCCGGTGGTCGTTCATCCGCAGTGATATCACTGGTCAGAAATATATCAAACTACACAGAAGTGATCGGTGCCTGAAACCATGGCTTGTGTATATCATCGGATAGTTACTGTTTAGTGATACGCATTTTCAACTCTACAATGCTAAATGGTGGCAGACATGTGTTGTTGTTTCGTGAAAGATAATCTGTAACCAACACACATGCTTAGTAATCTAGAATCCGAACATAGGGGCGAAAATGTCAAAAATGGTTCATAATGGTCCCGGTAACACGAGTATTGTTCCACTTCCAGGAAAAGGGATATCAGTTCGTATATCAGTGCTATGAAAGAACCAAAAGGACTCCGTAAAGAATGAGAATATTGCATCTGGATTCATTGTTTCTTAAACCGCAAATACCAGTTAATGGACTCATCATATAAACCCTTGAAATATACAGCAAATAACACTTTAGTGCTTTATTGATAAGATGAAAATGCTTTTAACAAATTAAAATCATATCTACACGAAACACTAAAGTCATCAACAGTTATAACCATTATATGACGCATGTTTCATCTTTTACGTTTCTGCAGTTTGTATGGCGTTTTGCCTATAATATTTCCACCTGCCGTATTAAGTACCCTAAAAGAGAACCCAATGCGTTTTGGACTCTTTCAATTATTATATTTGTTAACATTCAGTTATAAATTTGAAAAATTGCAATTTCTTGTCTGATTTTCGCAATTGTAACAACATGTCCGTCTGCTTTCAGCTATACAATTGAGCATTGGCTGATATAAATATACTGAAAACTAGATATAAAGCGAAAACATTTCGGAAATGAACAAAAAACCGAAGAGTATTTTTACGTATTTATTAAGTATTTTCTAGCTTACCTATCAGGGCGTCCCATCTGCGTTCGGAGGAGTCTAATACTCGGGGTGTTATTAAACCTGAAAAGTATTCTGAAATCATACTTTTATTCGGTGAATCATACAAATTCCATGTATATGTTTGCTCTGGAATCCATCCCTCTTAAAATTTAATTGTTTGGTCCATGCGATTGTACCATCGCTAACTGTATTTTTTGTATAAGAACATTCTAAATACACACCAAACACTTGTAAATTACAAAACAAATTGGCCCGGGCTGACTATCATGTTGTTGTAATGTTACTAGTTGCGCAAAATCATTTGTATAATGCATACAAGTTAAGATTGAAGAACAGGGGACTATTATTCTGGTGTTGCGCCGTACTCACTGATATACTCCGCTGAATATCGTTAAAGTATGCTGTATGTTCATTACGGGCAGACGTGATATGCTTTACAAAAGCATTACTTGTGGCAAGCTTTTCTTTCTCTGTGCTGGAACGTGATACAATTTCCTCCAACATTTGGCAGGTATGACAAACATACGAATATGACCACCTTTCCTGAATGGACGTGAGTATTACAGACCTTCTATAATTGATTATTTCGCATGACGATCTTTGCTGTTTGCAGGGTCCGGCTGAGGAAACCAATTCTAATGATCATCAGAATAGACCATTCTTATACACGTTTTAACTATTTTTTCAGCGATTTTTCGCCTATGTCATGCTTATACACGAATACGGATGTCATCAAAACTATTATTGTAACGTTTGCGCTTTCCCTGGACTCCCATTTCCTAAGAACTAGTTACAATACATATATACATTTACAATAAATTGTACCCATTATATACATATTACCTTTTCTTCGCTAGACAGATCACGCATCTGCTATATATGACTATTAATATCTTCTGCACCTAGTTTCGAACAACACTCAGTGATACACCCACAATTCGCTTTTGACTTTACCTAATTGTAGATATAAAAGTTGGATTTTAAGTTCGCACAGCCTTTAGTGAATTTGTTGTCACTGGTCTTTCGGCTTCGCATTTTACCGCTTACGACATCAAAACGTTTCAGAGCCCTTTCGCCTCGTTGTGCAACATCTAAATGCGTATCACCTCATTTCATTGAATAAAACGTGAATGAATTACATTGCGTACAATTCATACGGGGTGATATGGCCTTACATTGTTGCAGAAATCTATCGCATTTTGTTTATACTAATTTATTTTAGCTCGATTGTGAAGAAAGCTTGTAGCTTATCGAGTCACTTTCGACTCGAATCCGCAACCTTCCGGATGACCGGCAGACACCTTAACCTCTACACCACCGCTCCGCATTTATAACAGTTACTTATAACGCCGCAAAATTGCCCGCCTCGCGTCAACATTACGTTGCTTTAGCTATTTATAAAACGATAAATAAAAATATATATGACTGTTTCCGCAAACTTTCGAAAAACTCGTATTTGCTGCATTTAATTCGCGCAAATCTAAGAGAATCGTCCGTACAACAGACGTATACAATTTTCCTCAGAATATTTATAAACATTCAGTGCGCACAATAATTCAATAAAAACTCCTTGCAATAATTACATTTGTAATTCCGTCATTCACTCAAGGACGAGGTCGTTATGACCTTACGAAATATCCGCCTGCAGAATTTTCACATCACTCACTTTCTAACAAATTATTGCGCTTAAAGACAGAAATGTTGTAACAGTTGTTAAGCAATTATCTTGATTTGATTGCCCTTACATGTTCTAGCAAGTGGTATGTCTCCATAATTATGTACGGTACATATGGAATGATATTGAGGTAAAAATTACACAATGCCTGCTTACTGTTACAATTTACTCATTGACACTGCTATTGTGCCTATTGGTACAGCCACTATGCATGCTTGCACTTTCATCACGCTTGTTGACAATTACACAATGCCTGCTTACTGTTACAATTTACTCAGTGACACTGTTATTGTGCTTATTGGTACAGTCATTATGCATGCTTGCACTTTCATCACGCTTGTTGACAATGATACCATGCTTGCTGGAAGTTACAACTTTTATGTTGTTTAGGCCATGATGCCTTTTTCATATTTTCATTTGACTGAATGACAGTGCAATCTAGCGTAATGGTTTATTTCATCATGCTGTGGTTATCTTGGTTAATTTGTAATGCATCCAAGAACAAAATACACGAAGTGATCAACCAGTATGGAAAACGTTATCAGGCACTAGGCAAAATAGAACTAAGCATGATGTCATTTCAAAATTATAAGTCACATTTTGATAACAGGGGGCGCTATATTCTAGTCGTGTTTTTCCGTAATTTGAATAATTATTTGCCGGAAAGATTATCGTGGATATCCGAATATGTATAATGTTAAAAAAACAAACATATTTCCACTTTCATTTTCACTATATTTATATATTGTCAAATCCTTCTTTAACACTCCTGCCCCTCAGTTACAACACATAACATAACTCCTGCATGGGAAAGCTGGATGCTAAAAACCACGGCAATTTCCCCTCCCATTCCGAGTTCCCCAACGGTGTGAAGGCAATGATTGCAATTGACTAGTGCAGACTGGCGCAATAGCACTTCCGACGGTATACTACTCTACTATGCCCAAAAAACCTAATGAAGTAAATCCTGGGTGAGAAAATACCAAGGTCCCTCCTGGGGCTCAAACCCCGGACCTCGTGATCTGAAGGCGGACACTCAACCACGTTGCTAAAGGGTTAACCCAACAGCAGGGCTGTTGGAAGTGGCCTATAAACCTACAATCACTACACTTCTCCCTCTTTTACTTTTCAGAGCTAGACAGCTCTCCAGATTGACCCTCAATGCTCCCCGAATGAGTCCGTCAAACACTTCTGACACCATTAAAGTAAATCCTGGGTGAGAAAATACCAAGGTCCCTCCTGGGGCTCAAACCCCGGACCTCGTGATCTGAAGGCGGACACTCAACCACGTTGCTAAAGGGTTCACCCAACAGCAGGGCTGTTGGAAGTGGCCTATAAACCTACAATCACTACACTTCTCCCTCTTTTACTTTTCAGAGCTAGACAGCTCTCCAGATTGACCCTCAATGCTCCACGAATGAGTCCGTCAAACACTTCTGACACCATTAAAGTAAATCCTGGGTGAGAAAATACCAAGGTCCCTCCTGGGGCTCAAACTCCGGACCTCGTGATCTGAAGGCGGACACTCAACCACGTCGCTAAAGGGTTAACCCAACAGCAAGGCTGTTGGAAGTGGCCTATAAACCTACAATCACTACACTTCTCCCTCTTTTACTTTTCAGAGCTAGACAGCTCTCCAGATTAGTTTATACTAATTTAATTTAGCTCGATTGTGAAGAAAGCTTGTAGCTTATCGAGTCACTCTCGAGTCCGCTTCCTGGAAAAACCAGTACTGGTGTCATATGAGGAGGTACTATCGTGACCTTGGTGGGGCTCGATCCCGCAACCTCCGGGATGAGCGGCCGACACCTAAACCTCTACACTCCAGATTGACCCTCCATGCTCCCCGAATGAGTCCGTCAAACACTTCTGACACCATTAAAGTAAATCCTGGGTGAGAAAATACCAAGGTCCCTCCTGGGGCTCGAACCCCGGACCTTGTGACCTGAAGGCGAACACTCAACCACGTCGCTAAAGGGTTATAACCAAACAGCAAGGCTGTTGGAAGTGGCCTATAAACCTACAATCACTACACTATTTACAACAGAGACAAAACATAACTTGTATTGGTCTTGTAGAATCTTCTCCAGTTCTAGTACTCGTCTTCCACTTATAATAACGATGCCGATTAAATTTTGTCAGTAGTATAGAAGAGACATCGAGAAAATTTTTAAAAGGCGATGTATTTCTTCCAATAATAAGAATATTGTCAGTAAATAAAGCTTGAAAGCTACATAAAACTTACCAGTTCAGGTTGCAATTAATAGAGTAATTGAAACAAAGGGACACAACTGATGGGAAACGGTTTAGGCAACAGCTAATTTAAGTCCGTCTTTCGCGAAAACTACGAACGTGCGCCCCCTGGTATCAAAATGTGATGTGCAAATTTGCAATTAACATTATGCTTACTTTCAACTTGCTTAGTGGCTTATTGCATCTTTCATTTTGTGTGGTCACATCGTGTGTTTTGTTCTAGGAGCATTATAACTGTGCAATGTTGAAATATCAAAGCTTATATACAGTCCCGGCATGTTGAAATAAACCATTACGCTACATTGCATTGTCATTCAGCCATATAGACATCAGGGACTAAACACCAAACAAGTTGTAACTTCCAGCAATCATGGTATCATTGTCAACACGCGTGATGAAAGTGCAAGCATGCATAATGACTGTACCAATAAGCACAATAGCAGTGTCACTGAGTAAATTGTAACAGTAAGCAGGCATTGTGTAATTGTCAACAAGCTCGATGAAAGTGCAAGCATGCATAGTGGCTGTACCAGTAGGCACAATA
Source organism: Saxidomus purpurata (assembly GCA_022818135.1). Classification (NCBI taxonomy): domain Eukaryota; kingdom Metazoa; phylum Mollusca; class Bivalvia; order Venerida; family Veneridae; genus Saxidomus; species Saxidomus purpurata. The sequence goes on along the minus strand of JAFMSR010000003.1, from coordinate 40,776,772 downwards.
GCAGTGTCAATGAGTAAATTGTAACAGTAAGCAGGCATTGTGTAATTTTTACCTCAATATCATTCCATAGTACAGGTAGCTTCAGTTCATCCTGTAAAAATAAAAACAGACGTAAATATAACACGTTGCGTACACCGTTTTTGCACATGAAGATAAGGTTTGAAGTATAATCAGTTCTGAGACAATTTGAACATGAAAACCTAAAGATTTTGCTGTTTATTACAAAAACTAATTGTTTGGATAGTTTTGCAAAGATACCGTCAAGTGTATATGTAATGGAAACATAGCTAACGCTTTCACGTTTCACATACTTCAAACGGAAGTACGAAATACGCTAGAAAGAGTAAAATAATGAGCAAGTGATTTGTATTTTTAATTTATTTGGTGGCGCGATGGGCGAGTGGTTAACGCTCTGGGCTTGCAATCTGAAAGTCGCCGAGTTCGAAACCCGAGTAGGGCACTGAACATTTCAGACACGCTTTTCAGTGTTTCTCACCTATCCAGGGTCTGTCGGGACAATGAACAATCTAAATGAAGGATTTCAATTTATTGCTCCTAATTTTCTGCATAGATAACTGCGCATTTCGTTGCCACATGACTTTCTGTGACACATGCTGTTTGCCCAGGCAAAATCTTATTACTATTTGTAACTTGATGATGCTCAGCAAGTTGTACAAATATCATCTTCGTCCCTCTACGTAATGTCCATTACATAACATTAGCCCTGATTTGTATGAAATATTTAATAAACTTGATAATGAGCTAGAATAGAACAGTAACATGGATGATATGACCCCAGATGTACCCTTAAAGCGTCTTTCTTTGCCAGGGTAATTAAGTCTCGCTTCATTATTAAACGTTGTTGGGTCAGATTATTAACACTAGTAAAATTTCGTTAGAAATACTAACGCCATGTGCTATACACAATAACAGGATGGGTCTAAGTTTATACACGAATGGTACCGTCTAAAGGTACATTCTTTCTGGCAGACTTACATACTTACTTTTTTCAAAGGTTGATATACCTTCACTAAGACGAATGAGATAAGAGCTGAAGAGCTGAAGAGCTGAAGAGCAATGTATTCAAACACGTTCTGACCACATAATGTCTTACTCACCTATCTACTTTATGGAACTTTTGGAAATGACCGTTACACCTTCATAAGAGTGAATCGTGGTCTCTATTTTGCAGATGTTTTAAAATGCATTATGCAACATTTTTACATATCATTTTTTATTTAATTAAAGTCTTTTAGTTTTTGTTCGTAATTTATTTGACATGTTTAGTTGATTCAGTTTGTTCAACACAGTTCATGAATTTTACGTGTATCACACTTTTTAGTGCTTTGATTTTATATAAAACCGTGTTCGAGATCGGGAGGAATATAGAAATGATGCTTTGCCTAAATTGCTTCGCCTAAATTACTTCATAATTGTGTACAATTTGAAAAACTGCAATGATAGCTGGCACCACATAGCTGACTTTTAATTCATTGCACTATCTGATCACTGGCGCCAGAGTACTGAACTGCCCTGTAATTTTATCAAAATACCAAAAAAAAAATAAGCTATTTCGCTCTCTCCGTTTCCTGATATTTTCCGTCACTGCTGACTACCCGTTCACCTCAAATAAGCTTTCAAACACGTCATAAGGTTATGCACAGAAGTGATCATTTGCGCTGCTTACGTAACGTTTTACAAATTGTTTTTACAGTATATCTCTTTCCTGTACATTAACAGGTTACGGACTTTATTGCCAAATTCAGCATTGTTAACATACACCTATTAGACATAGTGCGCGAAATATATCGCGGAATATTTTCAACCAATGAACACTTACAGGTACAAAATTGAAAGGTGAACCGGAAGTCGGCAGTGACAGAAAAACACTAGGAAAACGGAGAGAGCGAAATAACGTAATATTCTTTAATAATGTTACAGGAACGGTAACTTTTTAAAACAATATTTGGTAGATAAATATATTGTCTGTTTAACGCAACCGCTTTTGATCTTCAATTGCTTGCTTGAATGTTACAAAAAGAGCGGTGACCGGACCCCCTGTCGAAAACGTTCAACGCCATGTGAATAATATAGAAGTGTTTATGGTGTTTTTTTCAGAAAATGGCTTTTTACCATTTTTGTGTGTATTTTTTTCATAAAAGGATGTTATTTAGGTAATATTTTGGTATTTAGTTAAAATAACATAGCAGTTCAGTTCTCTGGTGCCAGTGTTTCTGGTTATGTTAGTCTATTCCTGTTCTATACGCGGTGAGTACTTTTAAATTTAGGTTAATTACATGTTACAGACATCTTGTTTTATTTCACTTAGCAACACTATTTTTATGATTCAAGTAATAACAATATAAACGTGCAACAAAAACAGACGCTGTTTTTGCAATCTTCTGCCTACACATTTTGTTATAATCAAGGCTGGAAGCAAGTACTATACCCCGGATATTGGTTAATATCGTATTCCAGTCATAAATACTTAATCCTGATTTGCCGATAGCGCTCACGTGCCGGGTCCTCAGTATGTGTAGACCTGGAAAAAGATGTGTAGACCTGCACGGATTTCAAGACGTCATTTCTGTTATATTTTCACATACTTTTCACTACTTTTTATTAGGTACATGTATACGATATAATAATTGTAGACTAATGTTTCGGTCAATATATAGTTTTTCGGACCTGTGAAAAATGATATTGACCTCGGAAATATCACTTTTAACAGGTCCTCAAAACTATATATAGACCTCAACATTAGTCTATAATTGTATAGAATGAGACCATTTTATGAATGATAATAGTAGACTTGGTTTGCATAAAAAAGGTATTTGCTAGGAATTCCTGATGAAGATGTATTGTTGGAAACAAGAGTGTTTCTCTTCATGCTAAAAATGCATAACTTGTATATATATAGTAGTAATTTTTTCGTTAAGAGGAGACAAAATTTCATTTATGTCATACAATTGTTACTGATGTCGTAGTTTATTTCAAACAACGGTAGTATACATAGTTTATATATTTGCACAATACATAATTTACATGCATGGAAAGGATCAGAGCCGAAAGTTAAAGCTTATAAAGGTCTTCTCCTGTATATGTCTTATTTAAATTCTTATAGATACGGCATGACAGTGTTAAGATCTAGTCTGAAATATACATTAAAATCTTGGAAGTTAACTCTTATATTTCTATTAGAAAAATGTTAATTAATTCAGGTGTAGACAAACTTAGGAGAAACAAGGAGAGATGAGATAATGAACAGATGGATTAATTCGGAGATAGCTGACGGTTTAGAACAAGCTTACTACATTCAATTACAGATGCTCATGAAAATCTTCTGATGTCGTAAGTTCTAGATTGTTACAAAACAACTCATTTTCAGTTTTAGGCCAAAATTACAATTAACACAATATTGGCATTTTGGCTAATGCGTTCGCCGACATACCACCATGGACGTTACTCCCACTTTCGCGTAAATAATTATCATAAAGTGCACACACATTCAATTATACTCTTTAACCGTGCTAGTCTCAATATATCTAGTCCACGCATTCCATCTGAATGTTGTCATGAAATACATGTAATTTTTGGCCACTGAGTTGATAATGACATAAATTATCTCCCTTGCTGGTTCTGCGCAACATATATTCGCTGTAATGTGTTTTTAGGTACACGTGGAATTTCCAATAAAGTCACATTCATTATTCGTTTATTGCGGGCCGCTTCGCGTTCGACTATTCCAGTGTACACCTCTGACACTGTACGCAACGAGACCCTTGAAGTCGGAGAATGTTGCTTCCTTCACCTCTTGTAGGAGATATCAATTTGCTATAGAATTTGTTCTGGCATGAACCGCGCCTTCGTATATCGAAATTGGCTTACCATGAGACATTCCAGAAATGGCTCCGCAGACAAACTGTATGTACTTCTAGCCATTAGGAGTTCACTCACGGTATATAAAATTAAGAAAATATAATGGAGTTTCATATACTGTTAGTCATAATGGTACGGGTTACAAAGTACAACTTATTCCGAACACGACTCGTATAACTTGTTTTAGACCCGACATATCATGTAACAGAACTAAACTGCTTTGACGCTAAACTCCTCATTAAAGTGCGTAACATCGCCTTGTATTTGGAAGCTTGTTGGTGTCTGAACTGATGCCAACTCATAATTGGCAAAGACTGGAGTCATAAAATCATTTAAGAGCAATATAAAACAGCGAACTTCAAAAATGAATTATTTTTACTTCGTCTAGACACGTTATAAATGTTATAAAATTGCAGATATGAATGGGTGTCGCACTTTTATTATCCGTTCACTGTCTGTGAATGGTTAAAAATACATAATATTTGAGTACATAAATATTGTCTTTTACGTGATACAATATCAAGTTTTTCTTTTAAAAATGTTTATTGACATTTCTCTGTCCATAATTTGGATATAAAAAGGCGCAGTGGCTAGTTTTCTTAATCATGATTTTTTGGTACACTTACCAACAAGCGGTTTGGCGAGTTAGATTGGACAGGTAAAGTATTTCTTAATATAGCATTTAGAGTGCACACATTCTATCAAATGGCTCAAGTGAACTGTAAATACACGTTACTTACAATTTGTGCTTTTTGTTACAATAATCTTTGAATTTGTAGATTACACAAGACAAAAAATTTCAAAAATGACATACTCAAACAAAGATATAAAACTAAAGACTAGAATCAACAGTAGACGTAAAAATCTAGGTAGGAATTTGCAAACATCGATTGAAAATGCTGGTTTTTCGGCACTGTTACACCATATGTTTATATTGGAATTTCAAAAGCGTTTGCAACGCTAAATATAATTTGGTAGCATATTTTTTCAAATCTACAGATAAAGGTGACAGGAATTTCCACTGGAACCCTTTTAAATAACTAAATGTTCTAAAGTATGTTTTTTCATACAGTTTGAAGAACTTTAATTTTTTACCAAAATCTGATAGCGAGCAGCTTTATAATATGCAAATAATTCATATCACGTGACGTCTTCATGTTTTCATGAACGCTGTCTAGGAAAACTTCTATTTTTTCAGAGTATTTTTGTGCTAAGCATTAGCCATTACCCATTTCCCCGTTTATTAGTGCGATTTTTTCTTCAGTAACTTCTGTTCATAATGTCTAAGAATTGTAGGTCAAATTTAAAACTATTTGCTAACTGGAGCTTAATTTTAGGTTTTGGCAACACTGGCAGTGTGACTGTAGGCTCTCTGTTCAGGACAGTATTGTACAGGAAGGGTAATGCAAACAAACTTTTGAAATAAACTCATCAATGTTATCGCCCCTAGTCAGCACAATACATAGGCCGTTTTTAAGAAAACAAGAAAAATTAACAGGAAAGAATATGCATGACAACAAGACAACCGAGCGACTTCTGTGCACTGTTGGAAAGGTTTAACATTAAATTAACACATCCAAAAAGAAATACGTGTAAAAAAGATATCCGTTGCTACTGAAATTAAACGATTTTTAATATGTAGACAAACTCGCCTTTAACTTCCGGTTTTCCGTATTTCCTGTCACAGGATTGGTACATGTATCGAGCAATCTGATTGGACATCATATACAGGTGTATTAAAATTTTCTGCGATGTGTCAATTGCATGTTAAAAAGTAACCATGCTGATTAAGGATCAAGCCCATTGCGTTAAATGCATACAATCATCGGCGTTATTTAATTCAAATAATAAAAAAACGAGTGCTCTTGCCAGTAAATATGCATTTGTAATATTTTATTAAATTGTGTGAGAATCATAGATGGCAGATATTCTGTAAGTAAGACCTCGTACTGCTTTATTTCACGTATATATATTTTTTGGCAAATGTGCACTCTTATCGATGTACGGAAAATGTAACAAGTCGTTAATAAAAAAAAACAGGAATTCTGGAGGAATACCCAGCTTGGTAGAAACAGTGCCCCTCACTAGAGTCGGGGATACTCGTGATGCCGGGACCTTATTATTTTTTTCTTTTTCTTAGAAAGCCACGTCATATTAATTTATCTTTTTTCATGTTTGTCATTTGACAACCTTATGTTAGGCTAAAAGCATTGTAATTTTGCTTAATGGCGAATAAATGTTGTTTTTTTTTGTTGTTGATTATGTCCAAATACGCGTAGTACGTTTCGCCAACATATCATGGCGTAGTGTTTGACATGTATAAGTTTATAAATAGATTGTTATACAGTTTGTAAAAACAGTTAACCGGAAATTGATTTAATACAAATAAACCCCTTGGGTGCTTAGGTGTGTATAATTGCATTTGCTCTAACGTCTTTAATTATTACAATGTAACAGTTCTTTGATTACTTAAGATTCTAAATTCAAACTGGTTTCCGCTTACAAATCCATGATGATTTGCTTAACTGTTTTTATGCTGTATGAATGTTACAAATCCGCAGTCCGCTGAGAGAACAGCGCAATATATACAAACTAATGAGTGTTCACAGTCGTTAAAAGTAGTTTAAATCTGTAGCATACATTTCTGTGACGTTATGTTTTATGTAAAGTGTTAACCTCGAGTTTGTTCCTTTCAAATTCGCTATTTTCTCCCTGTTGTAGTATGTAATTGTTTCTGCTTTTGTTGAATAAAATCGACTGAGAATTCTCAAAATTACGAGGGCTAAAACAGATTTTGGGTATCTTTACTAATATACTGAAATATTTCTTATCATTATATGAGTCACAAAAAAAATCAGCAAATCTTTGGATGTAACTGCTGTAGCAGGGATTTGTGGTTGAATTTAAATTGCGTCAAACAACTGTCGAAATATAATGACGTTATGATGACGATGCTATATGATAATGGTAATCAGTCGTAATTCAAAACAACACAATGTGAACATATCCGTAAAGTTGGTTTGCAGTTCGCAGCTCGTAGTTCGAATCGCGAACTACGAACTGCGAACCCGGCCTGCCCTGAAGTTTGTAAGGAAAAACTATCTATTGTTCATTTTATCTTCTTTTTTTCTTTATTTTTTTTTTCGAATCGCGAACTACGAACTGCGAACCCGGCCTGCCCTGAAGTTTCTAAGGAAAAACTATCTATTGTTCATTTTATCTTCTTTTTTTTCTTTATTTTTTTTCTCTTTCTTTCTTTCTTTCTTAAACTAGTTAGCAGTTAAAAAAGTTTATACAATTGTTTAATTTCGATGACGAAGAAAGCTCCGTAGTTTATTGAATCGCTCACGAAACACTCATTTCAGTTGTCACCTCACTCGCTAGAGAGAGGCCGCTGCTCCCAGTTTGCAGCGGGGTGGACTGAGGCACGTGCGGCATCAGTGTCTTTGCCCAAGGACCACATCTCGTGCTTGGGCTGATATTCGAACTCAGAAACTCCCGATCCAGAGGCGAACACCCTAACTAGGGAGCTGTCGGGGCTCAATTTTGTCACAAATTAATAACTTGCGGGAGGCAACTCTGCAGATTCGGTCATAACAATGTAAATTCGACTTAATTCCCTTGATTGGTTCGTAAAGTATTATGACTGTATAAGCTTGTGTTAGAACAGCTTGTTTCTAATTTTCCATTAAGAATTGAAACTAGTATCAAGACGGTTTAAACATTTACAGTCAACTTGTCAGGTCAAAACTCAACTTTAATTGGGCTGAAATTTCCTACATGTATGGAGTATTCTGTTGCATGGCACCTTTCAAGAAATGACATGGTATGTTCAAAAAGAGGACCTTAGAACACAATTATATTTCATCGTTCCCGTTTCCTTGTACAATATCTTTCAATCTTTCGCAAAATGTATGAATTGATTGGTATTTCTTTTACATCACGTGAATTCATTCACAACAATACCAATCCAAGCGTATTAGCGCATGCACACTCGTAGATGTTGTGTGAAAATTACACGGGAGGGAATTTCAGCAGTCAAAAATAGTACCGGACGCCTAGCGTGATATACTTAATAGCTTTATCACACTCAAATCCTTCTTTGTGTATATAGGAGAAATTTCCAATAGTGTTAGAATGATTGTTTGAACATAAAATATTTATGCAATTTCTACGCATTACTTCCATTTTCTACTACTAAATTATAGACTTACATATATTTGTTCAGAATTAATGTGCGCTGTCTTTCATGTCGTGTCTACAATTTGTTAATAAATCCATAAAATGAATCGAAGGGATCCTCACGTTTTCCTCCGTGTTTTTTATGCTTCATGTTACATGTATATTTTCCCAGTCTTATTGCGTGACAGAAGATAGGCTGCATGAATGTGACAAAATGTCCTATCCAGACCCCACCTCATCTGTACGGTTGAAGGATTTATTCTGTGTGTAAGTCTAACTAGTCTAATCGTGTCTCGGGATTACTTTTATCTATCTCTGATTTTCTGTGCCACTAAGTTGTCCTCGAACCCGCCTATACCTTATAAAAGAAGAAAAACTCTTTCTTTTACAGTTCGGAATTCAACGCAAGTACGCTCCCTTGGATAAATAGAACACTGCGGATAGAATTTGTTCGACTATAACCATTTTATAGAGTAACAAAGGTAGTGTTAACCATTTTAGGCATCGACGTTCACAGGTGTGCCTTAATGAAACGAGTCAGACAGGAAAGTCCTATATCTATATTGCTAAACGTAGAAAGAGAAAAGAATTGTTTTAGCTTCATTTTTGTTAGGACTGATAATACGGATAGAAATTTGTTTCTATCAGACAATAAACAAAAATCGAAGACAACCAATGAAATACTCCCTTTGCCTATGTTAGTTATGACCTGAAATGTATTGCGTAGTGATTCGTCCTATCATCATCATCATCATCATCATCATCATCATCCGTAAAGCTCATCATCGTAAACATCGCAGAAAAACATGAAATATCACATTGAACTGGATTTTCTCCAATGACTGTTCATATTTCCCCTTCACGAAAATAGTACAATTTAACAACACTTTCAGTGCTGTGTCCGTATTTACTATAATAATAGTAAACTATCTCAACTGTTTCAGCAGGTAAGTATTTGTAAGTGTTTGTACGATTATTTTCATCGCTCTCATTCAGCTGATGTGACACTATAAGCAAGAAAAAGTCCTCAAGAGGCACTGGCCATCATCTGCTCGTATCTACCGGGATTTATTCTACTGTTATATTTATTGTCCGATTTAACACGTATGCCAGCACTTCGAAAGAAAAAGCCGGTTGAAATGTCGAAATAGCACGCGTTTACTTCAGTAATTTATTCGGCTGCTTTGGAAATCTTATGAAACAGTTTGAAATCAGAAACTCCGATCTACAGATTGGATAAATCGAACACGCTACAGAATATTCCCACAGGAACCAACTTCCGATGTTCTGAAACAACTCGAACGAGGTTGCCTGTACTATAAAAAAACACATCAACTGCAATAAATGAGTCCACCTTGTCGCAGTTGAATTCTAATGTATACATTTGACTAGTCAAATAATAAGTCTTAGTAAACTTTTTAAGACGTTATTTTTTCATGAGGAACTAAAATGTCTTATAGAGTGTATTCCTCGTGCCATGGTTGTCGTCCGTCTGTCTGTAAACGTTCCTCTGATAAAACAGCACCGGTCACAGCTCTTATTTCACTGTCATGACATTTGCTCAGAAGGGTGTATGTTCCATTTTTGATTTACTTATTTTTTTGGTGGGGGTCAACTGGTCAAAGGTCCAGGTCACAGCGACACGAACTTTGATAATCTTTTCAGCTCAATATTTTGAGATTAACTTATCAACAGTCTTCAGATTTCATAGGATGATTGGTGTTACCGGGAAGATGACCCCTACTGCTTTTGGACCAATGGGTCAACGGTCAAGGTCACAGTGACCTCCGTTAGTTTTTTCTTGATTACACTTCGCGGGTCACAATCCTTTTTCGGCTTTCGCCGAACTTGCTCAAATGGTTAACTGAAACCTTTTTGGGATTAGTTGGTAAAATGTCAAGGTCACCGCAATCCGAACTTTGAATATATTCTCCGCTTAATATATCAAGATCTATAACACCCACAGTCTTATACTCCATAGAATGATAAGTGTTTCTAAGTAAATTATCGCTATTTTTGGGGGATTCAGTGGGTTAAAGGTCAAGGTCACAGTAACTCGAAACTTGAAAATAATATCCGCTCAATAATTTGAGATGTAGTTATCAACAATAGGCTGCAAAGTTCATAGGATGATTGGTCTGATTTAGTAGATGACCCTTAATGTATTTACTCTTCGAAAATGTATGTGAAATTATTATTTTTTGGTACAAGCTTGAATCATTCGAAAATTCTTTATACCAAATATCTAAGATTTTGGCCAAGTGGTTGTTGAGAATATGATGTATAAAACTTCCTCTCTTTGTTCCTGTTGCAACCGCATTTCTGTATGCAAATATTAAATTTAAAAACAAACGACCGCCCAAGGAGCATTCCAATGATTTTTTTTTTTTGCAAATGATTTAAAGAACAGATGATGTTGACAGGACACTTCGAAAAACGCATGGTGAAGGCTGACGGACCAAGGTGATCTGAAGGTTTTTATAAGCACTTTGTGTTCATTTGATCTGAAATGAAATTTGTAAATCAAAATAAATGATATAAAAAACGGTTCTTGCGCGTTTCCGGACATAAAATACTATATATACATGTTAAGACATGTAAAAGAACCAACGGTACATGTGGTACTCCTGTACACATGGCATGCACGTGCACTACAGTTTGGACTTCATTCAAATGAAGAGGAAACAAGTATGTAATAGAATAGTTTAATAGATATATACTCTAATTTCATGTATACATTTCCGATTCATCACACATGTTTTGTATTGTGTGTTCCAATTATGATGTTCTTACTTTAGATGTGTTTCAGCAAGAACAACTTTGGACGAAATCGATGCAAAGAACACATTCGAAAATTTTGTTTTATGAAGTTATATAAACAAATAACATAGACATGAACATTATATTAATGTGTTTGATTATGGTAACAAATAACTGTGACTGAAAATAATAATTACAAAACTATCAAACGTTTCATTACTTCATTTCCTTATAAGGTCGGACTTTCACGTTTTCATTTAACTAAGTAAACGGGAGGTTTATACATTTTCTCGGCACCTTTGTTTTTTTTTAATTTTCACAATTGACTTCACTGAAAGACAATAAAAATATCCAATGTGAAGTAACTCTACCTTTTCAAACAGACATGTTCTTGGTTTTCATTGTATGCTGGCTGGCCCAGTTTTCGTGGTAATTAGAACCCTTTATATCACTATGGAGTGCGATAAATTAAACAAAGAAATAACCAAGGTCAAAATATAACCAAGACCATCTAACATTTAACATACGACTTTCTTTATTTAGCTATTGTCAAATGTTCACACAGCTTCCAAAATATAAAAGTGTGTTGACCTTTGACGTCACAGGAATATGTGCACCAGAATTCGTGGGTCGACCAAAAAGTTACATTGCAACAGAAGTGTCCCATTTGATATTTCAGAATCTTGTTTAAAATTATATTTTTATATCTTGTGAATCAATATCAGTTGATTATATATAAACAAACAGTCAACTATTCTTCCAGTAACAGTTTTAAAAAGTAATCATTTCAATAATGATAAAAATCTTCAGATTCGCTTTGGGAGTACCTGAAGCAACACTTAGAGGTGTAAGAACACCAAATTGTTGTAACGGACATTAACGGAAAACATCAACTGGAACATATTTACAGTTTTGTTTACTTCAGCGTCTTTATTTAATGTGAGCAACGTGGACATAAAAAACTGTCTAAATACCACGAATTCTGGACATACCACGAATACTGGGCCCAACACCATAACATGAAAACAGAAAATGAATATGTGGGTGGAGTTGATGATTTTGCCAACAAAAACAGCTTTCAATTTATTTTAGAAATCACATTATTCCCACAATTTCTGACTATTGAATGTTCTGTATCTCACAAACAGCCCCCTACCGTGACAGACTATCAACATATCTAGATAACGAACATAAAACATAAGTATACATAGTCCCTTATGATCACAACGGACGTTTATTATCATTCTTTCTTCATAAACATATCAATCATCTTCAGAAAAAATTGGCTTATCAGCTTACTACTGGGCAATCTACAGATCTTTAGTTAACCCGGAGATACTTCGGTGATTCCGAGATGAAGTCAATCGCCCAGTGTTGTAATACCATGTACATGAGGATACTAGTTATTTCTAAATTCAAAATCCTAAAGTTCGTGAGTAGTATAGCTTGATTTAACTCGCTTAATGTCGAATTCCACAAGAAAATGTTGGTACATCATAAAGTTTTTGACCGATCTCCAAAATCGATATGATGTAACTTTGAATCTTACATTCAATTTCGTGCTTTATCTGCAAATACTTGATGTTGCCGGGCTAAAAATAAAAAGCCGACCGGAAAATATTTTATCAGCCAATCGAAAAAGTTAACCATAAAAATACCAACATAATAAAAGCTTAAATTTCGAGACTTCATTCTTAAATCTGCTTGCTCTCAGATTAGGGTAAAAAAAAGTATTCAAACTTGTATTGAAATAAGATATTTTAGAACATATGGTCATATTAAAAAGATTACATTATAAATTATTGTAAAGTATATCTGTAGATTTGAAATAATACGCTATCAAATAACAAATCGTTGCAAACGCTTTTGAAATTCCAAAACAAACATATAGTGGAGCAGTGCCGTTAAACCAGAATTTTCAATCGATGTTTGCAAATTCCTACCTAGATGTTTACTTCTATTGCTGGTTCTTGCCTTTAGTTTTATATTTATGTATTAGTATGTCATTTTTAAAAAAAAAAAAATTCAACAGCAACTGAGAGTGAGCAGCTTTACTAAGTAACGGGCAACACTGTAATTGTGAACATTTAACGTATATGTCCTCACTTACAGTTTTGAAAAGGTGAACAACTGAGAAATTAAAGGACCAAATTTTATTACCCTGTTCAAGGTGCGAGAGAATCTGCATCTATCTACAGCCCATAACACATCTGATGTAACCCCTTGGGTGTAGCGCAGTAATTAATTCATATGTTTCGAACACCTGTACATACCCTTTTGGTAAAAACAATAATAACCGGAAGCATAAATAATTTACAGCGAAGATACACTAATTTGACTGGCTAGACTGGTTAATCACGAAAACGTTTTAAATATGTTTATCTCTTACGCAAAACGTTACTTTTCTGATGTAGTAATTTGAAAACATATTACAAAATAATTTCATCAAAAGAGCCCCTCTGTAGTCAGGTAGTATCAATTCCTAATCGAAAAGTATGAGAAATTGCCAAGAATATAGTTATCCTGAGAGATAATGAAATGAAATTATGCTGAATGGATTCAAACATACAACTTAGATGTTAATGCCGAAAAGGTAATACACACTTAGATAGACAGCAAATCTGCAAATATCATCCAAAATTAAAATATTTCAGCTAAAAGAATCTATACTATAGTTCTTTACACATATAAAAGTAAATTGTTTCACATGTAGCTATGCTCGCCTGTCTACCTAAACAGTTACACGAATTTAATGAAAATTGCTTCGCACGTGCATTCATGAATACAAAAATACTGTGGGAAATCTACCCTACTCACTCTTATAAGTATAATAGTTCTAGAGGTATATAAATGTTATCACAGATCCTGAAGTATTGTACATGAACTAAACACGAGTATACTGAATAAGGTAATACATGTACATACACAAAATGGGCCAGAAGTTCTTGTATACTGTAAAATAATTTATAGATTCAATAAATAACAATATATGCACTCTCTATTTTATATGTTTCTTGAATATTTATAAGCATTTGTCAAAGATATCGCGTTTCATTGAGTATACTAGAATTCAATCTGTAGAAAAATGTATTTTCATGCAACGGCTGGCTTAACTAATTAAGAAGTCAGAAAATATTTGCAAAGTAAATCTGAATTGGTTCTGTTTCCTAATAAGCAACTCAATTCATTTGGTATTGCTCTCAATAATTCCAATTTGTCTTGTCTTGCGATTGTCATTCAAATGCAAAATCAGAACATGCTAAATATTTTTCATTTTCTGCAAGAACATATATCATATCAGGGACGTACTTTATTTTAAGTTGATTTCAGATCACATGATTCAATAGTAAGAAAGAACTTTTGGCCCATGCTGTATTTCGTCTGATCGCTATTTACAGAGCGTATCAAAGTAATCTAACACTAAACAAAAACATGACGCACCAATTTGATATCTATCAAAATAGAAAAAGTCGGTATCAAAACCAAAGAAACAGTTTGCACTGGCAGTAAGAATAATGATAAATTGCACATGTTGACATATAATCTAAGTATCACATATGCTATATCCTTTGATATATCAAGTTATCTGTTCTGATCTATCTTCTTTGATATCTCAAATCACATCTTACAGTACTCTAGAATTTGTGGAAGATGTTTAATGATAAGCAGGCATAATTTCAAGCTTTGACCGAGCTATTTTCTGTATTGCATAAATTAAAAGTATAATTTCAAATCGAAAAAACTGATCGCCAAAACTACTCCAAACTACAGTCAGGGGACAGCATCATGTCTGAAGCGTACCTAAATGAACAAGTTGTATAGCCCGGTGAAAAGGAATTGCTTTTTATCAAACAGTACTTGAACCTACACGAAAATTGCATATCAATTTCAGCCGTTCCGAACTATTTTCGTTTAGGTCCTGTTTTGTTAGAAAAAAATAAATAAACAGTGACTAGATATCATAATTTGGAAAGAATAGTTTCAAACTCAGATTGTTTCTATTTCCAGGGAATCATTATCAAAAGAATGTTCCCCTTTCTTCCGGGCCAGCAGACTACAATGAGTTCTTTTTATACAGTATCATCAACATATCTTTTTAAATTAGCCGAAACATCATTTTAATGGTATGTTGTTACTCACCTTTAAATATATTTAGAAATGCTGATAATTTGAGACAAAACGAAATGTTTTGCCAAGAAAACTTATCAATAGACTGATATGAAGTTTTTTTTCACTGGCAAGATATCAAATAAATCAGGTTCTGGTTCCACGCAACATACATAAGTAACATTGTAATTCGTCAAATGTTTACCTTGCCTACTTCATAAATGAAATAAGGCTATTCCTGGAATATTCAATTAATTATTCACGTCATTAATAGTAAATGATATTGGCAACTAATTTGAAATATTACGTACATATAGCAACATCTGACAAATCATCGAAAATAATCATAAAATGAAATTATTGTACGCCCAAAGTCTCAATATATCAACACCAAATAACAGTTTCGCTGATTTGTTACTCTACTACTGAAATATGAAAATACAATAAAATTATTGATCAATGTTTAATATTCACACTGTACTCCTCATTTTAATGAGGATCGTACCTAAAGTATGTCCCTGTAGTGTTGTTCCGTCAAAATATTTATTGCAGTTACACAAATAAATATAGCCTTATCTGAAAACAAAAAATTAGAACAAAATGCAGAAAATCGCACCAAGTTTAATGGCTTTGCACTGGAAAATTAATGTCTGAATCTAAATGTTATTTGAACTCTGGATACGGATGTTGGGGCTCATCAATTTGAAAAAGAAAATTTCATTAACTTTCGTAAAGCTCTAAAGTAACAAAACGAATTAAAATAATCTGAAAATAATTGCGTCCATGGCTACTGTTTTGCTAAAATAGATTCTGAGTCACAAACTGCGATGGCTTTACATTAAAAGGTTCTGTCAGAGAAAATATATGAGAACGGTGTTAGTGAGTCACCAGGAAGATTTAGTTAAAACCCATTCTCTGATCTCGATAATACCTCTGGATAAAGCTAATAGAACATAGTAAATCAGTAAAAAAATAACCCTTAAATTCTTTTAAAATGTGTCATAACATTTAACGACTTTGCATTTACGATTTCATAAACACTACTTGTTTCTACATAGAATCGATGGTAAGAATAAGAAGTTTAACGATACATTATTAAGCACACATATAACGCGCACAGTGAACCATCTGTTGTTCGCATGTTCATTGATGCTAAACGATACTTTATGTTATTGTTTTACTTTTTCTTAGTAAATGTAGCGGCAAAATCAAACATGGGCGGCTTTTCATCTTCCTCTTTGTTGACACAGTATTTGTTGACAATAGGTTTATTAAACTTATCTTCGTCCTTTTGTTCTATTGAGAAAATTCGTGAGCGCATGTAAACGAAAGGTTTGGGCTTCTCTTTAGGCTTCTCCTTTGGGCTCTCAGGTGGCGGTTGTGGCGTTGTTTCGAGAGCTTTTCTGCCTGGTTTTGGTGACTTGCTTGGTGAAGCATTGCGCTTCTCGGAAGATTTCTTCTTCTTTGACCCGAAAAGCTTTTTTATGAACCCTTTCTTTTCTTGTGAGGGTTCGTTGTCCGTCTGGTCAGAAGAAGTGCTTCCAGTGCGCGTGCGTGTATCGGAAGTGACGTCAATTGCAGGTGTCACTTCAAGATGTGTAGCTGGTAACGCTGTTTTTGGTCTAGCAGCTCTACCAGTATCGTACTTTGTTGTATGCCTCGTTGGAGTCGGTGATGCCGATGGTGCTCTCGGTGGAACCGTTATTTTAAGTGACGAAAAATCTAGACTTTTGTCCAGAGATGAGGTAGACGTATTTTGCTGCTCCGACACAGCCGATCGATACGACGTAGAAGACATATCCGAGCCCGAAGAATGCCGATTCTCGGAAATGCTTGCTAAACCATGCTTAGGGTGTCTGGTTTTAGGCACGGTGGAGTAAAATTCTGGTCCCTCACTTTGTTTATGTACAGCTACTGGTAATGTTGCCGCACCGTCTTGTTTAGCTGCAGTGACTTTATTGTTACTACTCTTTGGCTGTGTTGCGGGCGAGGATTTTCTCAGAGCTGTTTGGTTAGGAACGGTTGCAATACGTCCCGGTGCAGAATTATTTCGTCGTGAATTTTGAGTTTTTCTTTGAGTTGAGGGTGTTTCTTTTCCGTTTTTAGAAGCTGGAGCTGAGGTAGAACTATCGCTGGAATCTCGCCGCTGCGGATTTCCTTTTTTATCATTCTCCGGGGGCTTGTCTTGGCATTTAGTCTTCAGTGTAGTTAATGGTTGAGCTTTTCGCCTGACAGGTTCCGTTTTAGCGTCTTTTTGCTTCGACATTGCTTGTGATTTTGCCACTAACTCCATTACATTTTTCTTTCTTTCCTCTTCATTGACTTTATCGAGTTCTTTTTTCAATGTTTCGGAACTCTCGTTATTCCATGGCAATGTTTCTGCAAACATTTTTGTTGTTGGGCTATTTAATCTTTCTGATACAGTCTTCAGTTTGTTAATGCAGGCTATCATTTTCTCATCCATTAAAGACGAATCAGTTTCAACAGACACGTCCTTCTTTACAGATTTCAGTATTTTTGTTGAACGTTCCATTGATGGTGACTGACCAAAATTTTCTTGCATTGCCTTAACATAAGATCCTGTGCTAGTAGCCTTGTCTACTTTTTCATTGCGCGGGAGAGTGTTTGTGGCTTTACTTAACTGATGCAATGACGGTGTACATGTCTCTTTCTCAAATGTTAATGTGTGCTCAGTATTAACACCAACAGTCGTCAGATAACAAGCCAAAGGTTTAAACAAGTTCATTGCACGTTCAGTATCACACGATAAAAGCATGTCAATGTTCGATGTCTCAGCAGAAATAATTGTTTGAGCACTTGTTTCACTAACATCCATGTGAAAAGAATTTGAATAAGCTTTTTGATATTCAGCGTCAGAGCCAATCAAATCTATTGCAATTTCTGGCACTAAGATCAATTCGTCACAGTCCATATCGCTGAGAAGTCCGATATAAGGCAAATTTTCAGTTGAAGTTGACACGTCACAGTTACTTAAACCTTTTAACTGCTCTGGAATATCCTCAAAGTCGCAAGAGGTCATATTCGATTTGTCATAAAGTTTTACTTTCACGGTTTGTGTTTCATGATCAGTAAGAGACTTGCTTTTTGTCATGATTTCAATTTCTTCGTTGTCAATAGGTGATGTCCCTGTATTAACAAAAGCCCGCCGTTCTTGACAAACGTCACAGACGACAACATTAAGCTCGCGCTCACTATCCCAAAACCATTCAGCGTCAGTCATACAACCAGTTTCAGTGCTGTAGCACACGTCTGTTATAGTTTCAACACTTTGTAAGAACAAGTCAACGCATGTCTGTGCATCTTGTTGCCCTACTCTCTCAGTCAAGGTTTCTCCGTCACAAACAAGAACGGCTGTTTCTGTAGCACTGTCTTGCTGCTTTATGACGTCAGTATATGTAGCTTGTTCCATCAAAACAACAGGGTTTGTTGCAACTGAAGCCTCCCGTGTTGCTGGTCTTGTCGGCGTTATTCCAGTATTCACAAGTTGTGGCGTGAATGTTTCTGTCCATGAGTCTTTAAATTGGGCTATCAGAGTACCAGTTTCCTTGTCACTTCTTAAAACTGGATCCGTTTCCACACATGAGTCGGCATATTTCTTTTTCTCTTTTCTCTCTTTCTTTTCTTTCGTCTTTTTATCCGCCGTTTTCTCCTTTTTCTCTTTATCCTTTGTTTTACTTTTGCGTTCTTTGGGTCTTGCACCTGAGGCACTCGCATCGACTGCGTCAGCAAACTGCACCGGGTCCGTATTTATTTCCATAGTTTTCATTTCAGGCTTTACATCAGTGCTCTGATCACATGAAGTAGGTTGAATAGTTTCTGTAGACGATTCCACAGTTTCTGACATCTCAGTACACACAGATCTCTCTGTGGTTTGTACAGATTCAGTCCAAGTGACTTTACTTTCATGTGTTAATGGGGGCATATGCGTGCTGTTGTCCATAGTAATTATGATCGGAGTAGATGTACGTTTATTTCGTTGTCCCGTGTAATCAGTAGCAATTGCTTTATGAACTGAGATCTTATCTAAAGTTTGTGTATCTCGAGTGATTATATCTGGGTAGGTCATTGTTGTAGATTCGCGAAAATCTGGCACATCGGTATTTGTACGCACAGATCGCGAGTCCCTAATAACTTTAACATTTTCGGTCGTATTTACAGATTTATTTCTTGTAAATATTCTAGGCTTGCTGGGCTGTGGTGGCTTTGGACCAAAATCAATTGGATCCAATCCGATCGATGTTGTTATAACACATTCTGCAACGGCAGTCAATGAATTTTGACTTAGTTTGCGAAATGACGTGTTAAGACTTTCCTGGCTTGATGCATTTAATTGTTCATCTAGGCTTTCGTTTGACAAAGAAATGTCGGTCTGAACACGTCGACTTTTAATTAAGCTGCGCCGTCTTCTACCGGGACGATCTTTGTCGCCATTAGAGCAATTTGTTATTATAATATCTTGAATTGCAGGTGGAGTGCCGTCGACAACAGGTATTGAGCTGGAAGAACCATATTCTTTTTTCAGTTCCGCACTACATTTTACACAAACGCTACCCATTTTCATTTCATCTATAGAACACATCGTATTCACACTTACATCTGATTTTGATACGTCCTTGTCAAGATTCTTGGTGATATCATCTTGATCGAAACCACTAACTAAAGAAATCCCGCGGGAATTGTTCGTAATTGGTACTTCAAAATTGATCTCAGACGTTAATGGCGGCAAAGTGCTTGGACTACTTTCAGTCTGTGTATCACGTGATACACATTGCCTCTTACGCGGTCGTACGTCTTCTTCTGGTAGTGAATGTTTAACACTCCCACCGTCACAGTCTTCCTCGGATTTCCAAGAAATATGTCCTAGTTTCACATTTCCAGGCACAAATTTTATATTGCTTGAAATGTTTTCCGGTACAGATGGCAGCGCAGGTTCCAGCAAAGTTGATAACTTATCTTGAAGTTCCTTTTTCAAAAGTAACATTTCAACACCACGATCGTTCACAATAATTTCCGCTAAATTGCAAGTGGTTTTCAGGTTTTCGTAATTTTCTTGAAGCCATTCCTTATTCTGTAAATATCCTTGTATTTTAGTGCCAAATTCTTCTTCCACTCTTTGCATTAACTGGCGCTCTGTTTGTCTGACTTGTGCAATATAACTAATTGCCAAATCACGTATATTTTCTCGCGTTTCCTTCAAAGTTGATTCCACGCTGTTTATGTTTGATAACCTGATTTCAACGTCTGATAGCCTGTCCTTGCACTTATCTAGCAGGGAATCCAGTCCATTTTTGTATTTCGAAAATCCATCGCTGAATGAACATATTTCGTGGTCGCGATGTTCTTGAAAAGTACAGACAACACATACACACTCTTCACATGGTTCACAGTAATACCGAACTATTTCTTCTGGATGTGTTTTGCACTCAATGTCCTTTTCGCCCTCAATATCAATAAGACTGTGATGTTGTGTGACTTTTGTTGTCGTATGAAGATTTACACAAGTTTTACAGAGTAATTTAGCACAATCAAGACATTTATGACTGGCATGGTTATGTGCTCTTTGTCGCTCTCCAGGGCATATTTCACACGGAGGTACTTTTCCTACTTTCTTCCGGTCGAGAACATCCGTTAAGCTGGAGACAAGGAAGTTATCGGGCAACCGCCGAACACCGCCAGTTGGTATTTCCGTTTTACTCCTACACAGTGGGCACGTAATGTATCTGCTGTACAGCAGAAATCTCGAACTTCTGTTATTATCCGAATCCACGTGTTTCTGAATACAGTCTGCACAAAATGTATGTAAACATGTTAAAGTCTTTGGTTCTTTGTAAGGTTCATAACATATTTTGCAATGCAAAAACTGGTCCGTTATTTCCTTCACTAACTTGTTTCCCGTAGCCATGGTGATTATATTGACAGTAGATAAGTGATTTTGTGAATAGCTGCATGAACAGAAATATTGTGATTAATGTTTTACCTGTCGGAATATATGATTTTCATCCATTTTTCCAGGTAAATTACAGTTACTCTACTTGTCCTCATAGACGTATGAAACTAAACATTTTTCGTTGCTCGGATGATCAAATGAGTCTCAAAAATTACTAAACAGTTTGAGCACTTCCTTATCGTTTTATCGGAAATGTGTCTATCATTAATTACCGTGAATGTACATGAAAACTGCTGCCATTGAAAACAAGCTCACCAGTTCTTACTAGCGATGGAATCTACTGCCGAGTATATATCTCAATGGAGTCAACACCCTGATCTTGTTAGATAAGACAGCACTTCCTTCCTAAGTATCTTGTCTTCTGCTCGGTGACGTCATAGCGCGCGTGCTCTCTTATAGCACGTAGTCGAAGCAGATACCTGTAATACAGAAAACAGGTATTATATCAGACTACCTACTGACTTAGAATCCTTGGGGATCATTTAAGAAAAAAATGAACAAGATACATGTAAAGATAACGTCAGATAGATTTTCGCAAACTTTTATGTTCCAGCGTATGTTACTTCAGATAATTCAACGGGGGTTCCTAAAATGATGTGAATTCGCACCTTGAAATGTTTCTTAGACAGTTTGGTAAAAATTTATGTATGCCTTCGACGAAATCTTCCGGATTTCTCTCAGAATTAGCATGGATAAGTATGACTGCTTGAGCAAAATCCCATTTGTCATTTTCATGCTTTTAGAAGGATACGATTAAAATTAATGTTGTTGACTGCTTTCCTATTAATATGCACTTCAGACATACAGGTTTCCTGATGGTCGAACATTCCAGTTAATTACAGAAGTATAAACTCTACTCATACAATTGCCAAGTGGTAAGTAAATTATATTGCAAGTTTAGAAACAGGTACTCCGTTAATTGAATACATTCTCGTGTCATTCATCTCGTAATTGATAATTAGTCATTTTGCTAGGAAGCGCTTGTTTCCGCAAGTTAAACCAGGTGTTGAATTAATTGTTAGAAAAAGAAACAAATTAATTTTGCAAATTCTGTTTGAAGGTCTTGTCAACTGACACTGCTCCATGCACGTAGAATATGCTGTTGCTGTAATAGTATTGTTATTGTTATTATATAATAATGATATTAGTTGTTGACGGACCATTATTATTATTATTCGGATGTTGTAGATGATTATGTTGTTACTTTTGTTCTTTTTAAAACTTACTATAGATAACAGATCCTCCCATCCAACAATGAATACATGCTGATGCTTAGTTGCAAAACTGCTCAATTGATAAATTATTTCTGACTTTGTATAATATATACATGTATATATTATATCAGAAAAATAAAACAAAGCATTTTGTTACTTGATTTTTTTTCAGGACAAATACATCAACCTGGATCCGGTTGTTCGACCGTCGATTGAAATTTGGCATTGTATTTTAAACATTTTGAAAGATTGAATGTATAGAGGTCCAATGGAAAAGTAAAATCTCTTTAAAGTGAACTAAAAAAGCACACTTGCTTTTCCTACATTAAAGAATATTTTGAGCCAAAATTTAACCGACGGTTAACTAAACAGGCGGTAAATTTTCGGTCAACTGGTTCCATTTTCAAATGAGAAAGTGAATATAAATACTATGAATGACTTATTGTGCAGCGAATTTTATTCCTTCAGTATCAACCAGCCAATCTTATATTAACTCAAATCTGTATTTATTATTTGTTTTATCGCTTCAATCTGGACAAAGAATAACACAAAAGTCACTTTTAGTTTTCTTCGAATAATTTGCCAGAGAAATAAAGTTGCATTATCTATAAGTAGCCTGTTTTTGTGCTGATTTTGATACATAATGAAATATGTCGATGTTATCATTTTGACAGAAAATATCATGTTTCATGGAAACAAAACAGAAAACTTTTATGCATCAAATAGGAATTATTTTCTAGTAGCAGTTGTGCTGTTTGGACAGAGACCGGTCCTAAAGCTGCAATAACCACAACGGGGAAACAAGTGAGTTGGGACTCTTAAAGTAAAAACTTTAACCGCCGACTATTTTTCTTGAATTATATAGAGTTAATTGTCTTTGCAACAGTTGATACGACATTCAATGGCCGCATGTTTGTTAATGGCGAAAGCGTGAATCATGACTAAAGTTGAAGAACGAACGAACGAACGAACGAACGTTACTCTCCTGTCATGCAAAAGGTCATAACTTTTATGCTTCACATTGATAAATTCGAATTACTTGAATGAACAAATGAAATATTCAATTAAACGGAATGGCAAGCACGCGTAAAAATAAACCTAAATTGGAATATGTAATCAGAATTTATTTATCAACAAATATTTTGTTTTACAAAGGCTACAAATTACAAATGTGAATTTACTAGTTAATAAAACTATTTCTGCATCGTTTCTACATATTTGCTAAAGCAATATTTGCACGTTGGAACATATTTTTATTATAAGTTAATACAAAATGTGTTCTTAAGCCTTCTCGTTATAAAATATTAATTGGTTAGTTTTAATGCTATTAATTCATTTGCATAAATGGTTCTAATTCCTTGTCGGTATAAGATAAATAAACGTATATTTGAATTGGTAGTAGTAACTGTTGTAATAGTAGTGGTGTTAATTATATTTCAAAATAAGAAACTCTAAAAATCAAATTGAATTGTGTACAACTTTCTTCACCATATAATCATTATTATTATTATACTTAAAAAATAGAATTAGACTCATAAAATTAAATATTTGAAATAGTTTACCTCTATATATCCGATAAACCAACACACTGACGCTGCCACCTACACCTTGCGCGCAAATTCAGAGCAGCCTAACAACCTAACGTACAATCATACATTTTTTTTAAATATCTAGAAGACCACTTGAGGTTCACAGGTGGGGAACAGACATTTATTAAATTGTCTTTTATCACGATATATCTTACTTAGATGCTACTATCTTATCATACCGTTTTATCAAGAGAGTTAAATCCGATTAACTTACCTGGTTTTCCCGAGCACGAGAGGATCGGCCGCACGTGACCTTTGATCAGCGGTTTCTGGATTCACATATGATTCATGTTCTTAATAAACAATACACAACGCTATAGAGTTCCTTTATAACACCAGATAAAATAGTTTCTTGATAATTACATATATCACATGCCAAGGTTAATCTCTGTTACTATCCAAACTGATTGTACATCATGGAATCCGGAAGCAGGAATATCCAAGCCGAGAATGTTTTTAAAATGTTACTTGCGATACATGTCCCATTGACGTACTCACGTAAACTAAATCATACAATTTTGTTCCCAATACTTATACTGTACAAAAAAGATCCACTCGATTGATATATGTATTATGTCTTTTAAACAGAACACAGGAACACGTCGGAAAATATTATGATAACATCTCTAGCAAAACATCTACAGGTTAGGGCCAAATATTACAATGTTCATGACATTAGTACAGCATGCATTTCGCGTGTCTAGAAAAATCGTTTGCATCGAACGTCAGAAGTAATATTTATATATATCCCATGATTAATTTGCGAGGCTCGTGATAGAAGATTTGTTGTAAGGCAGCAAAAATAGACCTCTGTGGATACTGAGTGCAGCGATAATAAAATAATCTAATTAATACAGGCGTTTGTTAAAACAATCAGCAAGTGTGCTCTGATTGTATTTTCATGAGGATGGTTGTTAGTGAATTGGCACGGTAACTAAGGCCGTCAAGCTTGTCTTCTCGCGTGTTAGGCCGTACAAAAAATAAACACCAGCATTTGTTTCAAGGAAAGCACTGGCTTGCCCCTGTCATAAAAAGAAGATTTATATTAGATAATATTGTTCTATGGTATTTTGAAAAGTCCTAACATAAACATACAGAAAACGGCTGCACTCATTAATAGCGTTTATAAATAACAGAGTGTGTTCATATCTAATGTGCATTAGCGTAAATTCTTAATTGCATTCGTACATTCAAAATGACAGATTCGTTTTTAAGTGTGTATCTTTGTTTGTTGTTGATGTTTTTTTGTTGGTTTCTTTTCGTTTCTTTAGAAACGGTATCTCGTTTTTACAAAATAATGGCTCTATGCAGTACAGGCACATTCCAAAATTTCCCACATCATAATGAATTAAGAAATATACGATAAAAAAAGTTTTGTTTCGTTTCTACTATAATTGTTTTTTGTTTCTACAATATAGTTCCAATATTTCGATTAAAGTATGTCTAATGTTACTTGAAACCTTTATAAAAACGACAGCTAAAATTCAATAAAGTATACCAAAAAAAAAAAAAAAAAATGTTAACAACCTACATGTTCCACATGTAATATTTTCACTTTTCTCTTAACAATAAATATTCGTAGATATTTCTTTTAATTCGTGACGATTTCAGGTAAGAATAGTCACAATTGTGTAGAAAGATTGTGTACATTTTGTGCATTTGATAGTATATGAAATACCGTTTATGTATTCAACAAATGTCTATTTTGTGCGCCTAATTATGCGCGACCGCAAGTTATATTACCATACGCCCGCATAAAGTTGCGTATTGTTCTGGCAACATATTTATAATCGGATATCTGGTTCCAAATTTAAACATGATAAAAAGTGCAATGTTAAAGAAACAGTAACAGATACGTAATTGACTTACATTTGCATCTTTCGTTTGATGATTAATTTGAACATGTTGCCGTCTCTACTCTTACGGAATGTTATCACAAACGCTGGCTCATAAAACAGTTAGTAAAATTTCTCTGTTTTAGGCATATTTTATCATAGTTTGATCTTGTAATTTGATTGGTTTAACTTCCTGGCCAAACGTACATGTATATATTTGCTATATAGCCTAGAAAGCCATTCTTCCTTTTGATCTTTATGATTATCTGCCCGCTTATAACTCCCGTTGCCACCAAATAAGAAAAAGATGAGCTTCTATTTCTTTATTAAAATATTATTATCCTCCTTACCCAGCATGTTTTCAAAAATACGTTTTCCTTTTTCGCACAAGGGTTGGGAGGGGGAGCGTAACATACTGAGCGTTCGAATCGTTGGTGTACTTAATTTATACTTATTTATTTATTCTCGATTGCGAAACAAGTTCTTACAACTTATATTAAACGCTCTCGAGACTCATTCCGGATAGAATCAACCTCGAAGAGAGAGAGGTAATGTGGAATTATTTGTGTCTTGCCTAATGAGACTACTGACATGGCTATGGTAGGGATCGAACCCGGGACCTTTCGATCCTGAGGCGAACGCGCTACCACTGCGCCACGATGGCTCCACTTTAGTGTTATGGGGGGCAGGATCGGTAGAGACAAGGGCAGACAGGGGGAGGCAGGATCGGTAGAGACAAGGGCAGACAGTTACATTGTGGTTTTATCTTTTACGTAAATAATCTGTTACGCCGTTTAAAAAACTGTAAATGTTAATTAAACTGCAAGAACTGTATATCGAAATAAAATGCGGGTGTTCATATAATTTTATGTATTTCTATCAAATCTTTATGTCTGTTTCACCTTAAAAGTTGTATTTTTTAGCATTCATTGCAGCTTTGAGCGATTTTGTTTTTGATACATAGTCCTCTGTAACGGCAGTTTTCCTTTGAAGATGCTGCGTGTTTTATCTCTTAAGCAGTTTTGATGAATGTTTGTTGCATACGCTACATGCAAGAGCATTATTTCAGCAATAAATTTTATATGTTATATATAAAAAGAACTATATCTTTTAATCAATGTAATTGTCGTTTGTATAGAATTATGAAGCTGTTATCAGACTTTGTTAAATAGATGTAATATTGCGCGTACGCCAATCTGTCCGACATCTCGGTATGTTAAAAGATCAGTTGGTTCCATATTTCTTAAATTAATATTTATTAAAGTTCAGCATTCATATCAAACGGTGAAAAAGTTGAGTCTTCATTGTACGAGGGTTGTTCATCATGTACTCCAGATTGAGCTCTATATCTGTACACACGCTTGTAATGTTTTTATAATCTTACATGTATGAAAAAAACGTTACAATGTGTTGGTTGTTGATTAATAACACATTAAAAAGAAAAAACGTTAAATTATCGTAATTGTTATTATAGTTTTGTTTGTCTGGACAGAACAGAGTTGTTGACTGCCCTCGTCGTGTAAGTGTTGTGCAGCAAAACAAACATAGAAAGTACAATATGTACTACCACGGAGCTGCACGATACACAACCATTAATGTTTCTCTATTTCATGTATGTACCCTGTTGAAGTAAGCTTCAAACTTCAAAACATTTGTTGAAGATCGTGAAGACTTTTGAAAGATGTATAATACCCCGTATCTTGACAAACGAACAATATGTTCATATGTATCTCAATAGTCCCTATAAATTACGGTCACTCTTTCCTAGATATCAACCAGAGCTTCAATAGTCCCTATAAATTACTGTCACTCTTTCCTAGATATCAACCAGAGCTTCTATAGTCCCTATAAATTACTGTCTCTCTTTCCTAGATATCAACCAGAGCTTCTATAGTTCCTATAAATTACTGTCACTCTTTCCTAGATATCAACCAGAGCTTCAATAGTCCCTATAAATTACTGTCACTCTTTCCTAGATATCAACCAGAGCTTCAATAGTCCCTATAAATTACTGTCACTCTTTCCTAGATATCAACCAGAGCTTCAATAGTCCCTATAAATTACTGTCACTCCTTGCTAGATAACAACCAGAGCTTCAATAGTCCCTATAAATTGCTGTCACTCTTTCCTAGATATCAACCAGAGCTTCAATAGTCCCTATTAATTGCTGTCACTCTTTCCTAGATATCAACCAGAGCTTCAGTAGTCCCTATAAATTACTGTCACTCTTTCCTAGATATCAACCAGAGCTTCAATAGTCCCTATACATTGCTGTCAATCCTTCCTAGATATCAACCAGAGCTTCAGTATAGTCCCTATAAATTACTGTCACTCCTTCCTAGATATCAACCAGAGCGAAAGTACTAATATATTAACAAAATCGGGAAACATCCTTGGTTAACACAGTTTCGAAGTTAACCATATTTAACCACACAATAATTCAGAAACAGTTTTTGATGCGATTTTGGGATAGATTGTACTTTGTACTCATAACCTTGACAAAGTCATCTGAAAAATCGTCCTGTTTCCGGGTTGACCTGAATATAACAACATTCCCGTGAGTAGGTCGAAACTGAATAGAAACTTTGAGCTTAGAAAGATAATAGGGCCATCCCATTTCATCGTATACCAAGGGTACCAAAACAAAAATAGTCGGCTGATGCAATCAAAAATTGGACAAGTTAAAAGTTTTGCCTGTTTTTACCCATTTTGGTAAAGAAGTAAAAGAAACAGTGAAGGTACTATTTACGTGTACATATCATAGCAAATATTTGTGAATGACTTTTTTAAATACTGCATAGAATTTATAATAATTAGTTTTCACCAGTTATGACTAAATGTTTTCACCCTAAGCATCTCGTTGATGGACATTCTATCGTAACATCAGCTACTTAACATGACTTAACCCCTAAAAAGTGCGGCAACCGGCACCAAAGCACAGATATTTGCCCTTGGTTGACCACAATACGGAAGCAGTTTTAGGAAAAATAGTGCCTGTGTTTGAGGCTGGAGAATTTTTTAATGAAAGAGATGAGATAAATGGCATTTTTTGGTCAGGGTAGACCTGAAATAGTTGTTAAATGTGCATTTTGTTTAAGTTTTTATGTCAGAATGTATTAAGTGACTTCTTGTTTGCATGGCTCCGGCTATTTTCAGGTGTTATTCATACACATGCACTTTGACCTCAAATAGTGAAACATAAAGCCGGTTAACCCCTAGTTATCTGATTTTTTTCTCTTGGATGGTACTATTCAGAACAGGTTAGTTTTTTGGGTTTAGGATGTCAACAGAATTACCACTTCGCATAGTGTTATATAGAACATATAGTAAAATAACTGTGATCTGAGGCCATGCTATAGAAGACCCTGCTATTACGAACGCTGCTACTCAGTGTAAATCACATACAATTAATCCGTAATTGATTATTCCCGTCATGAGTTTCCCAACGTTTTTTTCTATAAAAGATAAGCCCCCTACCCTCACGAACGAAGGCAATAAATAATTTGGTACAATGCTTTTATTCTCTTTAAATAAAGATGTTTTAAAGATTTACTTTCTATTCTATTTAAATAAAGATGTTTTCAAGATTTACTTTCAGATAACTTGAACTAACGAAAATGTATCATATTTTTTAAGTTATTTCACGTCTGTACATCCGTGTTTATCATCAGTATCAGTAGATCTAGATTGTAGAAAATTTTATATAAAGTCTGTATTGTTCAAATCATGTTTCAAATAGCTTTTCAATTTAGATACCATTCATGGAACTTCCTATTTACATCAAAACTGACGAAAACAGAGCGAAGCAAAGTATATCTATTCAAACTACGCAGCAAGGGAAATAACTCTGTGTAGTAAAGATAATTATAAATTATAAATTCTGAGATTATACTTGAATAGCGTAGTCATGCGTTCTTAATATGTTATATATAAAAAAATGTTTGGTGCTATTTTGAGTAAATGAAAGAGATACATAGCTAGATTTCATAGTAAACTTTCTTGCCAAGTTTTATCGTTATGCAAGAACAATACGCCAAAATCACAGGGTCAGAAAAATGTGCAAGCTTTGATCTGCGCTTAAAGGGGGAATGATCACCCGATTGAGCTAAACTGCCGCTTACACGCGTTCTCATTCCAATTGTGATTAAGTCCGTACCTACTTTTCCACTGGACGCTGGTTCATGTCTAATTTCTTTTTGTCATACAGACTGTAAACTCTCCTTCATCAAAATCATCCTCGTTTCGGAGTTTCAGATATTACATTATGTCATAAACGACCCTCAAGCTTATAATGTAATAGTCCCCCCAATTTCTAAAAAGACTATTAACTGTTAAAAACACAGTATGCTTAAAATGCAAAGGCACATTTCTGCTCGGCATACACTTTCAGGGATAAAATAAAATGTTTCCAAGCAAGTTTAAGTATACGCTTAGAAGACAAAAATGACAATTATTTGCAATTCCAAGGCGTTTGAAATTATATTTTAGTGAAGTACTTAGCATCTCCGTCACAGGGGGCGACCCAACATGTGCGAATGAAGGTTCGATCTGTGGATGTGCTGTGTAACACCGGATACAGCTCCTTTCGAATACAGCTCCCCGGGGACCTGTATTCGGTGCACATAAACGAATACAGCTCCCTTGGTGTAGCGGAGCTGTATTCGAACCAAAGCATATGCACATTCGAATAAAGCTCCCCATGTTTGATCAAACGGATGATAAAACGGATTAAATAACAGAAGTATGAGTACGTGGGCATGTGTCTTTTGGCCAAATTAATTTGTGTCTCCACTTTAAGAAGAAGCTTGGCCGTTCCGAAAACTTTTAAGTCAATGATCAAATTGTAGTTCGAAAGCTTGGGTCCATCTGTCCGAACATCTGTCTGTTGTCCTACGCAGTATGTTATCTTATCAGTCCGTCAGTCGGGCCTTACACCCTGGTGTGAATGTGCTTCAGTCCGTTAACAATTTATTTATGAAATGAAGTTCAAAACCGCCTTATATGCAACAGTCCTGTATGCATGGAAAAATGTATGTTTATTGAAAGAAAATAATTCTTCGATACCAACAAAAAAGTAATTACATCTCTAAGTTTCGTTCAAAAAGACAAACATCCCAGGGCTAAGTACTGCATCCTGAATAGTGGGATGGATCCTTATTATTCTATCATAAATTCCGTGCCGCAGGGATACGCCTTAAATACACGTCTATGTTGCTTCGGGTCTCTAGGGAGCTTTATTCGAAAAAAAGGTACAAGAACCACGAATACAGCTCCCATTTGATTAGGGAAGCTGTGTTCGTTAACGCGCACCGAATACAGCTCTCCGGGGAGCTGTTTTCGTTAATGCGCGTCGAATACAGCTCTCCGGGGAGCTGTATTCGAAAGGAGCTGTATCCGGTGTTACAGTGCTGTACGAAATTCGTTGACACAAAGGTATATGAGCTTACGTCTTTATTTTTCCTAACGTTTGCAGGTGGTGTATTCAAAAAAGCTGAAAGTGATACATTGTGCGGGTCATTCTTCCAACAGCAAAGAAAGTTTCGGAGAAAAATATTTATAATTGAATAAGCTATGTCATGATAATTCTCCTGCGAAAAGTTATGTCAGAAATGTTGTTGGCAGAAATGATCGTGTTTATCGTATAGTCCTTTTTATACATCAAGCTATGTAGGTTTGTACATTCTTTTATCCTGACTTCTGCATTGTAATAAATTATTATATATTTTATACAATGAAGTAAGACTGTAGGTATAAATCACTATCTGTCTGGAGCGATAATATTTTCCAGCAGTGATAAATTTGTTTTTCTTTTCTAAAAAATGCAGCATAGTTTGAGAGAAAACTCCTGCTTGGCAATTTGTATTTGAATGTTGAATTAAGTTTACTGTATTCATGCTACATCGAAACTGGATCTATAATGCTGAAATTTAGCTGCTTGTATAATTTTGCAAGCAGATAACAAAACTGTCCTTTTGTCCTAATTTCCCGTTTCAGTGCCAGGGTGTGATTGTGTGACCACTCGAGTGCCAAGGTGTGCGTTTGAGACCTATCACCGTCCATCGTACGTTGTATACGTCCATTCACGATTTCCTTCAAACGACATCTCCTATGTAACCACTATGTCGATGTTGATGAAACTTGTCAGGAATATTCCTTGCCTGAAACTCTACTAAAGTTCAAAAAATTCCATTTTATGCAGAACTCTGGTTGCTATGGCAACAAACATGAAAATCTTCTTCTTCAACTCTGCAAGGCGTAGAGACTAAATATTTAGCGGGTGGCACTGTCCAGTGGACCTCTCTCAGGACTGTTCAAATTATGCCCTTGGGGTCAAAATTGGCCCCGACCGGGAAGCCATTTTTTCCATGGATAAATAGAAGTAGCTACTATCATGCACATGCATCATTCAGTTGTGGGACTGATTTAAAACTTCATTCATTATATCTTCTCTGGTATCAGGCAGTCAGGATAAATGTCTCTTGACTGAATTTAATTCAAATTATATAATGGTGAGCCTTTTTGATAGAAATGTAATTAAAATGTGAAATGTACTGTCAAAATGTTTCGAATAGTCGAGCGTGCTGTCATGTGATAGTTCTTGTTCATATGAAACATGAAAGCATTACATGTATGTCTTTTAACAATTTGAGTGCTTGCTGGATAGTTTGCGCTTCATACTTTATTCGTCGCACGGTTTCTTGGGTGCGCTGCGGGTCGTTGCGCCTCATGCGAGTCGCTCAAACATTCACATATCAAATTCATCGACAACCAGGTAAAATCGCAGAAATAAATGACCAGAATGTTACCTCTCTCTGGGTTAATGTCCCTGGTATATGTACAGTTTCTATTGTGAAGAAATATCCATGCACGGAATGGATATAATTGCATTATGAACAATTTGTCCATGCGTGATATGGACAATTGCAAAGTCTTGACATTATTCTATATTTGAAGGCCGACTGTATATTTAAATAAAGGTCTGTTTATGTCTAAAGATTTTACCATTAAGCCACAAGTATTTTAGTCCAGTACAAACATCAAACATCAAAAAATCATTCGTGTCTTCATTTCTGTAAGAAAACTAGTCCGCCTCCGTGGTCGAGTGGTTAAAGTCACTGTAACCTCTCATAGACTGAGGGTCATGGGGTCGAGCTTGCTTTCGATCATGTGTCTTTATGTGAGAAAGTTGTCAGTTTCTTACGGGAGATAGGAGTCTAGTACTGGTTCTCCCTAGAAACGATTGCTATATATGAAACTGCCCGCCTGTTAAAATGACCAAAAACACGGCTGGAACGGACGGTAAAATCCTACAAGATCAAAGAAAACTTAAAATTCAGACTTGAAAATCGAAGTATTCGAGTAAAATTACTGTTATTCATTTTGAAATTCCGGTTATGAGAAATTTTCATTGCTTGCTTTTATTTGCATTTTAGTGTGTGTTCAAGAAAATTATGTTTTCTGAAAATAGCAAATTACCTCAAAATAGCTATGTGTACCAGACCTGACCGCCGTAGGTTGATTTTTTTCCCACTTAATCATATATTATCTGGTTGCGAAAATTATATGCTACTACTATTTTCAGGGGTTACCTATGAATTTCTGATTACCCGTTTCTATCTCAGAAAAAAAGCTTATCGCCCTGAAGTGACGTCAGTAGACATGAAAGTTAAAATTTATAGGTGTAACGGAAGCACATACTCTCCTGAAAAATTGCAAATTAACCTGAAAAGAGATGTCTTATCTGCAACACTGACGGTAGATTACATGTAATTGACGCCTACTGAAGCAAAAATTGCTGTTTAATACCGGTATGAGATACGCAATGATGGTCGTATTATTGAAACAACTCTCAAGTCATGGTACCGAGACAGTATGCTAGTATGTGGAAATCTAAGTATATGCCTTCACTGTTCTAATAAAAGTATTATAAAAAATCAATGAGTCTCTGAAAATGCAGCGCCTTTTAAATAGCTGACCGTTTTTATACCTTGTAACAATCACGATTCCTCAAGACATTTTGACGTAACAAGACAATTTTATCAAAATGATAGATGTCTATGCAAAATTGTTTTATGATTCAGCGTCAACACTAGTTGAATATGAAATTCATCATGATTTCACAAAAAAATTAACAAGATCGGAAACAACACTTGTAGCTGTCTGTAAAGCATATAACATATATAGAAAACATTTTTTACGAAGATAGTTATGTAATCTACACAGGTGAGATTTATCATAAAAGACTTCTAAATCAGTTTTTATTCAAGTAAGATGGTGTTTAAAGAATGGCTGAGAGATTGTTGAAAAGGTCAAAACGATAGGTAAAAACATATGGTTATAAGTGATCTGTGGAAAGCTTTGATAACAGATACTTGGCAGATTATTCTTAAGTCTCACAACTATAAACATATGGTCCTTGTGCATGGTGCTGTTCTGGAAACATGTTGACTTAAAGGCTAATCATCAAGTCTAAAATGCCACAAACATATCTGAACAGTAATTCTATACTTTTTTGAGCCCAAATGTCGCTTCCGTACAACAATAAAGAAAAGAGGATTTCATTCTGTCTATTCTCATTTATTGCAATTTCATAAATTAGTTTAACATCTCTGTGCTTTGATAAAAGATTATTTTTTTGATATAAAGCTGTCGTCAGTCTTTGAAAAATGACTTATCTATGTGGCAACACATGTTTGAAACACATTTTGAATCTCAACAAAATTTGCAAATCCATGCAAAATAGATTGAGACATTTTGTTTCAAGCATTAGCAATAATTTAGCATACATTTTGGTTATGTATTAGGCAAGTCATACAAGAATATATACGCTTAGCTATACATACAGGTACCAACTTGGCAAGTCCTACATAAACTTATTCCGTCAGCCATACAGGTACCAACTTGGCAAGTCCTACATAAACTTATTCCGTCAGCCATACAGGTACGTATCCGTTAAGTCCTACAGATACTCAGTAATTTATACAGATATGTATTTGTTTAGTCATATATTATATATGTTATATATAGTACTTATTCTTTTAGTTATACAAATACATATTGGTAAGTTATACGTGTACTAGTTTTGGGTAAGTCATACAGAAACGTATTCGGTACGTCATACACGTACGTTTCTGGTAAAACCAACTTAATATGCGTTTAGATACTTATTTGGTAGGTGATATAGGAACACATTCGGTAAGTCATACACGTACGTTGTTGGTAAGACCTACTTATGCGTTTAGATACGTATTTGGTAGGTGATATAGGAACACATTCGGTACGTCATACACATACGTTGTTGGTAAAACCTACTTATGCATTTAGATACGTATTTGGTAGGTGATATAGGAACACATTCGGTACGTCATACACGTACGTTGTTGGTAAGACCTACTTATGCGTTTAGATACATATTTGGTAGGTGATATAGGAACACATTCGGTAAGTCATACACGTACGTTGTTGGTAAGACCTACTTATGCGTTTAGATACGTATTTAGTAGGTGATATAAGAACACATTCGGTAAGTCATACACGTACGTTGTTGGTAAGACCTACTTATGCGTTTAGATACGTATTTGGTAGGTGATATAGGAACACATTCGGTAAGTCGTACACGTACGTTGTTGGTAAGACCTACTTATGCGTTTAGATACGTATTTGGTAAGTCATACAGAAACGTATTCGGTACGTCATACACGTACGTTGTAAGTAAGACCTACTTATGCGTTTAGATACGTATTTGGTAGGTGATATAGGAACACATTCGGTACGTCATACACGTACGTTGTTGGTTAGTCCTACTTATGCGTTTAGATACGTATTTGGTAAGTGATATAGAAACACATTCAGTAAGTCATACCGGCATGTATTCAGAAAGTTATAAAGTTACGTACAGGTACGTATATGGTTGTATTTGGTAAGTCGTCGTATCCTGTAGGTCATAAAGATACGTGTTATTTACGTCATACATGTATATAAGTAAGCAAGTTACACAGATTCATTTAGATACGAATTGGCAGAAGTCACTAAAACTTTTCATTTAAGTTATTTTTCTGACATGTATTCGTTCAGAGCGGAGAATGATTTATTGGTTGCTTGTTTCTTTAGACGTGACAAGGGTGATTTTCACAAATATAATTTATTCTGTATGTATAAATGAGTCTATTATTGTACAAAGAATGTCTGTTTCACGACGGACGACGTTTAAAATATCTTCTTTGGTTCACTAAAAGTAACCACATTAAATCATATTCGCATTTGAAGACTAAGTTTGGAATCAAAAGGACTTCAGCAGACCTTCGTTTACCTGCACTCAGGTATTAATACACGTATGGCTAAGATTGATGAATTTAATTTAGTTTCACCAATCTAATTTTACATCAACAGAAACAATTGTCTTGTTTTTCTGCAAACAATCCTGCCAATAGAAGGCTTCTAAATCGCAGTGCGTTTTTATACTTCCTTTAGAACAGTTCTTCCGTAGAAATAAGTGTGTTAACATTTATTACTCTGCATCCTGACATTTTAAACGATTGAAAGAAGAAGCAGATGCACGTTCAGCACGTTATGAAATTAAAACAGATAATTAGTGGTGATAAAACATATCTTTGCACGCCTGTAATGGTTTTGAATGTTACAAAGTAAGGTATCTGTATCGCATCTACGACGATTTTTTATATATTTTCCCAGTATGATAAGAGCCAAGAAGAACCACGTGTTGACAGGCAATGTCACGTAGGTGCCAATGTCATGTTTATTGCGATATAAACTTCTGAAAATATACAAATTTCATTGCATATATCTGCAATATATCTGATGAAAGTTTGAAAAGTAGCAGAATGTTTGGTTTGTTTACCGATAAAATTCTACTTAATCTGAGAATTTCACTGAAAAAATAAGCTAAATCATTGGTGTGACCTCAAGTCTAGCTGTTTATTTTTTATTGAATTATAAACAACAGTCGGATATTTCACACAAATCATTATCGATTAAAGACGTTCTGGTGAGAAAAAAGCTAGGGGAATAAAATGAACTTATAGTAAAAAGAGTAGTGTGCTTTTTGTATGGATCTTGTGAAGAAAAAATGTTAACGTATCTTCTTTGAATACTAAGAAAAAAAATTTATGCTATGTTGAAGAGCCTATTCAGAGGCATACCGTTCACCATCCTTTTCTGTTGCAACAGGCAAATTAACAGACATAAATTATGACGAAGACGTAATTTCACCCACAATAGCAGAAAGTTTAAGATACAGTTTTGATATACAAGTTATCGCCCCAAAAATATAATAATACAAATGCAATGTCATTTTTAAAAATCGTACTCTACAGTATCAGGAATTAGAGTTATAATGACAAATTTCGACGTGGATTTAATGCGACTGTTCCCGTAACACCGCTAATTAGTATAATGATGCTTACATAAAACGGCAGAAAAAAATCAAGGAGTATATTTGCAGAAACCATAAGCTACTCAGCATCTGTTTTATAATCGTTAGTTTTCAGGCTACCTGCTTGTTAAAACAGAATGAGGTGTTATATACTTTTTGCTGCACTTTATCTGAAAACCCCAACTTAATGATACCAATAATAAACGGTTTTTTCGTGGTTCTATTTCCTATCAGCGTTTTATTTTGTTTGATCACATTGTATGTAATAGTGTCTGATGGTATGACAGCTGCAACGGTTGTTATTCTGTACAAAAAGAATGATAAAACTGAAGTTGGTAATTACATGTATCGGCCAGTATAAATTTTGTGTATTCTTGTCAAAATTATTATAATTGCTTTACTTACAAAAGCCTTTTGACAATATTAATAATGAAAATAGAAATGTTTCATTTTAATCAGATTGTTCTTAAACGGTTTCGTTCTTATTTATCTGACCGCCAGCAATGTATTGATAACTCTGGCATTCATTACTGTTACCGGGAAGTGGCGGGTTCCTCAATGTTTCTTCATTGGGAATCTCCGTTTAATACGCCCGAAGAGGCGTATTTTGGGAACACCTGCGGCAACGGGCGAGAGGGTTGCGTCCACACATGTTGTACGCTTTCTAAGTCGAACAGTTTTCATCTGATCTTCACCAAACTTGCTGAACATATTTGTCTGTACACTGTCTAGGCCAAGTTCGATAACCAGCCAAATCGCAATAGGCACTTTTGGATTATAGCCCTTAAATTATCCAAATTTGCCAAACTAACTTTGTCCGCTCTCTACGTCGAACATTTTTCATCCAATCTTCACCAAAACTATGTGTAAATATTTGTGGGCATAATGTCTACGCCAAGTTCGATGACCAGTAAAACCGTCCAAGGCACTTTTGGATTATGATCCTTGAATTATCGAAAAATGATGGAATTCGCCATGTCCGCTGTATAGTTCAAACAGGTGAATTAGCCTT
Organism: Saxidomus purpurata; assembly: GCA_022818135.1. Classification (NCBI taxonomy): domain Eukaryota; kingdom Metazoa; phylum Mollusca; class Bivalvia; order Venerida; family Veneridae; genus Saxidomus; species Saxidomus purpurata. The sequence continues at coordinate 40,738,834 of JAFMSR010000003.1, read as the reverse complement.
GTCCGCTCTATAGTTCAAAAAGGTTTAACAAAACCTATGAACTGCCATATACTGAGTAATGCCTCTCTGACTGGCGTATTTTGTGACAGTGTAGCAATCTTCATAGTGACAGATTAGATAGTGTGTATCATGAGTACAGTGTTCCGTTTTCTCTAATAATTCAGTGGGCGATTACACGCTGTGCCGATGACGAGTTAGTTTGAATTTGAGTCATAAATGGTGAAATCGTACACAAACCATTATCTATTAAAAGCGTTCCTTTGAAAAAATGGGGAATTAAATGAACAGTATATTCAGTAGTTTTGCACAGGTGTTCCAACTGGCGAATAAAGGATCATAAAATTTTAATAAAAACAGAATTTTACTCATAATTGCAGAAAGTAGAATATACAGCTTTGAAACACAAAAATGTATACAAATGATGGACACAGTTCTTAGATTGACATTCCGCCCTTAAATTTAGCTTTTTCTCCTTTTTATGAATTTCTTATCAAATTATCTCCCTTTGTCACTAAAAGTGTAAGATGAACGAGCCCTGTCAGAAGAAAAAGGGCTGAAAGTACATGTACTCTGCTTACTTTTTAATCAATATATTATATTATCATGTAGCACACAGCTCTACGTATAAAAATACCAGGAAATGGCGTTATAATGACAAATTTCCTTCGCGTGAATTAAATGCTTCTCATGTAGCCAATTACTTTCCGTAACACCGCTGATAAGTATAATGATGCTTACATAAAACGGCAGAAACAAACTTAGGAGTATATTTGCGGAAACCATAAGCTACGCAACATCTGTTTTATAATCGTTAGTTTTCAGACTACCTGCTAGATGAAACAGAATCAGGTGTAATATATTTTTGCTGTCCTTTATCTGAAAAAACTCAATTTAATGATATTACCTGTATATCAGACAGAGAATAAAAGCTAAGGTGTGTTTCGACGTTTTATTCGATACAAGCGTTTTATTTTGTTAGTTTCATAGGTTATACTAATTTAATTTAGCTCGATTCAGATTGTGAAGAAAGCTTGAAGTTTATCGAGTCACTCTGGAGTCCACGGTTTTATTGGCCCATATTGTACCTGTTCTCTATACTTCCAGTATTCATTAATATTTTAGTGTGCTAAACTCCACTGTCGTATATCAAAAGTCTTTTGCGAGAGCTATTTTAGAGTAGTAGTTCTTACGCTAAAAGCCGTCATTACTTGATTACATGATTTGAAAAGTCTTAATACGATTTAATAAACTTTTCCAAAGAATCATGCATAGTGACAGGTTTCAGTAAAGATAACCGAGCAACGGAAGGCGACAAATAAAAGCATACCGTTGCATCCTTTCTGCGAAAGAGACAACACAAACAAGCAAAGTTACCTACAGTAGCACAAATCGTCGCCTTGATGGGGATGGAGCACCTGTGGACTTTAAACAATGGAGTCATTTGTTCTTGTCACGAGATTCAAAGAGGACGGGAAGGCCAATCAGCAGCCGCAGCTTATCCTAAGCTCAGCTTCAGTTACCTATATAAAACCATCCAGTACAGAAAGCATAAAATATTTGCATGTCATCACGTGTCGTTTTTAATTTGATTTACTTCATCACAATTTTCAGATGGTTTGTTATATGTATAAACAAAATAAGATTAATTTTATTTCAGTATTATCTTTGAGTTCTCCGAAGGGGCGAGTATATAGTCACAGCTTTGTCTGTCCGTCATTCCCAACATGTCTTGCCCAGAGCATTAGCTTTAAACGAATTAAAGGTACAGGAAATTCTGAGGAACTGCAATGACAAAGAACCACAACTCTTGATAACCCCATTTTTCAATGATAATCCTTTATATAAAAAGCTTAAAATACACACAACCATGACGAACTCGTCATCACGGTAAAAAGAAATCATTTTATCAGTTATACTCATCTGCAATCTAGGTTACCCTCAATACTACCTCGCATATCTGCCAGACAAATAAGTTCTGCCTAATTCTTTTTAGCACCTGTTGTCTGCCGATGTCATTATCAATTCGACCATCACCTTAACCGTTCCTGAAGAGGTCTTCAAATGTGATTTGCCGAGACGTAAGTTGCGAAACATGCCAACACGTTACAGCAATAGACACAGACACGTGTGCACTGTATGTTCATTTATGCGTGCATGTGAACGAAAAGGTGGTTAGAAATGTTGTCATCAAGCCCTTGATTTCGATAACCTTAAGATTTTTATGCAACGTTTGTTACAAAATATTCAACAGTCGTTTCAGATAACTTTAGAATAACATGTCAACATTTAATAAATGTTCAGCCATTAATATACCGTAATTCAATGAGCAATGGTATACTTCAATCATTTATATGTTTAGTATTTCTGTCAAAAGTATCTATTAAAAAAAATTTTTTTTTAAATATTTTCTCAAACACAATGATTTTATGGACACTTTCCACAAACAAAAATGAGTGCGATACAGAATATATTGCACATAATGCAAGTTCGAGGGTTTACATTCTGTATTTCTTTTACAATATGAATTGGCAAATTTAACATCATGACCTCCACAACCACACGTTTCATACAAAAACTAAAGATGAAAGTGGACTAATATCCAAGATATCTTTTTGTAGGTACTTATTACCAACATCCAAAACATTTTTCCTCACCGTAGAAATATGCCGACTGACCTGTTATTTCAGTGTATGCGTATGACACTATCATAAAATCACAGTTTTGTTATCATGATTCATTTACAGAAATGACACCAAACCGATAAATGTCAGTTTTTTCCAACTCATGTCATAAAAGCGAATACTAAGTCAGTGCATGCCCACTTTAGGAAAGCTAAATCGGCCAGCTTCTTTTCGCAAATTCAACATTTTCTAACTGGAAGGATAATTCTTAAGAAAACAATAAAATATCCCTTTCTTACATGTATTATTCCATATGCTAAACAAACGTTTACGTTTAAACGATACAAGTTTTTGTTGTTGATTGTTTCGTTTGATTTGTTTGGTCTTGACTGTTCTTGTTTTGTTTTCTTTTGTATCTTGACATTGCTGAAATGAGATTACACGACAGAGTGAGGTGTTATTAACACAATGATGCAAGCATTCAGCTCAGCCGATTTTTTCCCACAGACCTTCCCTTTATAGTGCCCCAGTACATAAAATGTTTTCTGTTATATGCACTTACCACCTTGTTTCATATCCTATAACTATAACATAACACCTTCTTTTTTATCCTATAACTATAACTTAACTGCTGATAGTAGTATAGGGGACGGTTTGGGGCCGCGGCGGCCATTTGAATCTATTTTAGAATGACGTCAGAGGTATATGTTTAGAATGACGTTATAGGTTTACTTTTAGAATGACATGAGATGTTTATTTTTAAGGAATGACTCACGAATCTGTTTTTAGACCGGTGGTCATGGTTTAGTTTTAGACAGTCCCGAATGTATACGGAGCTGACTCTTATACTCGATCTGAGGGCTTGGTCGCGGACATTGAGGTTCAGGTCCTCGGCCCTAGACGGAGACGTCTAATATACATCTTTTGAAAAACGAAATCATATTTGATTGGCGGGGTCTCCTTCCTTAGCCAACTATTGTTGTACAAAGTCAAAAATATACTCTTATCAAAATGTAGGACTGTGAGCTAATTAATATGTCAATCAAAACGTTGATTTTACTCTTTTATATCGTTACTTCAATCAGGTATTCATTCATTACCATTTTGGGTAGCAAGTTGATCGGGTATGCATATTTTTGACGTATTTCACGCATGAGTGACCTCAAGTTTATTTTGAGACGATAAGTCAATAGTACTTTTCAAAGCCTTTCATTTTATACCAAACACAATTTTATGTGGTCAAAATAAGAATAAAACCTCCAGTTTTATGTATGATTGACTACACTTCCGGCCTGAGAGTAATTGTAAAATGTACACGTACAGAGCTTTCATTTAATAACAAGATCATTAAAATATGTCAATAAATACCAAAGTTATGTGCGTTTAAAGTTTTACTCTTAAAATATATTAAGGGGCTATAACCTCAATAAAGGTGAATAATCCTTGCACAGTATACAAAACTTTAAACTTCAATACATGTATTTCTAAAACGGTACAAGATAGACCTATTAAACATAGAATTTTAAAATCAGAAAAAAATATCTGTCCGATGGTACCCACGCTAAGGCGAAAAATTTTAATTAAAAAAAATCCGATAAAAGGCAATAACTTAATCAAAGCACTCTTTTCTACATAAATTCTGTACTCAGTAGTTAAATACAATCATCTTTAAACTCCCAACTGCGTGGTATCTTCGTGACTTCGCTACTTTCGATTTTGGAACGAAAACATATCGTAACCGCATAGTAAACCAGAACGACATTCCGTACATTTTCATTAAATAACAGATGAAATGGCGTTTATAAATGCAATCTAGGTAAAGAGTATTGCCAGTATAAATGGTATATGAGGTGTGTCACTTTCAGCGCGTTTGATCGGCTGCTTATTAAAGTAAAGTAGTGCATGTCTAAACTGCGTTGTAAGAAACAGACCACTTAAGTGCCATAATGCTGTATCTGTCGAATGTTTAAGAAGTACTTACAACCTATGCACATTAACCTAGAAAAATTGACTAAATTCTTTATTATGATAAATTGTCGGATATTTTACTTTTCTTTGAAACATTATAAATCTTTGCAATCATACCAACACCAAAACTGTTGATTCCTATGTTACTTTCTATAAATATGAGATGTGATCAACCTGAAGGATTATTTAGAATTGAGGGGTAGTTCGGTTTTAAAAGTAGAAACTGCTCTTCTCAGAAACCGGGTACAATAAATGTTAGGATTTGAAAATCCTCACATTTAAAAACGGTTATAAAGGTATGACTACACTAAATCTTTTTCCATAGACTTACTGTATAACATTTAAGCACGGTCCGCATACCAAAACATTCGTTGAGTAGTTACACCCCAATAAATCTGTAGAACCACCTTAGTCACACCCAAAAATGCCCTTTTTTATATACATATAGTGATACTTTATAGCCGAAAATTGCACCAGTAGGACATCACCCCCTCGTCTGTAGGATTTTTGTTTACATTCTGTCAAAAAATTCAATATTTTCAGATAGCCACAGAACACCGTAAAATTAATCAGAAAATTAATAAACTATTTTTTTGTTATGTTCAACCATTGTACTTTCGATTTTAATTCTAGAAAACTTTAGTGCTACTAATCATTTTAAACCAATCAGAGACCACAGATATCTAATAGGTCCGCAAGTTCCCTACACAAATTGGCTGGTTCCAAGTCCCACCGATTTAGTGAAGTCATACCTAAAACATACGCCTGACTGTAGATTAACTTTTGGCAGCTCAGTAAGGTATTGTTAAACGTCCTGTACTATGTAAACGCACGCCATATGACTATATCTTCGACGTGTTTAAACATGTTAAAAATAAATTCGAGCATTTATGACTAATTCTTTTATTGTCAGAGGCATTTAGTTTTGGACACCATAAAAGGTTTTTACCAGTTCTACCTGTTTATGGCCATATCTCAAAAAGTGTAAACGGTTGCAGTAGGAACAAAATACTGATTTCAAGATTTAAATCCTGCTACAATTTTGTATTTCATTTAGCTCTCATATGAAATAAAATGTTATACACTGAAAGGTTGATGAAATCGTGCGCATTTTCATGTTTCATACTTGTACATAACTGTATAAATGACATAAATATATAAAAACAGATATTGTGCTTTATAATACCTTTCTCTAAAAGACGTTAATTTACCGAGTTTAATACTCCCGCATAGTACTTATGTCATCTTTTAAAACTATCTTAAATACGATCTCAAGTCAACCAATATTAACGTATAAATCGCAGTGGCCACTTTTACATTAATAGGATCTTAAGTCAAACAATATTGACGTATAAATCGCGATGGACCATAAAAGGTTAAATTCGTGTATGGTCTTGTAATATCTTGTTCCCTCTTTTTAAAGATTTAAAAGTGTTTATACTCTGTTATTTGAAAATTAAAAATGATACAAGTTATAAATGTAATGCTCTGGGATGTTCTAAAGTTTTTGCTTTACGATGGAAAGGGCAAACACAGTTTTGAAGACTGTATCATTAAAGTAACAAGCAAAGATGGACAAGAGACAATTATAAAAGAAATTAGTGTGGTGTGTGAAAACAGTTTAATAAAAGCAGTAAGTAAAAGGGATTCATTTTGACATATAAATAGGGTATTGTAAAAGATACTACTTTAAATCAACAGACGCTTGACTGTAAGGCGTCAATCTCACGACGTGACTAAACTTGTCATATCTAAAAGCAGATTTAATCATGTATGTCATTCAAATTCGTGATAACAATAGGTGCGTATCCGAGTGTTCGGTCATTTCGCTGCGGGACGCTAAGGAGTTCACATCGTAAGCGTATCTAATGAACTTTATTCATTTTTGGATTGATTAATTGGATCAACTGATCCAGTGTTAACAGAGTGCAGCAGCTTCCTTACGGCCGAACGCTTTACATACAAACAAGTAGTTCAATATATTCAGTTGTTATGAATTATACTGTCTTCTGTTTTGAAAATTACATAGTAACAGATCTAAATAATATCAAAACATTTCAGAATAGCATAATATTATATTGTTGTTTTGCTTATAATTTGTAACTAAAAATCAATGAGGTATCTGTCCTGTATAGAACTATTTTCCTACTCGGTTTTGATCACAACAGTTTTCTAGTCAGACCGGAGACACGAATTTACAATCGGAACATCACTCGGCTTTTTCCGTAGAATACTGAAAAAGCCGAGTGATGTTCCGATTGACGAATTTAGTGTTTCCGCGAGAGCAAGTATTCTGCGTTTTTGACGCACTCATTTTGTCAATGACGTCAATGACGCAACAGAAAAAGGAAAGAGCGTCTTCTATGAGGCAATTAAAACGTGTATGATCAAATTACTACAATAGCAACATTTCAAAACCTTTCAAAACGCTTCGAAATGCAAGATAAGTTGTTTACAAAATACGCTTCCGGTATGGGATATGTCTAATTTTGACCCTATTCCGTCGTCGTTGTCGTCTGATTTCGGACCGATCCGCATTTTGTACCATTACGTTTTTTGTGTGTATTGGTTCGTATGATACCGTCATCATGGTATCGTAGACGCATAACAAGATATGGTCGACGAACCTTAACAGAAGAAAAAAACGTCTTTCTGGGTGGTTTTAATGATCTTTTTGTAGTAATTTCGATCAGTCTGTCACTGTTGAAAGGGGTTTCAGTGTGCCAAAATAATATCAAAGTTTAATGTCTATGGTTGAATGTACTTCTTTTACATATAATCATGCCTTTTATTTTTTTACCATAATGATTATGACCCTCGGAATTTCTAAATGACCCCCAAATTCTGATACAGAGGGTCACAAATGACCCCTTAACTTTCTGATATTCACACATGTATGTGTACGGTTTGTGTTGCCCTTATATTTACACATGTATGTGTGCAGACTGTGTTGTTCAGAGACAATCGATCCTCCAGCACTTTCAGTCCTTTGATTTATTAAATTTAGTCTTTTTTATGAAAAAATAATTTCGTATGCGTTTCTTTATAACTTTCTAACACGCGTTTTAACTTGAATTTATTTAAATAATATTTAGTTCTAGACAGTTTAATTAATTCTACAAAATCAACCTATGATTTTTCATATCTTTGTGTTTATATCGCTACTCGAAGAATCCACGTACATTTTCTTGTGATAAAGAACGCATTTGGCAGAGAAAACTGTCTGCCCCGCTCATTAAATTAGTCAATGTTACCAGTTTAGGTACATTTGTTTTACTCTACAAAGAGGTAATTCCACAATTATATATGAAACCAGTAAATCACCGTGACTCAGTTGTTTCTACAAGAAAAGTTAATATCATTTGGAGATCAAAGCACATAAAATGGTTGCATATAAAATCAAAACAAAAAATGTTGGTATTTTCTGTACATGCATGTAGGTTTTAAGTGTCCAACAAAAAGCTCAAATTGTGTTATTTCCAATTGATTTGCCGACCACATTGAAATTTCTTTCACTGCATAATTATCTTAAACGAATGAGTTTTGTTCCACAAAATATGTGGATTGTAGAGGATATGTGGGTTGTGGAACTTTCGTGGCAAAGCGGAAGCGTGTTAGCTTCTGGATCAGAAGATCGAAGGTTAAATCCCCACCAATGACATGCCTGTCGGTAGTGTCATTTCCTCATTTGTCTCTCCTTCCCCCACCCTCTCTCTCCTCTCTCCTCTTTCCTCTCTCTCCCCCTCTCTCTCTCTCTCTCTCTCTCTCTCTCTCTCTCTCTCTCTCTCTATTTTCTCTCTCTCGCTCTGGATTTCCAAGCGTTAATACACAATATTTTTTTTTCGAAGAACTAGAGTGTAGGTGTACGTGTCTGTTTTCTAAAAATCAAGTATATGTATAATAAGGGGTTGTTGGAATATATAATGTATGAGCTATAGTAAATTTCCACAAACTCTTGGTGTGATAGCTAAGTAGGAACAGTAAAGGCAATTAAAACTATTAGAACATGTTCGTCTGCACGTCTCTTTTACACAACCCAAAACTACATTTGCAAATGTTAGGGCAATGTTTAAATTTCATTACTAAACTAAAACATCATTCAAGACAGTGTTGATTGACAGATACATATATTTATTTACAAATTTATAATGTTGACATTTCAAAAAACATTCTGTACAATTGCAACATGTCCGGGCGCATTGTACCGAACTTGAACTCAAATTCATGATGGAATCAGTTTATAAATGTTACATAACAAGTACACCTGTATTGATGGTATCTGTTTCAATAAATCATATAAATCCGACCACAAATGTGTTTGTTACGACTGATATAAATCTGTTACGTAATGAAGACACCTGTTAAACTTTACTAGGCAAACATTAAGAAATTATTTGGCGCTACGTAATCTGTATATGCTACATGCATTATGAAACCTTTTTGTGTTGCCTGGTTGCCGTGCTCCCGACAAAATCTTTTGTTACACCTTTGTTATACCTTTGTTATGTCTTCGATTGAATGAATAACCACGATAATGTAAGAGAAGCACAGAGTTGCAAAAAGAACATTTTAAGCATTCTATCTTAGAATGTAAAAATCACTATTCAAATGTGCTATCTTTGGATCTAGGAGATCAAATGTCCTGTCTCAGAATGTAAAACCGTTATTCAAGTCCTTTCTTAGAATGTAAAAGATCAGAGGTCCAATCTTAGAGCGTTTAAAATTAAAAGTCCTATCTTAGAATGTAAAATCACTATTCATGTTCCTATCTTAGAACCATGGCCAACTTATATGACCACGACCGATATCACAAACATCAAGGGGATTAAGTCAAATTTCATGTGTCATCACGTGTGTCTCCAGAGTTACCCTTTTTTATCGATATTTACGAGCGTGTGTGATTTATTGGGTCATAAAACCAGTCACGTGTAATTGCGCCTGCCAAATGGAATAAATCAATATATCGGTTTTTTAAAACCTAGATTATCTATAGCCTAAGGGAGACGTGGAAATTGACTAGTTACTAAATTAGGTAAAAGGGGAAATTGCGTTTTTCCTTTGACCATTATATACCGAACGTTGAAAGACATTATCTATCACCTTATTTTCAATGAAATAATATCATGAATAAAATTGTTTCAAGTGGAGAGCACACTATCATTAAAAACGTGTTTATACAAATTTAATGAATTTGATCATATTTTATGTAAAATGAGATTCGTTGAAAATACGAATCCAGTGTTAATAGTAATAATTGTTGACAATAGTAACAGATCAAGGAACTCAAAAAGCTGTAACGCACGTTGTTCTTTACAACGACTACACTCCTAGTTCAAAATAATGTTTCGTAGTTGTATTCAAACCTTTGAGAGACAGAACATATCACTGACTTGATTATGGTAGCTCATTGCTTCCGAACTGATCTTGCCATCAATAGTAAGTCCAAGTTTATTTCTTGAAATGATGGAAAAGTCCTCCGCATGCTTCGCAACATGGTTCCATGCAGCAACTCATGCATGTCTTGGTGATCTTGGTGAACACGGCGCAGTTGATCTCGCACAATCTCAGCATGGGTGTGATGTACCAGATATGGTAGAAGGCAATGGTGGCAAACTCGCATCCCCATTCAGCGGCGATACAGATTCCATAAAAAAGAGTTAGGAGTTTGTAGCAAAGTCCGCTCCAGAGGTTAAAGCAGGTGTAGGACAGTTTCCAGACGCAGTCAATACTGCGGGCACCGTCGGGCTCTGCCAACACATCTTCAAATTGTACCTGCAACAAATTAAAGCTTATATAACTACATTGTATTTGATAAAATAGACGAAAAATGCTTTTGCAGAACTTGGTAGCTCTTGTTTTGATACGAGGTGACTGAATTAGCCTGATAAACACTGCTATCATATTCATATTGTTTCTTTAAAAGTTGGGGTAACATTTTCTATTTTTATATCTTATCGGCGTAATTGACCAGTACTTAGTATTTGTCCGAAAGAATACTCCTTACGTTGCTTTCTCAATCAGAAAGGCACGCTATTAATCTAGCGTTGAACTAAAACAAAATACAAGTTATAAGTATGCCTTCTGACAACGATGTTTTCGCGAAGAAGCGTCAAAAGCATGAAAGACTAATTAAATAGAATACAGGTCTAACATTATCCTATCCGTAAATACATTATTCTAAATATTTGTATTTAAAGTGATACATTTTGTACTAGAAATGGGGATTTTAAGTAACACATTTCAATGTGGGTTTTTTTTCGAAACGTTAAGTTTACCTAAGTGAAAAGTTAACTTTTAACACAGTATGATCTTATTTGTGACTAAACGTAACGTGAGTGAACCAATGTAGAATTGATAGATGAATATAGATTTCTGGGGCTTACTTCGATTCCTTTTACTCAAGTTGTCAGGGATTCAGATTAGAATTAAAGACTAAGAGCGTTAAGATCGTGCAAATATTATCATAAATTATCTCCCTTTATATAGTTTGGATTTAAAAAGAAATCACGTACTTGAAGAAAAAAAACAATATCATGCATTGCAAAATAGTCGCCGCAAAAAGAAACACTTTATAACAAAATTAGTTTGTTTTACATTGTACATTTAAGGCATACCATGCAGTATACAAGTTTGAAGTCGATATATACACAGATAGTTGTAACATCGCTGATTAGAAAACAGAAAATAGGTTATCAAGAACATGTCCAAGAAAAAATTGTCTTTTTAAAAAAATACGGTAAAATCTATTTTTCTCATTCAATGTTAACCAACAGATCAAAGTTTCAAAGTAAATGTCTTGCCGACTCAAAATAAATGTTATCTTATCTTATCTTTCAGTTGGAAAGAAATATTGTAAAATATATGTGAAAAACTTACCCTCAAATGATCGTTGAGATTGTTGGGATCTCTGTTTACAAGATCTAAAGCATCAGACATTTTGAGATTTAGTTGGCAGCAAGTCCGAAAACACGTGAAACGTTCAAGAAATGGAAGACGTTTGCTGACAGTCCTTGGCGGGCACGGCTTTTATTGAACGGAGCTGTTGTTACGTTACTTAGGACAACGGTTAGGTAAGAACTTGTCGTAAACCCTTAATTCCGTTCAATAATAGGCAATCATCTCTTGTAATGAGATGACAATAGAAGAAAAAGACATGTCTGAGCCGCGTTAGTGGACTGAAAGTTTTTATAGTTTGCTGGATATTTATCACACTCCGATCGTGCCGATTCATGTTTCATTTTTTGTAACCTAACTTTTTGATCAACAAACTATTTTTTTGGCAAAATATATTACTTCTTGCCAATACAAATGAATAAACGTTACTCTGGACAATGTTCAACCTATTTCCTGCATTTAAATGTTCATCTGCTCACGGCTGTATTTTACAACAGGGCTTATAGCTGGGATACAAACACACGGTAAAAGATCATAGTACCTATACCAGAATGTAAAAGACCAAAGCGTAAAATATCAAAGGTCCTTTTTTTGAATGCAACAGAAACAAATACGAGCGACTCACACATCACATTCTTTTTTATAAATTCTCATAAAAGCGTAACCGGTTACTGTTAGACATAGATCTATAAGATTGTTGTCCCCATCACAGCTCGGTACTCTGTACAGTATAACGACTGGTAGAAAAGGAATCCCAAAGTATTATTTATTATTTATTAAAGTCTCATCAATGTACATTAGTGTGATAGTAACCTCGCTATTTAAAATACCAACAAAACACTTATACACCAGGATTCAAACCAATCACCAGATCTTGCTGTGATTACTATGCTATGATGGTTATACCGGCGATGACCATTGATTGGAAAGAAATATTATTATGATCTATTTATTTCAGTTTTAAAGGAACAGCATGGGGCTAACTATAGTCACTTACTTTAAAAATACATAAATTATACTACATAATGTAGAATACAAATCTAAACCTAAATCATTGCGATTATCTAATTTTCCTTTAATTGTATGTGGTGTGTCATTCTAAGTAAGAGGCCCGCGATCCTTAGCTTACAGGGCGAATGCTCTCTCGACTAAGCTATCCGACCGCTTACACATTCTCTCACAAATTGTGGTGACACTTACAATGTTAATTGCAGGCTGCTTTATATACAGTTATTTCTAGTTTCAGTACGTTGCCATGAAATTTTACATTGCACGAAGAGAAATAAAACTGCTTCTTGTCAAACTTTTTTGTTTAAATGTCTATATGTCATAAAATATCTTTCATGATTACTCAGAGAACCAATCTCAAAATTTATCTTACACTGCGGATTCTTCCTTGATACACTATCATTCATTTGAAAACTGTGAAAGATTACTTTTCATAAATATTAAGTCGGGGGCAACGCCTACTTTAATTTCCGTCATAAAATCATAACCCTTATTTCTCATATAGGATTTTAAATCTTGTTTACCCCCAGGCCACTTATTGTGCTCTATAGAAAATACTTTAATATTTATCTTATCCCATGGAATTGTCTCAAGCACACCTGGTTCAGCTCCTTCTACATCTAAGCTAAAATAGTCCACGTGAAGCTGGTTCAATGCAAGCAGCACTGAAAACAGTGGAAAACATTGAACTTGTTTAAATTTTCCATTCTTTCCTTTCGTTTTGTAGATGTTGCTCGATTGGTTCACTATTTTCCCGAAGACCGGATTTTTCCATATCTTAAATGTTTCCTGAAAAGATATTTTAAAAATGGCTTATCACACGAGAATGTTTACGACTTTTTTTATAATAGGTGGCTTTAATATGCTTATTAAGTTAGACCGGTTGATTTGTCAATCTCTTATTCTTTCAAAATTAGTCATCGCGTCTAGAACATGTAACAGAGGTCGAAACTGAAAGATCTACAGAAGACAAATTCAGTGTTGCCAGATAGACAAAGTTTAATCACATGTCTATTTAATACGTACTTCTTTCAGGAAAGCATGCAATAAAGCAAGTCATTTTTATTTATTAGAAAATGAAATGAAATCGGTATTTCAATAAAACTTCTTGAAAAGCGTCAACACTTAGTGGAGTTGAACATATAATCAGTACGGTTTCAGTTGACAAGATGTCATCCATTACTCATCGATACATAACAGTTACTTGAAATACGCTTGCTATAAATATCAATAAAGAACTATTCAATAGAATTATGTCATATTTCACACAAACATTGACAGGAAGTACTTAATGCAATACTAACCTCATTGCGGGTCGCAGCAGCCCGCTATATTTAATACGTGGTTAGTAAAAGATCGACTTATATGAGTCTCTCTTCTTTAAAAAATTGAGTAGTTCTGAGATGAAAACTGTAGACACAGTCTAACTATTTGGAAATGCAAGAGTTGTCGATTGTTATTGAGTTGTCGTTCGCTTCATACAGAAAAGCGTGTTTCACGTTTCAGGCGCCAATTACGCTGAGAAAAATGGGAACATGATTTTGTTTGCCCCTTATACAGCTTTTGACATTAAAGTAACGAAGCACATTCGACTGAATAATCTTCGATTGCCTTCTAATCCATATGTGCACAATATTATTTTATCTTCTTTTTTTCTCACTAATTTGTAGTCGGTCTCCAAGGTGTAGTTGGTAAAGGCGTTTGCATCGTAATATTTGTACAAGCGTACTTTTTTCGAATGAGTTCGAATCCCAACCGAACCCAATTTTGTTTTACTTTTTTTCTTCTGGTTTACTTACCATTTTCAGCTTTTAAACTACATGTTTTTCAGAATGTTTTACGGCAAATAATCATAAAATATTAATTAATGTCAAACTAATAAAGATAATGATAAAATTAAGACATAATTATAAGGAACGATCTATAGAGTATTTCTGGACATACTGTATATATTTTATTCAACCAGAATTGGTTTCCTTGAGTTCTTTAGGCCATGCCTCAACATCAACCATCACCAATTTCCAAATTATTTACATGTCACTATTGTTTGTGGGCCCATTGTGATACTTTGTATCACAGTTTTTCTTGAGTTCATTTATGTCCCAGTTAGTCCTCAGTGTTACACAAATACTAAGCTGATAAACTTTAACATATTTATTTTGTATGCCACATATAGTAACCGAGTGATAATGATAAGAATATGAATGCTTTCACAGAAGTTGGCGGAATGATTTTAACAACTTTGTTTAGGGTGACTGAGAATGGGATCTAATGCTAATTTCTCAGGTTATTAAAATTAAACTATCGTTTTAGCCAAACAGTGGCAAATTGCTTAAATATAGCTCTGCAGTTTTAATTAAAGGGTTGTTATTTGATGACACTGAAAACGTTGATTTACGTAAGATACACGGGTGGCGCGGTGGTTGAGTGGTTAACGCTCTTGACTACCAATCCAGATGTCCCCGGTTCGATGCCAGGCCGGGACACTGGACGTTTCGGATACGCTTTTCGGTGTTTTCGTCTCATCAGAGGTAACATCGCGTGTTTAGGCGCTATACAGCGGGCATATCAAAGAACCAAGAGGTCTATTCGTAAAAAAGTTAATGTCTGGTACGCGGATACCCTTGTATCTGCATCTGTCTTAAGGACCACAATGGAAATGAAGGCTTGCTCTTAAACATGTTACCCTTGGTATTTGTACTGAAAACATACAAATTAACCCGGTAATAAAGACATATGGGTTGTTATCAGCTGTAAAAAGAAAGGATGAAAATAAAGGAGAGGGTGGGGGGTAGGGGAATACAATATCAGAGCATACTAATTCAAGAGTTAAAGACAACGTTTGTCAAATGTCACAATCAAAGATTCATACTAAGAACATGATCATTCTCGTCTATTTGAATATAATTTTAATACTTACTGACTTAGGATATGGTGTTATGCTTAGACACGCATTCAATGTATAGGATTTCCTATTTTTCCTTCTTAATCTTTTATATGTCGCAGGATTAGGCTCAATAAGTATACCAGTCCAGTTTCGAAATCGTTCGAGGAACAAACTGTTTGACAAGTGCTCCCCATCATGAGCCCCGCTGTCCACGTAAAACCCGTTCTGCTGTAATAAAAATCCTTATTTCAGTTTATACCAATTATTTGTGATTAATTGTGATTGTGATAGAAAATTTACGATTCCTATGAATGAAAATGTGTGTTAACCTTTCTCGGACATGAGCAATCGGTAACCGACATTCAAGGTTATATATTGTAGTAAGAATGTTTAACTTTTATATAAAGCTCGACGTTTTGCTCATCTGAATATTCGATTTACATTGTATATAGTGAAAATATTGAATGCTGACATTGAGTTGAAAACTGATTTTTAAGCGAATGTCGGGCTAGAACAAATGTTTCGCTGAGTATTGCCTAACGATATTGAGTTGTCCTATGTTAGGTAGAACTAATGTTCAGCTTACAAGATTGACTTATTTTATAAACGAATGTCGAGCGATATTGAAAGTCCAGCTGAACATAATATATACATGAAGTTTGAATGTCGAGGCAGAAACAATGTTCACCTGAAAATTTTAGTTCGGCATAGACACTGACTAACTTTATAATCGAACGTCGAGCTATAACGAATGCGTCGAGCTATAACGAATGCGTCGAGTTATAACGAATGCTCAGCGGACCAGTGCAACTCGACATTGAGCTTGACTTATTTCTAAACGCATGGCGAGCAAGAAGAATGTCAGCTGAGATTGTCTAATGTATTAACTGAATGTCGAGCTTGTTTCAGTGAACATCATTAGTTGCAGCTCGAATTCGATATTTTCAAAAATTTGTTCGAAATTTTCAATGAACGGACTGTAGATTCATAACTACATGTGTCAAAATAATGAAAGTTTGTTTCATTTTCTGTCATGAATGATTTGATAAACGGGATACTTACCTTCTACGGACTGTAGATTTTTAACAACATGTAGCAATATGATTAAAGTTTGTTTCAGTTTCTGTCATGAATGTTTTGATGAACGGAATACTTACCATTTTGTTCAGCAACTTGTCCACATACTGAGTCTGGCCTGGCGAAGGATTCCGCTTGTTTGGGTTTGAAATATTATACGGAGCAATAGCCGGAGGTTCTATATAATATTTTCTCAAAAGTTTTATCAGTTTCATATTGTCTGCTGCAACTTCGGCTTTGTTCAGAGCTGACATGATTACTTTATAGTCTTCAATTTTTGGTAAGTTGATGTTATCTCCCCTGTCTGTATCATAAATGTGTCCGCGAAAACTTGAAAGCACTATGGCGAAAGCGAATGTCGTTAAAAGAAATAATCGCCACCTGCTACCAGGCATATTGATGTGAACTGGTACGTTTGTAGTTACATGTAAATGTAAACAGTATACAATATTTTAAATAATAATTCCGAATTTGCCTGGGATAATATAATGGTATAAAACTCAAATTAATCCAGCACTATCAATATAAATGAGGTATGGCAATATTCAGCTCCTGCTTTCCCAAATATATAATACACCGTACTAAATATACACATGTAATACACCCTACCATATTTCTTAAATGTTAAATATTTACATTGTACATTACTTTAAATATGTATATATGAACTAGATAATGCACCTAACTAATTACCCGTTATTGGCAAAACTTAAACGTCTTAAACCTCTGAATTTACCATTTATTTTATATCTAAATTTCTATTTTTTTAGTTTAACATACTTTGGAAGTAGGGTATTGAACTAGTTTAACATTTTCTTTTCATTATTTCGCTTGCTATTGATCAATTATTTTATTTATTTCATTTTAGTTTTCATTTAAGTCTTGTTGTTCAATGTCTATGATATATCACAGTGCCTTGGTTATTTTAAAAGAGACAAAAACGAATTTAAGTGCTTTTATGAGCCATGTCAGTCCTACAACGTAAAATATGTTAGAACTTTAAACACCTGTAAATACAATGCTATCCATTTAGCTTCAAACAGTATTGATCTAGCTCGGTCATAAACCGTTAGCATTTTCAATCGTAAAGAATGTAATAAGATAGCGCCATGCTTGTAAAAGATTGTTCAAATATCTTAAGGCATGTATACGAAAATGAACGACAGCGATATTCTACTTAAAATTGTTTTTGGTGAATCTTTAAATACGATTAAAAAATATTGCAAGATAAAAATGTTCAAATTTCCCGATTATTGTAAAATAATGTGTATATCTGTGTAGAAATATGTTTGTATAGAACATCCAAATATGTACCGACCGCTTTTACTTAAATGTCATTAAAGGGGCACTCCCTTCATCTGGCAGGTTATTTTCTCGAAATACAAATAATGTGTTGAATGAACGCAAAATAATAAATACATTTGTAACACGAACAGCTTTAAACTAGAACTATCACTATTGGTGATGAATACCCAACTGACACAGTAGAAAAAAATTACGTACCATTATTGAACCTGTTCACCTTAAGGCATGATAGTTATCACTTCTGTGAAGTATCATTAAATTCTAACCAGGGGTTTTGGAGATTAAGAGCGCACAAGATTTTATTATGTCGAGACCCTGTGACCTTGACCTAGTGACCCGAAACATGGACAATGCACAACTAGGCATTGTATTTATCACTATGTGAAGTATCATGAATCGTTAGCATTTCGAGAAACGTACGCAAGTACATAGTATTGGTATATACAATGTACATAAACGGACAAATATTAAACTAGTTGACAGCTTTGTAACACCGGATACAGCTTCTTTCGAATACAGCTCCCCGGAGAGCTGTATTCAGTGCGCATTAACGAATACAGCTTCCCTAATCAAATGGTAACTGTATTCGGGGTTCTTGTACCTTTTTTTCGAATAAAGCTCCCCAGTGACCCGAAGCAATATAGACGTATATTTAAGACGTATCACTGCGGCACATAATTTATCATAGAATATTTGGATACATCCCACTATTCAAGATGCAGTACTTAGCCCTGAGACGTCTGTCTTTTTGTCCGTCCGTGTTGGGGTATTGACTTTTTAGTTTGTATTGAAGAATTATTATCTTTCAATAAACCTATATGTTTTATACATGACTGTTGCACATAATTATGATGGTTTTGTACTTCATTTCATAAATAAGTTGTTGACGGACTGAAGCACATTCAAACCAGACAGACAGACTTATTAGACAACATACATAGTAGGACAACAGACAGATGTTCGGAGAGATGGATCCAAACTCTCGAACTAAAATTTGGTCATTGACTTAAAGTTTTCCGAACGGCCAAGCTTCCTTTTGAAGTTGAGACACAACTTCATTTGGCCAAAAGACACATCACCACGTACTCAGACTTCTGTTATTTAATCCGTTTTATCATCCGTTTGATCAGCATAAGGAGCTTTATTCGAATGTGCATATGCTTTGGTTCGAATACAGCTCCGCTACACCAAGGGAGCTGTATCCGTTAATGTGCACCGAGTACAGCTCCCCGGGGAGCTGTATTCGAAAAGAGCTGTATCCGGTGTTACACAGCTTCACATAATTAGGTGTAAAGTTCACGTATACTGGTAACATTGCTAAAACAGTTACAACGCTGTCAGACCAATCTTTAAAAGCTTGTTTTAACCTTTTGTCATAGTTTGACATAGTTCCTCCAGACGTAAAGACAAAACTATACCTTTTTGACTGTATGGTTGTACCAATTTTACTATATGGGTCAGACATTTGGGGGCGTTTACCTTTAAGGAAGTCGATAAATTACACCTACGGTTTTGTAAGCACATATTAGGGGTACGAAAGCAAACACCAAACGAAGCAGTTTATGCTGAATTGGGAAGATTCCCCCTGTCTGTTATATGTAAGGAAAAAGCAATTAAGTTTTAGTTAAAAAGAAAATAGATACATCCATTCATTCTACTTACATGGAAAATGTAACAACATGGACAGAAAAAGTTTGGGCTTTTGCGTGAACTCGCTGATAGATAACTTAGTATATTCATTTCTTCTAACCAATTTTGATGTGAATGTTAATTATTATCCAAGTCATTAAAGACTCATACGAGATCAATATATACAGAGATGCTATGATTCTGTTCATAGTAAAACTAAACTTGACTATTATGTGAAATATAAAACCGAATTTTGCTATGAAAAAATATTTAGATGTTTTAAAAAATGACACATTACGGAAATATCTTTTATGTCTTAGACTTAGTTCACATTCTCTTTTTTTTTTTTTTCTTGAGGCCCCCATAATTGGGGTAACCCCTTTTATTTGCCCTGTAAATGGCGTGATAGGGGTCGGGGTGCATCCCCTAACAGCCTTACAAAAACAATAAAATTATTCATATAATAAACAGTTTAGAATATAAAGATTGCAAGATTGCTTACAATTTACAGTCTTTCGCTTTAAGTAAGAATTTGTCAGAAACAATGTTAACAATTAATTTTGTAATCATCAAAACTTACAATGAACATAAAAATTTACAATGACATTTCACTTAATTACCATATAAAATTCGCCGCACAAAAATGCTTAACCTTAAAAGAAACGAAATGTTAAGGTAGCACGGACGGATATACGGAAGTTCATATTAAGATAGACGCCATTGCTGTTTCATCTGCGATTTTCGGAAAGTGTAATGATGCTTTGCTGTATTTGAGCTGAATCTTCAAATTTTGTTTCAATAAATATACGAATTGAAGTACGTTTTGTTCCTGTCCTGAGTATTTACATTTGTTGCGAAATTTCCATATGCTCCATTTGGTCTCAAATATTACGGTATTTATTATACTAGACAAGTTTAAGTCACATACACCAAGGACTATGTGTTCGTAATTTAGCTCAATGCGCGTATTACTGTTATGTTCTAAAATAACGTTATTGATTATTGATTGGGCACTTTGTATTATTGGCTGAATTTTACAACAACCAAAAAAGAGATGATGTAGAGTTTCGCGCTGACTTTTACAAACTGTACATAGGCCATTAGATAGCCCTAAATAAACCAATCTATCCTCTGTAAATAAAGTATTATGAAGAAATTTAAACTGTAAATATTTGGATTTTACAGAAGAAAAACTTCGATAGATATTTGACCAAACTTTTGACCAAAAGATAGGATTTGTTACATTTAATCGTTCTTGCCACTTAATTTCGGCCCTTGAGGATTTTGCATTACTCATAACAATTTGATTTAGTATTGTACGCATTTTTAATTCACTCGGGTGCATACATGTGCCCCGTTTGGTTTTGATATGAAGATTGTCTCTTGAGATTTTACTTCTGTTGTCTTCAGGTAAGTCTTGATTCTTTAGGCGATCGATAAACGGTTTTGGTATACTTTCTTTAATCTTATTCCATTCTGTGTCAAAATTTGTAGTTGTACTGTGTATTCTTTGTATTTCATTCGTTTTTAAGAAGTCGTAAGTATCTGTGTTCCAAATATCTTTTACCAATTTTATATCAGCACGAAGAAATGATTTGAAGAATAACGGTCTTTTTCTGTACATAATGCAATCGTTACCGAATAGGTTACAATTTAAAATTTCGCTCTTTGATGTCGGCTTAAAAGGTTTTAAAAATTTGCTCCAATTTTTTAGACCTGACAAGTAGAAGTCTGGAATTTTCTTTATCAACTTGATCCTTTCAAAACAAGTTACCGTACATAGTAAATATGTATAGGATATCGACCGAGTACGAGGTCTTTCTTTGTGGGAAAGACCTGTCCACGGGCTGCATGTAACAACGAGAGCGCGTAGCGCTCGAGGTGTTTCATGAAGTCCGTGGACAGGTCTTTCCTACAATTAAAGAAAGACCGCTGTACGAAGTTGATATCCGGCTTACACACCGTCAACAAGCCTTGCTAGTTAAACGGTGTAAAATGTCTGAATTTAATTAGATAGTTGAAACGGGGTACGATTCCTACGAAATTTTACCTCATCAACCTTGATGCTTTTTAAGAGCAGGAGGCAAATGACATCTTTATAACGCATAATACGTACAGGTAATATTATTATTGTTTTCTTCATTCATTCGTAACAACATGTAATATACTAATCTTCGAAAAATAGCACGTGTCGTTAGATTTTTATGTAAGTTGTAGTATTAGTTTTTAAACACCCGTAACGAAGTTTATGTGGGTGTTATATGGAGTTGCGTTGTTCGTCCGTCCGTCTCTCTATCCGTGCAAATTTTGTCTTCGAAATTAATAACCAACGGCTGGCCAATTATCATTATAACCTCAAAGGAGTCATCGGTACAAAGCCTCAGTCCGCCCTTCTTCTCAGGAATAAATAAAAACTTCACTGTAGTATTAAGTACATTTGTACCAAACATTTTGCATATCGTCAACGTGTTGTGCTCGGTCATTAATTAATTAATTAATTCATTCATTCATTCATTCATTGACGGCCCTTTGCTCTTTAAGACGTTCTAAAGCAGTCTCGTGTACATAGAGATTTTTTTCGTTGATAAGATAAGCGGCCGGCTACTTTCGACTGGAGTATTAAAATAGAATCCGGGTAAGTGATCACAAAACATGTTAATTAATTCAAACGAATGTTTTTAATTATATTTAGTTGTAATTATAAGAATTGAATGAGTTTTTTCTGCATTTCATCGAGTAAAATTATGAACAGTTCATACGTGATTGAAATGCAGAAAAACACATTCAATTCTTAAAGGCACGTCTGTTACGCTCAAACTAAAATATATTAAAAACGTACTGGGTCTATTGTGTGTTTGTTTCTTTTTTCTGTGATTTACTTTCAGACCTACGATTTTGCTGTAAAAATACCCTTTTATTTCAGAATTATTTCTTTATGCACAAGTAGGTGTTTGATGTGGGTCAATATCTTTTTGAAAGATCTGAATTAAAAATGAAAAGCTCGTGTACAGGTCTATCTTTGCCCGTTGACAGGTCTGGCAAGGCAAATTTCAGTCATGCCCACGTGCAAACATAGACCTGCGCACGAGCTTTTCATTGTTATTGCAGGTCTTTCAAAAATATATGGACCTATACCAAACAAAGGAGTAGGTGTGTAATCTTGGTTTTACACACCTACTCCTTTGTTTGGTATAGGTCCATATATTTTTGAAAGACCTGCAATAACAATGTAAAGCTCGTGCGCAAGTCTATGTTTGCACGTGGGCAGGTCTGAAATTTCCATAGCTAGACCTGCCAACGGGCAAAGATAGACCTGTGCACGAGCTTTTCATTTTTAATGCAGATCTTTCAAAAAGATATTGACCCACATCAAACACCTACTTGTGCATAAAGAAATAATTCTGAAATAAAAGGGTATTTTTACAGCAAAATCGTAGGTCTGAAAGTAAATCACAGAAAAAAGAAACAAACACACAATAGACCCAGTACGTTTTTAATATATTTTAGTTTGAGCGTAACAGACGTGCCTTTAAGAATTGAATGTGTTTGTCTGCATTTCATCGCCGTATGAACTGTTCATAATTTTACTCAATGAAATGCAGAAAAAACTCATTCAATTCTTATAATTACAACTTACTATAATTAAAGACATTCGTTTGAATTAATTAACATGTTTTGTGATCACTTACCCGGATTCTATTTTAATATTTCGTCCGTGTTCTCCAGTCGAAAGTAGCCGAGACACGAGACTGCTTTAGAACGTCTTAAAAATCAAAGGGCCGTCAATGAATGAATGAATGAATGAATGAATGAATTAATGAATTAATTAATTAATTAATTAATTAATTAATGACCGAGCGCAACACGTTGACGATATGCAAAATGTTTGGTACAAATGTACTTAATACTACAGTGAAGTTTTTATTTATTCCTGAGAAGAAGGGCGGACTGAGGCTTTGTACCGATGACTCCTTTGAGGTTATAATGGTAATTGGCCAGCCGTTGGTTATCAATTTCGAAGACAAAATTTGCACGGATAGAGAGACGGACGGACGAACAACGCAACTCCATATAACACCCACATAAACTTCGGTACGGGTGTTTAAAAAGTAAAACTACAACTTACATAAAAAATCTAACGACACGTGCTATTTTTCGAAGATTAGTATATTACATGTTGTTACGAATGAATGAAGAAAACAATAATAATATTACCTGTACGTATTATGTGTTATAAAGATGTCATTTGCCTCCTGCTCCTCAAAAACATCAAGGATGATGGGGTAAAATTTCGTCGGAATCGTACCCCGTTTCGCTTATCTAATTAAATTCAGACATTTTACACCGTTTAACTAGCAAGGCTTGTTGACGGTGTGTAAGCCGGATATCAACCTCGTACAGCGGTCTTTCTTTGTAGGAAAGACCTGTCCACGGGCTTCATGAAACACCTCGAGCGCTACGCGCTCTCGTTGTTACATGCAGCCCGTGGACAGGTCTTTCCCACAAAGAAAGACCTCGTACTCGGTCGATATCCTATACATAAAACTGGTCTCATATTTTTAAGTAATGTTTTCCTATTAAATTCCAGGTTTGTTCGTTTTCGTGTATAATTTTGTAGATCATTTTAACATTTTGTGCCAAAACTAAATCAGAAATGTCATACAAGCCTAAGCCACCAGCGCGTTTATGCTTTTTTAACGTTTCCCTAGCTATTAACGGCTTTTTACTGCTCCATATGAAGTCATATATTAGTGAGTCTAATTCTTTTGCAATTTTTTCAGGAATTCCTCTGGTTTCAATCTCAAAATTAATTGAGGAATGTACAAACGTTTTTATTATGAGAACTTTTCCGTTTATCGTAAGATTTCGTGATTTCCACACTTGAAGGCATGATTTTAGTTTGTTTATCTTATTTCTCCAAAGATCATCACTATTTATGTTGTACCCGTGACATATTCCTAGTGTCCATGTTATTTCATTGAATTTAGGCCTTTCTTTTTTTAATTTTCCAATCAGAATTGCTTTTGTTTTCTCTTTATTAATTTTTGCTCCTGACGCGTTCATATGTACTTAAAACTTCAAAAACATGTGGCATGTATTGTTCGCTTCTTACAAAAAATTAAGTGTCGTCTACGAACTGACTTATTTTCGCTTCACAATGGTTATTATCTGAAGGAAGTGATATACCTACTATTTTCGTATTCTTTCTAATTGAGCTGGCCATTGCTTCGGCTTGAATTATATAAAGCAACGGCGCGATTGGACATCCTTGTTTAATTGAACGTGAGATAGAGAAGAATTCAGAGATAAACCCGTTAGTCTGTATAGCGACTTTTGATTTGGCTAACAGCATCTTGACCCAGGTTTTGAATGTTGCACCAAAACCAAATTTATCTAAACACATGTCAACCCATTCCCATTCTACCCTATCGAATGCTTTGGTTTGAGCATAATTTTAATACTGTACACGAGGAAACAATATATATTGATCGCTTGGATAGCCCTATTACAGTTACTGAAATTCAGAAAACAATATCGTCAATGAAACGTCACAAAAGTTGTGATTATGATAATAACGTGGCTGATTTCTTTATTGACGCGAAAGAATTCATCTCACCATATCTCCGTACAATTTTTAACCATATATTTGATAACTGTATATATCCTGAAATGTGGTCAAAAGGAGTTATTGTACCAATTCACAAGAAAAGGTGATAAAAATGATCCTTCAAATTATCGTGGAATTACTTTAGTTAATGTAATAGGTAAAATATTTTCACTGATACTAAGAAATCGACTTAATGCATGGTGCGAATCTGAGGACATTTTTAATGAGTCTCAGTTTGGTTTTCGCGATGGGCGCTCTACTTGGTTTTCGCGATGGGCGCTCTACATCTGATCCCATCTTCCTTCTACATTCTATTATACAGAAAGTTTTAGCTAATAATTCTAAGTTGTGGTGTATTTTTATTGACTACCAGAGGGCTTTTGATACCGTGAATAGAGATGCTTTATGGACAAAATTATTTAAGTCTGGAATAAGCTGTAAAATGACTAATATGATAAAATGTATTTATAATAATGTACAATCATGTGTTAAAATGTCTAGTACCATGGAGTTATCGGACTTTTTCAATGTAACGATTGGTTTAAAACAAGGGGAGCCATTATCTCCCCTTCTATTTATTTTATTCGTCAATGATATTTCGGAAAATTTAGATTTTCACTCTTTAACTAACAAAGATTTTGAGCTTTTATCAATGTACATGATTTTGTTTGCAGATGACATTGTTCTTTTCACAACAGATCCAAAAAGTCTGCAGTGTCAAATAGATGCCGTATTCCAATATTCTGTTAAATGGGGTCTGAAAATAAATGTGAATAAAACTAAAATTTGTGTTTTCGAAAAACGTAAGCAAGCAAGACGAGATGAGTTTTTCATTAATGGGGAACGCATTGAGATTGTCGATAGTTTTACTTATTTGGGAATTAGATTTACTTATACTGGTAATATGTCAAATGCAGTAAAAGCATTACACGATCAAGCGCTTTGCCATACCATAATTTGCTATCGGTATTTGATAAAATTAAATTAGATGTTAAAACTAAAATGTCAATGTTTGACTCAATGGTAGTCCCAATTCTTCTATATGGTTCAGAAGTATGGGGGGTATACAATTTTAAAGACATAGATAAATTACATCTCAGATTTTGTAAATATGTATTAGGTGTTAGGCAACAAACTCCGAACTGTGCTGTACTGGGTGAATTAGGCAGATTCCCACTATCTGTTATTTGTAAAGAAAGATCGATAAAATTTTGGTTAAAAATAATGAAAAATACTGATACGCCCATGTATACTATGTACAGAGATCTTTGTGATAATGTAAACTCTAATTGTTGGACATCTCGTATTCACTCAATCATTGATCATCTTGGATTTTTAAATGTAAGATTAAATTTTGTCGACAGTATCAATTATTTTAATAGTTTTAAAAAGGAGATTAAGGGATCAGTATATTCAGGAGTGGAACATGTCAATTAATTCAAAACAAAAATTGTGTTACTACAGTCAATTTAAATCAAACTTTGGTTTTGAAGAGTATCTGAACTCTATTGTTAATGACAGTCTTAGGATACAATTATCTCGTTTTAGATTAAGCTCTCACCATCTTGAAATTGAACGCGGTAGATTCATAGGATTAGACAGAGAAGAACGATTATGTAAAATATGTAGCCAGAATGTAGTTGAATCAGAATACCATTTTTTAATGTGTTGCAATAAGTATAATGACTTAAGAAGAAAATATTTAAGGAATATAAGTTGGCCATGTGTACAGAAATTCAACACTATTATGTCAACAAAAAGAAAAAAAAATCAATATAATATTGCTAAGTTTGTTAAAGAATCTATGAAATTAAGACAAAATACCCTTGAGGATGTGACTGTTTCTTAATTTGAAATGAATATGTTTTGTAACTTTTCATGTAAAACGTTGTATGTGCTTTTCTTTTCTTCCTTTGTTCTATTTATATAATGTATATGTCTTTGCCATAATATCTTGATGTAAATGGCCAAAGGCAATATTTATTGCTGATATGCCAATAAACTTGAATTGAATTGAAAAAAAAAATTGGTTTGATCCAAAAAGATTATTGCGCCTTCATTGTTTTCTATATCAGAATAATTAATTACATCTTGTATGAATCGGTTTGCTTCGTTGATATTTCTACCTTTTACATAGCCTTTTTGGTCAGAATGTGTAATTAGCGGGAGAATAGGCTTTACTCTGTTTGCAAGACATTTAGCTATTATTTTATAATCTAAATTGAGAAGAGTAATTGGTCGCCAATTTTTCAAATTTTCTCTTTCTCCTGTTTTGTAAATTAATGTAAGGACTCCTTTATATTGTGAATCGCTTAAACAATTACATTCGAAAACTTCATTTACAACTTCTTGAAATTCAAATTTAATCAAATACCAAAACGTTTTATACCACTCGGCAGGTATTCCATCAAAACCCGGAGATTTGCCAGCTTTAAAATCTAATATACACATTTCCATTTCTTGTAGAGTGAAATTTTTCTCTAGATTAAATGCGGCGTCCGTGCCTATTTTAACATCCAAGTGTGACAATAGCTTGGTTGCTTCTTCTCCATTTATACCTTCAGAAGCAAACAATTTTTTATAAAACAAACACTGTTCATGAAGTATATTGTCTATACCATGCTTAATAATTCCATTATCGCTTTTTATTTTTGACCATAACTTTTGTTTTGCATTAACTTTTTCTAAATCGAAAAAATATTTGGACGATTTTTCGTTATCTTCTACATATTTCGCTTTTGACCTTACTTTGGCCGCTATAGTACGTTCGGTGTAGTACTCGTCAATTAAGCGAGTAAGATCTGAGATGTCTTGAGAAACATTATCAGTGACATTCGAACATTGTTGTAATGAATGTAGTTTATTTTCTATGTAACGTATATCAACCTGTTGTTGTTTTTTCACGGTGCAGAATTCAATGGAGATAAGTTTGATATAATATTTCGTCATGTCCCACCATTCGCGTTTACTTTTATACATGTATATATTATTTCTCCATGTTCGCCAAAAATCCTCAATAGTTTCGATATATTCCGGGAAATCAAGTATACCAGTATTTAATTTCCAAATTCCGTTGCCGCGTTCTACATTTTCCGTACATAATTTAACACCGACAACGTTATGATCAGAATATATGAAATTTACTATTTTTGTTGATGAAACAAGGTTGTCTATAGTTTTTGAGATTAAAATTAAATCTATTCTAGATTTAGCATTGCCTCTCGTAAAAGTGTATTCCTTTTTATCGGGATGTCTTCTTCGCCAGATATCTTCAATAAATAGACGAGAGATTACCTCTGATAGATCACGTGACGTAATATCATCTGTCCTACCCCGAGATGCGCTAGATTTTCGATCCATTTCAGTATTTAAAGTACAGTTATAATCTCCGGCTGCGATGTGCGGGTATTGCGAAATTACTAATTTTTCTTCTATTGATTTAAAAAATGATGCTCGATTTTTGGAGTTATTTGGAGCATAAATATTTAACACGCAATAATAATTTTCATCATCAAACGTTACATCGAATGATAGAAATCGACCTTCTTTGTATTTAGATATATTATTTACAATGAACCAGATATTCGGCTTAAAAAACGTTGCTACACCTCTCGAGGCAGAAGTGCCATTATTCCAAAAATGCTTACCGCCCCATTCGTCACCCCATACACTAGATTCTGATTCTGTATCACAATGAGTTTCTTGTATCAAAATTACGTCATAATTGTTACTTTTTAACCAGTTAAAAATTAGCGCTCTTTTCTTTGGATTTCTTAATCCGTAAACATTTATAGAAGCAAGAGAAATGCTCATTGTACGGCAGATATGAAATAAATTTATAACAATTCATATTACAATCTTCCTTGTTTAGTTTTTCTATCAGCTGATGGGGGCGTCGAAGAGCTAGTTCTGTCCTTCTTGCGCTTTCTAACATTGTAGGGCGTTTCATACTCGGCTAACTCATCCGATAGCCCCTCAATGAAGAAAGCTTCAAGACCCAGATACAGCTCTTCGGCACCTTCATCCGACAAATGAACACCACTGACATCTTTTGCATCAAAACACCTTCTTTGAAATTTACCCGCCTCAAAAACAAACGAGTCATTGTCAATAAAATGAAAATGTTTGGTTTCTCTACATAATTCCAGAATCTCCAGATTTACATCAATTGCCATTAGATTGATCTGCCTTATATATGTAGATTTACCCATTCTTGGAAGAATGCTAGAGAAGCCAATAGGCGTACCTGGCCATTTTTCCGATGCCATTGAGAATGCATTTTTAATGCTATCAATTGTAGTTTTTCGATCATTTTTTGACAAGTCATTGGTTCCAAGATGGATAACGACACCTTTAACACTACCCTGTTCAACAGCATGAACTTTACTCAAAAGTTTGCTAAAATTTGACGCCTTCATTCCTGAAACTGAAACGTTCTTTATTGAACTGTTTTTCACGTGAATTCTGCTGCTATTAGAGTCACCTAATATTAAGAAAGTTTTCTTTCCCTTTACACTTACAACTGTTGCAGAAGCACATGAAGAAATTTCAGGCGCACTAGTTATACAAGGGACTGTCTCGTCGTTTTTGCAAGTTTCGTTACCTATGTTCGGACGTAACAAAGCAGTTATCGCTACTGTATCCGAATCCCCGACTTCCGTTGCGTCGTTGTAGGTAGAATCATCTTCTGACTGGTCGGTTTCATCTCTATCAGATGCTGTTCCACTTAATGGAGTTTTGCAGTCAATTTGAGCATGACCTTCTTGGCCACAAGTATGACATATAATATCTCGTGGACAGTTAACTCTCAAATGTTCCGTGCTTTCACAATTCCAACATCGTTTCGAGGCATTGTTACCAGTATAGCTTGATTTACCGCTATTCTGTCTGGGATGCTCCGGACAATTAAAGTACGGGTGACTGGTTTCACCACATATTTTACACTTAGTTCTGTTATTGTCCGCAAAAAGTCTGAGCTTAAACTGACCAATGTTCAATGTATTAGGCAGTAGCGGTACACAATGCATTATTTTGATATAGCGAGAACCATTCTCAATATTCGTACCTTTGATTTTTCCTCTCGTCAGCGAACCCGCTAGTATTGCACCAAACTGAGCTAGATTTTGCAATTCAGTTTCATCCGCCATCTCATACGGCGCATCTTTCACTGTAACATTTGTAATGATATTATCAACATCTTTCAACAATACACTTTGGTTTTTCACTCTAAGTCCGCCCAATATCAAAGCCGTTTTTGTCTCCTCATTCACAACAGTTATTATGCATCTATTTTCTGTAAATTGTATTGCCTTTACAGCATCCAACTGAACTTTTGCACGCAAACCATCAACTACATCATTGTGCGAAACTTTCTTCATGAATTTGGTATCGAAGTATACCGATAACGGTCTGGTTAGTTGAACCGCCATGTTGACCTCTGCTGACCGCGAAAACTAGTGTCTACCACAAACATTCAAAATCTCTACTTAACTGGTTTTCCAAACAATAATTGCAATCTGCTAATGAAAGTCAATCATAACATAGAACACTCTCGTGAAAAACACTTGGTGCCCAATTTCACATTCTCTTGAAATAAAATTAGGTCCATATAACTATATAAATAGAGAAAATCGTTTATGTAAATGTTGCAGTTAAAATAAGACCGAATCTGAGTACCATTTTCTTATGTGCTGTACTTTGTATTCTGACATACGTCGCAAATATCAAATATAGTGGAGCCGCCGTGGCGCAATGGTAGCGCGTTCGCCTCAGGATCGAAGGGCCCCGGGTTCGATCCCTACCATCGCCATGTCGGTAGTGTCCTTAGGCAAGACACAAATAATTCCACATTGCCTCTCTCCCTTCGAGGTTGATTCCATATGGAAGGAGTGTCGATAGCGATTAATCTAAGTTGTAAGAACTTGTTTCGCAATCGAGAATAAATATATTAGTATATAAGAAATATCTTGGGCCGGTGTCTTGGCCAAATATGCATAAATTTGTTAGTTTAATGTCGACACATAGTAAACAACTTTTGTACAAAATCTCTAAATATTTGAAAGAAGTATTTTGCGGAACGTTCCGATACCCTATAAGTTATATGACTGTTCCATAAAATAAATATTATTTATCATGAAGAAATGTATATGTTCATATGTATGAGCATTTTTGCAGTTATATACGTTTGTGCTTTAAAATGTATCATATGTCTTGGCCGTTTTCCCTGTGTTATATGATAGATGGTCAAAATCAATTGTATTTGCCGATTAGCTGAATACAACTGAACTGAACTGAGCTGATTCAATTCTGACATGGGGTTTTGGAGATTTAGCGTCCATAAGATTTTACTATCTCGAGCCCCTGTGACCTTGACCTTTGACCTAGTAACCCGAAACATGAACCATGCACAGCTAGGCATTGTACTTATCACTTATCACAAATTATGACCAGGGATTTTGGAGATTAAATGTCTACAAGATTCCGTCTACTGACGGACGGACGGACAGACAGAAAAAAATAATTTAAAAAAAAGTACACCTACAGCGGGAATCGAACCCATGGCCCTTCGCTTACAGAATTGTTCGACGGAATGCTCTGCCGACTGAGCTATGCGGCAACTGGCATATCGTCAAATTGTAATTAAATATGTACCGCATATGTGCATCAGGAAAACAAACTTAATGCTTGTTTTGTTTATCAAATACGGTTACTCGAATTGCTGACATTTATTCACTAGCCGAGAAAGTGTAATTACTTTACACTTATAATTAACATTAGTTCGGCGGCAACAACATACTATGTTGATAGATATGAATTATTCGCCTACTTAAATTAAAAACCCATTCAAGAAAGACTGAAAACGCAAGACTATTTTATTGACCTGTTTCTTCGGCATTACCAAATTAAAATATTAAAATGTACCTTACAGCGTAAATGTCTCAATTCAAAAAATGTTTTACATTCTACTTATCATTTCATTGGCGGCTGAAGTTTTCCGGTCAAAGGCGAGCTTAATACGGCTTCGCCGAAAAAACATTTTTAAAGAACAACATTTCAGTAAAGGTTAATTAATACTGTCCAGCAAAAAGGTAATTGCAGATTCATTTTCTTGTTCACATTTGGACTGCTTCAGACAGGCAGCATCAGAAACAGACTGGCGCCCAACAAGGATCCAATCTCACCTCTGGAACATCTAAACAATCTAGCACAATACCCACTTACCAGTTCGGTGTCGGCATCTACCCGTAAAACATATGCAACCAACATTCAAAAGTTATCAAACTTTAGGCTTAATTATCGATTACTAGCAGAAAACTGGCCTGTCCCTGTTAAGGCTATCCTACATTTTATTGCCTACATCCCACATCAAGGTCTCTCAGCAACCTCCCTTCCAATTTATACCTCAGAGATCAGTCATGCCCACAAAGTATGATGTCTGATGAACCAAACGTAATATGTCTTGGTTTGTAAGGAAAATGAAGGTCTACGCAATAACAAAGGCGGACAGGTCAAAGACTTACGAACCCCAATACTATAATATAACCCTTACTATGTCCAATGAAGTAATTGTCAGCCTGAAATACTTTTTTCGGATTTTTAAAGGTAAAGGAGTTTACTGCATCAATCATCAAGGTACATTGTCACAAACTATTGTAAGTCAGTAATATCGCCCATTAGCGGATTAGGTGGTCAAACACAGACCAATATGGATTTTCATTCACACTACAAATTAAAGCTACCGGCCGCATTTATTGTCCCGATATCTAAATAACATAACATATATTTTATTTGGCATAAAATGACATTTACATTTATAGCCAATTACAAAATAATACATACATGTGTGGAGCAAATAACATGACAATGAAATACACAATCTTTTCAGAGAAAGTTTTACTGCATTAATAATTATGTCTATTGTTACCACTAAAATCTATTCCTATTTCTGTTGCATTTTTTTTTCATTTTGTCTATTTTTAACAAATTATAACTGTTTCTGTTGCAAGGGCAAAGTATATTCTTGTAAAAATGTGAAGCAATTCTATTCTGTTAAAGTATAAAATATATATACGAACTGCTAAAGACACCTTGAAAAAAACAACTTTACATGTCGTTTCTTTCTTTAAAAGCAAAGTATATAAATTTAGCTAAATTATTAAGTATGTGCTTATTTGTAGAAGACATTAAATTTTCAAACTTCTGTATCGTTGGCCAACTGCAATAATACGATTTTAGAAATTTCCTACGTAAGTTGTAATATTTTGGACAAACTAACAATAGATGGAATTCGTTTTCTAAGACATTCATGCTACACTGTCGACAAGTTCTATTTTCCCTCGGTATGTTATTATGTCTCCCTGTTTCTATTTCTAAGTTATGTGACGATAGCCTAAATTTTGTGAGCGATATTTTGTACTTATTAGTGTTTACATGTTTAAGGTATTTTTCCATCTCGAAAGTATGTTTATAAATTGCATAAGATGACAGTCTACTCGAATTGATAACCTTTGCGTACCAACTTTGCTTATATATATCAAGTATTCTATTTTTGACTAGATGAAAATTAATTTGAGTGTAACCTTGGTTTATCCATAAATTTGACATGCCAATTTCGTTTAAAATTAGTCTAATTTGGTATGCCCAGTTATTCCCGTTATACGAATTCCCATTATCTGCGTCAGTTTTTAATGTTTTGTATATGCGTTTTAGCAAACAATCGTTTTCTAAAGATAATAATTTTAACCAGTATTTTATAAGAATTAATTTTCGCTGAATTTGCATTTGGTGTCTCCCTGTTTCTCCATTCAGTCCGTCTAGATTTGTTGACTTTTTGACACACAATATTTTCCTGAGAAATTTGCAATGTATTACTTCTATATCTTAAAAAGACCATCTATATCAGAGTTGATATTACTCAATATATCATTAACAAAGAATAAAAATAGCAATGTTGAACTGGGGTCAGCTTGTTTTGCGCCTATATTTGAATCAAAGCTCGGCGAAACTTGGTTTTTATATCTAACAGCTGCTTTTACTGTGTTATACATACTTTGAATAGCTTTTACAAATTTTGAGCTCACCTTTTCTAACAAAAGTTTTCTAAATATTGATAATCTATCAAGTTTATCAAAACATTTTTCGAAATCTAGAAAAGCACAGTAGACCTTTTTGTTTTCTGAAAGAGATTTGGCAATGATAGAATGTAATAAGAAGATACAGTCTATCGTAGACTTTCCCCTTTGGAAACCGAATTGATTGTCGAGTATTTTATTATGTTTAATAAACGTCAACGTTCAGCCAGCAATAACATTTCACTTTCAATACAAAACTGCTTACAAGATACCAGTTATGCTCGGTCTTGCAAAAGGCTTCGTATTTCATTAACGCATCAGGTTACTTCAGATTCCACAGCTAGCTTTCGTATCAGCCTAGTACTAGAAACTTACCTTTCAAGCAAGGGAATGCCGAGGAAACAATAAAGGTCATGGGTCGGTAGTACAGGGCCTATACTCGATACACCAGTGAACACCTTAAGCTCATTTCCCGCCCCACTAAACTTGATTGCATATCCTTCCATTTACAACCATTCAAATTTTAACTGTCTCAAATTCAATTTCAGGTCACAAGCGGCGCTGGATAGAGGGGTCCTAATACGTCTATTGGGTCGAACAAGCAGTAAAGAAGGTAACCAGCAAATGGCATGCCAATGTATGATCTAGACACTTTCATGGATCCATTGGCTGTAGAAACCCCAAAGCCGTAATTCATTATGATTCATTGTGGCTCTAACAATTTGACATCGAAAAGTATCTCTGGTAAAGATCTGATAGAGAAAATCAAGTGTTCCACCATGCGGAACCAAGCAGTATTTTTCTATGCTATGCTAATAATTATGGTCTTCAATTCTTCTGAGACGTTATTGGCACTTTGCACCTTCGGATTTCGGCAAGAACAAACTAGGAAAATACTTTGCTATCATACACTTTACTATTACAAATGAAGGAAATACATTAACAATGATAGTTATATTGAACTTATTCAATACAGATGGAACACATATATCTTGATTTGATTAGAAACTGGAAAGCAACACTACAGCTGCTACTCACTAACTCTACTGTTAACAATATCTACCCACCTAGCGCAGCTCACCGTTAGAGCCTGCGCTTGCCTTCGAGTTCCCATGGGCTTGCAACTATAGTTTGAAGTGTACATCTCTTATTTGCATTAATGGTTTGGCTTACATGTACAAAGACAGCT
The DNA here is from genome assembly GCA_022818135.1 of Saxidomus purpurata. NCBI lineage: Eukaryota > Metazoa > Mollusca > Bivalvia > Venerida > Veneridae > Saxidomus > Saxidomus purpurata. The sequence continues at coordinate 40,703,577 of JAFMSR010000003.1, read as the reverse complement.
GCCCAGTCTACAATTTTCATTTCTTCATTGTATCATGTATTTCCTCCTCCATACATGTTGTACTAGTAGTCTGGATACTTTTAAAGTGGGGGACATATCTTGTAATTTTCTATGGTAACCCAAGGAGAAAAAAAAGAATGGGGTTTCAGTTCAAGTCGCCTGGCCCTTTCTCCTGACCTGCCTTGCTTGAAGGCATGCAGGTAAATTATGTGTATATGTTTGGAGAGGAGGCCCAGGACAGCGATACGTCCGGGACCGCCGAAGGTGAGGAGTCAGAAGTAGTCTATGCTGTGTTAACACCCACCCAGCCTCATCAGGATGGGCTACTGTTGGGACGTGAAATTACGGTTTCTAACTCTATTACATGCGTGTTCTGGTCTGATTTGGTCTTGTTAGGTTTTTACCCCATACCTGATGATTTAAAGAAATGAACTGTTATGTTCCGAAACAAAAAAACAAAATAAACTAGACCTATCACTAAATGTGATTAATACCCCCGAAAGACTGCTTTATCAACTGAGGAAGTTAGTAGTAACAGAATACCTTGCAAAACAACTAAAATAGAGTTATGGTTCTTGTATTCTGCACTCCCTGTCATTGTGCTTGACCATTGTATGAAGTTGTATTGAATTCCAACTAGTTGTTTTCAAGTTATGCTCCAGACAAGGAAAAGTTCGAAGGACAATAGCTCTGTAATTAGTCGAGATGGAGTTATGGTTCCTGTGCACTAAACTTTCCCTAACTGTACTTGACCATTGTATGAAGTTTTATTGAAATCCAACCTGTACTTTTCAAGTAATGCTCCAGACAAGGAAAAATAACAAAGGGCAATAACTCTATAATGACTTAAGATAGAGTTATGTTTCTTGTGCATTGCACTTTCTCTCATTGTGCTTGACCATTGTGTGAAGTTGTATTGAATTCCAACCTGTAGTTTTCAAGTTATGCTCGGGACAAGAAAAAGTGACAAAGGACAATAACTCTGTAATTAGTCAAGATGGAGTTATGGTTCCTGTGCACTAAACTTTCCCTAACTGTACTTGACCATTGTATGAAGTTGCATTGGTTTCCAAGCTGTAGTTTTCAAGTTATGCGCCGGACAAGGAAAAGTAAGAAAGGGCAAATACTCTGTAATTACTTAAGATAGAGTTATGGTTCTTGTACACTGCACCAACCTCATTGTGCTTGACCACGTTTTGAAGTTGTATTGAATTCCAACATGTAGTTTTCAAGTTATGCTGCAGACAAGGAAAAATAACAAAGGGCAATAACTCTGTAATTAGTCAAGATGGAGTTATGGTTCCTGTGCACTGCTTTTTCTTCCAATGTGCTTGACCATTGTATGAAGTTGTATTGAATTCCAACCAGTAGCTCTCAAGTTATGCGCCGGACAAGGAAAAGTAACAAAGGGTAATAACTCTGTAATTAGTCAAGATGGAGTTATGGTTCCTGTGCACTGCTTTTTCTTCCAATGTGCTTGACCATTGTATGAAGTTGTATTGAATTCCAACCAGTAGCTTTCAAGTTATGCGCCGGACAAGGAAAAGTAACAAAGGGCAATAATTCTGTAATTTATCAAGATAGAATTATGGTTCTTGTGCACTGCACCAACCTTATTGTGCTTGACCATTTTGTGAAGTTGTATTGGTGTCCAACCTGTAGTTTTCAAGTTATGCTCCGGACAAGAAAAAGTAACAAAGGGCAATAACTCTGTAATTAGTCAAGATGGAGTTATGGTTAATGTGCACTGCACTTTCTCCCAATGTGCTTGACCATTGTATGAAGTTGTATTGAATTCCAAATAGTACTTTTCAAGTTATGCTCCGGACAAGGAAAATACAACGGACCGACCGACCGCCCGACCGACCGACCAACCACCGGGTGACTCCTTTATACCCCCTAAACTTCGTGCCGGGGGTATAAATATCATTTCATATTAACCTCGATTATTCATCATTTTTATCATGAAATTATTCTATGTTTTTGTAACAAAAGCTTACTGCACAGTGTACCATTGGAATTTAGTACAACGTCAGTTACTTCAACGAAGTCTTCAGTATCTTAAACGAATTTTTCACTACGTTTCCGTGATAAATACCTCACCAGTGACTTAAAGTTACGTGACCCCAAACACGCGTTGCGCAACGAAATAAAACTATCACACAGCAGAGTACATTTCTTCTTGTCAGACTTTTTTGTTTAAATGTTTAAAGTCATAAAAGCACTATCACGATATATTAAAAAATAAATCTTAAACTCTTTATTACACTGCTGATTCTTCCTTGAAATACTATCGTGCATTTGAAAACTGTGAAAGATTACTTTTCATAAATATTAAGTCGGGAGCAACGCCTACATTAATTTCCGTCATAAAATCATAACCCTTATTTCTCATATAGGATTTTAAATCTGGCTTACCCCCAGGCCACTTATTGTGCTCTATAGAAAATACTTTGATATTAATCTTATCCCATGGAATTGTCTCAAGCACACCTTTTTCAGCTCCTTCTACATCTAAGCTGAAATAGTCCACGTGAAGCTGGTTCAACGCAAGCAGCACTGAAAACAGTGGAAAACATTGAACTTGTTTAAATTTTCCATTCTTTCCTTTTGTTTTGTAGATGTTGCTCGACGGTTTCACTATTTTCCCGAGGACCGCGCTTTCTCCAGTGTCAAACGTTTCCTGACAAGATAAAACAGATTGCTTATCACACGAGAATGTTTGAGACTTTTATACTAACTTGTTTTAAAATGCTGATTAAGTAAGACTGGTTGATTTGTAAATCTCTTAGTCTTTCAATATTAGTTTTTGTGAATAGAACCTTTAACAGTGGTCGTTGATTTTGCAATTAACTTTACATTTTATGCTTTAGTACAACTTTTTGAAGAAATAAAAACCATTCACCTGAAACTGCGAGCAGCTTTAAGAAATGAAATTCATTCGGTATGTTTTTCACCACAAGATTGGACTCAATGGAAAGCTTTAACACTTCAACAGAGATGCACATATGAATAGTAATTTCACTTGGATAATTGTTAAATCTTCCGACATCATATGAAAAACGGTCACCAAACAGTCACCAAATTAAGTTGTGATCTACAATTAGATCGGCGGCTAAGGTAACTTTGGTGGAATGCTTTTGTGTCGCCCTTTCGGAGAAAAGGCGATACATAGGGAGCGCTTTGTCCGTCGGTCTGTCCGTCCGTCACATAAAATTAACGTTGGCTATTACTTTGCCATTTCTTAAGATGTCTAAATCAAACTTTACAATTGTATTGTTTTAGACAAAAGGGTCGTGATGCCGCCAAATTGTTAGGGTCAAGGTCATATTTGATAGAGTTATGCCCCTTTTTGTACTTAGTTTTGTAATGAAAACTTAACGTTGTCTATAACTTTGCCATTTCTTAAGATTTCTTCATCAAACTTTCAAATTACATTGCTTATGACAAAAGGGTTGTGATGCCGTAGGTCAAAATCATATTTGACAGAGTTATGCCCCTTTTTGAACTTACTTTACTTTACTTAAATTATTGGTCATTGTGAAAAAGCGCAAGAGGGAGACACAAATGTGTTCTACTGAACACCAATCTAGTTAACAACTTTGTTTAGGCAGACTGAGAAGGGAATCTGCTTTTAGTTTCTCAGGTTATTAAAAATTATGCAATCATTTCCGCCAAACTGTGGAAAATTCCTAAAACATAGCTTTGTTGTCTTAGTGGAGCGTTATTTGATGACACTGAGCATGTTGATTTACAGTAAGATACAGTATGTGTTGTTATCAAATATAAAAAAAGAAAGGTTGAAAATAAAGAGCATTACAATGTTAAAGCATACTTATTCAAAAGTCAGATACAATGTTTGCGAAATGTCACAATCATAGTCTTATTCTAAGGAAATGATTTCTCATTTATTAAAATGTATTTTTAATACTTACTGACTTAGGATATGGTGTTATGCTTAGGCACGCATTCAATGTATAGGATTTCCTATTTTTCCTTTTTAATCTTTTATAGGACTCAGGATTAGGCTCAATAAGTATACCAGTCCAGTTTCGAAATCGTTCGAGGAACAAACTGTTTGAAAGGTACTCTCCATCATGAGCCCCGCAGTCGACGTAAAACCCATTCTGTTGTAATGAAAATTCTTACTTCAGTATATAACAATTAATATGTCATTGACCGTATGGAAACTTTACGATTTCTAAGCATTAAAATGTGTGCGAACCTAGTTCGGTCATGAGCATTTATGTTTATAAAGTGTATTACGAATGTTTATCTTTTATGTTAAGCCCGACGATTTGCTCATCCATCTGAATATTCGATTTGCATGTATAGTGAAAAAATAAATTTATTGATGACATATTTTGTAAACGAATGACTGGCTAGAACCAGTATTCAGCTATGCATTGCTTAATGAAATTGAGTTGACATATTGTTAGGTAGAACCAATTTTCAGCTGAACATTGTACATGTAACTCGACGTTAAGAGTGACTCATTTTTGGACCGAAAGTCGAGCTAAAACGAACGTTCAACTAAACATTGCAGCTCGACATTGAGGTTGGCCTATCTTATAAATGCATGTCAGACTAGGACCAATGTTGACCTTTGTAAGCTTTCACCCTTTGTAAGCCATCACCGATGTTCAGCTAAACGTTACACCTCGACTTTGCAATTGACTTAATTTTAAACGAATATCGAGCAATAACGAACGAACAGCTAAACAATACATCTCGACATTGAGATTTATATATTTCCTAAACTGATGTCGAGCACGAACTGGTATTCACCTGAACATTGCAGCTCGGCATTGACACTGTCTAACTTTATAATAAAACGTCGAGCTATAACGAATGCTCAGCTGAACATTGTTTCTGTACATTGTGATTGCCTTATTTGTTGAACGACAGGCGAGGTAGGACGGATGTTCAGCTGAACATTGCAGCTATACATTGAGGTTGATCTATCTAATAAATGAATGTCGAGCAAGAACGAATGTTCAGCTGAACATTGAAATTCAACATTAATATTGTCTGACATAGAACGAATGTTAAGGTGTACATCACTAGTTGCAGCTCGACATTGAGGTTTTCAGATGAAATTTTCATGGTACGGACTGTAGAATTTTAAATATCAAAATGATGAAAGTTTCTTTCAGTTTCTGTCATGAATGATTTGATAAACGGAATACTTACGATTTTGTTCAGCAACTTGTCCACATACTGAGTCTGACCTGGTGATGGATTCCGCGTGTTTGGTTTTGAAATATTGTACGGAACACTAGCCGGAGGTTCAATATAATATTTTCTCAAAAGTTTTATCAGTTTTATATCGTCTGCTGCAACTTCGGCTTTGTTCAGATCTGAAATTATTACTTCAAAGTCTACAATTCTCGGAATGTTGCTGCTATCTCTCTTGTTGTCTGTAGCATAAATGTATCGGTGAAAAACTGTCAACGCTATGGCGAAAGCGAATGCAATTAAAGGAAATAATCGCCACCTGCTACCAGGCATATTGCTGCGCACTGGTACGTTTGTAACAAAATGTAAACAGTATATAGTATTTTAAATGATACTTTCGGTTCAAAATTTACAGTTTGCCTCCAGAGCATACGTTTTGTATAATTCGAAGTCACATTTCAACATTGAGTAATTGAAATTTATAGTATAATTTAAAGTTAAAAACTTTGTTTTGGATTTAACACTGTCCCCTCCTTTATCCGTTAACTGTCGTTTCTCAACTGTTCACAATGAGATAGCTTGGTGTGAACAGTGACTGACACTAGGTATGAAACATATTTAACATTGCGTAATGAATAATCACACATGCTGTTCAGAAACACAACGACTATATTTCTAAGCTTTGTAAATCAATTTACAGTTTTCATCTAAGTACAATCTATGGATTTTAGAGTAGTAAATGAATATACATGTAGCAACAGATGTGAACATAAACTGGTTTATTGATACTTATACCATTAAGTTCTTTCGATTCAAGCTTTCAATTCCACGAATTTGGCTTCATAAATTCAAGATTTCAAGTGAATTATTCATTCTCAATTTGAACCTCTTGAAATCATGAAGTGTATTTGTACCCACCGGTTTCACAGTTGTGTATAATTTCAAGTTTCAGTTTACCTAGGAATGTGCCGAATATGACTTGATTTGTATTTCATTTGTCTCTAAAAGGTACCCATACATGATATAAAACATTAAACAGTATAATTATTAGCACATTGAAAAACAAACTTTGTAGGAATGAATTACAAATCATGAAATAAAACTGTACTTTTAATGTCTTAATTTGGTTGATCCTTACTACGAATATGTATTATATGTTTTTTGTTGTTGTTTTTTTTGACGCCGTATATGGGGATATATCACCCGCTTAGGTAGTACCCGAGCCGTTAGGCGAGGGTGATATTATGTCGAGGCGGGAAATATATCTCAGTAACCACGTCAAAAAAACAAATAATAATTTCATAACCCTTCCCTTTCTTAAATTTTGAAGGATTCGGTTCATTTTTATTTCAGATAACGGCTTAACGTAAGCAGACATTCGAATACCCTTAGCCTATGATACCCCAAATGTCACCTCGTGACGTCACTTGATAACGTTACAAATCAGCACGTACTAAAACATAGAGGTACTGTATCTCACGTTTAGCACGGGGTACAATGACGGGATATGTCAAGTGTATATTACCGGCATGCCTGTTAATATCAATATCTATTTACGCGTCATTTACCAATCAAACGGCTGGAAATGTCGTGGAAGGGTAACAATATATGTTATTTGGTTTTTGAAGTGGAATATGTGGATTTATTTCACCTCCCACTAGTTTCTGGTCTTTTCATTGGATAAGAGAAGTCACATGGTGACCCACTATTTTTCTATAGTGGGTTAGAAGCTGACCCACTATTGGCACATAAGAACAAAATGGCTGCCATTCAACAAAAATCGTCTTTTTAATCAATTTTTCCCCCCACAACAATAACAATGATTTATTACTATCTAAATGAGTAATTAGTTGTTTTGTTTAATATGTTTAACATTAAAAGTGTTTAAAATTGTTATTTTATTAAATTTTTTATCGAACATATTTTTTTTAAAGTTATTTGGACAGTTTGGCCCGTGCAGTCATAAAAATGCACGAAAATGCATTTCCTTTACTATAACAATAAAAAAAAACCATTATAATGTTGACAAATATGATGTACATGAATATTTGTCTACTTTGAATCTGGATTTATATAAAAAAAGGTTATTATGGAATGTTTTTACCCCAACCAACTCATCTGGGTGAAGATAAGTGATGGAAGGTGGTCGATGAAATAAATCAGTTATTGGGTTTGTTACTGACCCACTACGGAAATATAGGGGGTCTGTTCGATAAATAGGGGGACTCGGCTATCGCCTCGCCCCCTAATAATCCTACAGAACCCCTATATTTCCGTAGTGGGTCAGTAACAAACCCAATAACTAATAATATTACCCGCCTAGACCTATATTTACCGAGCCGTTAGGCGAGGGTAATATTATGTCGAGGCGGGTAAAACATCCCCACATATCACGTCAAAAAATAATTTAAAAAAATATTACCCTTCCCTTTCTTAAATTTTGAAAGATTCTGTTTATTTTTTTATTTATTTATCGACTGAACATAAGAAGACCGTCACATACCCTTATGATACCCAAAAAAACAAAAATAATATCAAACAGGGAATGCCACATACCAAAAACGCAGCCTCCCCAAAACGAGCCCCATAGCACCCAGAAGTGCACACCACCAACCCACACACACACACACACACACACACACACACACACACACACACAACACACACGCACACACAAATCATGTACACACATAAACATACACTACCAACACACACTAGCATACAAAGCAAACACACGAGGACAAAACGAACAATTAAAGGAACACAGTGGGGCACCGCCTTGGAACGGTCAGTGGCAAAAACACCACTGGGGAGCTTAAACCGGTTTATGGTGCGCACCCAACCTCACTCTTACCCCCACCATGTTCCAAAGTAACAGGACAGTGTAAATAAAAGTAATCCCTGCTAGGTGAATCTCTAACACACGCAATGGAAACAAAAGGCATAGTATGTAAAACACAAAAATGCTCGTGTATGAATATATAAAAAGCAAACCTTGAGAACCAAAAAAACGTATGTACTCAATGCCTTTGCAGAAGGCAGAGCACCAAGAGAAACACCCTTAAGGGCCCGACGAAACAGGCCAGAGGACAGAAATCAAAACAGTTTCGTCCCAGTGGGATTTAAAAACTGCCCATCACAGAGTCCTCCCCCTCTTCCGTCAGACACAATCAAAGAGGGAAGCATAGCGTCCAACTGTAAACGGGTTGAACACCAAACATGCGGTGTGTCTCAAAACAGTTGGGTCGTAACCTCTTTTAACAAAACGTTTTATAATTTTAGCAAATACAGTTGGAAAATTGCCATGACCCAAAATCTTACGAAGTTTGTAAACCACATCCCCACAAATGTCACTTCGTGACGTCACTTGATAACGTCACAAATCAGCACGTACTAATACAATAGGTTTATTAGTATAGTATTGGGCTCGTTTTGGGGAGGCTGCGTTTTTGGTACGTGGCATTCCCTGTTTGATATTATTTTTGTTTTTATTAGTATAGTAACGTGATCCAGGATGCGGGATTTGCTCGAGTTGTGCGTCGGATCTTACGAGAGCCAATCCGGCTTATGGATCACATTACTATAGTAATAACCCTTTAATTAAATACCTTTTGACACTAGTTTGCGCGAATTAACTAAATTAAAATGACATTGTAAGCATAATATTGAAGAAAAACGAAATATGCGTTGTGTGCGATGTTATTTCATTGACGTCATCGTATAAACAAGTAGTAACGACCCAGTTAAAAGCGACGTTATTAACGTCATGTGTATTTCATGGCCAATTGAATGCACTCTTACATATAATGATGGCACATTGTGTATTGCACGTACATTCAATACGGATTTATTTTTCTGTAAGGCCGTATTTGATGGTTGAATAAAGGCCGAGTCTGTGTAGTTTTGACAGAATATTTATAGATATATAATAAATTGACGTAGTTGACGCGGTCACTCTCACGTTAAGCGTGGGGTACAATGACGGCGTTATGCCATGTGTATATTACCGGACACTTTCAACACTTTTTTCTTGAAGAGGCGACATGAAGAAGAAAGAAAGGCATAAGTCGACAGTCGACACAGCTGTAGAGTAAACAAAACATAGTTCTATAATTATGCGATCATTAAAATCATAAACGTACATTATCTGTAAGTACAAAGTAACCATGGAACTCAAATGAGCTTTTAGATATTTAACAAATAATCGTTATGAAAACTAGCTGAGGCAGGGATAACAAGTATTTATAGTGTGTAGTCGGGTTGAAATAATTTTTCACCAGTTAACCTTCTTGCAAGTTTGAGGACCTTTCTAGGGGGATATTCAATGGTAAAAAGGTAAAATATGAATTATGTAATTCTTAGCTGACAATCGTTTTTTCCCTACTCAGTTCAGGAAAAGCGTGATACAAAAATGAATACACAATGCATCCTGTGTAATATCTATCGGTAAATTTAACACATATCAGTGTCGGCCATTGCTATAAAATTGCACCTTAATACTAAAAATAATAGTTATTTGTAGATACAATCATTATTCTGGTTTAATAGTTCCAACTGAAAATGCAAGAAAGATTATACAGTAATGTTTTGATTTCATAAAGAAAACGCGATTGCTCTCTACAAATTATTCAACAGAATGTATATTCTATGAGGATGCGTAGGACTCCTGAAACAAAAATTGTACAAGACAGTAAATGTCTGTAGGCAAATGATCACATATAAACACCGTTTTTTATCATAAGTCGAACAATATCTTTAACGACATGAAGATGAAATTATTCACAGAAAAGTTGTTTCATTTTATATTCCATTCTGCAGCAAATAGTTTAAAAAGCAGCAAATACTTGGTAAGCTTTTATTGTCATCCCTTCTTTTCGAACTGTTTATGTTTAATTTCATATCTCGGAATTTGATAAACATACTGAGCCAGTTACTTTAAGTGAAATGTTGCGTCTGTAGAAATGTCTCGCGTGCCTAGTCTCCGTGTTGATATTTGTATGTACAAGAAAGAAATTCTGCGATTGTGAACAAGACGCTGACTTGAGTCAACAGGATGGCACGTAGACAACGTGCAGATTATTGCATGACATTGCTGTTTATCAAAACTAATACCACTGTAACACAAACTGGAAAAATACTTCGTTGACCATGTAATTTTTAAAAAAATATTCATTATCAAAACAGAAGTATGACACCTTAAAACATGTTGTACTGTATCAAAAACAGAGTGTATAATAATTTGCAAAGCTCGTCTTCTTTTACAAAGCTTGTTTTCAATTTTAACGATGGTCCGGTGGAACAGAACAAATGCATCGATCTGTGAAAATTTATCAAACTGATTTTGAAATAGTTACATAGAAAATGTTTGTAAATAAAAGCTCATGTATCCGAAACATTTCAACTTTAACCTTTGATGAAGATTGCAGACAACGAAAACGACAGACGAATGATGCAAAACGAACAAAAATAAATACACCACAAGAATGAGAACATATGGAATACTTTTGCTTTGATAAGGTAAAGAATACAGATGTTCTTCGGATCACGCCATACATTGATCACATACTAACTATTCTCCGGAAAACAGTTAAGAGATCAATGAAACTTGTGAAACCGCTGTTATTGCATGTCACGTGATTTTGGTGTTGCTGTAAATAACTAATCGATTAATGCATTCTACATGTATAGACTTAAGAAACAAGTAAAGTATCCATTATACCTATAGATTGAATTATTTGTTTGTGGCAGAGAAAAGGTGTACACTTTTTACAGACTGTAGCAATTAATTAATTAATTTCCAGTATTTATTTTACTTACATAGCTGAACACTTAATTTTAAAGAGAAAATCTCATCAAATCTGTTATTATTTCAGGTCTAAACAACTCACTGATAAGTTTCTAAATCTCGTGGACAATAAAAATTTAATAACATTACATGACTACTGCATATAACGCTGGAAGCACAGTTTATAAGGAAGTCGCACGTACAGCATATAATGTGAGATCTACAGTGTATATTAACGAAAGTACGATATATATAATGTGATTTGCACTGCATAAAAGGAAAAAGGCAACACACACAATGGACACAGTGACTACCACATATATTTATGTTTGCACATCATATAATGTAAAAAGCACCACGTATAACGTTTTATCTACTTCACACAATAACAAATCTACTGCATATATTGATGTTTGTACGCACACAAATTCAAATGCACTGCATATAAAGACAGTACCACCACATATAAGAAGAGTTGTACTACATATAACAAAGAAAGTACAGCATATATAAGTAACTTGTACCACACAACGACAATGATACGGCATAAAACAACTAAATTGTGTTGAGTTTCGTCAACTACTAGTATTTTAAATAATTATTTCGACAAGTTGTCAATTCCGTATAATGAAATTAAGAAGAGCGTTGCCCATAGTTATAATGTTATTTTAAGGGGGGGCAAAAACAGTGCAGTGCATTCATTGTACGAATGTTCGTTTTTAGTGTGTGTACCAATCTAGTGATTCGACTATGACATTCTTAACTTATGAAACCACCAGGTATTCATTATGTCCCGATGCAAATTTTATTTAATCTTCGTTGAGGTTGAAATGCTTCATAAAAGTTTTGATTTTTGGCCTGGGGACTGAAAGTCCCCTAGGCCTAAGTTAGCATACCACATTTCAAACACTGCAAGAAATTTAGCTGTGCTATGTGCGAATAACAACTGTAAACATGCGCTATGCGAAAGCAGTGCAAGACAACCCAAATCAATCTTCTGTTTGAATGTCGCATATGATAAGAACATATTACAAATAAAAAGAGTACATACAACTTCAAACGATTGCAGGAAGGTATATAGCTTACGGGCTGCATTACACATTTTTTTCTGTTTTAGAAATTAATGCGCTGTTAGCTGATTACGGAAGATAATCATATGCATATCACGGAAAAGTATGGATATTTACGGAAATTTACGGAAACGTACGGAGCTCGATATAAGAGTTTGTAGTTTGATTTTCAAATTTCCGATGTTATTTCATTGACAACTTTGTTATTTACGAACGATTACATATATATTTATCTAAAAATAAATTTCTCTCAAAAAAAGATATAATTTACGTACATCCCCGAGAAGGAACTCACGTGATCAAAATCACCCGCCATTTATCGAGGACGCTGGATGTCAAGGCCCAGTGAACGGTTTCACCGACTACAACTACATTTACAAGGTAACCCAGAATCATTTTTGGTTTTCTCTGTTATACACATTGTACAGTACTGTATTTATATATTTCATTGCTGGTTCTGCTTTGTTTATTTCCGTTTCAAGGTATTGTCCTTGGTACACAATAATTTTCGATCCACATCATCAGATCATATCGCTTGAAGTTGTACAAAGCGCAGATCGAATTATTTTTTATTGGCTTAAACAATTTATAATGTTGACTATGTGATTATTTTTCAATCAACGTACGTTTTATAATAAAACAAACTTCCCTGCCACCCATATATTTGTGAATTATTCATTCTGTGTCATATATTGAATTTCGTCCTCTGCACATTTCGACCCGCGCTTTAGGTAAGGTTCAGCGCAAAACACGTAGGTCAAAAGTTGTTTTTCGTGGAGTTAACCTAGCTATAGCCCCCAGGCCTTCAGCGCTCACAGCGCTTTGATTTAAGAAGTATTTACTCTACCTCTTTATCGCAGTCAGTGGCTTAGGTTTAAAGATCTTTGCACCTCATCTGCTCAAACAGTAATGAACGTCATCTTTATTAAAAATACCTTTAAATTTGTAAAACAAGAGCTGTTTCTCATCATAGTATATGCTGAGTACGATCTGGGATGAAATATCTGACAGGTGCTAGTTAAGCCAGTCTACAAAGTCAAAGAACGTTATATAGTTTTTGTAGGCTTTGTGAGTGCCTAAACTGCCTTTAAAGAAAAGTGTCCAAGGTTTTGAAGGCCATGACGGAATAGCCATCCTATTTATTCAATAAAGTTATTAGCTTCTGTAATCTGTTTTACAATGAGACAGATACGAAAACTTACAGCTTATTTTTGAAAGTTGTTGACCCTGTAAACTAACTGACTGCTAAAGTCCTTCAAAGATCTTGAACATGTTTTCCTATACAGCTATAGTGTATTGCATGACTTTTCAAAACTTTGTTAAAGGCGCTTTGAGTTGATCATTCTTAGATACATATACATGTACTATAGTTTATGTATTATTACGGTTATCCACCTTTTGCAACAGTACGCTTTTTCTCATAAACTCGTCTCTCTGACACAGTAATGGTTTTTTCTGATCTTTGCCGTGTAATCCTTTAGCAAAGTCAAGAAACAAAACACTAAATACAATTGCAATATGCTTTTCACTCTCATGCATGTTCATATAGCATGTACTTATTTCTAAATTCATTGTTGGGTCATCAAAAACTTTTGTTATGTAAACGGTGTTAAAAGATCTCAAAATATTTTTTGTCTGACAAATATCTTTGACAAAGATCTTTGATCATGTTGTAGACTGGCTGTTACGAATCGTTTTAACTATTTATGTTTGATAGCATTTTTGCTGTTTAGAGCGTCTAAATTGTCCTCAAGAAACTTTGTCAAAGTTGGTTTTTTTTTAGTTGTAGGGAAACGTTTAGTTTGTAAACTTCAAACAAGGTCTCTTAATAGATATATTTATTAAGACTGGGATTGGTGTTCTGTTGCCGCTGGTCGAACAATAAAAATCGCTTAATTGACTTAATTTACACAATGAAAACGTTCGGGCGGGGTTTGAAATGGTCAGTCATACAAAAGTTACATAATATAGGTGGTCGCATGTACGATGGCGACTGCACTAGATAATGATACATACCAAATATCGAAGATCTAGACCTTGAAATTATTTAAAAGAAAGTTTTCAATAAAATTCCTATATAAGTCTATGTAAAAGAATCAGCCCCGGGTGGGGCCATTATTTTGAGCAGTATTGCATAACAAGTATCTTAGCTCTTGGCCTCATGGCATTGGACAAGAAGATTTTGTTAAGCATTTCCTTGTATATGTCTTTATGAAACAAGTAAGTCCTTGTATTGGGCGGAACCAGTTTTAACCCAATAAGCACGATTTAAATAATCTTGGTAGATGAACACTCGGTGACGATACTAACAAATATCTAACCCTTATAGAACTTATGGTATAAAACACTTTTTAAGAGTACTTCCTTATATAAGTCTGTATAGAAAAGTGATCCTTCTGGTAAGGGCAATTGTCAGGCCGGATATTCTTTGAACAAGCTTGATAGAACATCGCCTCACAGTGCAACACGCCAAATATTTCAACTCTATGTCTTACAGTTTATGGCTTACATTTGCTTAGTTTTACATTATATTTTTGTTTAATATATGACCACCCTTTAGGGGCGAATGTGACCCCATCGGCCTTGACAGAGGTCTACAAGACAGTGCTACATTCCAAATCTCTACGCTCTTGGCCTTGTGATTTTAGAGACGGTTTTTAAGTGTTTCCTGTAAAAAAGAAACAATATAAAATTAACTGACCACCTAGACGGGATCACTTTTAACTTAGGGTCACCAGTTGAACAGTCTTGGTCGAGGTTTACTAGATACTAGACAATGCTAAGTACAAATTATCTAGGTTCTTAGCCTTACGGAGAAAAATATATTTCAAATTTTGCAAATGTCCTCCATTGAATGGGATGTTTTTAACAATTTTGACGAAGCGCGGTGCACGGATCAACCCTGGTAAGTTCACTTACATTGACACAGTGCTTTCAGAGGAGTTATAGTTTGGAGGAAATGGTTGACGGACGTACGATCGAAATAGCTCGTCTTAGCTTACAAAAACAAAATGCAGTTGTAGGTACTCTTCCGGCTTTATTATAGAGTAACTAAAACAATACTCGGTTCAAAAAAGTATCTTGCATAAGCGTAAACAAAATCTTTGTCAAATAAACTTTCTTTCTCCCTGTATGAAGTTGAAATCGTATTATCTGGAATATTAAAAATAACCATTAACAATCCATTCGATTCAAATTTATTCACGCATTAGATCATTTATGTAATTAGCTTTTACAAATAATACATAGATAATAATACAGAAAACGAATGTAGTGTCATAAAATAAACGAATAAATAGTATTATACTTGATCTAATGACCCATTAATGGAAGATAAATCGCTTATTTCAAACAGTGTCCTTAAATTTAAAGTACAATGTTTACAAAAATTAAATCAATTGATAGCACATATATGACATAAAGTACAATAAACCAATCTTTTACAATTCAAAATGATGTCTATTATCTAGATTCAAATACAATTGAAAATGTAAATTGAATGACACATGTCATGGACACTGCGAGTTTATTTCAAAATGAATTGTGTTTTGTTCTGTCATGTTATATCCACGTGGAATTTTATATCAATATTTATACATCTGAATACCTCTATCAAATAGCTACACAATGGTTATATACATTGTACATGTTTCCACTGAATATCCGGTTTGTCATTTCAATATATGCAGTCGTTATATATACATTATTGCGAAACAAGTTCTCACTTGTTAGATTGGTCGCTCTCGAGACTCATTCCGGATGAAGTCAATCTCGAAGAGAGAGGCTATGTGAAAACATATGTGTTTCTTGCCGAAGAACGCACTGGTAGGCTACGATCGAACCCGGGACCCTCCAATCCTGAGGCGCACGCGCTACCACTGCGGCTCCACTAGGCAGTCGTTGAGCACGGTTGAGCACGACCCAAGTGCAAACTTTGTCACAATTAAATGCATTTGTGAATAATTAGCGATTGTAGAGGTAGTTTTCCACTTTTTAAAGGTGACTTATAGGTTTCAGACCATGATGATACAAGTATTAAGAAAGTACTGTGAAAAATGGAGGGTGGTGAAAAAAAATGATATACAACTTTTTCTCAAATTTTGATTCAAAATTGCCATAGATGGATAGAAACTGATCTAACTAAGAAAATGAATACCCACAACACTATATTTCAAAAACAAATATTTTACAGCCATTTTTCGATTTTATGTTATGTTCTATCACCGGTAAATGAGGGGAAATATGTATCTCATAGGGTGAGACATCGGATAAAGCTATATGTTTTTTAGCGTAATTAATCACTCACTGTCAATCATGTGTATGTTCACTGCTTTGCAACAGTGAAATAACAATTTTATTTCACCGATATATTTCAGTATTTCACTGAAAAGCATAAAATAAATAAGCTAATCATAATATCTTCATTTACCCCACAAGCGGTTGAGCAGAATGTCAGATAAGCAACACATACACGTAAACAAAACCTACATTTAAATGACAAGTATAAAACGCCTACGCTATCTACTTTCTACGTAAAAAATCATACAGTGTCAAGAGGTCCAAACATTGTCAAATACCATAAACTGCAGTCTCCCTTACCGAAACGAAACGCAATGAAAATCATGTAGGGACCGACTC
Organism: Saxidomus purpurata; assembly: GCA_022818135.1. Lineage (NCBI taxonomy): Eukaryota > Metazoa > Mollusca > Bivalvia > Venerida > Veneridae > Saxidomus > Saxidomus purpurata. The sequence goes on along the minus strand of JAFMSR010000003.1, from coordinate 40,686,906 downwards.
TCGGGAATTACATGTGGTAAAGCAGCTTCTTTTAACACATTGCAAGGGGTTCAGACAAGAAACAATCAATCGTAAATTGTATGAGGTATGATACTTATATCTACATACGATTACAATGCAAATCAAATGAAGCTATATCTTCAATCAAAATTAAGAAAAGAGAACCTTAAGCCTTCAGTTTCAGCTATATACCGTAACCTTATTAAGTATATTTAAAAACAATATAGCGTACAGTGCACACATAGCGTACAGTCGCAGTTAACCCCTGTAGATTGTAATACAGATGCTATAATTACTATAATTACATTCTATAGAATGTCTTATACATAATAATATAAAAGATTCTTTCACAGCCTCTGAGGTATTGTATTGCTTAAAGCCAAAAAGCATGTCAAACATTTGCACAAACGGTAGTTGGGCAATACATTTTGAAAGTAATGGAGCTCCTCATTGCCTGTAAAGGACTGACTTTTAACATCTCAATGTGTATCTTTAGAATGAAACACAAGCAAACTAAAGCGGTTAGAGCCTTTTTACTGGCTAAAGTCTTTAAAAACCCTTTTGACCTTGATACAAACTACTTAAAATCCTTAGCGGGTGAGCACAATGTCAGATAAGCAACACATGCAAGTAAACAAATGAATATATCTATAATTAATGCATATCTTAGAATAATAGACAGACAACATACACGGCTTCGAAGCAGTACGTCTTACATTTAGGGAACGTACGACTAAGCTGCCAAATAACTGTCCCCAGCAAGATTCTTTTTAAAGATGTCATTGCTTACACCTACTTGGTGATGAAAACATTTCATCATCAGCCTATTATACGAACAAGAATACCATTGATGCAAAGCATCAAAGGGCGCCGAAAATAGTTTCTATTTCAACATTTATTAGTTATACGGTTTTTGCATATCGCAATGTAGCCTGACAAAAACGTATAACGATTTTGTTATACTGCAACACCCCTGTTTTATATCCCCTTCGCACACACGGTTTTTTTTACGAGTCCTTACGGATCGCCAACTCGTAGTCAATCGCAAGCATCCGTACATAACTCGTTGGTATCCGTTTATAACTCGTCACAACTCGCAAACACTCGTGAGGATCCGTGAAAGTAGAGGCAAATTATTGACATGTCAAAAATTTTGTTGCGATAACATTCCACGGATAACATTTCCGTATACTTGTAACAATCCGTCAGTATCGTAAACCGGTCGCAACAACATGTAACCCTCCGTAAACTACTCACAAGAATCCATAATGGTCGCGTAAACAATTTGCTTAACGATTTGTTACGGTTAGTTTACGTTTGTTTACGGACTATAACGAGTGCTTAAGTGATGTTTACGATTTCATTCACGTCGTGTTACAATGGCTTTACGGATTGTTAAGAATTATTACGAGCACTATACGTATAGTTACGACAACTTTACGAATACATACGTATACTTTAGGATTTAGGTAAGGTTTATCTATTTGCTGTTGGACATCTTCCTCTTCCCTCTGAGCTAGTGCAAGGAGCAATTGCAGAAATCGTTGATATGACTGCAATCTGTTTCTCTCATATGCTATGTTGTCTCGCTGGATGTCAGTTATCGAATGATACATAGAGAATTGCATACTTTTTTGCAAAAAAAACCCATATGGACTCGTAAATACTTGTAACTAACTCGCAACTATTCGTAACAACACGTTAACAGGTCGTAATTTACACGTAAAAGCTTTATTTAGATGAAACATTCCGTAACATACTCGTAGCAATCCATAAAAAGCTTGTATTGCTCGTATTTATCCGTGGTAACTCGGAAGCAATCGTAGATTTTTGCCGTAAATACATCGTAATAACTCATAAAAGTGACCAAATCGTAATGATCCGTGTACTTTTACGAATTTGTGCCATACGTAAGGATTCGTAAGACAAATCCGTGTGTGTGAAGGTAGCATTACTTTTATTCTCATGTTTAATCTGTAAAATTAATCAAAATTAATGCTTCTCAATTTTTATACGTTCTCAAGTAATGTACATGTGTGGCGTTAGATAGCTAAAATTAGCTTTTTGATAAGCAGTCATTATTAGTTTGATTTGAATGAAAAAATTTATGAATATTTGCAGAAAACATTTAAAATCATGGTGGTTTTAAAGCTGAAAAAAAAACGGAAGAAAAATTATTTAAAAAATTGGGTTTGACCGGGATTTGAACTCCACTCGTACAATTAGGCGATTATCGGCTTACCCACTACACCACGGAGACTGATTTTAAAGCAGGTGGTAAAAAATAAGCTGATAGTATAATTTTGCAAAACCGATAAGGGAGAAGTTGTTTTACGTTTTCGTATTTTTTCTAAAAGATATGAAAAGGAACATTACGATTAAACAATTACGTTTTAATGAAGGCAATGTGTATAATCAATATTTTAATGTCTATTTCGTATTATTTTAGCAAAAAGTTAAAACCATTTTTCTTCGCATTCTAATAACCGCTCCTACCATGTACTTCCGGAAAAACTATTCCATAATAGGCCGCCGCCGTCAGCGGCGGCGCCAATAAACAAAATAATTTAATATAAGGTAAAATAACCTAATATCAATTTCATCGTTATTAACTCTAACGAAAAGCACTGTACTTTAAAGCAACTCTAGAAATAGATGTCTGAGGGGAGGACAAATCTTTAGGGCATGTTGGTTAGCAATTAAAGCGCTACAGGCGCAATCTTAACTTGTAATGTTAATAATTAAATTAGTTATAAGAAGTGTAAGAATGCAATCATTTCCGGAAATTAAAACTTCGTCGTAAAAGTTGCGTATAATAAATATTATACTTTTCAACTCTTTTTAAGAATTTTACCCTATGATTTGAACAGCTGGTAGATGCCATATAAAACAGTTGCCATCAAAAAGTACCCATATTTTGTTCCGACGCAAAACAGCAGTAATAATTTGATCGAAATGTGGATATCAGTTATATTCGTTCATTGTGTAATATAAAAATATCTCACTTTACTGGAGTAGCTGCAACTCGTTCTTAATATACTTTGCAATATATTGTAATTGTCCTGAAGAATGATAAACAAGGGGGACAGGATTGCCCTATATCGCTCACCTGACTAAAATTGTCTATAATACAAGGTCATCAATATCAGATAGGATCAATTTTGACCTGGGGGACATGATTTGAACATTCTTGTGTACTAGGCAATGATACATGCCAAATATCTAAGCTCTAGGCCTTGTGATTTCAGAGAAGAGGATTTTTTTTTCGTATAAAAGCCATAATAAAACAAGTGACCCCCATGTCGGGTCGTACCGATTATAGCCTCTTTAGAGGATGGTGGACCCAATAAGCATAATTACAAACAAGTGACCCCCATGCGCAGGCAATTTTGACTTGGGGATCATAATTTGGACAATCTTGTTAGAGGTCCACTAGGCAATGTCACATGCCAAATATCTAAGCTCTATGCCTTCCTGTTCTTGGGAAATGTGTTTATAAAGCTTTTCCTTTCTGTTGCAATGACAACCAGAGTTCTGCATTAAATGGAATTATTTTAACAACAATGAAAGGGTTTTATGCAAGGAACATCCCTGCCAAGTTTCATCATCATTAGCCAAGTGGTTTCAGCGGAGATGTCGTTTGAAGGAAACTGTTAACGGACGCACGATGTACGACATACGACGGACGCCGGACGGAGAGCGATCTTAATAGCTCACTCGGGCACTTTGTGCTAGGCAAGCTAAAACACGTCCTCCCTTCTCTTTGAAATTCATCATCCCACTGGATTTGTCTCCATGTAGATTTGAGGAAACAGTCGCCCGACTTTCCTAGTGAAGGACTGCTTAAAAAGATCATCATATCCCGGCCGAATAGGCTCATGCGAAGGATAAAAGTTTCCGAATACCTTTTTAGCTGTTAGAGAGATCTCTGAAATAGAGTGCATCTTTTGTCCAAATTCGTACCACTCTTTATCATTTTGGAGGTTGCAAAGACTATCTTCTGCCTGTTCTTTCTCGTTTACTAGACTTCTGATTTCCTCTTCTTTTGTACACTGGTACGTCTTAAATTCAGTGTTAAGCCGTTGAATCTTTTGGTTTGCTTCATATAGTTCTGCTTCTAGAGCTGAAACTGTCCTCTTGTGAGAATCGATCATGTTTAAGTTTTCAGCTTTAAGCTTCTCATTTTCCTGCATTAGGGAATCTCTTTCTGTAATTTCGTCCTTCTGGATGCCTTGATTATAAAGATAACTTTTTAAACTTTATAAATGGTAATTGTTTAACATAAGTTTGGATTGACATATTGTTGCAGAACTTGATGGGTTGGTAACTTATATTTATATCAAGACCACGGTGTAACGAGCAAAACAGCTCTTCGTTGCCAAAACTACGTCGCTTAATACCTCGTCGTGCGAGATTCAGGCTTTTTGTAGCTAAATATACCAAACCTAGCAGTACGGTCAATACGACTGGTCCCTTTTCTGTAATATGCCCAAAGAAGAATTAGCACGGAACATTTACCGAACATTTTAGGTTTAACCTTTATGTTAGTAAGTTACTCCTGATTATTTTTGTTCACACAAATTAAGCGAAAAAGGTAGGATATATCTTGCAATGACTGAAACGATTGTTACTCATAATATTGATAAGCAAGTTTAGACCTACGCTGTCTATAAATAATTTGATAGTATTAGACAGAAAGTATACTACTAAAACTTTTAGTGCTTTATATACAAGCTGAAACGTATTACAATGTAACGCATGCCTCATTTAGCTATTTATCGTCCGAAATTTACCGAAAAATCAAGTTTAATATATGTACACACACATTCCGTGAAGGATATAACTTTAGAACTTGCACATCTGTTTACTCTTTATCTATATTTTCATCAGCATATTATTATAAAATGATGTATTCAGATCAACTGGAGCCTGTACTATGCACAACGAGGTAGGAAGCGACGTATTTTTGTCTACGCGAAGATGTACGGGTTGGTTTTCGGGACTTTGTAGTCAGGTTAAGGTAAGGGTTACAAAAACAAAAGTAGGTGGAGTGCCGTGTGCAGCAAGCATAAATATTGGTGAGTTTCTTCTTATCCCCTTTTATTATGTATACCCCACGAATGGGGACAAAACATTTTTTGCCAAGGATGTCCGTCTGTCTATCCATGTGTCCATCACAAACGACTTACGATCGATAACTGAGGAACTGTTAGTTTTGGGATCCTATAACTTGGAAGACCTTTTGGTAACAGACATTTTGCAAAGTGAACTGTGGTAGTAAATAACGGATACCGGACTGCCTAAAGTTGTTTTCAAGGGGGTAGCGTTTACAATATATCTTGTCGGCCCATAGAAAACAATGACCAGGAAAAGAAAGAGGTGTGTCAATTTGCCAGGATTTGGGGTAAGTTGTTCAAAGGTTAAGGTCACTGGGACATTCATTAAAATGGTGTAAGATCAATAACTGAAATCCCTTCGATCTTATGATGATATGACTTGGTAGGCTTATTGGTCATAGACAGCGGTAAACTCCTTTTGGTTTTGGAGTCAAATGTCCAGGTCACAATGACTTTTTATTCCAATTAATAAGTGAAGAACGGTTGATCGTACGATGATATAACTAGGTATGATTATTTTTGCTAACCTATGAATGACCACTATTAAGTCTAAGTTCAGTGGATCACCAATCAATATCAATTGAGGAGGGAGGCAGAGCGGGGAAGGCAGAGGGTTGTTTTTCTAAAACAAAATCTAGTTGTGTTTGAATTTGCTTCTTTGAATCATTTAACTGAAAAAAAACTAGTTAATCGATCGGGATCTTGGCAAGTTCAAAATGGACAGAAATCCCACGGACAGCCGGCACTATAAACAATCTAGAACACACAATCTAAGCGATTGTAACCGAAAATGTAGATAGATTTGCTTCTCCAACTTTCTTATATATAGAAAAAAATATTACCTCTGTCAATGTATAGAGTAAACGGTTTCTCTGTTATGTCAGTACTTTCTTCTAAGTCAGTTTCCTCATATGTCGGCGGAGCATTGATCTGTAGAATCATATCAGTCTGCAAGTTTTCTTGTGGTAGAACCAGCGCTATCTTTTTAACACATTCGATCAATTCTTTCAATTGATCTTCTGAATATTTGTTGAAATCTCTTCCGCTTATACGGATCTTTGATTTCGATGATCTTTGTCCTGCAACTACATACAATCGAAATATCTTGTTTATTTCCCACGTAATCATTTGAAATATCCAAACTCCTATCTTCATTCGTATACAGCTTTACATACAACTATTACTATCTAAACAAGTGTTCTTCAATTATACAATAATAAGGTTAACTATAATTATCAATCTAAATTTCGTTTAACTTTCTTTCCTAATAAGATATGTATTATCTTATACTAATAAAATTATAGTACGTTTCAAACATTTTCCATTATCTCCTATCAAAGAAATCTATACAAAAGTCATTCAATTAGCTTAAAGGGGCACTCCCTACATCTAGCAGATTATATTCTCGAAACATAGATTACGTGTTATTTGAACGTAAAATGATAAATAAATACAATTTCAAAGAAGACGCTATGGCGAAAAATGCCTCATTTCACCACAATTATTCAATATGGAGGCTTTTTGTAATAAATCACATTTACCCATTTATTGTACAACAACAACTTTACATACATTATTGAATGGTTAACGGTACTGTAGCATATTTTAAACCGCTGATTTTATCGATAATGACTGGGTAAGCATGGCTGAAACTTTTAGGTTAAGTTATAATACTTCCAAAGATTATATTATTCATGTTTTGGAGGTTATTTGGTTTGACATCAGTTATAGGGTATGTCCCTTTAATATGATTAATCGCACCTGTCTTTTCCAGTGATGGATGAAAATGTAGAATACCTCCCTTTTTGCGTGCAAAGCAATGCACTTCAAGGGCAATTCTGTGCGGCAAACATGCCTGAAGGTACAGTACGTTAACTTCGCTGATGAACCCTGAAGTGAGGAGCAAATCGAACATTCCAAGACGTGTAACTTTTTCAAGTATTCCTCTGCCAAACCCACCTTTTCCTGAAAATGTTATTCCATGAAATCATTATACGATTATATCGTTTACGAGCTACATTTTAAAGACACACATTTTTTATTTGATTCGAAAACATCCACTGATACCGCTTACAAACCTATTCATGCTTACACACCTGTCCTTCTGAAAGCCCATTTTAGATAAAAGAAGTTAACACAACAATCTTCAACATCTGACTACATCAATTCGGATAGACTTTACTTTGCTCTAGCGATTAACAAAATGGAAGATATATTACGCAAAGCAGTTGACATTAAATGTTACTACACATTTCCACCAAACAGCCGCTCAGGTGTATGATTTTTGTATAAATAGCATGTTTGAAAGCAATATGTACATGCTCTATTATCCTTGCGAACCTTGTTTTTGTTTTATCATTTATTTATTTTAATTAAAAGTTCTTCCTCTCTAAATGTCCGAAATTTCGTCTATCCGGAAATCAGTATTTTGTAAAGTAATAATGCCATTGTTCAATATTTCATATCTTAGTAACAACTGTTAAACGTAAAATAATTTTGGAATATAATCTCTTTATTCATTGACAACGTCCGAAATTTTGATTATCGGTACAGATTCGTGATTTTGTAGTTTTCTAAGTTGACTATTCGCCAGATAGTTGTAGCAATTAATTGAGTCAAAAGGTCAACAAACGTCATCGGAGTTTCGGCTACTTTGATTTCGCTTTCATTTTGTAGTTAGAAATGTGAGAGTGACTAATTCGCCCGAGTCTCGCCCCCTTGGCCAATCTCTGCATGCAAATACCGAGCGAGCCACCAATAACGAATCTCGACGGACATTCCTGCGAGATCTCGTATGATAAAAACACACGAACTGGAAAATTTTTATGTCTTAAAAGCTCAAAACAAAGCATTGATAATGACATTGATAACGACTAGGTCAATCACACCCTAGATCTCATTTGTCGCCATGACTGACCTTCTTTTTGGCAACCAATCAAATTCACTATTTGGCTGAAACTGGCTGGAAATTGCAGTCAGGTAAATCTCTTGGAGACATGCCGAGGTCTTATCCACAAATACAAGCTAATATAGTTGCTCTAATAGACGGACCTTGCTTCAAATCAAATCAAAAGACATCGATTTCGCCAATGACGTTTATTACTGATAACGACGGGAATTGCAACGCTTACTTAAAACGCATTTACGTTTACCAAACCAACTCTATCGGCAATCGCTTAGATTATTGATAACAACACTTCTGCTAAAAAAATACAAGCATTTTCGTTTCCCACCAAACTTTGGCAATCATAAACATAATAAATATGGATAATAATTTGAAAAAGCATGGTTGACGACAACTAGGTTATGCCACATGCTAAATATTAAAGCTCTAGGGCTTCCTGTCTTGATAAGAAGACTGTTAAGTTTTTCCTTTACGTTGCAATAGAAACCTGCATAGAGTTCTGCATGGAATGAAATATTTTGAACAACTATGAAAGGGTTTTATGCAAGGAAGATCTCTGCCAAGTTTCATTATCATTGGCCTAGAGGTTTCAAAGGAAATGTCGTTTGAACGAACGACGGGCGTCGTGCGTATACGACGTGCGACGGACGGTGAGCAATCCTTATGGTTCAATCGGGGACTTTGTGCTAGGTGAGCTAAAACCTTAAATACACTGAAAATAACATGAGAAAGTGCTTTGAAAATGTTAACCTCACTTGACCAACCTACATATACAAATGTTGGAGAATAAAAAAACCTACCATGTGAAAAAAAATAAATAATATCAAACAGGGAATGCCACGTACCAAAAACGCAGCCTCCCCAAAACGAGCCCCACAGCACCCAGAAGTGCACACCACCAACACACACACACACACACACACACACACACACACACACACACACACACACACACACACACACACACACAAAACACACACACACACACACACACACACACACAATCATGTACACACACACACATACACTACCGACACTCACTAGCATACAAAGCAAACACACGAGGACAAAACGAACAATTAAAGGAACACAGTGGGGCACCGCCTTGGAACGGTCAGTGGCAAAAACACCACTGGGGAGCTTAAACCGGTTTATGGTGCGCACCCAACCTCACTTTTGAAGCCACTTTTTACCTAAGCTCTATAATGAATGTAACTTTCGAAAAGAACCACTTAAGGATCGTTCACACCAAAAATAATAAACTGCCATCTAGCGGTTTTGGAGAAGATGTCATTTGAAGTAAAATGTTAGCAGACACTATTCATGAGAGGGCGATACTAAAAGCTCACCCTTACATGTAGCGTATGCTCAAGTGAGCTAAAAAGAAAACAGTAAGAAATATTGTTTTATGCACAGATATTTACTCGAAGTATTTACCTTTAAAAACACATTTAAGTTTTTCAAACTCCTCCTTTGTAAGATCCTTAGAAATATCACTGAACAAATGCTGAAGATCCCAATGACATGGAGGTGTTCGTGGACAGATGTCTGAATTTGACTCTGACGTGTCTCTTGGCCGACTCGCACTTTCCAGTATACTGTCTTCGCCGCAAGGGTCGGGTACTAACGTAGGCGGGTCGACACTCGGGCTTACCACCAAGGATTTGTCCATTCTGAAAAAACAAGAGGGTCAAATGGCCCTATACTGCTCACCTGAGTTCACTGAGAATATTTGTGATACATTCACAAATCTGCACGACTTGAGATGAAAGATGATGAAATGTTCATTATTGTAAAGGACTATAACAGTTACTGTGTATCGAGATAAACAAAATTTTGTAAAGACAACTGCAAGCTGAGAAAGGCAACTAAAGTTTTACGACTGTAAGTTAACCATTTAAGTTTTCAAGAACTGCTGGTCGTTGAGTTTGCGCTACATTTACAAAGAATATGGATTTAGTATTTGGCATTCAAAGGCATGATAAACTTCTCAACTTAAAGTAACAAAGCGATGACAAAACTGTCAAACTGTAGAGTGATAAAAGGCAAGACATTTTTTTATCAAAATTCTTTTTTTTTTGTGTTGATTGTACAGCTCTAGCGTGTTTCTTGCTTTTTAGTGAAACATGACATGTGCAAATCAGTTACAGTTAAACAGACATGGTAGTTTATGCAATGGCAGTTTGGTGCAGAAATGAAAGTGCTAGTCTAAGAGTGTCAACATAGTTAAATATGGCATTTTGATAAATCAAATACCAAAACCTTTGACGTTATAGTCTGACTTGATCCATTTGATATCAGGGACAATAACTCTAAAGAACTGACCCGCTCAAGCCCATAATCAAACGCATCTAAAATCTAACACATATTCTGCAAGTACTGATCCGATCAGGCCAATATTTGAAGTCATCCAAAACCTTATGGTCATACACATTCACTGTAAATATTAACCAAAAGAAACTTCAAACGCACCGCTTGCCTTTTTTCATCTTCATTTAATTATCTACCCTTCCAATATTTTTCAGCTTCTATTCCGTTGTGTGAATTTCAAAATGATTGAGCATATACTCTGCAAGTACTAATCCGATCAAGCCCATAAATAGACTCAATCTAAATCTTTTTTTTAATATTGCATTTTCTGCTAAATCAGGGGCGACAATTCAGGAAGTACTGATCAGATCAAGCCATAAACGATCTTATCCGAGGTCTTGTGGCAACATACATTGTTCAAGTTATATCATTATTTCTATAAAAAATATAAGAGCTCGAGTATAAACAAACAAATCGTTGACGACGGACATTCAACGATCCTATCTGCTCACCTTGAGCACTTCATGCTAAAACATTTAGCTATTAAGTAAATGTATGTTACACTTCTTACACGTAACTTTGATTATACAATAATACACATGTTTAAGTGTTTAAGTGAATTCAAATGTAGATCTCGATTTTTTATATTATATCGCCCGTAAAAGTTCCTACAATATATAACAGTTACGAAATTGTGTAAACACTAGTACTGGATCGTTAAATAAATCAAACGGTAAAATAAAAATAATTTGTGAAATGCAAGAGAAATAACAATTTGTTCGTTATCTATTAGGGTAGTAGGGTAGTAGAGCCCTGTATCTTGCTATTTCATTGACAGATACTACTAAATAATATTTCTTAAGTGAACAAGCAAAGTAACAAGTTACTTCCTGAATTAATATAGAGGTTGATATTAACAACAGTAGTTTCTATATAGTACCTTTGTTTTGTCGTAGTAAAACCGTCTTTGAAATTATTGTTCCAATGTATAATTCTTCAGTCAGCGTAATTACTACACGCAATAAAGAATCATTTTCCTCCTATTCCCGGTGACATGTGCGCGAACAGTTCGGATCTTGGCCAGTTTTAGCCAACACACATTCTTATATGAATCTTTTCTGATCAAAGAGCAAACAATGGCTTTCGTAAAGGACGGTTTCATTGACGAAGACCATCTACTTATGAGTTATCCTTAAAGTCATATCACTGAAGTCTCACTTGACAATTTAATGCTAAAGGAAAGTCGTTTCTGGGAGGTTATAAAATAACCGTTTATTCTTAAACCCATGATTAAATACTGTTGGCGTCTACTTAACCAGTAACTCATTTTTGCTAAATTAGAGCAGTTTTTGGCATCTTCCTCAAGTACTAACACCCCTGTGCAGACAGATGGTAGTTTGGAGACCTAGAGACTTCTCTGCTACTACATAAATACAGCATGTTCGATTCCCGTTGTCCCCGTCTAGTAACTTGTTTAGTAACTCGTCCGTGCTGCAATATCTTTGACACCTGGAGTCTTCCTCCTTCAGTCACTTGCGTGTGTTGTTAGACTTGGCGTCTTTACTTCATCCAGCAGTAAATCAGTGCAATTAGGATACCGCCTGGTGTCTTCCGTAACTACTTACTTATCTGTGCTGAAACAGTGAGGTTTGAACATTTGACATGTTCCCTTCCCGGTTGTTTTATCCGTTTTATTAGGAAATAAATTGTACGTGTGAGTGATGATAACGGATCATATATCATGATTTGGAGTTTACATGTGTAAATCTAAAAATGTCTAATCACGAAGGTCGAGAATGATTAATTACGTGGTACATGATACGTGAATGATGATCACTCAAAAAAGTGAAACATATTTCCATTCTAACATGTTAATTCAAACCAAAAAAGTCCGAAGGGGTACTATTTACTGTGCTAACATGAAGTCACTGCTTTGAACTCGTAGCATTCCGAGCATTTCGTGACACTCTGGGTGTTCTTGTTTACTTCTCCATTTAAACACTACTTGTCTTGTTTTGATGTTGTTACGGTTTGTTTACATGACATGACTTCATTGATAACAATGCCAATCCAAGCGTATTAACGCAAGCACACTCGTAAATGGTGTGTGAACGCGGGAGGGAATTTCAATAGTCAAAAGTAGTGTCGAATGTCTAGAGTGATATACTTGTGTAAGGTATATCAGACTCAAATCCTTCTTTGCCTTTATAAGAGAAATTGTCAATAATGTTAGAGAAACTGCAATTTTTCGGATTTTTAACAGAATTTTAAGAAATCTAATAATCGAAAGAGTCCAAAACTGCATAAATCGTAAAGCTACACATTTTCTGTAGCAGAAAAACATATTTTCTTTTCGCTATGACTGATACAGCAGCTGCAGTTGACACTTAAACAAGCATGGTGTTCTCTTTGAGGGTACTTATGACGACAGATGAAAATATTATAGGGTACGTATGAACGCAGACGGTGGATACGTAAAACGCCATACAAACTGCAGATACGTAAAAGATGAAACATAAGTCTTATGATGGGAATACTGTTGATAACTTTAGTTTTTGTCTTAAACTGAAAAACTATGTAATAAAAGTTAATTAGAAGTCAAGGCTAAAAAGAAAACTTCAGTATCATTATGATTTTTGTAATCTTTTATTAATGAGGTACCGGACTTTAACTTTTTGTTACAAAATCATAATACAAATAGAGGCATTACTCCGCAAAAATATATGTGACTTGCTGCATTTGTATGTATTACCATGAGGAACAAGTATGGCAAGAGTTTTAAAAGTCGATACGTTTGTCGGTTTTAAAGTTATTAATATTGATAACACGTCTTTGATCAACGCAAAAGCTAGGGCGAGTACAACAACCCTCCTCATTCTTCGAACAGTCGGGCTAACAATGTAATTACAAATGTATATAATATTTTACATGAGCGTTAAATGAACATGTTTGTGCCCGTGGATTATTTGTAGTAACACTGTCTCTTACATGTTTCTATAACTTTCATATGAGTTATCAATACTCGAATACGTATATGATAGGTGATGAAATTGGTCAATGACTAGTTACTAGTGTATGGGAAACTTGACATCGATATTTTAAAGAGACTTAGAGACCCCATTATCAATTCATTCTCTAAACTAGAGACTATCTTTAACGAAAAAAACAACAAAACAAGTCTCCTGTTATTCAGCATTATTCAGTAGAATTGAAAATGCATACCACTAAACTGTAACAATCCGATGATATACACAAATTCAGGCTTCGCACCAATCATTTCTGTGTAGTTTTGCAGTTTTCTGACCAGTGATATAGGATTAGTAGCAGCATATTAGAATATGAGACATCAAAAGACATAGTTCCGCAAAATATATAGAACCGTAACATGCTGACGAAATGTACAACTACGCTTGACAATGATCACTCATGTGACTTTTGGTAAAATTCAACTCCAGCGTTTAGGAGAATTAGTAAAGACATTATGAAATATGACATATCAGGGTTGCAACTTCCCTTCACATCAATGAATCGGTACATGCCGACGACAACTTGTGTTCTACTAGGTTTAGTGGAAATCTGGCCGATGGCAGAGGAGAAGTAGCAAAAACATCATTAAATTTGAAGAATCAATGGCCATACAATGTAAATCCGCTGAAAATCACTGAACCGGATGTGACGGCGATATGCATAACTAAGCTTGGCACTGCTCAATTATCTTAGGTTGAGTGGAAATCTGCCGGATGTCATAGGAGAATTAGCCATAACATCATAAAATTATATGTATCAAGGGCAGTTATTCCACTGAAAATCATTGAACCGGAACATGCCGATAATATGCACAACTATATACGCGTATGTGAAGTTTGGTGTAAATCCGCCACGTGGTATCAGAGGAGCTGCGTGGACATTCTTAATGACAAAAACAGTGACAGACATGTATCACTAATAAACATGTCTCTAACGGAGGTGGGATACATAATTATTATCAGTATATACATGCTACATCCTTCTGCACAGACTAAACATCTGCCATACTGAATGTAATTAGTTTAAAAACCAATATTTATCCTGATTTACGCTTACTACTTGTTACACATCTGCCGTTATACGTATCCTCATTTCATAATAATCTGCGTTCGTACGTATCTCCTTCGGTCGTCAGACGTATCCGTTTAACTTCACCCACCTCTATAAGTTTGCTTATATCAAAACGATACCACTAATTCCAAAGTCTAGGGCTGTTTGGATTGATACCTTATACATTTGTCTGTATACGTGTCTAAGGTCATTGATATATATTGTTATAATAAGCAAATAAATGTCCTAATATTTGGCAACATTACTGTAGTTTTTTCAACATTTTTGGGAAATTCTTTAATTAAAAGGCGTCAGTTTATCATGCAACTTCACACACGCTTAGTTTAAACATATTACTACCTATATCAAGCAAAAGGTCGGAGCAATAAAGAGAAATAATAAAAATATCGGGGTTATTCCAGCGTGTCTGTCATGACGTTCATGTATATACATCTGTCATCAGTAGTACCCATCTGCGGTCGAAGTAGTCGAATACCCGGGGTGATGCAGGATAGCTGGTATCTTCTTCCACAAGCATATCTTCGGTGTTGCAATAGTGTAGTTTATATAATTGGCTTCTTCCTTCAACAGTGCCTCGTCCGTGCTAATGTAGTAAATCCACCGCGCTGAAATATAGTGGTCTGGACATCTGGTGATTTCCTACAATGGCAACCAATAGTGTACGCGTTGAAATGCTGCATTTTGAACATCAGATGTTTTCCTCATGTAAGAATAAGTATGTGTTAAAGTTGATCAATTTTGATTCTTGTATTTTTTCTCTACTAGTATCTCGCCTGTGCTGGTAAATTACAGTTTGGGTATCTGTCGTCTTCCTCCGTCAGTAACTGCTGTGTGAAATAGAACATTCTAAGTACTTTGACTCTTCATCTACTAGTACATCTTCTATAAAACAGTAGTGCAGTTTGGACACCTGTCGTCCTTCTTAACCAGTAACTCGTTTGTGCTGCAAAAGAACAGTTTGGACACCTGGCGATTGTCTCCACATGCGTTTTATAGCGTGATGTGGAAATACAGGTGTTCGCTCTTTACAGTGTCTTTGAGTGGCTAAACCCACATAACAACATTATTTGTCAACGCATCAGCATAAAACATTAACAATATTACGGCACAATTGAATAAAACAATTTACTTGACAAGGATACAATTAACTGACAAGTATGTCTCCACTATTTTAGGTAATTAATGTAAGTTGATTAAGCCGTTTGCCAATTTTCACATGTTAAAGATTTCACACACATGAAAATTGAATGAAACAAAATTAAATGAAACTGTTGTATATGTACTCGATGTATTATATGTAATTATTGTAAGTTGATTTAGCCTTTTACCAATTTTCACATAAAGCTGATTGCACATAAAAGTGTATTATAAACAACAGGCTAGGCTTTGTCTATCGAACACCATTACTACTACCATTACATTACGTTTTTAAGCCGTACATATCAAATGGTAACAGTCTATATACGTGTAATGAATGTATCTAAATTATATACACTTTTCATAAATTTAACATAATGAGTATGTCAGAAAGTTTTACAATCGATTTTGAAAAAATACAGACACCTTCTACATAAACTAAGTTTCGGTGTTTAATTACCTGTAAACTATTAAGGCTCTTCCTTATTTATTTGAGCGAACGACAACTCCTTCTATCATTAATGCAGAAGTGTGTCATTTTTACATGTAAGGATTTTCAAATCCTAACATTTATTGTACCCGGTTTCTGAGAAGAGCAGTTTCTACTTTTAAAACCGAACTACCCATCAATTCTAAATAATCCTTCAGATTGATCACATCACATATTTATACAAAGTAACATAAGTAATCAACAGTTTTGCTGTTGGTATGATTGCAAAGATTTATATTGTTTCAAAGATAAGAAAAATATGCGACAATTTATCATAAAAAAGAATTTAGTCAATTGTTCTAAGTTAATGTGCATAGGTTGTAAGTAACTTCTTAAACGTTCGACAGATACAGCATTATGGCACTTAAGTGGTCTGTTTCTTACTACGCAGTTGGAATGTCGTTCTGGTTAACTACGCTGTTATGATATGTTTTCACTCCAATATCGAAAGTAGCGAAGTCACGTAGATACTACGCAGTTGGGAGTTTAAAGATGGTTGTTATTTAGCTATAGAATTTATGTAGAAAAGAGCCAGTTTTTAAGTGGCTGTCGCTATTAGCGATAATTGTGAAATATACCCTTTAACTGCCATATTCAGGGAAGCACCGTGGTGTGCATTTGTTAATATAGTTGAACATGCGAAATAGACTTAAAATGCACCGAAGATTGTGTAAGTAAGCTAGTAGCAAAATAGTTTCGTCTTAAACCACCTTTTCAACAGTGTTTCAATTGACAGGTTGAATTAAATTATTGATTGTTTACTATGATTACTTACAATAATATACTGTGATTCATTCATTTTGAAATACCTACCATTAATGTGTTTTGCATGGTTCAGTGTAATAAAATAACAAAAATTGAGCCGCGTCATGGGAAAACCAACATAATGGACTTTGCGAGCATGCAAGCAGGCTAGTCTTGATCGATCCTGGTCGCCCATCAATGTGTAAGCAGTTTCTGTTTTATGTTGTGTTTTATGGTATATGTTACATGTACCATACGACTGTTTTATCGTGAACGGGCTAGATAGGAATGTTCGGGTTTAACACCCGGCGGGAAACAATTTGTTATGAATGGAACACCAATAGAAAGTTGTTTTATTATTTCGCATATATTACATGTATGTATTATACCATGAATGCAATCGATCATTAACTTTCATGTCGATATTAAAGAAATGTGTTGTGTTAATGTTTACAATGGTGAAAAAGACGTTGTAAGCCATGCTCAAATGCTCAGTACAATGTATACTATGTATTAAATATTCCGACTTTGTTCTTTATTCAATACTTAGTCTAGAAAAACGATCTACGTCAAAGGAAACACATTTCAGTTACATGTACGTTTATTTACAGACGGACAGTTAATTTTACGATAATTCCTGGTAAGGACCAGTACTATAACTATTATCTTCTTAAAAATTTGCAAACTTTCTAACATAAAGAGACGTGGTCAGTAGCGGTGCTCGATCCCAAGACTCTCAATAATTGAGAAGTTTCAGCTTCTCTAGCCACTTGACCAAGGTGGAATCTCACCGTCCGTAACATTGCTCAATATGCTACAACATCAAGTGGTCAGATGTTCCACTTAAAACTATCAGACATATTGCAAAACATGTGTTCATAAGTACCAATCCTTACGATAATCTATGTTTCAGACCGAACATTTTCAGTGCCTTCAGCGCTTTGATTATATATATATCCCATATATATAACTCTTTGCAACGGAAATTTACGAAGTAAGCAAACAACTAAGATTTTACAAGTACGACAATGAAATACACTTTTCGACGGCAAGCTCCTTAAAGTCATGTTTTAGTTTTAGTTATGTTTTAGTTTCTTTATTCTACTGAATCTGTCACTCTGAGTCTTTTTTTGTCAACTAGCAAGAATATGTTTCAAAATGTATCCGCTCTTTATTATAATTCACTGATTTATAGTTCTCTTTAAATGAATTATAAGTGTCAGTATACTACAATATTATGACATCCCGACCAAAAGTTTACAGTTTACATTAAAGGAAAAAATAAAAATTGAAATAAAAAATGCACCCCACCCACTTGAGACAATAGTGCTTTACCTTAAACCATAACTCAAGCACGTGGACTTCGAAATGTAGTGATGTGTTATAAACTGTTGATGTGTAAGATTGAAAGAACTGTTCAACTATTTCTATGGTCGAACATCTGGAAGAGACATTGAACTAGTAAATAAGTGCCAGTTTGAATATTTTTATCATTTGACTTTGTCAGGAAACTTGCACAAAAATTGGATATTTTTCATGTAAGTAACCCAAGAACTGAAATGACATGTTTTAACAATATTTGCAACAAAACACTCTAAAACAGGTTCTAAAAGCGTATATAACAGTAATTTGTTTGTGTATTATGTCAAAAGACTACCAGACTACATTTTAGTAATAGCATCACTTTTTCACTGGTGGCCATTTTGTTTTGGACAAGTTACCTTAACCCATTTTGGATAGTTGACAAGTTTTGTCCATGTTCTTTAAAGTAATGAACAAAACTGTATGGTGCATGAAATTAGCAGGCTTCATGTATGTTAGCTGCGTCTGAATTCTTCGAAGGCCACTATTTGCCTGCTCATTTGCCCGAAAATTCAAATCTCGGAGGTTGGGGTCAGTCCTATATGAGTCAAGGCAATAACCTACGCTGCATCCTTTCTGCGCTTGACGGAAATGCAAGCGGTCAACATAAAATCTTGATCTCTGGTACCGAGCATGTACCCTGTTCAATGCATAAGAATGCAATGCAGTTTGCAAGCATTATCATACACAATGGTACTTTAGGAGATTCCCAAGCAAGCATTGCGCTACATCGTCTATTGACAACTGTGCATCACTGGAAATCGAAATATATATATATATATATATATGCAGTGGTTACGAAATAACACCGTTTTTGCAAGGCTGGTAGGGAATGCACCAGACCCCTATGACGCCATCTACGGGGCAAATAAAAGGGGTTACCTCAATTATGGGGGCCTCCAAAATAATATGGCGAAATACGCATAAGCTCAGATCGGTCACTAACATGGATCTTGTTTTACAATCAACACCTAAGACAAAAACACTACAAAAATACGTTCTCGTTTTACTGTAAAAACACGGAATGAAATAACTGTAGATTTAAAATTATATTAAAAAGGCACTCCCTACATCTAGCATATTATATTCACGAAACATAGATTATGTGTTCAATGAACATAAAATGATAAATAAATACAATTTCAAAGAAGAACCTATGGCGAAAAATGCCTCATTTTACCACAATTAATCAATATAGAGGCTTTCTGTAATAAATCGCATCCACCCATTAATTGTACAACAACAACTCTACATAGATTATTGAATGGTTTACGGTACTGCAGTTTATTTTAAAACTGAAACTTTTAGGTTAAGTTATAAAACTTCCAAAGATTCTATTATTTATGTTTTAAAGGTTATTTAGTCGACATCAGTTATAGGGTATGTCCCTTTAAACTTGTCAAATTTTGATTCAACATGGATTAGTAGAGTAATCAATATTATCGACGGAAATAGGAAGAACAGACATTCAAGGCTCAACTAAATGTTTAAATTACTCTTCGTTTAAAGAATCAATCAATCTCGAGAGTTATTATGTTAGTGACAGTATGAACATGATCAAATTTAGAACAGGTAACCATTTTTTCCCATGTGAAACTGGTAGGTGGGACGAGAGAAATAATGTTTCGCCAGGAACATGCCATTAGTCTACAACACCAGATATTGCAGACGAATTTTACTTTTTGCTTATATGTCCTTTTTCAGTCAGTCCAGTAAATTATTTACAAATAAATACTATAAACAGGTCTAATGTACAACTATTTAAAGAATTACTGACACAAAGCTGATGGAAAATGCATACTGTGTGTAAATTTATTCAACTATTGCTTGAAACTGTAAAATCATAAAGGTATAATCTTTATACATGTATGTTTAAGCGATAACTTGTTTACTTTGCTCATTCATTATTTTTCTTTTCTTTTTCTTCCTGTACTGTTTACATAGTATATGTTCTATTTCTTTGAATAAAATAAACCCACTTATTATTTGCAACCAGACCGTGTGTTCAATTATAAAAGAAAATAATGTATTGTTACACGGAATACTTTGATAAGTTTTCTGACAATAGCACAAAGTATTAACTTCAAATAAAATGAAAATTTACCCGTCAGTATATCTGTATTCATGTGAAATAGCTGAGTTTTATTTTTATGTATCGACAAAGGAAACAAAAGTTTGTACTTACCGCAAATCTTCATTATTTAGTGTCTTGCATAAGGTAATGTAATTGCCATTGAAATAGCTGTCACTTAATTTTCGCTTAGTAGTGGACCTTTAATGCAGTAGTACAAAGAAATAGTGCATAAATGCTACTCTGCTACAATGCCTTTTGATAATTATTAAAGCAAAAATTAAAACCTTACCATACATAATTGTTTATTTATCGAATGAATAAAAAGGACGACAAGCAGAAATAATTGTTGGCATTTTAATATGATTTCTCGAATATCCAAGAAATCCGCATGGAATTGTTTAGTTATTTGATATGCATTGTACATTTTCATCATTATAAAAATCATGAGTCGCCTAAAACCTTTTGATTATAGTTAATACTAAAAATGTATGAGCTTGCTTCTTCTGTTACTTCTGTCTAATAAACGATGTTTTTTCTTTTTGTTCTTTTTGTTGTCTGTAATCTTCCTCTTGATAATGACTGTTGCTTTTGTCGCCCTCTTTTTTTCCTCCTTTTCTTCTGGTCCTTTTTGTTTTTCTACTTCTGCTTATAAGTTATTGAGCCACCTTTTCTAAAATACAGCTGGCTCAGCTGACTGAACGCGCAATGTTTGATGAAGTATGAAAACAAAATATGTATGTGTATGTAAAATATCACTACAATGTAGTTGCTATTTACTTACTCTTATGGGTTCTAAAACGTTCATTCACAGATTCTAAAAAGTCATCCACAGATTCTAAAAAGTGCATTCACACATTAAAAAAACGTTCATTCACATATTCTAAAAAGGTCATTCATAGATTATAAAAAGTTCATTCACAGATTCTAAAAAGTGCTAATGCTGTTTGGTAAGACTCTAATATCAGTCATTGTACCACGCAATATAAGTTATCAGACATGGGTTCGTAATTTTGCGGCAGTACTACTACGCTGTTGAAACACAAACATAATGTTGCAATTAGATTATGTCAAGTTCAACAAGGTCACGACGTACGTCAGTAGGAAATGACTATGTAATAGTTAGAGACTAAACAGAGAAATTTAATGATATTGAGGATTTTCAGTTTTACACAACAAAACACTTTACCTCACACAGTGTATTCTACCAGATATGAAACATATATTTTAAGCAGGCTGTCAACACCAATAAGGGAGACATGTTTTAATAATAAACAGTTGTAAATAAAGTATAAATGTAGGGCAAACACTAAGTCAGTTAGAGGCTAAAGTAGAGAAATTTATGCAACATAGAACCCCAGTCGGTCGCTAGCGCTCCCTTCTTTGTGTTTCTATATTGTATTAATTTCTCAATTTAGCCTCTAACTATTACGTATTTTGAGATATTTTTGCAAATGACTCAAGTAAATATTATTTCACTGTCGTCATGTTTTTATCGGCCGAGTTCAAAATCTGTGTATGTTGTACAAAGGTGATACTTGATAGGCCGTTGCGGTTTTGAAGGGAAAATCCATTGTCTAAGGTCAATATAAGCCAACACTTCACATAGCGTGATCAGATTTCCCCCAATCAGGCTGTGATAAGACACTCAGTCAAATTACCTATGTTTTCTATTTATAATTTGTTATTGTAAGAAAAAGAAAGATTTGCTAAATTGGGTAAATTAGGTTAAACACGTGTCTGATGTCATCGCCTTAATCTCTATTTTTACCTTGTTAATATATACGAGAGGACGATACAAATTGTTCCTAAACTCCGAACTGGGATAAACGGAAAGCTGTTTTATGAATGAAAATAGTTATATATCTATTCACTCGTTTCGAAATACCTATCAACATCTACGCAAATGTTTATAAAGCGATCGCAGGAAGAAAATGTTACAAAAATACCCTTAAATAGACAAGTATCACGTTCATAAAAATAACTTAAATTTATAGTAATTTTGAAAGGCAATTCTCTCTGCGTATGTAAATTGCTCTCGGAAGTCCGCCTATGATCTAACCAGTTATGTATGCCAGACAAAGATAGGCTTGTCCTAAATTAGTTTACCGTAAAGGTGGGAACCTGTTCTATTATAAATTATCAAAAGGTAATATCTTGTTTGTATGTTTAGAAAACAAACCTATACATTTCATAGAGTTTAATCAACTCTTACAAAAATAAAAGTGAACAAATGATGAGTATACATAGATCATCAGCTTTTCTAAAAGAAGGCTAATTAGATTGGGTGAAGTTTTCAAAAATGTTTCCTTGAAAGAATTGTATCACATATGTTTGAGACACATTCAGGGATTGGGTGTGTAAAATCAAAAACATGTTACCCTTTATATTTTCATAGTCTACATATGTTCACCAATTAGTGTATAGAATTTGAAGACATTTCACCGCTTAATTGAAGATGTATATAGTTTCCACGAAAGAAGTACTGGTCATATTTTAAAGAACCTAATTGGGGGTTTACACCTTCCAAGTTTCTTGTACAAGACACTAAGATAAGTACTATTTATCTCTTGTACAATAATTTTTCATATGTAAACACCCACATTTGAGCAACTTTTGTCAGAATTTATGTGACATAATATGTGATAATTTTCTTGCACGAGAATAGAGCCTGTTCTATTTTTTCACAATTTCTTGGCTGTAAAATTACTGATAAGAAGTGTTTAGTGGGAAAAACAGATGTTTGAGAAGTAATTCAGTTACATTTTTTTAAATTTTGTACGCAATGGCTTGGTCAAAAGACAAAGTTGATCAACTGATCAATTTACACCAAAAAAGGGAACGTTTATATGATACAAGTGCAAGGTACTATCACACTGAACAACAAAGAGAGTTTTTAGGATGAAATTCAAAAGCCATTTTAATATGTATTGGTCATTCAATTATTGATTTTTCTCGATAAGAACACTTAATGCATTTCCTTTAAAACATAATCCATTAATTTAATATTTTCTTTAAAAATTCAAAAACTCGTCTGCATGCTAAAGACAATATTATGTGCTGAAGACATCTTCCCGCTTTTTTGTGATTAACTGTCAAAGAAATTACTGCTAGATCTTGTGTAGAACAATTTCTTGTACAAGTCATAACTCTGACTTCTCTTTAATGTCTTGTACAAGAAACTTGTTGTATGTAAACGAAGCCTAATACATCAAATCTGATTATGTTTGCGAGTATTTATGTATATTTGTTTTTGTTCTAAGTTCAAACAGACAATGTAGAATTATAAAACATGTATTAGAATTCTATAAGTTTAACACGGGTAACCAAATATACAATAATTCCTAAATAGTAAATACTATTTCTCTAATTTTGTCCCAAGATTTATCACACATTTAAAATTACAAACGTGTAGCAAAGGATTCAGAGTAAGGGCATCACCACTTATTGTGGAACTTTTATTTCTTATATAAACTGCAATATAGAGAAAAATAAAACTGCTTTACTTTTATAACTACATGTATATATATACAAGTAATTGTACTGCATGATAAAATTAAGTCCCATAGCACTTCCATCCGAAACTGACTTTGTTATATCCAAAAACGTTACAAACGTTGCTTTCTTACTTTAGACAGGAAGCATTATTTTTTCAGTTATACCAAGGTTTTTAAAGACCTTGGTTATACTGAAAAAATTAAGAATCGCCCTCAGGCAACATTTTTTTCTGAAGAGGCGACACAACTATTAAAGAAATGCGTACTTCAAATTTGTTTAATACTAAATTTATTTCGTCATTAAATTTGTAACTCTAGGTCCCATTTATGTTATCTTGCAAGATAACATCTTTTTCATGTATTTCCATTAAAGTACTAAAGAGTAGACGAAAACATGCAAAATAACAAAACTTGTCTCAAATGTCTCCCAGGACCTCTTGACCACAAAGCGTATGCTCTACCAATGCGCCAAGGTACAACATGTGTATAACTATAAAATCTAAAGCATTCCAAGTTTCCAACTGGTCATAAAACAGGAAGTGCTCAATTCACCCCTTCTACCTTAAAACCATAACTTTTTGTATTGGTATAACCTCTACAACAGAACATATGGAAGCATAACATTAATTTAAAGGTTCATTACTCAGGCCAAATCAAATTTTCTTTTAAACCCGGAATTGTAACAGGCGTCTTCGCAGAAGGAAAATATGACACACTGCATTGAATGTGACCATATTGTGTTGAAAATTTAAGTTAAACAAAATAATTAATAAATTATATTTTGCATTTTCAAAAATGAAAGTAGGTTTTCCCGTTTTCAAATATGTTTGTAATTTTCCAGAAAACTCATAGAAAGAGGCCGTAAATAGGTTGTATATGAATAAGCATCCCTTTTTTAATTTTAGTTGAAAGAAATTCACTTCCAATGATATGCAACGTATATTGCTGACTGTTTACAACATGCAATAAAGCGAAAATGGAACAAAAAGACCACGCAGGTCAATTTAAGGAAATACAAAAGCATTCACTTGTTTTTCTGCAACAGTATTTCAAACAGGTAAATGCTCCACAACTATTGTAAAGTTTTAGAAGCCAAGTTCAAACTGTATTTCCCTGTTACAATTCCAGAAAATTCAATTTGGTGTTAGTAATAGACCTATAAGGTGAATATTTATCAATAATGGACTCGTGTGGCATTGTTTATGATGTGATATGCACCAGAAGAGGGTAATATTGACCAATGTGGTAGCCGAGGTAAATAATTTACTCTATTCAGGTGATTGTCACATCATATTCAATGTCACATGAGTCCATAAATGTTTTATTATATGTATAATGGTCATTACATGCTCATAAATCAAGTTTTTTATTTTTCATTGAAACAAGGAATAAAAATGCCTGTTCTAAATATAGAAATATTATTTACTGGAAAAAATATCCCCAAAATCATGAAATATGGATTATAGTTGACTTCATTGGTCGTGCTCTGGACCAATGATTTATTGTTCATTTGTATATCATATAATAAATACATGTTTTACCATTCTAACGGTTCGGGGAATATTAATCAATGCGGGTAATATATCCCCATATACCACGTCAAAAAAAGTTGAAATATGTAATAAATCTGTGGCACGGATTCCGACATTTAATTTATTCAAGATGAAAAGGGAATATTGTGAAAAATGCAATTAAACTATTCATAAGGGTCACCCATAGTTGTAGACTATGTTTCTTAAAGGATGAGATCTTTCGGCGGAGCTCAGCGTGCATTAAGCTAAACTAAAATGTCACCCTACAAATATCACTAGAAGCAGGCACATTATTTGGCAAGTTTCAAGTTTCTTACTGGTTAAAGTCGTCATCTTTTCTTGGGTGCGTAATAAATTTGCGGGAAAATTCTCCCGATTTTCCCCGATAAAGACTTCCTGAAAAGTTCATCCTGCTCTGGTGAAATTGGATCGTGTGCAGGATCAAAGTTTCCGTACACCTTTTTGACGGTCATTGACATAGATGAAATTTGCTCTAACAATCTGGTCAGTTCATTCAAACGCTTATCATTTTGTGCATTTAGCAAACTTGCTGTTGTCATTGCGAGTTTGTTTCTGAGGTCTTCAATAAGACAATTTTCTTTTTCTATGCGTTTCTTCAATTTAGCCTCGACATCATCTAAATTCCGCTGCAAAATTGCTACCTGTATATCTGTATTTGTCTTTTCAATCCTCAGTTCTTTGTTTTCAGTAATTGCTTCTTCATATTTAGAGTGAAGACCTTTACACTTTTCTGATAAAGAAGACATTGCCATGTTCTGAATTCCGAGTGTTTTCTTAAGTCCGTTAAGTTCATATCTTATATCCTTTACCGTCAAGTTCGAGACACCAGTGTTCTCTTCAGTGCTCTCATTTCGACCTAATACATCAAGACAATCCGTCCCAGATAACAGATTATCTTCAGACGGTTGAGGCCTTGTTTCTTCCAGAGCATTTAATCTTTCTCTCATTGCTGACATTTCATTGGATTGCTTTTGCAAAGCGTGTTCTGCATCCAACAGTTGTTCTTTAAGACGTTCATTCTCTTCATTGAGCATAATTACATGGTCGCTAATTCCTTCCTCAGTTTGAATCCCTAAAACATTAACAATGAGATACGAAATTTGTGTTTATAATAAAGAGTCCATTAATTAAACTTGAATTCAAAATGTAGTTCTGAAAAAGATGATAGATATACATTTTATGAAATCAGTAACACAATAAATATAATTACAAAAAAGATAAATATGTTGATGCCGTACCTATATCACAATTTACAATGTAGTGTCTGCCTCTAAAGAAGTCTATACATTCGGTTTCGTCGGATTCGTTAATTTGTGCATTGCTGAAGTTGTTTTCTGGAAATGGACAATTTTGCACGTCCACATTTACAACTGGTCATTGTCTTGTGGCAGACAGATACCATTCTCCTTATTCTATTGCAAAATTCGTCAAGTTCGGGTTCTGTATAGAAACGGAAATCAACCCCTGCCACATAGATAT
Source organism: Saxidomus purpurata (assembly GCA_022818135.1). Taxonomy (NCBI): domain Eukaryota; kingdom Metazoa; phylum Mollusca; class Bivalvia; order Venerida; family Veneridae; genus Saxidomus; species Saxidomus purpurata. The sequence goes on along the minus strand of JAFMSR010000003.1, from coordinate 40,660,143 downwards.
CTGTTATGTTGTCCTCATCTGCGAAATAAACCCATAATGCTAAGGCAAAAAATGTCTACAACTGTTTTTACATTATTTTGTATAGAATTTTCGAAAACTGGTATATCCTTCAGTTATATTTGATTACACGCTTTGGTTATACACTACAGTTAAAAACAAGTTATACGACACTTATGGACAAAGGCTCTTTCATCTGTAAGTATGTTCAAATTTGAAAATAAGTTGATATTTACATGTATCAACGTGTGATGCATTTTTCATGTACCTGACGTCTCGTTATTGAATTTCACACGCTGTTTTATTTTGAAACAATTACAGTCGTACTTGCATACATGTTTCTTTTTCATGAACTCATTCATTAATATTGAAACAGATTAACCTTGAATTTAATGACAAATATTTAGTTTTAAACAAGGACACTTTTATCCGATAACACACTGGGTTATCGTGAAATTAATTTCATTGACTGGGTATCATATGTAAAGTTGCCTAACGGGACACTAGTTTAGTGACCCGGACCTATTGACATGAACTCATTTGGTACTTCATTATTTTTCTGAGATTAACGTATTAGTGACAGTGTCCGTCTGGCGGGATAAAAAGTTTATAACAACTGATTATTGACAAAACAAACTGACATACCTATGCCTTTAAGAGGTGGATCAAAATGCAAGATATTTCCCGTGTTCTGGGCGTACTGGTAAACTTTGTTGATCAGCGAATCCTTTCCTACAACTGCCAGAATAACTTGCAGATAAAGCAGGTCTCTACTTGTGATATAACTGCTCGTCTGTAACAGGTCAAACACCTTGAGTTTGGAAGCATCATGCAAGTTCTTTCCATCATCTTCCGTACCTTGAAACACGAACAAAGTGAAAAGCAATTGTTAAAAGTTCAAATTACTTTATTTGCATAATGCTCGACTTTTTCTGTCTCTGTGACTAGCTGAACGGTAATTTCAACTTGTGGTTTGGGGCATTATGTTGTATTTTTTCTTGACTTGAAATTTTTCCAGAAAATTTATTCCAATGACTGAATGGAATAAAAAAAGCGCAATATGTTCAACATTAAAAAGGAATCAATCAAATAATAAAGAAATGTATCTTAACTATGTCTTACTTACAAACAATAACAAACGGAAGAGAAAGGTTCCTTCAGTATAATCTTAATGTCTATCTAACAAACAGAAAAAAAATGCTCCAATCACTAAAACTTAACTATGCTTAATAAATAAACAGCAATGTATATATCAGTAAAACCTTAACTATGTCTAATTAACAAATAGAAACGTATCTGTCAGTATTAACTTAACTATGTCTAATCAACAATGGGAAAAGAGATGTACCTGTCAGTAAATACTTTACTATGTCTAAATCCTCATCCGTCACTTCTTTCGAGAGCTCAACGAGAAAAAGCTTAAGATTCCAATTATGTGTTGGAACTCGCGGTATAACTGGTCTATCATTCAGTGAAGAGAAGGAATTTATCTGATGCATGTTTCCATGCGCAGCACAGTCTTCATTATCGTCTTCAAAATACAGTTCTTTCCTTAATGTCTGGTCGGAGCTGGATGATTCGAAAATGGAAAACGGTATACAGCTATCCTGCTTGAACTCTTCGTTTTCAGTAGTCCTTAAATTCACATGACAAATGGTATCACCTGGTCTCGGATCTAAGGAAAATGGCATTCTCTCCGCGATTAATGCCGCGCTTCTCTTAAATCTACAAATGTTAATCTTAAATCTTGGAAGTCTTAATGTTTGTGCTTTTTATATTGAAGTATCTGAATTCTAAATCCGGAAAGTCTTTGCTCTCTATTTCACTTTTCGTTCCTTTCTTACAAGCATTTGAGTGTTTGTTAAAGATGGAAATCCATAAAACTAATATATGTCTGTCATCACACATACGATTAAAGTAGTGCAGGTGAGAATTTATGAAAATCGGCTACAGGGGCATATTCAGATTAATGAGAACATACTTATGCAAGGTTATAAATCATAATGTTTACAATGTAAACAAAGTTTCATTTTGATAACGTAGGGATTTGCAAATACTGTGAGTCATTATTATAATTCATATCTAATATGATATTTTAAAGTTCAATATTTTGGTCATGTTACAATATGCAAATGAACACAGAAATTAAGGTACAAACATGTTTAAGGTTTTAAATAGTTGATGGTTAGAAGTTATTCTAGCACAGGTGTCTCCAGAAAAATCGTTTAGCACTTGAACAATACCAATTCGCTTTTTTAATATAATATTAATATTATACATAACTATCTTAGAAGAAGTTACCTTAATTGATCAACAAACTTCAAGTTCTTCTTGATATTTTTGAGTAAGAAGCATGCATCCACTCACATAAGACCTCTGAGATAGTACAGGGTCCATGTTGTATGTCGTGTTTTACTATTTCTTTGCCATAGCAACAACAAGTTTTGCCTGGCTATTTGCATCATTTCTGTCAAAATTTTTAAGGTATCTCGTTTTAATATGGTAACAATTTAACAGTAAGACACATATTTACAAACGATTTGGTCCAATCCTGATCTTGTCTCATGTCCTGTAAGTAGGGGTGACACTATAATAAACAAACACTTTTTCTTTCACTTTTTACATATCAATTGATGGGGTTATATTACTGAAGCTTTTGTGCTAAATAAAGTCAAACTAGGACTTTCAACAATTTCACATCCCTAATCTATGATTAAAAAAGTGAAATGTGTGTGGCTCTCTTGTTAGCATATTAGTGAGCGCACTCACTTCTCACAAATGCATCCCGGGTTCGGTCCTCGTCCTAGGTACTATGTTAGATAGAAGGTGCTCTTAAGGTCAAACATGTGGGTTTTCTCCATATTCTTCGAAGAGTAAGGCAACCATACGCCAACACCTGTGCGGTTAATTCAAAAGCTCACATGAGCTTATGTTAGCTTTTAACCAAGATTATTAATATTATTATTATTAAGAAGTTGGCGCACACACGCTTCTCACAAAAGCAACCCGCTATGGTTAGTATGTGAGATGGTACATGTAGGTGATCACCAGATCGGATTTTCTCTGGGGTTTCCCCCACGTAAGGCCAACACCTGTGCGGTCGGTGCAAAAGCTCGCGTTAGTTTATGTTTGTGTTATTTGTATCTTACTGACTTAAAATGAATATTATTTAAAAAATAAAAAATTGTATTCCTATAACATTCTGCCACGAGTTCAAACCAAGTCGCTAAAGAATATGCCAGCCAGTTTGAACACTTTATACGGACCCTGTTTTATATGGCAAAGTATAATTTGGAAATCAAATCAATATAGACATTCCAGATCTCTATAATTGGATTGTTGGCACATTAATCAGATAGTGCAAGATACATATTGATGAAATGTATTTTACTTAGTTTTTTTTTAGATTACCCGAGCATGAAGTGCTCAAGGTGAGCTTTTGAGATCATCCTGTGTCCGTCGTCTGTCCTCGTCCGTCCTGTGTCGTGCGTCGTCTTTAACAATTTTGTTCAAATGACATCTCCTCTGAAACCTTTGCAAATCATGATGAAACTTGGTAGGGATGTTCCTTGCGTTTAGCTCTATCAAACCTTTTTACAGAATTTCATTCCATGCGGAACTCTAGGTTGTTATGGCAACAAAGAGGAAAACACTTCAATCCTCACATGGCCAAGAGCTTGGATAATTACCATGTAGCATCGACGTGTTTTATCACAGATTGAATAAGGTGTATTCTTACACAACCCGTGCAGAAACATAAATTCACATGTTGAAAATTATTCCTTATGCAAGATGATTATAGACTTTTGCATGAATTATTCAAATAGCACAAATTGCTTACAAATATATCATAATATTATATTCTTAATTGTGCTATAATTATGACTCTAAAACTACTTTTTTTCAAACGATTCCGGAAGAAAACACGATCAAAACTCAAACTAAAATCACAAACACCCTACTTACCTAATGTAACTGTTGATAAATCCACTCACAATAGATCAATGATAAAATACTCGTGATATGTAAGTATGTTTGAGATTCGCAGAGCTACTTCTGCAGTAATGTTGCAGTGACATAATGATTCCCTTAGAAGGACTCGAATCAATAAGTATATGAAATCAACAACCAACATCAAGAAAACTATTTATGTTTATGTTCTAAAATGTATGTACTGCACTCATGGCCATAAATATCATAATTTCTTTTCCGTTGATATCTTCTATAAAACAAATGGACCAACAGTAAAACCGGACGGACTTTAAGTTTAGTATCTTTTTGCATTTAACGTACAATGTAGTGATATAGGAAGTGAAAGAATTCTGCAGAACTGCAGTATCACATTTTACTTCCTAACACTGAAATCAAATATGAGTTTCGCGTCGAGGAAGTATGTACTCTAAACTAGATTTAATGGACAAACCACCTATCAGCCAGAATATATTTCAAAACGCTGTTCTGTATTCGTACATTTCGACCTGGGGATTTTTTCAGGAAACAAATGCATCTTTAGTTTTCCATTCATTGTAAAAAGACGTGATCACCAAAGTACAATTTATGGGTCCATGTAGTAGTGTAATTTATGTCGGTCAATATAAACCTGTGATAATGATAACTTGTCTGTCTGATTGCAGCACATTAAGTGTCCCCCACTTTAAATAGTTTTGCTGCATGTAAAATCTGACCTGGGTTAACGTAACATTTAGCTTTATTTTAAAACAAAAGGTTTATTGAATGAATATTGCAAATGAATACGGTTACCACTCTATTGGTCTGAAGCAATGTCAATTTTCAAAAATGAATAAACTTTTCTGTGTATTATTGTGAATTGTAATGTGTGTGCGCATTTATGAATTATACGTATCTTTACGGTAGTGAATCGTTTGTTGTTGTTGTTTTTTTTTGTTTTGTTTTGTTTTTGTTTTTGTCATTTTTTCTATACATTTATTCATTTTCACTTTAAGATATGACATTGTTTTTCTCATAAGTTGTATCCCATTGGTTTTGTAACAGCTCTTTTGGAATTTTAGACTACACACAAACCAATCAAGCAATTCAGCCCATCATAACAGTGCAGTTAAGATTTTTGAATTTGTTTCTTCTTCGTTGGGTGAAGGCAAGAAAGTATTAAATGCAAGTAAATGACGCTTTGCTACCTCTCTTCTTGAACTAGCGCATTATATGTGTTAAACGGCCTTCCTTTTTCAACTTTTGTAGATGTAGATCAAAATCGTACATCTCTAAGCATGAAATTCTTCGATCGGAAAATGATATTTTAAGTGTTTGCATTCCGGTAATGCAAGCATACTATAAAATGTCATAAAGATCCATGTACTGTAAATGTACTAACGATTACAAGTACACATACAAAACGAATTTGTTGTAAATCATTCACTGTTTGAAACAGAGAGGACTTGGGTGCTTCTACGCGTATACTAGGGTGTGCAAAATATATCTTATAATCTGATGGTTTTATATCAGCACTCAATGGAAAGTCTTTGTTGATTTTAAAATAATAGTAGATACATTTTTGTAGATTAAATGATATATGAAATCATTAATATCTGAGTCAGGGGACTTAGAATGAATGACCAGAAGGTGACAAAAAATAAAGGTTGCCTTAGTTTAAACATTATTTATTTGTTTATCAAAGCATGAACAAATACAATACATCCGTAAACAGCATCCAGGATTAAGAAGAAAGCTGTACAGCTTATATGAATCTCTTTCCTGATTATTACATTTATGAACTCATTTTCAGTAACAACAAATATGTAAATTAGACAAACTATTATGTTTGCTTGCAGTTTTTTCTTTTTACAAACATACATAACTGAAACAGATAACTATGTTAAGATATTGCAACTCATAGGTAAAAGTTACCTATTCGAAAAATCTTTTATATCAGATGTGTGTGCGTGTGCGTGTGTGTGTGTGTGTGATTATTTTGTAATATAATGCAGACTAAGAGAGGTTGAGATGAAGAAAGGGGGAGATAGAGAGAGAGATAGAGAAAGAGAGAGAGACTTGGTTGCCTTGGTGTCTTGTGTAGTGGGATACATCTTTAAACTGTGTAGAATATTATGTGAAACGCCTTGTGTTCTTAATGTATTTGTGCACCTGCACACGTTTCGGTCTATAAAAGTAGCACATCTACGACACGTACGAGGTTTTTCGTATCGTAATTGTTAAGGGGAATTAGCTCAAGTGGTAGAGAGCTCGCTTAGCATGTGAGAGGTACCTGAATCGATACCCGGATTCTCCAATCATTTTTTATACTAAACATTTGAAAAATATGCACGGCAAGTTGGCTTTTATACTGTCCGTCCAAAAGGCCTGGTTGTTGATCGATGCTGTGTTTGGTGACGTTTTTTTAATTTTTCGTCTAATTTTGCTGCTTTTTTGAACGTTATGATGAATAAACTAGTATACTGAGGAAGTAGATTAAAGGATATCAACTTCATATACTAAAGTGTACCATGATATATTCCTTCCTTGAATTGATAATTCTTGAGAAAAATACGATATTTATTCGGAATGTTGAATATGACGTTTTAGTACATTTCTAAAGATGAAATGTATCGAGGGAAATTAAGTGCCCCATTTTACAATCCCAATATGAGGCAATTCGGAAACAATTTCACAAATCAGATGTCTGTAACGAAAATCATTTTCAAGAAAACATACTCCTTTACTTCCCCTTCTAATTTACGGGTTTTACCGACTAAAACATTGAACGAGTTAGCCAACATTTGAGTACATCTTTAAAAGTGATATGATATCGGGGAATTAGCTCAAGTGGTAAAACGCTCGCTTTGCATGTGAGAGGTATCGGGATCGATACCCGGATTCTCCATCATGATTATTTTTATTCATACATTCGAGGACTGCAAGTCTAAATTACTAATGTTTTTACATATACCTAGGTTTGGATTTTAAAAGGATACAGTCTTTCGTTAAACTGATACTTCTTAAGAAACTGACGACATATATTTGGAATATTAATTGTGCTGTTTTAGTAATAATGTATAGAGTGACAAAAGTGTCAATTTTGACACTCAAAATAGCAATCAATTCGAACGAATTTGTCAAATCTGATATTTCTAAAGATACTTCTCTGCGATAAAAGGTATCCGTACACTTTGTTTCATAAATTTGAAATTAAATAAACTCAAACAGTCAAGGATTGAGTCGAATAAAGTGAATAATTGTAGTCTATCACATGAATCATAGATATAATATATCGGGGAAGAGCGCATGCTTTGCATGTGACAGGTAACGAGATCGATAACCGGATTTTCCATCATGATCTGTTTAACCACACACACAGTTGCGAAGACTGCAGCGCATAACCTAAAAACTTCACTAAACTCACAGGGTTCTCTTCTAACAGTTTGGTTAAAAAGGGGTTCAGCCCGCAAAGGCAAAAATAACGTCTTGAAAATAAGAGGCTCAAACATACATGGCGCTAGTTCATGACAAAAATAATGAGTAAACGTCAAAAACACAATAAACAAAAGTAATACATAATATGATGAAAGACTGAATAAATGGGCATGTCTAACAACAATTGCTTGCAGAAACACGCCTGGGAAATAACTGAAGTCAAGCACACCTGACTAATCATTGAATGTATAATTTCAAGCAGTATTTAAATAATTATGGGACGCCGGTCATGCAATAATTTATAAGTAATATATTAAGTGATGGTCTCCTGGAGGGAGTATTATGACGAGTGTGGAATGAGAGTACTCCATGTATATAGGATAGTAAACAATATATACATTAACAATCCAAATAACAATGCAATTCAGAATCTGATGTTTGTATACATAGTAAAAAATGTACTATATTTACAGCGAAGAATTTAGCCGAGATATAAATATTTATAGTATCATACAATTTTCACAAACTGATATCGGGGAATTAGCTCAAGTGGTAGAGCGCTCGCTTAGCATGTGAGAGGTACCGGGATCGATACCCGGATTCTCCATTCGTTTTTCAAGACGTTATTTTTACCTTTGCGGGCTGTGTTTGGTGTTGTCTTTTAATTTTTAGTCTTATTATTTTTTTGGAAAGTTATGATGAATGAACTTATTATATGGATGAATTATGTTAAAGGATCTCAACTTCCTATACTAAAGTGTACCATGATATATTCCTTCTTTGAATTGATAATTCTTGAGAAAATTACGATATTTATTCGGAATGTTAGATATGACGTTTCAGTCCATTTCTAGAAATGTATCGAGTGAACTTGACTAAGTGCCCCATTTTACAACCCCCAATATAAGGCAATTCGGAAACAATTTCACAAATCCGATGCTATTATGAAACTCATTTTCAAGGAAACATACCCCTTTACTCCCCCTTCTAATTGATGGGTTTTATGTTGAACCGACTAAAACAGGGAAGGATTTAGCCAACGTTTGAATATTCATTGTTGAGTACATCTTAAAATGTTATTTGATATCGGGGAATTAGCTCAAGTGGTAGAGCGCTCGCTTTGCATGTGAGAGGTACCGGGATCGATACCCGGATTTTCCAACATGATACTTTTTATCTACATATTCGAGGACTGCAAGCCTGAATTACGTATGAAACACACATCGGCGTGTATTTTACATAATTATGCCTTTGTTTGAATTTTAAAATGATACATTATTTTTTTAACTGATAATTCTTGAGAAACTGGCGACACACATTTGAGTTACTAATTGTGCTGTTATAGTGCATCTGTAACAATGTATATAGTGAATAATTGTAGTCTATCACATGAATCATAGATATAATATCTCGGGAAAGAGCGAATGTAACCGGATGTTCCATCATGATCTGTTTAACCACACACACTGTTGCGAAGACTGCAGCGCATAACCTAAAACTTCACTAAACTCACAGGGTTCTCTTCTAACAGTTTGGTTAAAAAGGGGTTCAGCCCGCAAAGGTAAAAATAACGTCTTGAAAATAAGAGACTCAAACATACATGGCGCTAGTTCATGACAAAAATAATGAGTAAACGTCAAAAACACAATAAACAAAAGTAATACATGTACATAATAGGATGAAAAACTGAATAAATGGGCATGTCTAACAACAATTACTTGCGAATGCAGAAACACGCCTGGGAAATAATTGAAGTCAAGCACACCTGACTAATCATTGAATGTATAATTTCAAGCAGTATTTAAATAATTATGGGACGCCGGTCATGCAATAATTTATAAGTAATATATTAAGTGATGGTCTCCTGGAGGGAGTATTATGACGAGTGTGGAAAGAGAGTACTCCATGTATATAGGATAGTAAACAATATATACATTAACAATTCAAATAACAATGCAATTCAGAATCTGATGTTTGTATACATAGTAAAAAATGTACTATATTTACAGCGAAGAATTTAGCCGAGATATAAATATTCTTAGTATCATACAATTTTCATATACTGATATCGGGGAATTAGCTCAAGTGGTAGAGCGCTCGCTTAGCATGTGAGAGGTACCGGGATCGATACCCGGATTCTCCATTCATTTTTCATACTTAACATGTGAGAAATATGCGCGGCAAGTTGGCTGTTGTTTAATCGATGCTGTGTTTGGTGACGTTTTTTTTTTCAATTTTTTTTTTTTTTTGGAAAGTTATGATGAATGAACTTATATATGGAGTAATTGTGTTAAAGGATCTCAACTTCCTATACTAAAGTGTACCATGATATATTCCTTCTTTGAATTGATAATTCTTGAGAAAATTACGATATTTATTCGGTATTTTAAATATGACGTTTAATTCCATTTCTAGAAAAGTATCGAGTGAACTTGACTAAGTGCCCCATTTTACAATCCCAATATAAGGCAATTCGGAAACAATTTCACAAATCCGATGCCTGTTATGAAACTCATTTTCAAGGAAACATACCCCTTTACTCCCCCTTCTAATTGATGGGTTTTATTTTGAACCGACTAAAACAGGGAAGGATTTAGCCAACGTTTGAATATTCATTGTTGAGTACATCTCAAAATGTCATACGATATCGGGGAATTAGCTCCAGTGGTAGAGCGTTCGCTTTGCATGTGAGAGGTACCGGGATCGATACCCGGATTTTCCAACATGATAACATTGTTTAAATCCAATAAAATTTCTGTTCTGTTCTGTTCTGTTCATGATACATTTTATCTACATATTCGAGGACTGCAAGCCTGAATTACGTATGAAACACACATCGGCGTGTATTTTACATAATTATGCCTTTGTTTGAATTTTAAAATGATACATTATTTTTTTAAACTGATAATTCTTAAGAAACTGGCGACACACATTTGGGATATTAATTGTGCTGTTTTAATGCATTTGTAACAATGTATAGGGTGTAAAAATTGTCAAATTTGAGTCAAAATAGCAATCAATTCGAATTTTGCTGTGAAAGATGTTACTCGACTACGAATGTTCACCTTCGCTATTTTAGTCGATTCAAAATTAAACATGTAAATAGAACGTAAGTGCAGGAGTATGTAGTAGATTTCAGAGTGAAATTCCTGTCAAGTTTTATCTTAAAGAGAAATCATGCGCATCTTACTTCACAAAGTGTATGTTTGGAGACAGTTTTATAAAAGCAAG